>OX352290.1:27544029-28744029 GCA_947086415.1 Pammene aurita | reverse complement strand
CCCCTATACAGCTTTTAGCGGTTTTAGTGCCTTAGGTTCTACAATAGCATAAATAAATGCTTAATGTTGTTTAATAGCATAATTATTCACGTGTAATGCTGTAGGCATAAATAAAGCATTTTTTAAGGGTCACTGAGCTGCTATTGGACTAAGAGCTAGCCACGTCAGATATGACACAATAATGAGAGCAACGAAACCCGTCTGGTTAGATTGCTATACTATTCTTATTGCTAGATCCTGGCATCTGGCAGCTTTTAATGGGTGGAGGTCACAGTGACAGACTAGCAAAATGTTTTAATTGGAAAATAGTAATACCAAACTAGGTAAAAATTGCCGAAGTTGTCTCAGTTATAAAGGACAGGGCCTATATTTTAAGGGGCTCCCTGGCGCCAACGACCTTAGATCTGATTCCCTTAGTTTTCTAATTATTTATATAGCTTATCATATTATCAGTAACGGCTTTAAACAATATAGCATCCTATATTTACTTCAATATTCATTGTCTTCGAGATATTTGACATCAAAGTCGAACCGGTTTAGGCTAAAAAAGTGGTTTTATGGTCATAAATTTTGTTTTAATTAGTTAAAAATTAAAATCTCTCTACAGTTTTTAGAGACATCAAAGAGGAACCCTAATATGTAGATTACGTATATGTAAGATTCTTTACACCATTCGAATATCGATAAAAGTGTTTTTTAGACCATATTTTAAAAATATCATAAAAAAATAACGGCTCATTTATTTCAAGATCCGGCTCTACAGAATGGAGATAAAAGATTCAAAAATCGATAGTCGTTTGCCTTATAATTCTATCTATAGTGAATATGTTGGAATATCGACTCAAAACTGGTCAAAAATCGATAAAAAAAAACGTTACACCAAAAAATATTGTGTATTCTTACCATACATCGGGGTTTTAGGTGCGGGAATGTTTGACATTAGCCAAAGAGTAGGCATTAACTTAAAAAACAGAATGTACTCTAGCACGTTTCTACCTAATGAATAATTGATCGAAAAAATCATAGGTATATACAATTTATATGAAATAGCTGACTATTATGTATATATATTGTAGGTACATATACCTATGATTTTTTCAAGTATTTTTTTATTAATTCATGTAGTGACTGATCATTGTCAACCTCTTCAGTTAATCAAATAGTTCATAAATATCGGACGTCAAGATTAATATTTGACACTTACTATACCGTGTCTTTGTCTTAGGTAGATCTAGTTAATAAATTTCGGATATGCAATTGCATTTTTAAAATACTAAGTATATAATAGTCAATACAAACATGCCTCTAAGAAAAAAAGCTCGTATCATAGTGTGTAAGCTATTCACAGAGAGGTAGTTATTCATTAAGCATAATATGATATTTTCTCAGACTAACTCTCAACCTATCTGTTTATCTCTACTCTTTCTCAAATCGTTCCCGCACCGAAAACCCCGATATATGATTATTACGGAAACAAAAACAGTAGGCGAAAACTATGAACTATATTTTATTATACATCGTTTGGCACTACTTTCTCCCAACATAAATTTTTGTATAATTTCTCTTAATATTGTATAGTATTTGTATAGTTTCGCATAATATTGCATCAAACCCAGATCTCTAGGATTTATTTTCTTGAAATGGTTTGCATTCTTTGACCTCCACTACTTTAAAGCTGCCAGATGTCCAGATCTAGAAATAAGCATAGTATACCAAACTGACTAGAGGGGTTTGGTTGCTCTCATTATTGTCATATCCGACGTGGACGTGGCTAGCTCTCCGTCTATCCACCAACGCCATTTTGTAAATAATTAATAACCTAAAAATAAAATCATGCGGACCTATTTATACAAGGAAAATACCTATATAATAAAGAAATTACTTAATTTAAGACTGCTCAACCAACACTATTGTGTTAATAATGCAAAACTCGTTCTATACGAGGATTACACAATTGTTTTGTTTATTTGACGCATATCTTTTTATAATATTTTATAGCAAAACCACAATAAATCAAAGGCGCGTGAAAATTTTCAATGAAACTTATATACACATTTACAGTAAACTACATTGCGCAGTCATATTTGAAGGATATAATAACGTAAAAGTGTCAAAAACTTTTATAAATTTTGTTAGGATGCAAACAAATATGACGTGTCACTCATTCAGTTTTTTGTACCGTCTTCGTCCATTTTATATTGCGAGACAAAGTAGTTAAATCACAACGTTCATTGTATTATAACATTTGTTCCGTCGGTATTAGAGACGTTTTTGCATTGACGTAAGGTTTGTTTTACTACACTCTTATGCTAGTATAATGCGTTTGTATTGCGATTGGCCAGTTAATCGAGAGTACTTATGCTTCTTTACTGCGATTAGCAAGTTTTTTGGCCGTATTAAGGCTTCTTTAATGCAGTCGGCAACTTAATAGAGCGTACTAATGCTTCTTTGAGGCGATTGGCACTTTACATGACAACGATAATGCTAATAGCGCAGACATAATGCGCCTGCAATGCTATTAAATGACCTGTATAGGATCTCAAGCTGGGTAATTTGTGCCCATTTAAGACCTATATCAGCACTATAAACGTTTATAATGCTACTATAAAACGAACTCAAAATGCTAAAAGCATACAGATATGCTGTAAGACGGCCGTTATACTGCTTTGATGTGTTACTTGGGTATCTATCATTCATGCATAAATATTTTAATTCATAATCAACACGCCAAATTCCATTCTACTTGCCAGCTAGCGACGAAAAACAACTCAAAAAGTGCTGTGTACCTATTTTGCCACCATCATATACTAAATATCTCTATACTCCGCTTAGCGCGTTATTTCTTTGAAACCAAAGCTGCCAAAACCGAGGGGTGCGGGAGGGGAACCGAGCGATTGCAGGCAATGCTAGACAGGGAACGCGCGATTGTTCCGTGGTGCATAAGAGAGAGACAAACATTAATGGGTGCCATGGTAACACACTTGTTTACTGTCACATCAAATAATTACAATTATATTTAGAGTCTGTCCGGAAAGACAAGTGTCGTAGAATGTATGAGCTTCCTTATAAACTACGACACTTCTCTTTCCGGACAAATTTTAATAGGTAATTAAGATAAAAAACGGTTTACCAGTGAAATTAAATGCCAAAATTTTGCAGACCAGATGTTATAGTGTTTCTGCGTCACAATTAAATGCAACTATAATGCGTTTTAATGCCGCAAGCAAGCGATGTTACATACAGGACTGAAAGAAAAGACAACTTTCTCTCTCACACCGTCGAGTGAAGCGACTGTATGCGTGGCAGCGGGGTTCGCCCGGCTATGCGGCGTCTTGGGTTATTAGTCTATGGCCACGATACACGTAGTAATGAAAATTAACTGCTACACGCTGATTAAACAAATGAAAACTATTTGGAAGGTGGTAAGCTTAATAAATAATCCTTAGTCATGAATGCTACGTTACACTAAAATATTATTATAAATAAAAAACAAGACGTTAATGATGGCAGGCACTTTACGTAACATACCTATCCAATGGCAAAGGTTTTAGGGTCAGTATAGTACCTACCTGTTTGAATACATTTACAAAATATAATACTTTTCCTCTAGTTAGCTCATGATAGTTTATCATACCTAATATCCCAGAATCTGGAATACTCGACTCGATTTACCCGAGCAGAGCTTTGACTGACCACGCAATTTACGGTCACCCATAAATATTTATATCCCTATTATGTTACTTTCGATCAATCGTCTATGGTTCCAGGAAGATAGGTTTGTAGCCTGTGAATTATGGGAAGATGTGATACTATTTAAAACACGTCTTATACAGAAATGGCTTACTAAGTTCCCAAAAACACATGTACTGTAATGATAATGATAAAGTTGTTATGTTTATTTTTTGGCTACAATTACGAGTCGTACAATTACGTATATAGTAAGCATAATAATATTTTATGAATACCATTCTTACACAGCTTAAAATTACCTAAACGTGTAGTTGTTTGTTGCACAACACATTGTGTAGTAGTAACTATTTGCAATGCAAATGGTAAAGGTTGAAAAAGTATTGATTGTCTGTTCCTAATATAAAAGTATATAAATATACAAAAAGTATTACTTAGTTTGAGACTAAGTTAGCGATATTACCTATATCCATTTTTGCAAATACAATATGTTTATTAGGTTACACTTAAATTTCATAATTCCAAAAAAATCTTATATCTATCAATTTTTAATTGGCAGCTCTCGCAACGATTTAAAGGCACTCATTGTCGACATTTTTTTGGCGCTTTTTGCGGTCGTTTTTGGGCCAGTTTGGGCACTTGACGCTCAGATTGATATACCGTCTTATTGGGGACATGGCGACGGTCTTTGTTTCTGCGAGTGGGATATAGGGTTGCGAAATTCGTAAATAACCGAAAAAAACTTAATGCAACGTTTTTACCCGTTCTCATGCTTTGGCTTTTTATGTCTTTTTTGTTAAAATTCCAGTATAAATTAATAAAAAGACGATTTTGAACGCAAGAGAGACAATTGCCTTATGATAATTAATTCAGACACATTGTTTCCGTGAATAGGCACATTTTGCAAAATAACGATTAAGTAATAAATATGCGAGTAATAAAACATTTAAAAAAGAACGAAATCCTAATGTTAATATAATACAAAATGTTAACGTCAGTACAGAACCCTAAGTATTACAATTACAGTTACAAGTACAATTAGTTGAATAACTTGCGTGATAAGATTATTTTACTTGGAAGGTACGATTTTAAGCAACGATCATCAAATACACCTAAAGTAAACAACCAAAAGTGGCAACCCTATACCTCCCCCTCTCCTCTTTACCTGCACCCCCTCGATACCCCTTTGTCTCCTCCTCTGTTTATGCAGCCGCTCAGGCGAAACGTCGTCCCTTATTTTCGGTCACTGATTTTACAGAATTCGTCCTGGTGCCAGGTTGCTGTTTTTCTTTTATTCTTTCAATACGCCTTCTTTATGGGGTGTTTTGGCACTGTATAAAGGTATGATAATGAAAGAAAGTTGCTAAAAGCCATCTCATCGTACATTTCAACTTTTGACATTTTAAATTTTATACATTTTGGCTTAACTGTTATTACAGATCTACATATTTTGTTGGTATAAACGAGTAAGGAATTATAAAAAATTGCAGTTTTGTCGAACGTGATTATAATAAATATGCGTTAATCTGAACCTTTGTCAAACCGGATAAATTAAATTTAAGAGACCCGCCCGCTAATTCGATTTAACTTTAAGCTTGTCTCATATATTTAGAAGTACTTTTAGTCCTAATTTATTGTAATAATTTTAAAAACCCACAATTTTAATATCAAATATACCAACTATAACTTATTTTAATATCAAAAATAAACCAGTAAATAAACGTTGATACTTACGGTTATACGACTTTTTATGTAGGTAAATACTAAATTCGTGATTCTTCGTTTATAGCTTGATTAGTAGTGAACTTCAAGCATGCCCCTTTGTAGGTACTTACTCTACAACTATAGAACACTAGTTTAGTTTTTACTTCTACTCTATTATGAAACGCATAATTTGTATAGCTTGCTTATTCTAAAGTGTGCTAAAGAAATCCAAACTGCTTAGTGGCAATAAAGCAGGCTTGTCTTTTCTTTCCTGTATCTGTAATCTTAGCCAGCCCATCAAAAGCTAACCTCCGAACCTTTTGATTCATTAAATCCCGGTGCCATACCTCTGCAAAATTTGCATTGCCCTTCTAAATTGACTCCATTACTGAAGATTATCTCCTCACGAAGGCAGCTCAATTAAGGATCTTAGGAATTGTTCACTGAATCAATTTAAATGAATTAATTATCAAATAGACGCTAGATTATCGCCAGTGGGAATAAGCTTTTTTATCTGATGGGACTGGATTTAACAAAGGAACTTCTGAGAATTATTAAACAGATCTATTTATTCCAGAACAAGTTTTCTTCCGTGGCGCTACTTGCGTGAAATGTATTATTGTACTTTGTTTGCTGTTTAGAAACGAGTCTCATGCAGGTTTGACGAGATGAGACTTACTACAACTAGAGAACAAATGAAATTATTTTACATACGGTTCTATTACGACTAGCACATACTGTTCTACCTTAGATGATTGGCCAATTGTGCCTTAGCATGTACAAAGATTGCATGTAAACGGGAAAATTTGACCAGTGCCGCTGTTAGGGCGGTAGATAGGGTGTCTACCGCGAATGCAGAAGACGCTGGTTCGATTCCAGTCCAGACCTTGGTCACTTTTTCCTTTGTATATGAAATCTATTTAAGTTGATAAGACTTGTAATCTTCATGCTTTTAAGATTTTATGTCTGAAAAAGCATGCTCGAGTAGGTAATTACCTATTTTTTGTTTCTTATCAATTGATAAGAAACAAAAAAGATAATAGTTATTTAAGTATTATACAATTGCCCCCGTGTATTGTAGTTGATGGAGATATTTCACCACACCACCACAGGAAAAATATAATCTTTAAAATATAAAAATCTAAGCCAAATAAAGGCTATCAAAATTATATAATTCAAAATCATCTTTTTAAAGTCCACCCTGCCAGATAGCATTAAAAACAAGTCAAAACTTGTACCAAATTACTTTGCCCACATGTGGAGAAAATGCGTTTTTCTCCACCGCTTTTAAGGGATAAAGAGCGCGTTTTCAAGGTGGAGTGGTGAAAAAGACTTGAAAGTGGTGAAAAGGTTGAACAGTACTTGGTACGAAGAATTGTATTTTTTTAAAGTTAGCTGGCTGTTATTACGCTGTTGTTTTTTGATATTTTAACCCACCTAGGTGAAAATTATTATTACACTTCTACAAAAGTATCAATATAAGAAAGTGTTACATTATCCGCTTTCACATTATCCGATCCGATATCGGATGTCGGATGAGGCCACGATGGAGATACATTTAAAATTTGTCATTTATATATTTTTCCTTTATCTTTCTCCTTTTTAACTTTAGCCCCATTTTTCTTAAAATACTAAATGTTCATTTCTCAAAAGAAAGCACTAACATCCGACATCCGATATCGGATCGGATAATGTAAAAGGGCTCTGCGTATGAAAGACTAATAAAATAATATAAAATTAATCTTCAGTATTCAGTAACAGTTAATTAAAGTAAATAAATGTATTTGCAGGAAGTAAATAGGCCCTCCAACAATGTACCTAAGTTTTGATGCACCTCGAACATGTCTTACAATTACCCGTTCACAGCTTCGCAAAAACCTAGAGGTTAATTCCTAAAGCGGAATGTTGTAATTGTATTTTGTTTTAAATGTTTTTTATAACAATTACGTGCAAAACATGTTCAGATTAAATTCGGCCAAATAGCGTTGAGAAAAAAGTTGAAAATAATTGCGGTAGCTTGAAAAAGAAGTCTAAAATGTTGGCAGCAAAAACTGTCGCCGTGGCGAGGTCGTTGACCTGCGCAGGATTTATTCGACGCAGGCGCAGACGATTCGTATCCTTGGATTTCTGGGCAATGGGGATTCGAATTTTAAATTTCGCCTCCGTAAGAATCGGGTCTGTGCGAATTTATATGAAGTTATTCAAACATACCCATCGTTATATTCGTTGCTGGGACGGGTACATATTTCAAACTAAAGCATTATTATAGGTAATTGGTACAGCTCGAAAATATTAGCATTTTGACATTTTCTATTTCATTAAAATTTATTCATCGTTTCGTTTGATTAATATAAGATGCAATATATAACACAACATTCTAACGACCCATTCATATTATTTGCATAGTAGGTACACATGTGTTTTCGCAGTGCAAGATATCTTTAAGATTATATCATTAGTCATGTTGATCTTTACATACTAATCAAATATCGATTTACTTGGATCGCCACACGCGAGTATGATTACTCCGGATGTATATTGCAATTATTTTTATTACCAAACTAATATATTTCAGATTAGACCAGAAGCCGTATTCTAATTTTAAAATACATAAACAATACCTTAAAAACGCAATCTATCTGAAACATAATAGTAGATTGTACACCAAGGGGATAAAGCACTGTTTTATGTCACGGGCGCAATATTGAATCCTGAACGTAACGAAGGACTCCAGATTTTACTCCCGAGCGCAGCGAGGGGGTTATGAGTTAATTCCCGAGCGAAGCGAGGGAATTAAGACTGAGTCCTGAGTGCAGTGAGGGGTTCAAGCGCGCCCGTGACAAAAACAGCTTTATCCCCGAGGAGTATACTCTACTTTTCTCACCTCTTGCGAGACAATAAAATAGCTAAGGCTACTAGAAACGGATTTTTATTAAAGTAAATCAAAAGTAAAAACCGGCCAAGTGCGTGTCGGACCACACATAGCAGGATTCCGTACCTTCAATGGAATAAGAACCAAACTAATACCAAAAGGTCGTATCTGATGCCTGTGGAAGAAGTTTTTTGGAAATAACTCAAAAATGGCTAAACCGATAATGTTCAAAAAAAATTTCTTAGAAAGTATATGACAAGGCGCATCTCCTCAAATTTTTTCATATTTTTTGGACTTACGGTTCAAAAGTTACAGGGGGGGGACACAATTTTTCTGACTTTCGAAGCGATTATTTCACAAAATATTCACTTAATCACAAAATGGTCAAAAAACCTCAATGTTATTTTTAAAGACCAATCGATTTATGTGTCACATGTTGATATTTAGTAAAAAAAATAAAAAATAAAAATTTTGTTACATGTATGCCCCCCCCCCCTAAAAATATTTTTTTTTTTCAAATTTAACTACATGACTAAGTAGCGCCGCATACAAAATACACCTTATGTGTAAATTTTATTCAGATACGTCGTATAGTTTCCGAGTAAAATGGCTGGGACATACGGATGGACAGACATACAGACAGACATGACGAATCCATAAGGGTTCTGTTTTTTGCCATTTGGCTACGGAACCCTAAAAATTGATTCTTGATACATTAGTCCATTTTATTCGAATTTTATCTCCAATTTTTATAGAACCTGCAGTTTTACTCCGTATACTGCAGCGTCTTATGACACTCGCGGCATTTGTTTTAGGTATTTAAAAAAGGTGGCCAGCACGATTTTCCAAATAAATTCGATTTTCAAATGAGTTCGACGCGGCGGCGCGGGCCCCGGCTGGCGTCGCGAGGCTGTGCACCGTGCGGACTTTACCAAATTAGACTTTAAGCACATAACAATAAGAACTATGGGAAGTGAAATCACATTATTAACCAGCGGGTTATAATGAGATTTAGTACAACATTATAACCCGGCTAAAGCCAAGGGCTATAATGATTAGCTTTCGGTGAGGTTTGCATGATATATAATTTGGCATTGTCGAGCAGGTGGTGTGAAATAGTACATTACTTACCTAGGGCTGTAAAAAAAAGAAAGCCCGAAATCGCAGGTATTTGGGACCCGAGCCGCAGGCGAGGGTTGTAAATATGCGATAGAGGGCTTTCTTTTTTACTGCCCGTGGTGAGTACACAATTTTACGTCCCCACCTGGCCATAATGCGAGTTTTACCGTAAGCGTAGCGAGCGGTAAAACTCACATTATGGCCAGGTGTGACGTAAAGAATATTATCCAATCTTAAATTTGTATTGGAGTTGCATCGGAATAATTTTCAAGCTAATTCTGATATATCTGATTCAGACGTTTGGGCGCTAGCTGTATTGCGTAGTTTATGCATTGGAGTTGTATTGAAGTTGGATCGTGTCTAAATGTGTTTTAAAGTTAGAATACGGCCCCAGGAAAGAAAAATAATCGGCGAGTTTATTAATTTTCCAAAAAAAGGTTTGTGTTATATACATAGTTTAACGCACCTAAATATTGAACTTTTTGGCAATAACATACTTGTATACGCATACCTATACATATTTATTTACTTTAACATAGTTAAAAATACAAAATACAAATTCGAATCGTACACATTTCGCTGGACATTGTCAAAACACATTACGAGCCCGGATCTACAATATATTATATTTTTTTAATTAAGTAATGTTTATCTCGGGGCAAGTTAGTCATAAATCTGGCGGGGGCGTGCTGGAACATCGAACATAAATGTTATGGAGCTCTTTCTAATTAAACTCAAGGCTGGCCCAGCTGGCTTAACGCACAAAATATGGCGATTTGCTCTTACGGTATTTGTCTCCGACGTGCTGAAGATGTACGTTTTAATTTCTTATTGGTTGTTAATTAGTATTAATATATTTACGTCACACCTGGCCATAATGCGTGTTTGGCCGCACGCTACGCGTACGGTAAAACTCGCATTATGGTAAGGTGGAGACGTAAGATTGTGTACTGGCCACGGGCAGTAAAAAAGAAAGCCCTCTATCGCATATTTACAACCGTCGCCTGCGGCTCGAGTCACAAATACCTGCGATTTCGGGCTTTCTTTCTTTTACAGTCTCTGGTAAGTACTGTTGTACTATTATGTACTATTTTATGACTAGATTTTTAAAAGTTTTCTCTATTACTCTCATGTAGCAGTAAATAGTAATAAAAGTAGACGTTATTATCACTTCATGCGGCTCAACTCACTTATGTTTAGTCACTACGTGCGACATGTTTCGGAGAGCTTAAGCTTAGTCTCCATCCTTAAGCACTAAGAGTGCTAGACGAAGGTTTGTGTGCTTGAGGATGGAGACCTAAGCTCTCCGAAATATGTCGCGCGTAGTGACTAAACACAAGTGAGTACAGCCGCATGAAGTCACAATAGTTTTAATATGTCTAACGTAAGTTAAAATTCAATAAAAGTAGACGTAATATTATGTGATAATTCAGAACAAAACGTACTAAATATTTGGCGGCCGACGGTTATGCTTTTATTTCTCGAATACAATATTGAATCTGTACAACGTAAAACGCACTGCAACATCTGGCTACTGTAACCACTTCTAATTTAACCGCTTCGTAGCTGTCAGCATGTCATCAAACTTACGAACTTACGGGAAAAACCAGGTACAAATACTTTTGCGCACCAGCGACTTTGAAATCAGCTAAGACAAAGACTCATGAGGGAGACATTGATCAATCATAAAAATATGTCGTGACGACAGCGGATTGGTCTTCCATAGAAACTTCATTACTTATAACAAATCGTATTGACCTTTCATATATAGTTGATTTGACTCGTTGGGATTTGGGATAGTACTTAGCCAACTATTCGACATACTACCGTTTGTACCTTAGACCACGGACTGGATGTACAATGTGATATAATTTTTAAGAGATATCTTCTTAAATCTAAAGATTTCATTTTCTATATCGGTTCCTTGGCTTACTTTATTGCGTTTGCAATTACTAAGTTGCATATTTGTAAATAACGAGGATATATCTAGTTCAGTCCTTTAATCACGAGTGTATTCTATAGTAAGTTATATATTTAAACCTAAACATGTGTTTAGGTCGCGGGAGTCCGCTGGATGCGGGTGGCGCAGGACCGGTCATTGTGGCACTCTTTGGGGGAGGCCTATGTTCAGCAGTGGACGTCTTTCGGCTGATATGATGATGATGTGTTTTTAAAACAATAATCAATGCTTAAATTTAAAAATTGCGTGACACATACTAAGGGCCGGTTGCACAAAACAGTATGTTAACGTCAACGTCATCGTTAAAAATCTTGTATGAAAAGTTTGACAGTTTTCTATGGGATGACAGGTCCGTCGCCATATTTAACGTTGATCAGTTCGTTAGTCATGCGTGGTGCAACCCACCCTTACACTGTAAAATATAACGGTTACACTCACAGCAGCATCAGTAATAGTGCGTCACGGACCGATTCGAAGAGTACTCTTAGTGCTTGAAGATCGAGACCTACCTATAGGCTCTCCGAAACATGTCGAGTGAAGTGACTAAAGAGACGTGAGTGTAACAGTTATATTTTATAATAATTAATGCTTCCTTATTATCCTGAATTAGGCAATGTTTTATGGAATAAAATAATACTATGAGAACTCCACAAGAAGGAAAGTAGTAGTACGTATTTGAGTTTCGTTAGTAGTTGTTCAAATACAACAACTTCTTTTTAACATCGACCTTAGTCCATTAGAAGAACTTATTAACTGAATTCTAGATGCCACATTACCGATTGTTCACTGTTGTGCAGGGTGCAGGTTGTCCTAGTTAAGTGATAGTTTTATTAGTACCATTATTTATGCACGCACAAAAGTCTCCGCTATCTCTGTCGGACAATAGCGTTTCCCATAGACAAGTGCGCTAACGGTCGACGGCAATTCAGTGATTTAGAGGTATGCGCGTTACAGCAGAATAAACGTGGCCGCAGTAGATGTGGCTTACACCGTAGCGAACGGCGTCAGAAGCAAGGGGACGAGCAGTTAACATCATCGTAATAATATTTCAATGTTAGTTACATCTTTTAACCGCCTTGTCAGCTATGAATATGACAAAGGCCTTGCATGAGGGCATATTCATACATTGATTGACAGTCGAAATATGACAAGTAATGTCATTAGCATGCGCTGCGTTCGATTTGGGTTTTCGAACAGGCGGGCCTAGCGCGATCTTAGGAAATGTAAATTTCGTTATCTTCGTCTCTATCGCTCTTGCATATTTGAAAGGGAGTGATGCAAATAGATGAATCGACGAACGAAGTGGTTCGCGGCCCTTGCTAAGTGCCTGCACTTAGCATATATCAAAGCGACGCACGTTTTCTACACACGCCCTAGTATACTATTTATATTCCAGTACTTATTGCCTGCTTTGATATCTTTATTTATAAGTGAGAACATATACCTAAGAGTGTAAATAACTTTGCTTCAGAAGGAACAATGTGGTGGGTATTTTAATAGTATTTTAGTATTGAACTGTCTAGTTCTATATACATTACAATATAAACTTTTCGTATAATTCGATTGTTTATTTATAATTCAACTATATGCTAGCAATATATCTATGCCTAACTACACACTTATGCCCCTATACTGTATACGCATAAGCTGCTTTAACTATAAATTCTTGTTCCACAACAGTGTAACATACAGCCGTTGAACTTGCCTTGTTGTATAAATATTAGTGAAATGCAACGCGTTGCGGTGAGATAGCAGTGCTTTATTAGCCGAGTCTTGATTTACCAGCGATGCTCCGACCTATAGCGTATACCATACTACGTTCTAACCTAGTATTAGTAGGTAGATAAAGTACTATTAAACGGAAATAATAATAAAAACCTATTAAGCATTTTCAGTCCTAAGCTAGAAAGGCTAAACGCTCAGATTCAAATGTTAATAACTTCTTACTGTTATTGTTGCATAAAGATACAATGAAACCTAATATATCTCTTGACTTCAATACGTTTTAACAGCCAATTCAAATTATGGTTGATATCCTATATTTGAGAACATGTAAATAATAAACAATAAAACTTATTAAAGTGCATCTTTACACTGCTCGACAATGCAGCAATAAAATGGCCGAAAGAATTATCCTTAATCGATTTGCCTGCCAAATTGCTTCAATTACATAATTCTACAGATCAATGAATAAAGTCGCAATATTAATGGATTAAATTTACATTCAAATCTACAAGGCACAAAATACTTTTGGCAGTTAAAACAAACGAGTTTTATTCATATAAGAGTAGGGTGCCTTTGGCTTTACGACTTTTTTGTTTGGAGGGAGTAGTTCTTGTGGTTTGGCTACGCGAGCTGCTAATAGAGGGAATGGACAAGCAATGCAAGCATGAGACTATTCCTATTGGAGATACACGGAGCACAGAGGCTATTTGTTTTGTTACTTTGTTGGTTTCAGACCCGTATTTGACAAATTTATTTTTTAATAACCCTGAAGTTCCTTTTGAATTAGCTTTGTACGAGTATGTACTTGTTCGAAAAAAATGAAATTCATTCAAAAACCTTCTGTGATATGTACAAATATGAATCCCTTATATATGTATGATTAAGAGGAAATTTAACACTTCTCTACGGAATTCAAAATCGGCAGCAGTAATTCCTCCTATTACACCGGAGCGGAACAAAAATGAGTCAACAACAAAGTATTTGTGCAGTGTGTGTGAGCCGTCGCGAGATCTTATTGAAAGGCTCAATATTTATGGCTAGGTTAACCTGCCAAATAATTAAATATGCGACAGGACATTTAAGGACCGAATACGCATGCGCTTAAAATTCCTCTGAAGCGGCCTGCTAAGAGAATACTGAATGATAAAAACGCGACAAGCGACCCACAAGTTCAGTCCATAGCGTGTGTATTTTTGGCATACACCAAAGTGTAGTCGGCCTTTATGCCTCGTCGTCGGTGTGACAGTCGGCCGCGGTGCATCAAAGCCGCTCCGCTCGAATCGGTTCGTTTAATTGATCCCAGTATTTTATTGCGCTGCGTTTATAAGCCTTTCGGGAGTCGAATGTTATTCGGACACAATTTGTCCAAATTTTATCGTATCGTTGTTGTTTTCGTTTCAAGACCTGAAATATTTTCTTTTAAATGCACAAAACTTTACATATTCTTTAATAAGATTAACAATCCATATCGATCTTGTTTATTAGGAAAAATCTTAAACACTGCGACATTACTCAGATACCTACCTAAACTATGATACTTAACATTCATGAATTTCATGATGTTTAGATTGTTTCGTCCCTGAAATATAAACACCCTAATTCTGCTAAAAAAACATTATTCTCTAAAAATGTGAATCTTTTTCTCTTATTTTCACACTGAAAAATACATGTTTGCTCCAACGAATATCTTATTTAATGTAACACGCATCTTGACTGCATATGAGTCTAATAAGATCTTGTCTGTTGAAGCTAAGAGCACTTAGTAAAAGTTGTCATATAGTTAGATATAGTAAATAAATAAATTATTATTCAAATAATTTTATTAGCAACAACATAAGATGCATCTTAGTTGACTCTTAATTTTATTTAGTGCACCTCAATTTTATTGCGTAAATTTTATCAAAATTAAAACTGACACAAGTAAGACACCTTCTATGAGAATACCATTAAAAGTACTCTTCCAAACAGATCGTATAATTGCAAAAGGGATATTTGCATAATTAGGCTCCTAGAGTCTAATATTAGGACAGAAAGGGCGTGAGTATGTCATAAGAATATTTGAATGCCAGTAAAGGCTGGGGTAAGGCCGCCAATCACGGGATCGTGATCGCTTCAGACAATGGACGATTACGTATTTGTGCTCCTATGAGCATGGTTGTGGTGTAATAGAGGCGCTGATGCGAAAAATAGCCAAAAACTTCACAGATAATAACTTCGTATCGATTGTATGTGTAGTTGGGTAGGTTACTAAATATATTACCTGAATATACTTTAGTTATATCTACATACATTTGGTTAGATGTATGTAGAATTATAAACTAGAACCTATGATCTAGTTTTTTTATGACGTGTATTAAGTTAATTTACTCCATCACACATATGTCCCCTTTGGAACATAATGAACTAAAACAATTCTAGTTTTAAGTTTGAAATTAATTGTAATTAAAGTAATGATAATCAATTTCATAAAATCTTTTATTTTTAATTAATTGGTAATTAAAATGACGATTAACATGCATGCAAGAACTGAAAATAAAAAAAATAAAAAAATACATATTTGGGGACAATCTTACACAAATCAACCTAGTTCTAAACCAAGCAAAGCTTGTACCTATGGATACTAGGCGACAATATACTTATTTAATAATAGTACATTACTTACCAAGGACTGTAAAAGAAAGAAAGCCCGAAATCGCAGGTATTTTTAACCCGAGCCCTGGCGAGGGTTGTAAATATGCGATAGAGGGCTTTCTTTTTTACTGCCCGTGGTGAGTACACAATTTTACATCTCCACCTGGACATAATGCGAGTTTTATCGTACGCGTAGTGTGCGGTAAAACTCACATTATGGCCAGGTGTGACGTAAAAATAAATATATATTTAGATAAATAGAAAACACCCATAACTCAGGAACAAATATTCGCAATAAATACACAAATAAAAGCCCTTACCAGGATTTTAACCCGGGCCGTCCTGCTTCGTAGGCAGGGTCACTACTGACTGGGCTAGGCTAGGAAGCCGTTAAATGATACACGAAGTTACACACGCAAGAAACTACACTAAGGAGCGCAGTCCAAGGTTTACCGAGTATCTCGGTTACTATCAACTTGATATGCGGAGGGAAGCGACGCCGGCGCTTCTGCCTTACCTCCACTCCCAGGGCACGAACTCAATAAATTTGTTCAACGAAATGAAGCCATAAGGTTATTCGACTCCACAGAAGCTCTGTTCCTGCATTAATATTGACTCTATTCTTAACTTAAGTACTTTTCGATGTAAGTAACCTTAAACGTCCCTGTCTGCTTTCTTTTCGAAGAATGTTATCGGATCACTGATATTATATGGCTTTTTTCTAAAAATGTAATGCTTTGGATTTGATGTTTAATCTGTGGCATTGGTTTTAGAAAGTTAACACAAATATAATGAAAACCATATCAAGAGCAAAACCTGTCACGTATAAATTTTCATAGTAACCTGTCCATCTAGTGTAGTACACAAGAGAGGCAAGGTTATTTATATATCGTATGGTATTAGTGCCTGCCATATGTTACATTTATCACGACGTTATTTACGCATTAATGGTTTTCAACCGACTTCAAGAATTCGTTATTTTTTTTTATGTATGTTCACCGATTATTCGAAGACGGCTGGACCGATTTGGAAAATTCTTTTTTTAAATCTTGAAGCAAATCAAATTATTATGTTCAATATTTTTTGGTTTGCAATTTTTAAGTAGTTACACTACTATATATAAACTGAAAATAGATGTCATATACTTCAGAAAAAGTGACCAAACCCTCCGGTGTTCGAGGCCAGACCAGATGCTTTCGCGGCTGAAGACGCCAGTTCAAATCTGGCCTCGGACACCGGAGGGTTTGGTCACTTTTTCTGAAGTATATGACATCTATTTTCAAATTCTTTTTTTGTTTGAAAGAGTATACTTTACAGTTGGTCCCATTGTAACCAGGTCAGGATCTGATGATGAAATCCTGGAGAAATCGAGGGAACTCTTCAACTATTATAGGCACACCTATAGTGATTTGAGTATTTTTTACAGCAGCTCGAGCATTTGCTTTTGGACAGGTCGATGCTAAGTCGGTTCCTTTTTGTTTAAAATTATTGCATAGTTTTTTGCTTCTTACTAATTAGGTCTCTACATATATACTATATACTGTGTATCAAAACAGAGATATTAGAATCTATAGATGCATACACATAACCGATGGAAATCATATTAGAACTTACCTCTTTCAGCGACAGTGGCTTTCAAAATCCCAACAACGTGACCAATCCTGGCATCTTCTTTAAGGTGGAAGTTATATCGCGGTTTGTCAAACAACGCCGAACTCACTCCAGCGTGCATCACAATGATATGCACCATGGCTGGCTGCGGAGCGCCCAAGTCACCCCCATCAGTCGCCGACACTTCCAAGTCAAACTTGCTACTCGCCCTGATTAATGACGGCTTGGTAACGAAGATTTCTCCTGTTGATCTGTCAATTCTAAAGACGTCATTGTCGTTTCCGTTCACGATTCTGTAGGTTATAGCTCCATAGCGGCCCGAATCCGCATCTGTAGCAGTCACAGCGACAATAGGCTCCGAAGATGATATTCTTCCTTCCTTCAACGAGACGTTGTAGTCCTTAACAGTGAATGCGGGGACGTTGTCGTTCGTATCGAGTACTTGGATCTTCACCACGGCGGTTGTGGACAGGCCCCCTGTGAATAAATAAATAATTGGACCCTTGATTGTTTGAGTATTGTTGTAATGCTATGTTTAATTGACAGCGGCTTGATTTATGCCGATGTCAATGTGCTGTACGATACTAAAATCATTTGCTTTTGTTTTGCAAGTGTTACATTAGCGTTTATAGAAATAACTATTTATTTATGGATGTGTTATTTTATTACAACGTACGTTGCAACAATGTATGGTAGGTACCTTCTTGATCTATGTAAAAACTGTTTTTGTGATAAATAATATTGTTGAAACATCAATGCTTGCATAATTCTTTATGAAACGACTATACTAATCAAAATCAAATCAAACCAAATGATTTGATTTGATTTACTTCCATTATATTCCGAATATCAGTGAGTCTGAGTAGATACATATGTTATTTGAATGAAAACTCTTGCTTATAATTAACTAGCATGTCCGGTCTTAAGAATGAAAAAACGGAAAGAAAGAATAAGAAATATTCTGTGCAATTGGAAAAAAAAAATCTTGAACGCCCTACGAAATCTCCGTCATGGCATTAAATTCAGGATAGTGTTTATCTACTTAAGACTGAGAATTTCCAAATTCCAGTTCTCAGGCCGTCGGCAACATAAAGTGAGACGAGAGGAAACAAAAAGAGTGATAGTTGGTTCAACGATAAATCAGCAGATGCCTGACACTTGCGGAATTTAATTTCGCGGACGAGTGTATTTTGACCAACGCGCTTTGAGGATCGATCGTTAGTGTAAGTGGGGAAATGACTTAATTATCAACTTGATCGCACAATTGCACTGTTTACAATTTATTAATAGCTGCGTAAAGCTCTACGAGAAATGAAATCGGATACATTTTGTGTAGATATTTGGTAAAGATAGAACGCATACGCATTTTCATGTTGACAGTTTCGTGCTTAAGGTGCTTAACAACATGGTTGGTTCACGATAAAGTAGATTATTTATTAAACTTCAATGGCACTGTAGCGCCTTATTGACTACCTACTTGCTTAAAAGGACACATTAATCAAGCGATAGGTACAGCCAAATGAAACATGGTACTTTTGTTTATAATAAAATTGTGGTTACCAATGGTGTGTTTGATACGTTCCAATAAAGAACATTAAAAATATTTGAAAACTTAATGCTCCGTAACAGTTTTTAATAAGTCTGAGTATTTAGTTCTAAAAACCATAAGAAAATACTATTTTACCTACCAAGGGTGATAATGCCTTTAATTCCCAATTTATATGCGATTCGTGACTCCGCATAAATACAGGAGCTTTGGTCGTTTTAGTATCATCTTTATTCAATAGTTTACACATATGTAGATACCTTCATATTTAAGTAGGTTAATGCTATTTAAGCAAAGTTTTTTTACAAACACACGCACACACACACACACACCAATTTCTGTTAAAAATACCATTTCGATCACCAAAAAAATACAATTAGTTACAATATTTATCGTCCGAAATAATTTAGTCTTGGTATAGTAATATTAGTATAATGATACGCAACATTAATGTGACGTATTCAAGTCAAAGGTACATCATTGTCGGTTGTTAATAGAGTTTATTTATGAATGAATATTCATGACAGTATTATTGATAACCGACAATAGTGTACCTTTGACTTGAAAACGTCACTTTCTGAAAACTCTTAAAATGCCTATGCCTTATACAAAGTATAGACAAAAAAATCCAACTGACCTCTATCAGTAGCAATGACAGGAAACTCGAAGTCCGTGCTAGCCTCGTAGTCTAAGGGCGCGGCCACACAGAGCTCGCCGCTGTCCGGCTTCACGTAGAACTGCGGTCGCGCGAGCGCGTCTCCCAGCGTGTAGTTCACGATCGCGTTCACCCCGCAGTCCGGGTCGATTGCTGACATCTGGGGACAAAAATTACATTATTATTATTGATCATATGAGTAGATTACTATAACGTAGCGTAATAGAAGAAATACGTAAAATACAATTTGTACATTATTATATATCGACATCCTCTAGCTCTTGCGAAAATCCTCATCACTCATGTGTCCTCATTTCATCATGCACCTAATTGTGCTCCTCAGTTGCACTAAGGATTTCACGATTAATCGAACATTAAGCCGCTCGTTTACCTCCATTGCCAAACACAATGGCATCAACTCTAGAGTTGACAAATATCTTTAATGCCTAGTACCGTAGGACTATCAATTCTCGCGTATCAGCCTAGGAGCCAGAACTAATTGCCTAGGAACCTATACCTATCTGATTGTCTGGGTAATTAATTAGCAACATTTAATTCTATTTGATCTGTGTGGTCGTCGGATAAAGGTGTGGGTAAATGTAATTTAACATGTGCTTGTTATACACTGGATATAGAGCTCTAAGCTCTAGAGCCCTAACGCTATTTAGGCGTTTAAGAGGTTTCGCTTCTCCAGAATTTATTCAATAAATATAATTTAAAACATTATAATTATTAATCTCTATTAAATCAAAATCTACGACAAATGTTACTACAGAAAATTGATTAATAACCAAACATGTAATATTTACCAAAAAAAAGGAATAATAATGATTGTAAATGAGGTAGCTAAATTAAAAAAAAAATTAAAGGTCTTAAAACATGTAAAAGATAAGAACGATAAAGTAGGTGTTGATCGTAAAACCAAAAACGCTTGGGTAATTAGCAAGAAATCATCTTTTTCTCTTTATCTTCTACATATTATGGACGTGACAACGACGCTTGATTAATTGCATTGCCGTCCAAAGCAAAGATAAATGGCGAAGAAACGGAAACACAAGCGAACGGGATCTTACAAACGAATTCAGAATCTAATGTAATGGACACAAAGTTGAATATGCGGTTCGAGTTTGTAAGCTTTAACTATGTTAGTCTTACCGATATGAAGTGTAATTTTGTTCTTGTCTTCATTTAGGAGGCAACACTGGCCATCGGTAAAAACACCATTTATTCACATTAACTTTGAATGTGTAATACATTGCTCAATGTCCATTTTATCTACGTTCATTATAACTTTATTTGATGGTAGGTACATGGTTAATATTTAATGAGATAGAAAAAAAATATTTTGTTAGACTATTTCGAAATAAAACTGGATAGTGCTAATGAAACATATTTTTTCTTCATCTGTCCCTCAGCAACTGCTAAGTACCTCCCAGTCAATAAGAACAACATACTTAATAGTTTTTTTTCCTGGATTAGTTGTCGATTAAAAAACAAAACGTCGCATGTGGAATTTACACTTATACGCTGCAGAAAAATACCTCAATGCAAGACGATTACGTCCAAAAGTAGTTTTGAGCACGCTACCAAATTCCGAGAAACATTACGTACAATGCCGAATGCTCCAATCAGATGCGAGTTACTTTATTATTATAGGTCCGATTCGACTGCCACGTATCAACATTAAATTTACTACAGTTGAAATTGTATTACCGGCAGTAGATGTCGTATTAACATAAACTCGCTGGCTTTAAATTCAATCAACGACAACATCGTCATCGTCAAACTCGTACAAATACAACTAAATGCCAAAAGGGTACCAACAAAATGTTTTATCCATTTTAATTACATGACTAAGATTACCCTAACGCATAAATTTCTTCCCTAAACAAGAAATATTTCTTATTTATACCCAAAACTCCAACTCTCCTCAACTGTATTTAATGAGAATGATAAGAAATTACTTTAAGCCACACACGATGTTTTAAATAATCTACTTTAATTACATTATTATCTATTATAAACTCACACATTCATAATATTCATAAGTCCATTATAAAAACAACATGTCGCGACAAAATGTCGCGCAATTTGCAAAAGCTCATACCTATAAGGAATAGACTTATGGGGCTTGGCCGCTGACAGAGACAGACCGTTTCTCATACAAAAGAAAATTATCAGGAAAATGGCGCGAGTCGCATATCACGCGCCGGCTCGGCAGTTATTTGTAGACCTTCGTATACTAACGCTGCCTTCCATGCTAATTTTGGAGGTAGGTAAATATGTAAGGCAGCATTTAGATCTATTTCCTAAGAGAAATTGGAACAGTAATCGCTTTCAAGAGCAGAGAAAGCATGATCTGGAGTGGCCAACGCACAGGTTAACAAAAACTGACCACTCATTACACGTCTTGGGACCAACTATTTACAATAAAATTCAAAGGGTTTATTTTGAAACTAAAATATTACTTAATCCAAAAGGCGTATTATATTATTAATTTTACAGAACTGAATTTTTTATTGAAGAGCTTTAAAATGTAAGTATGTTAATTTTGTTTATTGTAAAATCACTATAAGTTGCTGAATGTCAGTATTATTCTTGAATTTCTATCTCATGTTATTTGACAATGTATGTTTAATACAAAATGAATATGAATAAGTAATTATGTAAGTAGGCATTATAGCAGAGCTTGAATTCGAAAAAATTGTGCGCATCGAGAAAAATTTGTGAATTTTTGGCCATGGATAGAGTGCCCCACGATGAATATTTTTTTAGTATTGCAGGTCTGTAAAATTTTTTTTGGACCTTCACGTCAAAATGAGGGGTCCCGTGCAATATGTTATTACTCTCTGGTTAAAAGCTGCTAGAGGTTGTGTGGTATCATTTCCGTATAAAACAGACATGCAGAATTCATTTTTAATAATAAAAAAGTAAAAATCGAAACTAAAAAAAAGCTCTGCGGGGAGGAAAAACACTCAAAAAAATATTATTTTTTAGAACGTTATATAACTAATAACAACATTTATTTTTATATACAAAAAATATCTTAAGGAAGAATATTTAATGCAGTTTATTTAACGCGAAAAAAAATCATTCGCGTCGTGGTGTATATGTTTCCTCCATTATAAGTATGGAAAATCAATAAGAAACGTAAACATCCGTAGCGAATTTACCTTAAAATGTATGTATTGCTTATTATTTGTCAATTTTGCTCAGAATACCTTCTACAAAATGAAAAAAAAAAGAATTAAAATACATATTTCCTTATACTAACTTCGTTATAATTGGAACAAATGTGTTCTTTAATTCTTTTTTTTTAATTTCTGCATTTTGTAGAAGGTATTCTGAGCAAAAGTGACTAATAATAAACAATACATACATTTTAAGGTCAATATGCTACGGATGTTCACGTTTCACATTGATTTTCGATACTTACTATGGAGAAAACATATACACCACGACGCGAATGATTTTTTTCGCGTAGTTTTTGTATTGTAAAGGCCTTAAAATTATTTAAAAACTGCAATAAATATGCCTCCTTATAAATTTTTTTTTATTTAAAAACAAAATGATATTTATTACTTATACAACGTTCTAAAAAATAATACTTTTTGAGTGTTTTTCCTCTACGCAGAACTTTTTTTTTAAATTTGGATTTTTACTTTTATAATATCAAAAATGAATTCTGCATATCTGTTTCATACAGAAATGATACCACATAAAACCCTAACAGCTTTAACCAGAGAGTAATAACATATTGCACGGGACTCCTGACGTGACGTTTTGACGTGAAGGTCCAAAAATTTTACGGACCTCCAATACTAAAAAATATTCATCGTAGGGTACTCTATCCATGCTCAAAAATTCACAACTTTTTCTCGATGCGCACAATTGTTTTTACTTTTGTACTAAGAGAAAACCCTACTATTAAGTACGCAAAAGACTACCAACAATGTAAAGTGAACACGAACTATTAGTCTATTACACACACATCTGTAGGTACAGCATCGGAGAGGAAGGATAGGTACCTAGATTAATTATAAAGCTACTAAGTCTTAGATACTACTACAAAGTAACAAGTAGTGCAAATACATACTCAAGTGTCATAGTAATATGTCATTTCGTATGTACACGTATATTTCCATACAAGGCCACCCATCTTCATTACATATAGTTTTTTTTTTCAGATTCTACGTAATAACAATAACTATATATTATTTTGCAAGTTTGCTAGTCGTGACGCGGAAAATGTTCTCGAAAAAGTATTAGTAACTAAGTGATCCGTGGAAATAAATCATCTACTTCGAATATGACTGTTGATAGTGAGCGGTCTCAAAGTCGATGAAATACTAAAGCTGTTTTATATTTAGATTTCGCAGCGCCCTGAAACTGGTAATATCGGCTACCTCAGTATAGAGATAACAGTGGTCAGAAGAGATTTATTACTCACTCTCACTTACAACTTAGTACTTAATACGTTTAAAGTGTTACCTTAAAATTGTCGCGTCTCAATTAGGTAGATTTAATGGAGTCGGTAATATTTTTTACGTATGATTTTTTTGAGATTAGCACTCGGACGGCTGCGATAAAGCCTTTTTTGGTTGCGACAAAGAAAAGAGTAATGCAGCTTATAATATTCGTCTAGAGGCAAACTTTGTATTTCAACAAATGAGGTCGATTTGTTTTAAAGAAGCCTGCAATAAAAGAAAGCTGAACGCAGGTTTCAAGACCAATACGAGTATTAGTTGGTTTTGTCAGTCCACACAAAAGCCGCTTCAGATTTTTCTTGTTATTGGAATCGTTCTTGCTTTAGATATGGAATACAAGATACGTTGAAAGAGTACCTTAAATCTTGGTAACTGACAACGTCCAGTTAAAACTGTATCAATAAATAACGAAAATAACAATTGCACGTTTACATAAAACCAGTATTCAGAACGTCAAAATCGAATTTAAATTCAAGATGCATCCGAACTCGGGTCTCATCTAAATAAAGCGAACAGCTGCCTTGTTTACTTGAAACAAAAAACGTAAAATAAAATGATTTGTAAGAAAAATAATAAAGATTCTTACTCAGTTCGGCCATTGCTAAAGGACATTGTAATTCAAACTGATTGGCACACAATAATGGTATCAAAGGTAAGCCATTTAAAAATTGTCTGAATTAAAAAGAAAAAGGTAGAGACGACAGAGGAGCAAATAAAACTGAGGAGGACAATACCTGGGCCGGACTGCGAAGGATTTGTAGTGTCATTAGTTGAGCAGCTTCTGAGAGAGCTACGAGGTAAAAGAGACTGTACCTCGTACGCTGACAGACTAAAATGAGTCTTTAAATGCTGCTGGGTAATTAAAAAATGATGCGGAATAGTGACCTCCATCCGTAGCTTTCTTTATTTATTGTAGATGTTATTGATAAAATATAAAATAAAGCTATTTAAATCAATGTAATACCTAAGTCGCAATTTACAGACAATAATGCAATTATGTCAATCTCAATACTGCATATTCCTTTTTTCCTTGTTGAATGTAATCGCGTCTCCACTTACGTTGCTTGCTGAATATTCTATTTGAAAAGTAATTGCAATTTTAGCGACAGTAAGCTTAATATCCTTTCTTAGTTCTTTTTTTAGGGTAAAAATAGCCCATGCAATGCATGCCATAGATGAATTGTGGGTTGAAAATAAATATCTTGAACCGTATGTACCTTTACAGTATCGCATTTCTTTAATTGATTGTACATCGCCGCAGCCGAGGCTGACCTTTGCATTCCTGCTTCCTTTTGTTCATTAGCTGTGTCAATGTAATGCACAATTTATTTTGCTTTTCGAATTAAATACCTACCTTTGGTACTGGGTTTTGTTTCAACGGGTGCAAGAGACTTGACAGGAATTTTATTGGTTCTTGCGTTACTCTCTATACGAATGTATGCAGTAAATTTTTACTTTTAAATTTGATATTATTCTATCTGCAAGTATATGCTTGTTCACTTTTATAGGCACTAAAACTCATATCAATCTAAATCAATCCATCCTTCAAGAAATTCAATCTTCGTGTATCCAATATGTACCTATAAAGTATTATATCACCCGAGGTAAATGCTTAGCTCTATAAAGCGACACTTGAGATGTGGTGACTCTACAGACAATGTTATTGTCAGTGCTTACATACTCCACAACGTGGGTATCTGCTGCTGTTATAAATACACTAAAGTTCATTTTTCTCTGTATGAGTCTAAGAGGACTGCAAGTAGATAGAACGAGTGTGAGCTTCTGGGAATGTCATCTTCTATACTTCTATTATAATATGACCACAATATGTGTCAAACGACTTTGAACCTTAAATGAGTGAAAGTTTAATACATTTTTGTAGAAAGTTTATAATTATGAGCTTGTTTAATGTTTTATGCATCTATGTTTTAACAAGTAATCGTTTTTGTAATTTATCTTTGATGTAATATACCTATATCTTAAGATGATCTTAAGATGTCCGTTGCATTGATTGATATGTTTCTATCATCTTTATTTATGATACACGTTCATGTGTTCTTATAGTCAGGGATTAAAAATACACCAAATTGCAGGTATTTTATCTTTTAGGTAATGAAAACTGCTCTTGTTTCGAATATAATTCAGTAAATAATTAGGTAATTTTTTTTATATCAGGAGTTAACTAACTCCCGTGTATTTGCATAACTAAGACACATTTCGTATGATGCTTGAATGAACGTTATTATTTCATTTATTTAAGTCCAATTTCGTCGTTTAATGTTGTGAGGAGTCATAGTAAGAAATAAGTCAAATAAGACAATCTATATTACAAAAACTATTTAAAATGGGGTATTTACCATGTATATCTGTTTCCGTGAGTTTCCGGTTTTACGGCACAGTTACATGCGCCAAGACAATTTATACTTTACTAAAAACCAAATATGTGCTTATACATTAAAAAGTACCTCTTAAGAAAAAGTGAGACTTGAGTATTTAAAATAATTATAAATTGCCGATAAACAAACATCTATAAATACTGCATTTCGTATTTCAGAAAGAGGAATAGAAAATTACATTTATCCTTCGTACTTATAGAATATTTTTATGGCATACCGACAAACAGACAGCCATAGTAAAGATTGGAATGCCTAAGGCTCTAAGAAGTAATGATTTTAACAGTTTCAGTAACCTAGAGACTTGCAAGTGCTCACTGTTCCATCATTTAAGTCTCGACTCATCCTTTTCAACCTAAAACCAATGTTTAATGTTCCATTGTTGTCGAACAACCATAGTTTGACTTGGTACGAGCTTTAACGGATACCTAAAGGCATCGTGTGTATTTATTTGCGTCTGTCCTTCACTTGTTTTATTAGCGTAGTTGTCAAGAGTTGAACGTAATTCTAAAACTTGAAGCTTAGCAAATTCAATAAATAATATTGGACTATTACGCCGCCAGATACCTGCGGGATATTTTTAATCTCTTTTTCGAAATCTATTGTTAAATAATGTATAAATATTCTCGGTAACGAAACATTAAGTGAATTTATTAAAGTATTTTATAGTTATAGATTAGTCTACAAAATTAAATTAATACATTTAAACATATGCATAATATCAACAAACTTAACGTTATCACTTTAATTGTGACTTGATTTTATAAAAACTGTAGCAGAAATGCTCAACAAAACACAATCAGTTTTATTTGAACGGGACACCGTGACAACGTGACAACGCGACTCTCGCGCCGACAGATGTCAGTATTT
Source organism: Pammene aurita (assembly GCA_947086415.1). Lineage (NCBI taxonomy): Eukaryota > Metazoa > Arthropoda > Insecta > Lepidoptera > Tortricidae > Pammene > Pammene aurita. The sequence goes on along the minus strand of OX352290.1, from coordinate 28,716,769 downwards.
GCGGAAGGCCACCCGATACGCTGTGGTCGCGCGTACATGCTCTTGCGCACCCCTTGGCTAGTCACTGCGCTTTCGGTTTACTTTTGTTTAAAAACTTACCGCGCTTAGTTGTTTTTGTAATCAAACCCTTCATGCTTAGCTGATTTGAAGTATGGGATACTTCTAATATGAGTCTAGTGGTTGCAATTAATCTATGCATAATTAGAAAAAGAAGAGAAAAGGCACATTAAAACATGTTGTGTTCTCTATTGAAACTTTACACCATACAGAAACCGCGTCTAAAAATACCCGAGTTGCAAGCAAGATACTTAAATAACTACTATCTGAATTATTGATCTCGGAGTCAAACATCATTATCCTTCCTGGAGCAATAATCTGCATAAAAAAATGTATATTATTATGTACCCACTAATATGTGGTTGATTATGGTCTGTTATTTTGATTAAACCACAAAATACGGTTTTATAATGCTTTTCTAGTTTACGGTTCTGATTCAAGAGCAACTCATGTCTTAAGCAGTTTGCAGCGCACGAGTTGGCCCTCTGATTGAGGGTTGGCGGGCTTCGGATCGGATTTCGCTTTAGGACGCGATGACGTGTGACCGATATAAAAGGTTACGTTTTAATCTTATTTCTTAATTTAATTCAAATACAATCGTGATATTTTACCGGAGGTCAATAGCCGTGAAAGTGATACATTTTTGTTTGCTTTATATACAGACATAGAAGTTTTAGTGGCAGGAATGAAAATGTCATAGGGACTTCCCAACGATATTAATTTATCGATAAATCGTTATGACAGTTATGATGTACATATAATATGAATTTGGAAGTTGTATATATTATTATATAATATACAGCATAAACTTATTATAAATCGTTTATGAAAATAGTTGTCATTCGATTTGTTTTAGTTGTTAAAATGATTTCTTGGTTTAACTACAATAATATTGCCCGGAATATCAAAGCAATATTATTGTAGTTAATAATATAGACTTCCGCAAAGTATCGCCTGAGTCCATAAATTATTTCCTGCTTTTTTTTGTAAATTTCTAATAAGTGTTAAAATATAACATATCACCATTACATAACGTCAATAGGTAGTTATCAGCTTTACATGTTAATTTATACTTTACTCGGTAAACTTAGTATGTGCTATATGAAATGTCACTTCGATAGTTATCGATAAATTTATTATAGGAAGGAAGTCCCTAGTTTTTGCCACAAAAACTTCTATGTCTGTTTATATATCATGTAACAGTTACAGAAAAATATATATTCAAAATATAACCTACACGTTTAGTAGAGGCTGTCCGAATATTGAAATTTGGTACCAAGCAACGTCTTATACTTACCACGGATAATGGAAAAATTGCGAAAATCGTAAATTTTTTGTTACATCATATAAAAAAAAATATTTTTAATAATTTTAAAGTTACTATAGGTTCCGTACAAACCTGTAGGTATATAGATACCTACAGGTTTGTACGGAACCCTCGGTGCGCGAGTCCGACTCGACTTGGCCGGTTTTTGTATAAGATTTGACATATACCATAGACAAATAAATTGACAGTTGCCTTCCCCATACCTATAGTTCTACATTATTTTGTAAGTAACCTATTTTCCTCTACATAACCTCCAATTAAATTATAAAATCCCGCGAACGATATACCGGGTGTTTCCTGTAACACGGCCAATAAATTACAACGTAGATTCTACTCTTCAAATTAGATAATGTTTGTTCAGCGACTTTGAATAATAACTTGTGATTTGATTTTAGTACACTCAATTTATTCGAAAACGCAAATATTACGAAATTGATTATGTCTGCAGGGTGACAGGACTGACAAGCCATGTCAATTAGACGGATTGTAACGTACATTGAAAATACTATTTAGTTTGTATGGAAAAGAGACAATCTAAATACATATTTTGTTAAGATCTTGAACAAAAGTTTTATTGTTTGAGGAGTAGAATCTACGTTTCAATTGTATGCTTGTTTTACAGGAAATACCTGGTACACGACAGGCAATAATATTTTTAAGTTTTACCTCCTAAATGACCACCTACACTTTAGTTTAACAGAAAGAGACATCTTCTCTGATACCGTCTACATAAAATATAATCTAACCACTATAAGTACTATAACTCATTTCATGCATAAGTAAATAAATCATTCGTTTTCCCCAAGCCTCATTCCGGGCACGGCACACATAGACGCCATTCCGTCAATTTGACATAGTGTATCAACATAACGGTGGCCACCGCCGCCATTAGCAAAATTGGACGAGTAATGAATCTCAAAAGTGAGACTGTCTAATTGAAGATTCCATTTCTCATATTGCGGTGACGGCCCAAGTCAAATGCAAGTTTTGTAGAAATTACTTAATTTGTTGTACATAGAGATCTACTCGAGATGAGAAGTTAGTGTCTTTTTAGGGTTCCGTAGCCAAATGGCAAAAAACGGAACCCTTATGGATTCGTCATGTCTGTCTGTCCGTCCGTATGTCACAGCCATTTTATTCGGAAACTATACGACGTATCTGAATAAAATTTACACATAAAGTGTATTTTGTATGCCGCTACTTAGTTATGGAGTTAAATTTGACAAAAAAATTTTTAGGGGGGCGCTCCATAGATGTAACTAAATTTCAAAAAATGTTTTTTAACCAAATTTCAACATGTGACACATCGATCGATAGGTCTTCAAAAATAACATTGAGGTTTCTTTGACCATTTTGTGATTAAGTGAATGTTTTCTGAAATAATCGCTTCGAAAGTCAGAAAAATTGTGTGTCCCCCCTGTAACTTTTGAACCGTAAGTCCAAAATATATGAAAAAATTTGAGGCCTTATCATATACTTTTTAAGAAAATTATTTTGAACATTATCGGTTCAGCCATTTTCGAGTTATCTCAAAAAAACTTCTTCCATAGGCATTAGATACGACCTTTTGGTATTAGTTTGATTCTTATTACATTGAAGGTACGGAACTCTCCTATGCGTGGTCCGACACGCACTTGGCCGGTTTTTTATGTTTGATTCTTTGACATGCTGCCAATTGTTTTTAAATTTCATAGTAGCTTTCATTTTAATTCTTGTAATTTTTCACGCACGATTATTTTTTACTAATGTAGTAAAAAAAAACCCGGCCAAGAGCATGTCAGGCCATGCTCAACGTAGGGTTCCGTAGTTACCAGCCCCTCACTAAACACACACTTAAAAGGTTGTTTTTTATAGGATATTTTGCGGTACTTACATCTTTTTACTATGCGGCACTTACATCATTTTTACAAGGCGTTTTTGTGTTATAAATGAGAAACGACTCAACCGATTTTATTCAATATAGTTTTCATTAAAGTACTTATTAGACCTCACTTTTATGAATTTTCCCAAATTTTTTGGACCCGGGGTTCAAAAGTTAGATGGGGGAGAGGGGCGCACGATTTTAAATTTCCGGAGCCATTATTTACGAAACTATTAAATTTATATAAAAATTGTTTAAAAAGATCCATATTCCTTTAAAAAGATCTATCTAACGACACCCCACACAATACGGTTGGAGCGAATAAAAAATCACACCCCTTTATGTGTACCGGAGGTACTCTAATAAGAAATATTTTTCCAATTTTTATTCCACCACTTTGTCGGTGTGATTAATACACATACTCATATAATACCAAATTTCAGCTTGCTAGTGCTAACGATCACCGAGCTAAGGCGCGGCCGGACAGACGGACATGGCGAAACTATAAGGGTTTCTAGTTGACTACGGAACCCTAAAAAATTGTGGATTTCATACGCAATCACCAAATTAAAAATCTACATACAACACGTGTTTACTTAGTCATATTAGATAATTAGATAACCCATCTGAACCCAAAATACCCAAATTAACGAAGACAAACCATCTTTGTCTACCATGTCTGACCGATTTCTCTCAGTTGCTTAAAGGTTAGCTGAAGAGATCCCTTAAAGAGATGAGTTCGCCTTTGTACACACTCACTATATTTTTGTTGGTCATGTACTTGTTTTGTGCAATAAAGTGTTTTACTACAACTAGTAGGTACTATATACTTAATAGTCTAATCCTTATTATCACTGACGAAACCCGCTATCGCCTCCACTTGCACCATAACTTTTACGAAACTATCGTTCCTAAAAACGACATAAGCGCCATAGAACCTAGATGTACTTACACCGTTACAAATTAGCGCAATGATACGGTTGATACCCGTTCTGTGGGAGCGCTACGAATAGTTGGGCGCTATTAAATACAGATTCTCTGACCTTTACTCCGGGTTTAACTGTTAACCGACGTTTTAACCGAAATTGGGTTTTGATAGTGATGGTTACATTGCTATTGTGCTACGCTTTGATGAGAGGTAATGACAAGAAAGCAGGCTCGGCGAACAATGCTGTTTTAATTAGCTTGAGCGGAATATGATATGTAAATATTTAAAGAACTAAAAGTTTCGAATAGTGGACTCCTTGGGACTGAAAGACGGGCGTCTTACCGCCACGCCAATCACGGCAGACTATCAACGCTTCATGAATTTCATGATGGATAGTTTTAACATTACGCAAGTGAGGTGTTAACATTCTGTCTCATTCTTGTATCGTTGATACAGTTACGTCAGGATTATTAAAGAGCGTTTAGTAAAAGCCAGTGAGAACATAAAAAAACCATTGGTCATAAATCCATTTTAAATGCGAAAAGTCAAAGTCGGTTTTTGTAAATACATACCTACCTGGCAACATTTCGTTGTTGTGTGGTGTGCCTATATCGATATGTTATTATCTTAGTATGTTAAAATAGGTATGTTTCGTAAAATCAACTTACTTAAAACAGAGTACCATTACATTTGATATACTTACAAATAGAGCATTTAAATATACTTACTTAGTAAATAGTTATAGCAATACAAATCAATATCGTATTATTCGTAGTATTTATGTTATCGAACGAGCGAAGTGAGTTCTTACAAACAACTTCTGGCTAGTGGGACGTCTCAGCATTTCGATGGCTTTTTGATTTTGAGAGTTTGTTCCGCGATAACTTTAGTAACGCTTTTCTGATCTTCATGAAATTTGTTGGGGTTGTAGCAGAGATACATATAATTTGAGAGTTCGTATATGAGTAAGATCGACCAAGGGGTCATGGAGCTAGAAGGCGCGAAAAAATCATCATACGGGTCTTGTTATATTGGTCGTCTTGTTTGCAAGGAAATCGCGAGTTCTGAGTACGAGGCGGACTACTAGTGTATACACATTAAAATATTTCTAGTAGATATAGTGGAGTAGGTACGCGAACAAAATCAGCTTCGAAAACTCACAAGAGCGCTATCTTTGTAGTCGGTTAAGTTAAAATAATCGGATCTTGGCGTAGATTTAGGTATTTGGGCTTTCAATTCAATTCAATTCAATTTCTTTTTTTCAACCAACGTGGTTCATTACACACATTACCAATTGGTACATCAAAAAGTAAAAATAAAAATAAAATAATAGCTTAATTACAATTAAAAATTATACAAGAGAAAAATAAATAGATAAATAAGCATATTTCATTACAGTAAAATTAAACAATTGACCATCAGTGTCACGAAAAAACATTAGTAAAATCTTTCTATTTCATATTAGGTATACACATCAGTACGTACTTACTCGAACGAGCGGAGCGTAAGCGAAGCAAGTTCTTACAAACAACATCTGGCTCGTGGGACGTCTCGGCATTTCATGACTTTTTGATATTGAGAGTTTGTTCCGCGATAACTTTAGTAACGTTTTTCTGATCTTTATTTAATTTGTTGGGGTTGTAGCAGAGATACATATAATTTGTGAGTTCGTATATGACCAGGATCGTTCAAGGGGTTGTGGAGCTAGAAGGAGAAAAAAAGTCTTCAGAAGGGTCTTGTTATATTGGTCATCTCGTTTGCAAAGAAATCGCGAGTTCTGAGTCCGCGGCGGACTACTAGTTACATAAATTCAAAAAAAAGTTATGTTATGTTATCGTTTCTCACGTGTGGCTCACAGACACAGGTCGTATAATAGTTATCAGGTTTAATTATCGTCTTGTTTCCTTTTTTTGTATCTTTACTATAACTAGTGTGCCTACACATATTAATGATAATGTAAAATTTATTATTTACGAAAAATACTTTTTTTAGAGAATACATACTAGGAGACAACGTGGTAGCCGTAATAGCTATTAAAAAACAAAGTCCATTGAACTTTATTAATTAAGTAACAAGTAATCAGTGCCGCCTAAATATGCTAATGATTTGTAGTTTTTTGAACCTGATTCTAGATAACTCGCGATAATTTGACGCTCGCCTGTTGAATGAATAATACGATATTCCTGATTGTCATACCCGCTGTTGTTAATTTAATACTTACATATTTTTATTCACAATTTACAAATAGTATCTGGCGCTACAAGGCTAGATTAAGACGACGATGATCACGCAATTAATAAGAAAAAATATAAACAGCCAAAAACAATATTAGACCAGGAACACAACAGCTAAGGCACCTCTTATTAAACCATTGGAACCAATCTCGACAAAACAATGCCTATTTGCGTAACCATTATGCGATAGGCTTAAAAAGGGCCAGATAAAACGCAAACAGACATTTCATAAGCTGTTATAAGAAATGTACTTTCACTATACGTAATAAGATTCAATTCAGAATGCAGCCTTATAAGTCCAAGGCGATGAGAATAATCCTCCAAGTGATAAACTAGACACTAATACGATTGCCATCAATGGATAATCGCTAGGAACTGGTATTAACTGTTCACCAAGATTTGAAGATCGCTATGAGAATGTTGTTTTTTGTAATATGGCCCACACGGATCGTTGATTTTATTTATTTTAATTTATGTCAAAAAAGTTTACTAGCTGAACATGAAACGGCTACTTAAAGGTTGATGTCCAAGTGGTAAGACAGGCTCCTTAATAACTTTATAAACTTAAATAAAACTTTTTAAAACAAAATTTTCAATAGATTACTTAATACTTACAATTAAAAGATAACGTACAACAATTTATGCTACATGTACAATACTACACTGTCCAAGTATCCATCCGGTCATAAAAATGAAATTATTTTATTTGCAAAAGCCAGTAACTAATAGATATTATAACAATTAATAGCAAATGGCGGGGTACACCGCGCCATTAGTGTTATCTCATTATTCCGAGGCTGGGATAAATCTCGGTAATGCCTCCATATCTTATAAATCTCCGCGTTGCTTAATTAGAATGGGCTGCGCGCGCAACTAATGTAGATGCGGTTTTTTTCTAATAGTTGCCATAGCAAGGCAAAATGAAAGATGGGAGGCCTTTATTGATCTTGAAGGGAATTACTTATTGCTCTCGTGAGCCGTGAAAATGGAGACTATCCAACTGTATAATTTTCAACGTATTTGAAATCTGACAGATCAATCTTGACAATATGGTAACACAAAATCCGTCCATTGTACAATCGAGCAAATTTAGATATATTAGATCAAAATTTTAATTCGGTACATTTCAACGAAATACCTCATAATTATCTTAAGTATTGTCTATTGTAAGTGATAATTATCAAGGACCGGCTATCTTCAGTCTTGCCATTTATCCGAACATCTCAGATCTTACCTCACCTCTGGGAGGTGATCCAACTTGCGTTATAAATGAATTAATCACCATCAGCCGCAAATTTGAGGCTTACAACTCAACCCAGCCAAATGTGAATTATATATAGACCCGCTAGACGCCAATAAAGGCAATATAGTAAGAAATTTCCAAAGTATCTGCCCTGGAATCAAAATCCTGTAAGCTTTCTCCTTACCTCCTATAGGTGCGCTATTTTCGATGATGTTATTCCGCAATTTATTAACAAAGACATCGACCAATCTTGAAGCATATCATATTATTTTGTTCAATATTTTTTGATTTGCATTTTTTTTAAGTAGTTACACTACTATATATAAACTGAAAATAGATGTCATATACTTCAGAAAAAGTGACCAAACCCTCCGGTGTCCGAGGCCAGATTTGAACTGGCGTCTTCAGCTTTCGCGGCTGACGTCCTGACCACTAGACCACCCGGTCACAACCGGACCGGACCGGGTGTGACCGGAAAGCTGAAGACGCCAGTTCAAATCTGGCCTCGGACACCGGAGGGTTTGGTCACTTTTTCTGAAGTATATGACATCTATTTTCAAAGACATCGACCATTTTCACTTTTTCAGACCGCTTACTACACATCAACTCCCATATTTATCCTGCGATACTGTCACTCATCTCTACCAGTGAGGTTTGGTGGTCTTGGACTGAGGCAAATCTCCAGCGCCCTCCCGGCGTCCCTGTCCTCGGTACACAGCACGCTGCCTCTCACAGGCAATATCTTAAAACCCTTACTTCGTAATTGTGAGGTTGCATCAGTTATTACGTATAGTAAAAAAACCAAACTTTTTAACAAAAAATAAAACCGACTTCAAAAAAACTCCACACAAAAAGATTTACGAAAAAACATGCAAAAAAAGGGTTTAGAAACCAAATAAAACCTGCCCTCAAACACTAAAAAGAACAAAATAGTTTTATTTTCACAAAAAATATTTAAGCCACGCTAATTTGAATCAGTACCTATGTTATATATTTACAACATTAACATATTAGGGCTTAACTGCAGACTTCTTTCTCATCAATAATATTTTACACGTCAAATATTACGTACCTACGCTAAATTATTATTTACCTATAAGATATATTTACAATATTTACATAACAGTTCCGACTGCTTAGACCAAAGTATTACAATTTAACACGTATTTACATTTTTACAATCATTATTTATGTTTGGAGTCGGTGCCAGCCTGCACCCGGGGGTGAAGGGAAACAATATTCATAAGTAAGGCGCAGCATTTACGCGAGCTACGGCCACGCCCGCGCGTGCGCGGGTAGGGGGCAGGAACCTGGGTGTTTGACCCGAATGCGGGCAGACGCGTGAGGGCAGACGTCGTTGACAATGACGGTCGTCCCTAAATGGCGAATTTATGTATGCGCTTAACAAAATTGCAATTGTCGTTTCTTGGTGTAGGATAGTAAAATAGGTTTTGAAATTACAGAATCAATAGTCAGTACAATTGGTACTTACCTATTTGTTAATTAATTTGTTTAAATATTTTGTAGTACTGTAGGTCTTTTGTTATTAAAGTATCTAATTTATTTTTTCTTAGTTTGGCTGGCACCGACTCCAAACATAAATAATGATTGTAAAAATTTAAATACGTGTTAAATTGTAATACTTTCGTCTAAGCAGTCGGAACTGTTATGTAAATATTGTAAATATATCTTATTACCTATAATAATTTAGCGTAGGTACGTAATATTTGACGTGTAAAATATTATTGATGAAAAAGCAGTCTGCAGTTAAGCCCTAATATGTTAATGTTGTAAATATATAGCATAGATACTGATTCAAATTATTGTTCTTTTTAGTGTTTGAGGGCAGGTTTTATTTGGTTTTTAAACCCTTTTTTGCATGTTTTTTTGTAACTCTTTTGTGCGGGTTTTTTTAAGTCGGTTTTATTTTTTGTTAAAAAGTTTGGTTTATTTTGTACTTTTTAGTGAAAATTAATAATGGGTATACAGCAACATGGGTGAGACAGCGCCGTTTTAATGAGACAAAACATGAAAGAGAAGATAGACTTAGGAAAAATAGGCGAAGAAATTTAATTAGCATTTCAAAGGAGTGTTCGAGCAAGCGTGAATTTAGGCTTTCTCAAATGCGATCGAAAACTAATTATATTCGCAGCCATGAAAGTCCTGAAAGTCATGCCCAAAGACTCCATTTGATACGTGAACACCTAATGACTGAATCGGAAGAGCAACGTACTCATCGGCTTGGTAAGATACGCGAACGCTTGTCAAACGAAACCGAAGAGCAACGTACTCATCGGCTTGGCTTGATTCGCGAACGTTTGTCAAACGAAACGGAAGAGCAGCGTACTCATCGGCTTGGCTTGATTCGCGAACGTTTGTCTAACGAAACCGAAGAGCAGCATACTCATCGGCTTGGCTTGATTCGCGAACGTTTTTCCAACGAAACCCAAGAGCAGCGTACTCATCGGCTTGGCTTGATTCACGAACGTTTTTCCAACGAAACCGAAGAGCAGCGTACTCATCGGCTTGGCTTGATTCGCGAACGTTTGTCAAACGAAACCGAAGAGCAGCTTACTCATCGGCTTGGCTTGATTCGCGAATGTTTGTCAAACGAAACCGAAGAGCAGCGTACTCATCGGCTTGGCTTGACTCGCGAACGTTTGTCAAACCAAACCGAAGAGCAGCGTACTCATCGGCTTGGTTTAATGCGCGAATATACATATGTGTTTATGGGGAAAGGACACTGTAGCTAGTATAATTACTGAATGAGACCAAACAACTGTCGTCTCGTGCGGCGGGCACAGGTCAGTGCTAGACAGTAAATATTTAGTTACTGCTTTGCACTGAAGGTGTTCATGGACCGACGTGGCACTTACCATCAGGTAACAATTGTTCTCATCTCGTCACTTTTAACTCCTTAGATTATGAATACCAGAGGAATATACTACTACTACACTTTTTTTTACTAGACTTTTTAGATAAAAAAATAAATAATCTGTACTCAGAGTGCTTGTCAGGACAATTTCAATAATACCAAACACGATTTGGTTACATTGTTTCGTTACAAAATTCTGTAGGGTACTTTCCGGTTCCATCATCAGATCAGTTTAATGGTACCGTATTCAATAGCACCATGTACATTTGCTTCCTCCTAGTAATTTGACTTTCTGAATCGGCACATCTAATCGCTACCATCGAAACACTCGCCGTTGAGGAGTTCTAGTGGCCATCTGTGGTTTTCATCATCAGTTTCCTATCACCAAATCCTACTTTCTGAATGCAAATTCTTGACTAAATGAATAAATTACCAAAAGCTCGATTTCTCCAAGGTCCCATCATCAGACCCCGACTTGGTGCCAACGGGACCATCTCGAGGTTATACCCGTTCGATTAAAAAAAAATTTTTGAAAATCGGTTCGCGTTTCTCGGAGATATCGAGTAACATACATACAAAAAAAAATTCAGTCGAATTGAGAACCTCCTCCTTTTTTGAAGTCGGTTAATTACAATAACAAGACAATCACCAAAGTAAGATTCAGGAGCAAGAAATCATGGAAGAAATCAATAAGTAGATATTATCGATCGGAGATCTGGTTGAACTGGGAAAATAAAAAGGGCTGCCAAAGGGTTCGAAAATACAGATTCTGAATTTAAAATTTAGTTCGGTAATGTGCTAGTTAGAAAAGATAGAAAAGGTTGATAGTGTAACGTTCCGTTACACGCATCGTTACTATATATACTTAAGTATAATTCCTTTGTGATTTACACGAGCTTTATTATCTAATAGGTACCTAGACATAGACAACGAAGTATTAAGGTACAAGGTACAAATCGCATGTTACACAAAAATGTTACAAAATTACCGCATCTACATTTCTTTCAATACACTAATGCGCCACATTGAAACCGAATGAAAGATAGCGGCTGCCCAGGCGCAGCTATACGCGGCGCTAATCCCAGAATAATGTGATACAGTGTCCGGGATAAGATGTAATTAATCGATTTGCTAAATGATATAGATATTATGGTAGATTATGAACTTCGTGCTTTGGACGATGTATGAAATATTGCCCTGCCATTTCTTCCGTTTATAGGGAATTATTATGCATGCTTGGATGTGTCAGTCACGGCAGACTGTAAGGTGGAATGTATTCTGAACAAGACCTGCTTCGAATTGGTGTTAAAAACTCTAAATAATATATTTCAATATTAATAAGGTATGTTTAGTATGTAAGTTAAAATAAAAATCATAGGTATACTACCTATGATTTTTATTTTATATTGAGTGCACTCAAGGACCGGATTTTTTTTTTCGAAAGCTCAATGCACAGTATGCTTAGGGACAGGTTTGGAGCGCGTCATGTCTACGAGAAATGGATTCTCACAGAACGACTAATTTACATATTTATTACAAGGAAGTAGCAATACACTACGAGTTTGCCACAGATACACAACTGTGTAAGTCTCACTTGCGTAATAAATAATCAAATAATACACATAGACTCAGTATCCGACAACGCCGGGAGTAATTGGCCTGGTGGCCAGTATTTCATCGGTGTAAAAACGTGGTTTTAATTTATGAGAGACATTGCCGTTTAGCATACTGATTATTATGTCTAATGTGGACTTCATTTGTAGGGGTAATCGTAAATCAGGACTGATGGAGAAAAATCTTGGACCAGAGGCGTATTTGGACATTTGGCGCCCCGGGCCAGAAAAATTTGCCGCCCCTGTTACTTAACTAGACAAAATATTAAAATTTTCTCGAGACTCTCTGAAGCCTTAGTGTACGGTCAAACGTTGAAAAAGCACCCTGCAGACGCCTTTTGCGGGATCGACACCGCGGTACAGCGTTACACGTTTCGCAGCGTCACTCCAGCGAATCGAGAGCGAAACAAGTGCCAATAAGTGCAGTGAATATTTTCGGTTTTGATTCCGTTCTGGATTCGCTCTCGATCCGCTCTGGTTTCGCGGCGAAACGTGCTGCGCTGTACCGAGGTATCGATTCACTACGAAGATGTGCAAAAGGCGTAATGGGACCGGGTAACGTGTGTATGTGCTCAAGGTGGAATGGAATAAGGGCCGGGCGGCCACAGTATGATCACTTACCTCATCGAGGAGCAGTTTGGAAGTTTTTTTTATTTTTTTTTATTATATTTTAGAAACTAGAGAGAAAATAAAACTTTATTGTCCAATATCTTCTAAAATATTTCATGTATAAAAAAAGATTCAGTAACCTTAAACTTTAACATAGTTTAAATTGCATGTGTTGTAATGTAACTGAAAGTGAAATAAGAAAAGGCCTTTGAGAACGTACCGAACAATAGTCACATGTAGGGAGTTGGTTTCATCCTGCTACTCGAAGAGGTAAAAACACCCCAAAATTGCACCACTAAAAATGTCCGAAAACGGAACGGACCAGGCTGAGGGCTGTCCAAGTGATTTCTGACCTATAAACTTTTTTTCGATGAATAAGGTTCCAAGCTGCTCCTCAATGAGGTAAGTGATCATACGGTGGCCGCCCCAACCAAAACCCATACAACTACCATTCCCAGTAACTTGACGACTGAGCTTCTGGAGGGTGCATACTTTATTTTACGCTAAAAACGGATTAATAAAATAATAAATAAAATAATAAAAAAAAACGGAATAATAAAAAAACTTAAGTGAAAACGTTATAATTTGCCTAACTGGCATGGGGAATATTCTATGTCTACCTTATTAAATTATAGTGTAATTAATGATTTTAAAAATTTATCATTTATAATTTTAAACAAAAAAGAACCGACTTCACTAAGCATCCACCTTTCCAACACCAAATGTTCGATCTGCTGTAAAAAATACTCAAATCACCATAGGTGTGCCTATAATAGTTGAAGAGTTCCCTCGATTTGTCCAGGATCCTATCATCAGATCCTGACATGGTTACAATGGGACCCACTGTGAAGTATACGCTTTCAAACAAAAAAAGAATTTTCCAAATCGGTCCAGCCGTCTTCGAAAAATAAAAAATAAAAAAAAATAGCAAAAACAAAGATCCCGACGAATTGATAACCTCCTCCTTCGAAATCTTGAAGTCGGTTGAAAATCAGTTCGTTTGGTCGCCAGACAGGTAACGTAAAAAAACAGACCCTGACGCTGAAACCTTACATCTAAACTCTTTTCTATTCTTAAATTAAATTAACCGTGTCCTTTATCTGCAATTAAAAGCCAGAGCATCCTCGCGGAGTTTAGTTTTCGGTCTCTTCGCGGAGTCCAAAATTGAGCCCCGTAAGGCGAAACAAATATATAGAGTCTTGGCTCCTTTGCCGAGATCCTTCCTGTAAAGACGCCACGCGCCAGACTCGTATTTTTAAGTTCCAAAAATACTTTAAAGACACCCTATCACCATTTTTGGGCGGTACCAACCTCGCCTGCAAGTCGGTGCACTTGCTAACGGACGAGGCACTGGAGAAGGCTTTCCCTTTTGTGTTCAGACGTAAGAGAACAAAAACATAATTCTAACATTCGAGGTTCCAAAAAAAAGGCAAAGGATGTGACGTGCCGTTTTGTGACGCCGTCACTAAAGGAGCCCCGCCCAACATCTGTCAATGTGAGCCAATGGGCTTTCTAAATAGGATGCCGAAATCGGTGCGAAGTGGAGGAGAAAATATACCAGGTTGGACCCTGGGCTTCGACACAGTACTTAAGAACGCAACCAAGATGAACGGTAAGATCAGGAAAGATATATTATAGACCCGGATCGCGGATTCTCAACGATCAGCTTTTACTGACTTGATCAAGTTTACTGGACTGAACCAGGCATGGTTACATTGTCCTCCCTTTTCGAAAAAAAAATGAGTTTACTTAATGTGTAATGGCAGAGTTGAAAAGGCGGCATAAGTACGAAATAGCGCCCTTCATGTTTATTATTACTATTTACAAAAACAGATTATGGCGTTTTGGAATTGTGTTTAAAATTATTCTTTCTTAGGCCGGTATACATACTTAACTGAAGTTAAACTTTTTTAAATTTTGGTTTTCACTATAACAAAGCCGTAAAGTTGTAACTAACATTACATTTTTAACCGACTTCAAGATTTGAAAAGAGGAGGTTCTCAATTTGGCGTGTATGTTTTTTTTTTTATGTTTGTTACTCCATAACTCCGTCATGTCTGAACCGATTTTGAAAATTCTTTTTTTGATTGTAAGTATATATATACAGATTGGTCCCGTTTTTGACAAAACGCAGTTCTGATGATGGGATCCATGAGGAATCGAGGGAACTCCTCAAATCTTAAAGGCATACATATAGTGATTTTTATATTTTTATCAACAAAACCATCATTTTCATTCAAAACAGTGACATTGGATGAAGTAGAACTGCTGATGATGATCAGAACGGAACTCTTCAACGACGCATAGTTCACGTTTGGCGATTCGTCCTCTTCGCTGTGTTTGTTTAGCAAGTTTAATTGTCAGGACCAATTTTCGTCAAGCTCAAGTTCTGATGATGAGTTCCACGAGGAATCGAGGGAATTCCTCAAATCTTAAAGGCATACATAAAGTGACTTTTGTATTTTTATCAACAAATCAAGCATTTTCATTCAAAAGAGTGACATTTGATGAAGTGGAACTGCTGATGATAATCAGAACGGAACTCTTCAACGACGCATAGTTCACGTTTGGCGATTGGTCCTCTCCGCTGCGTTTTTTAAGCAAGTTATTTCATTGTATGGAATCTAAGTGCACCATCTATCTACAATAATCCTTCACCGGCTACCCCCATTGAAGTCGGTTTTTTTTTCTTAAAAATTATCCCAATGCGCATCGAACGCGCCCACAACCAAGCACACGGGGCGGCGCGAGGCCATGGCCCTCTTGGACTTAGGGTAAATACGGCCCTGACAGAAATAGCCACTGTATATTTTCTGTTGCATTTAAAATTAACTTTGTAATTACGTACAATATTTGATTGCAGAAAATGTGTAATTTACAAAATACACGAAGAATTAACGTATTCATGCAGATAATTATATAAACATTATGCAATATTACTATGCAGTTATTTTATACAATTAGATTAAATTAAATACTTATTAATTCATAACATATAAGCATTTAAGGCGTCGTAATAAATTAAAGCCAGTTATGACACGCAAAATTATATCAGCCAGTGTTTCACGCCCACTCTCCAACTCGGTTATTTGTGGTTGACGAAATTATAAAACTCACATTACATTATGTATTATTTGTTTGATTGATGTATAGTTACTGTCAATATTATTGATCGAATTGAACGCCTTTGCTTAGCCTCCCGGTAAAAATGTCTATAACCGTTTTACTTGTATGTTTAGGTTGTCACCTATGGGCGGGGTGTCCATAAAACTCGTGAAGAAAAGGAAAGCCAAATCAGCTCCGACTTGCCTAAGAATATTTTTGAGTTGCCGCCACACGGGCGGCCGGCCGGTCGGTGACAAATATTCATGGCATTATTGTAATCTGTCTTGTAGGATACGAGTAAGTGATCGTAAATTTAAAGATCTTAAATATATGGAATATGGAAAGTCAGACATGTTTGCATCTGACTGTACACTCAGGATCACATACGTTCAGAAAGAAATATGGAGAAAATGTAAAAAAAATCATACTTAGTCAGTATTACTGACAGTGTCTCCTATTGTAGAGCCCACATAATGCTATTATTCATCGACTTGTTATGCATGAGATAATGGCATTCAATAGTATTTGTATTGCGATATCAATTATATTATAATTTAATAAACTTGTATTCACTGTCGACACGATCAAGTAGCAAATTGACGTCTAAATTAATTCAATTAGAAAAATACACTCAACGGCAGTAAAACCGAGTAAATATGTATAGAAATAACTGAAACTTTGTTTCCGATTTTCGCATTTCCTTACTGAAATTTTAATGTCAGTGATTGAAGATAATAAAGAATTCATAATATGATTCATATCCCTAATGCCTTGTGTAAAACGATAACGTCTGGTCGTAAAACTACCTCTATTTCTACGAGTATCTCTTTGTATAAAATCAACTAGTTTGTTTACTACTTCACAGATAAATATTTAGAGCCGATGTCTTCAAAGTTGATTCATTACGGGGAAAACGCCGTGCTTTAAGATAAGGCAAGATGGATGAACTTGATTATAATTATCGACTTCTGTGAGTAGCTATCGATAATAAAATAGAAACGTTTACAATTGAGGTGAAAGTAGAAGGGTGATAATTATAAATGTCTAATCCAAAATATGATAAGTTTGAGTCCCTCTAAGTTTAGTGCTCGAAACACGGCGAGAAGCCTTTGCCTTGCGCGCGAGTGTAGAACCGAATTGCAGATTATTTGATTTCGCGCCTTGATTTAAGCATTTCCATGCTAGTCTAGTTCTGATTTTTAGAGTTTTTATATTACATTCGAAAGTTTAAACAATATTAGTACTTAATATTTACAATATTTTAAATTATTAATGGTACAATTTGACTTCTAATCTATACAAAGCTTCCCAACAAACGTAGCTATAGACGTACATCTGGTAGGCAGCCTGCGCGAAAACGTCGTTCGAGACACTTAACACCATTGCAACACTTCCTATTGCATAGCCTGATCAATAGCCTGGCTAACGGTAATGCCGGATCTTAGTAAACACCACAGACTGAAAAATGTTTAGACACTACCTACATTTAATATAACTTTAAAACTGTACGAGTAGGTACGTCGAAAAAAGTTAGTTGGGTCATTTTAATGACTCTAAGGAAAAGGGGTACAAGTTTAATACAAGGTGTAACAAAAATGCTAGTGATCCGTTTAAGGCCGTAACTCGTATCGTATTCTCATTATAAAATAGTAGTTTTCGATACAAGTGCGAGAAGTATGTCATTTTGCACGAGTACCGAGGTTACTTGGCCCGAGCCGAGAGGCGAGGGTCAAGACTCGGGACGAGTGAAAATGACACTTCTGCACGTGTGTCGAACAACGTTTTTTAATACAATTGCGAAAAAACTACCTATACAATGAAATAATAGTAGATTGTTTGACAAGGGTCTAAAGTAGGCCATATTACCACCAGGTGGTTATTTTCCCGACCGAAGTGAGGGAAAATTGTTCGAGTGGTAATATGGCTTTTAGACCAGATTAATGCATACAATGTTTCACTTCTATTGCGAGAAAATATCATAAAAATACTTATTATTTACGCACAATAACTAAACTAAGGTGAAATTATGGTATAACTTGACGGTCTTTTAATTTTTTTAACTTCTTTGACATAGATACAAAATATCAATACCGCGAATAAATGCCACAGACGACGGTATAATTAGCTCTTTAAAACAGCTATTAGACATGGCAATTTGTAGGGCCCAACCTGTTGTGTACCCTGCCTCTCCCACACCCTCCTTCAGCTCCCTACGGGCCCAAGCTTCTATTACACCTCCCAACACAACAGGTTGGGCCCTACAAATTGCCATGTCTAATAGCTGTTTTAACAGTTTAAACACACTTTAAAGCGTTTCCCAAAAAATTAAATCTTTTTTAGTGATTGTGAAGTAGGAACTAAAAAACACCTCATGTTTTGAGAAATAAATTGCGTTTCCTGATTGGTCGATTTTAATATTGCTGTATTCTGATTGGTTGATATTAAATACAATGTTTTTTTAAGGACTTAAATTATTTACACAGTATACGCACCAAAAAAGTATCTAGCGTTCCGATTAACTCCGATATGTGTTGTGATTGTTGGATTTAATATAGTGAAGTGTTCTGATTGGTCAATTTAAAATGCAATATATCTGCAAATCGTGCGTAAAATCAAACTTTACGCACGATTTGCAGATCAGATTACTTTTTAGCACTAGTGCATAAAATCAAACTTTACGCACGATTTGCAGCTACATAAAGTAAACTTTTTGAGCAATTGTATTCAAAAACTTTTTTTAAATACGCAAAAAAAATAAAAATGGTTTTGTATGGATGGTTGACCCGCTGGGAATACGTAACCCAAGCAAAACAATATTTTTCACGTTAAAATTTATTTTTTACTTTTTCTTAGTCGCGATAAGTTACGAATTATGCCCTAAAACGGATCACCAGTATTTTTGTTAGATACATCCTGTATATTTAATATGACGCTTGTACCCCTCTTCCCTAGGGCTAGGGCTAGATAGGTACAGACAGAGTGCTTCTGATCTGTATTGAAAAAAAAACTAGATAAGCGCTGTTTGACGTAAAAAAATCTTTTAATGGAGGGTTGGCCTGCTGGGACTAAAATATTACATACAAAAAATCTAGTCAGAATACAATACCAAGTATGCTTTTAAACGGATCACCAGTATTATCGTTAAGCCTTATATTTAAAATACGTGTAGGTCTCTAGTTGAAATTAATATCAAATACTTATGTCTTAAATTTTGAAGCATTTATTATTGATAAAAAACAACACACTTACGACCTATAAATATCAGCCGCCATCACAAAATATAATAATAACAATAAATAAATCATTTTTACATTAATACGATTGGCACTCAAACTAGTCTCCCTGTATCTCAAGAGCCACAATGTCTGCCTCTTAGTGCAGTCATTGAAGCGAAAAATACGGTCTTACCTCCGAATTTTTTTACTGTGAACCGATTTGCATGAAATTTTGGAATTAGGCTCATCTTATCCTTAACTTCAAAAGTGAAAATGATCTGAACTCCGCCTATTATTTTTAAAAGGGGGTGTAAACAACCCCTTAATGGAAAAATTGACATTGAGCCATTTTATCGCAAGAAAACATGTCTAATAGTAAGTGGTGAAATTGTAAAGTATTTTCTAACATAATTACCTCATATTAAAATCATTTTCAACCCCTTGAAAATCTTACAACCCTTGCAAACAACCCCTAAATTGAAAAAATCACAAAAAAATACTTTGGTATGACATAAAAAGATGTAAGTATAGAGTAAGTAATATTTTATATTCTCTATAATAATTATCAAATTTTTAACCCCCTTTTAACCCTTGAAAACTACCCCTTGATAAAAAAAATATTTTTTTTTTTTATAAAATGAAAAGGATTTAAATATTATTCCACACTCTCGAAAATGATTATCATATTCTTAAGCTTTTCTACCCTTAAAACTACCCCTAAATTAAAACAGTAAATATATATGCTTACATATTTAAAAATAATTTAAAAATATTATAGTCTATGGTTCGTTCTAGATTGATGAAATATGAAAGTCTTCTACGATTCCGAATCGATCCATGACACTGAATAAAGTGTTATCCTTCTTCGCTTAGCCCAAAACTGTAACCTGCCGGTAGCGCAGGCGGTGATGCGGACGCTGGGCCGCATGCGGTAGCGTCCCTAAAGGCCTAACACCTCCGGAGGTTGACATCGGAACAACGAGCGGCATACGCGGGTTTCGTATTCCCTCTTAGGAGGTGTTTAGTTATGGTCTTTATAGACCACGTCGCGTCAAACTGATGGAAGCTGCACGACGGTGGCTCGCTGTTCCTGCGAGCAGGCTGTCGGCGACGCTGGCGCTCGACGTGCCGGTTGTCCAGCACGAGAGTTCAACGGGTACGCCGTGGGCCTGCGACAGCTGTAGGCCTGCCGTAGTGTAACCAGGTACCGAACCGTTAGCTAGCGCGGGATTCCGCAGCCGAGAATATACTGACCAATTGTAAGCACAAACCCTGTTTGTTATTAATTAGGGAGTTAAGATATAAAAGAAGTGTAGTGGAGGGGTATTTACTGCAAATGCTGAATATAAGTGTGGGATGTTTAATAAATCTTGTCGCACAACCTGGGATTTTCATTTTACAAAACCAAGAATCATTTCAATATATACACATTACAATAGTTGTGGGTCTCTATTATACTGCGTACTTTCACATTGCTCCAAATATTCACACTCCGAAATTTTCAGTTACTAAGTAGAAAAAAATATGATAAGTTTTTACCAGGAGTGCGATTTTTGAATCTCACCAAGTGACTAAATCTCACCGATGTGAGTGATTTCCGATAGTAAATCACTCACATCGGTGAGATTTAGTCACTTGGTGAGATTCAAAAATCGCACTCCAGGTTTGTTTAGGACCATAACTTCTTCAATTTTCATGCTATCACAATTTATAAAAAACCATTGTAAAGGTAATTAAGAGAGCTACAACATCCTTCATTGCAATATATAGTAAAAAACCTTTTTCTAAAACGGTGAAGGGTTAAAGGGCTTAAGAGAGGCTGTGATTGCGCTGCCACGCGCTCTTTAAACAATCATATCTCCGTCAATTTTTGTTTGACAGAAAAAACAAAAAAAAACAAATTGTTTGTCAGAAAAATATCTAAATTTTTAATCCATACACTTTTATACGTATCTGTCGTCATTTTTGAGATATTATGAAAAAAAAGTGGGTTTTTAAAAAATTTTAAATTTTGTTTTTTTTTAAATCGTGACTTTTTTGAAAAATATATGTCCTGAAGCAGCCAAACTGATATTATCTATCAAACTCTTCATAATAAAGTTAATTCTAGGCGGAATACGATTAATTTTAATTTTGGTGGAAATGGCACTTATGAAACCCATTGATTTAAAAGAAAAAACATTAGATGCTCCCCTTATTTGCAATACAGCTCACTTATTTTACGTGCAAAAGACTTTTAATAGTGCTCATTTTAAAGCTTATTTCAAGCACTACAAAACCCTATTGTATTAGAATGCATAAAATGCATCTGCTCGCCGCTAGATGGCATTGACCACATCGATTAATTTTCAGACAAAATAAAAAACGGCTTTGATCTTTAATATCTAGCTTAATATTGCACTTAGAATACTTTATAAAAAACCAAATTGTTCATTGTTTTACCTGCTACAATTTTGTTTTTTATAAAATTTTCGATAAAACGTATATTTTTGGAGATATTTGCAAGAAACCGATGAAAAACGTGAAAAAATTGCGAATTTTCAATTGCCAATAACTTGAAAAGTATTGGATTTTTTGAAAAACTTTATAGATGATTTTTTGCTTAAAATTAGGCCTTCTATCGATATCCGAGGTTATTTTGAAAAAAAAGAAATTCACCCCCGAGAAGGGGTGGCAACCACCCCCAGGGTGGTTGCGGAGTTCAAATCATTTTCACTTTTGAAGTTAAGGGTAAGATGAACCTAATTCCAAAATTGTATGCAATTCGGTTCACAGTAAAAAAATTCGGAGCAATAATGCTTCAATGACTGCACTATCTTGAAACTGTAAATAAATCAAGCACAACGCAATCCAAAGATACGGCCATTTGAACCTTATTTTCTAACACTTCCCAGAGGAATCAAAACCTATGGTTTTTCCGACGGAACAAGAATCTTGAAATTTTGAAAAGTCTTACAAGTAAAGGAAAAAGTCTGAAGATCGTTATTTTTAACCGACTTCAAGATTTGAAAAGAGGAGGTTCTCAATTCGGCGTGTATGTTTTTTTTTTTTTTTTTTTTTGTTTTTTTTTTTATGTTTGTTACTTTATAACTCCGTCATGTCTGAACCGATTTTGAAAATTCTTTTTTTGATTGTAAGTATATATATACAGATTGGTCCCGTTTTTGTCAAAACGCAGTTCTGATGATGGGATCCATGAGGAATCGAGGGAACTCCTCAAATCTTAAAGGCATACATATAGTGATTTTTATATTTTTATCAACAAAACCATCATTTTCATTCAAAACAGTGACATTGGATGAAGTAGAACTGCTGATGATGATCAGAACGGAACTCTTCAACGACGCATAGTTCACGTTTGGCGATTCGTCCTCTTCGCTGTGTTTGTTTAGCAAGTTTAATTGTCAGAACAAATGTTCGTCCAGCTCAAGTTCTGATGATGGGATCCATGAAGAATCGAGGGAACTCCTCAAATCTTAAGGGCTTACACATAGTGACTTTTGTATTTTTATCAACAAATCAAGCATTTTCATTCAAAAGAGTGACATTTGATGAAGTGGAACTGCTGATGATGAACAGAACGGAACTCTTCAACGACGCATAGTTCATGTTTGGCGATTCTTCCTCTTCGCTATGTTTGTTAAGCAAGATAGATTGTCAGGACCAATTTTCGTCAAGCTCAAGTTCTGATGATGAGTTCCACGAGGAATCGAGGGAATTCCTCAAATCTTAAAGGCATACATAAAGTGACTTTTGTATTTTTATCAACAAATCAAGCATTTTCATTCAAAAGAGTGACATTTGATGAAGTGGAACTGTTGATGATAATCAGAACGGAACTCTTCAACGACGCATAGTTCACGTTTGGCGATTGGTCCTCTCCGCTGCGTTTTTTAAGCAAGTTATTTCATTGTATGGAATCTAAGTGCACCATCTATCTACAATAATCCTTCACCGGCTACCCCCATTGAAGTCGGTTGTTTTTTCTTAAAAATTATGTTGTTCCATTACAAAAATATATGTCAAAGTTATCCCTCAATCCAATTTTTCTTTTGGTTTCAGCAATGTGCGGAGTAGAACTCGCACTAGGTCGGTTTTTTTCTCTTCATTCAAGAAATTGAATTTAAAAATAGTAAACCCAGTTTTTTAAAACTATGTACCTAAACAAAAATTACACACCAGAATTTCCTTATATGTGAAACCTATCTTAATCGGTGACTTAATGAAGTCATTTAAATGTCAATGTAATACATGCAGCAATCCACACTTACTTACAAGGAAGTGCCAGCAATCTGTAAGTCGTTTAATGTGTCTTACCGCTTTGCGTATTAGGTAAACTAATTTAAATCAAAGTAAAGCTAGTAACTCACATTGTGAATCCTCAGAAACACCTTTCAAGAATCAGCTATGCGGCTGTGATTCAATACATCTTTCGCGGTAGAGACTATGGTACCCGCTTAGCACCAGGCGGACAACTGATAAAGGGCATTTTTCAATGACGGACGTAGTTTAGCGCTAAGGATCCATCCTCAAAAAATTGTCATTGAAATGAATGACTTATGGTATTGTCATAAAGAATTAATTTTATTGACAGATTTTTTGTGGTCTGGATCCTTTTCCCTAAATTAAGTCCTATTATCGTTCTTAAACGTTTATCAAAATTTTGTACATTACCATATTATACTTATTTTGATTACGTCAATGTATAAAATAAAATTGATGATCGACAACGAGTTAGGTACCTATATACGACACCGATACAGGAATAGACAGATAGGTAAATATCATAATATATTTTTCAACACACCTGCTCGTAACGAGGTTCTTATTCCACCGCTTTTATGCTCATAATCCTAGATATTAAACACGCGTGCATTTCACAATAATTATCCAACTAGTGGAATAATTTAATAATCCGATCAAGTGACGTTTGTACTCTAGTACCAAGTTGTACGTACGCAGACGAATCGTTGTAATTTAGTCGGGTATTACCTTTACTTTTTTTTAACTCTTTATGAGTTTAAATTCTAAAAAAGTAGAAAAATAGTAAATATATTTAAAATATACACATTTACGATAGAATATAAATTATACAATCCTGATTGTGAATAAGAATCATTTCAACTTAATATATTACTCGTAATACACAATAATTCGTGTTCAAAACACGAATTGTCTGTTTTAATATTGGCTGTTTGGCATTATACGTACGCGCCTTTGCCTCAAGCTGAACGCACATCCAAAAAAGAAAATTACGCGCCATTTATAAGTTAACCTCAAATCATTGTTTATTTGATTTTTCTCGTCTTGTTTTATTAATTTAAACAAATTATATTTTCAATGAATAAGAAGACAACTTTAGCATTAATTTAACCTCTGGATATATTTCAAAATTGTGATACATACTAGTAAAATGTCATCATAAAAATCTAGTGAGCAATACGTAAGAAAAAATACTATAATTTATGGCACAATAAATGTGAAGTCTTTAATTTTATGAAATGATTTGAAAAAGAGTTCCAGATACTCAATAACATCACAAAAAAGGTTAGCTAAATTTAATTATCTTAGGTTCGTTATCGTAAGTACCTCTATCCTGTAAACATTCTGACAATTAATGTATTGTTACGAGCCACAGGGTTCGTTGGATAGAAAACAGCCGTTAGGTAACGTTAAATAATTTACTGAACAAACAGGAATCACTTAGGAACACTATTCGCTTTAAAACAACTTGGGTTCACTCGCTAGTCACTTAATTCTCTCCGATGTTTATCGCTTTGTATCGCAATCGAAACTGCCCGAGTCCGCTCCGGTCTCCTTTTATATACGTGCGATAGGTTTTCTAGAATGTTCACAGTAGGTATACAGGTTGGTAAACAGTAGGTATCGAGAACATTCCGGGCCGTACTAGAACATGGCCCTCTCTGTCTAGCGTGTAGCGAAAAGCGATGCCTCTCACACATTCTCGATTGTTCCAGAGATATGGTCGGTTAGTGTCGTCGCCTTCGCGCGTGTAGGCCGTCCCTTTCACTTATTTCTGGAATGTTCCGGAGACACGTTCGAGTATAATCGTCTCTCTCGCTTCCACGCACAGGCTGTCCTGCTCACACACTTGCTGGAATGTTCTGGAGACAAGAGGGGTGTAACTCGGCCTGAAACGGCCTGAAAATGGGTTTTCAGGAAGTAGTGCCATATGATTGTTAGTGGCCTGAAACGGCCTGAAAACATGTTTCAGGCGCCTGAAAATGGTGTTAACTGGGAGTAATTTTTGATTCCCTGATATGTGTTAGGGCTTCCCCTAAAACGGCCTGAAAATGTGTTTCAGCCTGCTGAAAACGCCTCTAACTGACTGAAAAATAAAAAAAACGTTCCTTTGATGCCGTCTTTAACCCGTCTCCGTAACACTGCCCTCTCCTTAGACATGCTCGTCCCGAGCATCATTAGATCCATTATAACGTGCCAATCGATTTACATGCACAATCTTAGGCTGGTTCCTCACACTTCCCATCTTCTTTATGCGATAAGTCACGTCATTAATCTTCGTAATTACTGTATAAGGACCGTCCCAATCAGCTTGAAGTTTTGGTGATTTTCCTTTACGTCTTATTGGATTATGAAGCCAGACGAGTGAGCCTTCTTCAAAGTCCACGTGATGCATCTTCCTGTCATATCGTGTTTTCGTTTTATCACTCATTTTACTTTCAGATGTTCTAACATGTTCGTGAATCTCATGCAATTTTTCCCGTAATTCTGCGGCATACTCTGTTATACTCACTGGTGGATCTGGGGGCCCACCAGTGATCATATCTGCTGGCAATCGAAGCTGCCTACCGTACATGGCCAGGGCAGGTGTTACATTCGAGCTCTCATGTACTGCAGATCGATATGAGAGTAGAAATAATGGGATATACTTGTCCCAGTCCTTTTGATGACTATCCACTAACTTAGCCAGGTGTCTTTCCAAAGTTTGATTAAACCGTTCGACCATTCCATCTGACTGTGGGTGGTAAGGCGTAGTCCTTGTTTTATGAATTCCCATTATTCTGCACATTTCTTGAAAGAGTTGGGACTCGAAGTTTCTTCCTTGATCACTGTGTATCTCTAAGGGTACCCCAACTCTACAGAATACCTCGTTCACCAGTACTTCGGCAACTGTAATTGCCTCCTGATTAGGAATGGCGAATACTTCTGGCCACTTGGTGAAATAGTCCATTACCACCATTATGTACTTGTTTCCTCTTTCTGATAGTGGAAAAGGTCCAGCTACATCAACTGCAATCCTTTCCCATGGAGCACCGACGTTATATTGCTTCATTCCAGCTCTACTTCTGGTCTGCGGCCCTTTCACAGCTGCACACGCTGTACATTTCCGACACCAATCTTCTACATCCTCGCGGCAGTGTATCCAATAAAATCTTTCTTTAATTTTCACCAGGGTTCTTTTTACTCCTAAATGTCCACCTGACGAACCATCATGAAACATTTCCAATACATCACGGATCTTGGATCTTGGTACAACTAACTGTAAATGGGATACGTCACCACGAGCATTTTCCCATTTCCGGCACAACACTTCGTTGTGCAGAACTAAACTGTCCCATTGAGCCCAATAACTCTTGGTTGTAGTGCTTGTGGAGGCGATATCACTCCACCGTGGCTTATTACCCGACGATCTCATCCAATCCAGAATGGGCTTGATGTCGCAATCTTGTTCTTGTGCTTCTTGAATAGTTTTCCCACACCAATCTGGACTAATGGTGTCTGTTCGAAGTAGCCTCACGTGAGCGAGTTCTTTTCCTTCATGCCTCACGCAATATTTGCACTCGTCATGACATGGCCTTCTGGATAAAGCATCTGCGTTTCCGTGGGATCTGCCTTTGCGATGTTCAATTGTAAAATCGTACTCTTGCAGTTGTTCAATCCATCGAGCCACTTGTCCTTCCGGGTTCTTGAATTGAAGTAGCCATTTCAGTGCAGCGTGATCAGTTCTGAGACGGAACTTGCGTCCAAGCAGATATTTGCTAAAATGTTGTAGCGTCTTTACAACAGCCAATAGCTCCCTCCGAGTGACACAGTAATTCCGTTCCGGTTTTGACAATGACTTACTGAAGTAGGCTATTACTTCCTCACGTTCACCTTTAACCTGGGATAGTACTCCTCCAATGCCAGTTCCACTGGCATCTGTGTCCACTACGAATTCACACCCTTGATCAGGATAGCCTAGTATCGGAGTTTCACACAGACGGTTTTTCAGTTCTGCAAATGCAGCCTCACATTCTTCGTCCCACATAAACTGCCTCTTCTCTTCGGTAAGCCTGTGCAAGGGTTTCGCAATATCAGCGAAGTTTTTCACAAATCTCCGGTAATAGGAACACAATCCTAAGAAAGCGCGTACTTGAGTTTTATCATTAGGTACTGGCCAATCTTGAACAGCAACAATCTTTTCAGGATCAGTTCGAACTCCATTTTCAGATATCAGGTGGCCCAAGTAACTAACTTCCTTTTTGAAGAACGAACACTTATTTGGACTTAGTTTTAGATTAGCCATGCGCAATCTTGTAAGCACTCGTTGCAGATTCCGGATATGATCATCAAAATCCCTTCCGATAACAATCACATCATCCAAGTATACTAGGCAGGCCTCCCCAATTAGTCCAGACAGCACTTTATCCATTAATCTTTCGAAGGTGGCAGGTGCATTACAGAGCCCAAATGGCATAACTTTGAACTGCCAAAGTCCTTTGCCAGTAGAAAATGCCGTCTTCTCTTTGTGGCCAGCCTTGATTTCCACCTGCCAGTAACCACTTTTCAAATCTAATGTGGTAAACCATTTTGCTCCACTTAGCGTGTCCAAAGTGTCATCGATCCTTGGCAGTGGGTAGCTGTCCTTCTTTGTGACGTCGTTTAAACGGCGATAGTCAACACAAAACCTCAGACTGCCATCTTTTTTCTTCACCAAAACTACTGGAGAACACCAAGGACTGGATGACGGCTCAATGATGTTGTTTTTTTCCATTTCCATGACCATTTTCTGTATTTCACTTTCGTACGCAACCGGAACCCGACGTGGTCGCAGACGTATCGGTATTTCTGTTCCGGTCTCAATTTCATGATTAACTATGCCGGTCCTCCCTAGATCTCCATCGTTCGCGGCGAAGATGTCGGAAAATTGCTGCATCAGTTTCCTTGCTTTTAACAGCTCTTCTGTTGACAAGGTCTCTTTGCAATTCTCGAGTACAGCTTTAGTTACAATCCAAGGTTCAGAATTGCCCTCATTTTTCACCACTTGCCGTTCGTCACTGTTACGTGCCTGTGGGTTTCCTGAAACAATTGCCCTGTGGAATTCATAATCACGTTTGGGCAAACTACTATTTAAGAAGACTTCCGCTACTCCACATTTGAAGATGCCGCATTCCAAATCAATTTTGCAGTTATAGTTCTTCATAAAATCCAAACCGATGATGCAGATTACAACTTTATGCCGGTAGGTGTTTTCACCAACTTTGAAAGTAACGACACCTTCTCCTCGAACGTTTATGTGCTGGCCAGTAGCTGTCAGGAGCTGGATATTGCCACGTAAGGGTGGGTGTCTCTCATAAAAACGCTTCAGAAGTTGATACCTGATTACAGTGCGCGAAGCTCCAGTGTCCAAGGTTAACTGACACTTGGTCCCATTGACTTCCCCATCGATAACTAAGGTATTCCCGTCTTGAGTCTGAGAGATCATGACTTTTGGGGCCTTCCTAACATTACTAGCCAGCACCCGCCCCGTGGTCCTGGCACTTACTCGTTTCCCTGCCGCTCTACTGCGGCAGCATCCGTCACTACATCTGCTGCTCCCGGTTCACCGCGTCGAATCTGCACATCACTCCGTGAGTTTCTTTGAGGACATGAAAATCGCTTATGTCCTATCTCCCCACATGCATAACAAGTGGGCCCGCTTTTGGGTTTTACTTTATCCGTCACCGCTCGAACGCGGTAAGACCGAGGATCTCTGCGGACAGCCTCAACTTCCAACGCGTGGGCTAGGGCGGCCTTTAGGGTCTTGTGGTGACCAAGGCTGACAGTCGCCTTTACCTCGCGGTCTCGAATCCCATCTATAAATGCTTGCACTAACATGCTGTCAACCAGAGATGGTGAGGATAAATAGGCCTTTCTGACGAGTTTTTCTATTTCTAAGCTCCACTGTTGCAGGCTCTCACCACCCAGCTGCACTCGATCCTTCAACTGGGCCCTGTAAACGTGCTCCAGGTGTGAGTCACCATAACGTGACTCTAGGGCGTTCTTGAGCCGCTCCAAAGTCACTTCTCCCGTCATGGTGTCTAACACGGTCAAGGCTTGATCCCGCAGCCCTAACATAAGAGCAGTTACTGCCTGCTCATCGGTCCAACCGTTTGCTTTCGACACGGTCTCAAACTGGAGTTTATATGCCCCCCAAGATGAAGTACCGTCGAATGGAGGCAGCTTTAGTTTACCCGCGGGTGCACCAGATGTCACCACTCCATTCGTTTTCAAACATTTTATTTCCTTTTCTATTCCCAGTATTTGTTTTTCATGCTTTAAAAATCTGTCATCCACTTCTATTTCCAACTTCTCTATTTCTTTCTTGAATTGTCCGCCTATTACTTTCAAGCTTTCCTCTTGCCGGCGAGCTTGTTCCTCCAACAGAGCACGCGTTTGCTCCTCTTGACGGCGAGCCTGTTCTTCTTGACGGCGAGCCTGGTCCTCCTGACGGCGAGCTTGTTCCTCCAACAGAGCACGCGTTTGCTCCTCTTGACGGCGAGCCTGTTCTTCTTGACGGCGAGCCTGGTCCTCCTGACGGCGAGCTTGTTCCTCCAACAGAGCACGCGTTTGCTCCTCTTGACGGCGAGCCTGGTCCTCCTGACGGCGAGCTTGTTCCTCCATCATGCGTTGCAGAGCCAGTAATAGACTGGAAGGCTCTTGATCTTCGTCGATGGTGCGGTTGGCGTCAAAGCTTTGACGACGAGCGGCGTCACGTGCTGTTTGTGCTCGCGTCTGGACTCTCGGTGTATCTCCTCCAGACTCCTCCTGTTCGTTTCTCGGTGTTATAGGCATCTCTCTATCCCACTTCTGACACCAAAATGTTACGAGCCACAGGGTTCGTTGGATAGAAAACAGCCGTTAGGTAACGTTAAATAAGTTACTGAACAAACAGGAATCACTTAGGAACACTATTCGCTTTAAAACAACTTGGGTTCACTCGCTAGTCACTTAATTCTCTCCGATGTTTATCGCTTTGTATCGCAATCGAAACTGCCCGAGTCCGCTCCGGTCTCCTTTTATATACGTGCGATAGGTTTTCTAGAATGTTCACAGTAGGTATACAGGTTGGTAAACAGTAGGTATCGAGAACATTCCGGGCCGTACTAGAACATGGCCCTCTCTGTCTAGCGTGTAGCGAAAAGCGATGCCTCTCACACATTCTCGATTGTTCCAGAGATATGGTCGGTTAGTGTCGTCGCCTTCGCGCGTGTAGGCCGTCCCTTTCACTTATTTCTGGAATGTTCCGGAGACACGTTCGAGTATAATCGTCTCTCTCGCTTCCACGCACAGGCTGTCCTGCTCACACACTTGCTGGAATGTTCTGGAGACAAGAG
The DNA here is from genome assembly GCA_947086415.1 of Pammene aurita. Lineage (NCBI taxonomy): Eukaryota > Metazoa > Arthropoda > Insecta > Lepidoptera > Tortricidae > Pammene > Pammene aurita. The sequence goes on along the minus strand of OX352290.1, from coordinate 28,686,084 downwards.
GGGTGTAACTCGGCCTGAAACGGCCTGAAAATGGGTTTTCAGGAAGTAGTGCCATATGATTGTTAGTGGCCTGAAACGGCCTGAAAACATGTTTCAGGCGCCTGAAAATGGTGTTAACTGGGAGTAATTTTTGATTCCCTGATATGTGTTAGGGCTTCCCCTAAAACGGCCTGAAAATGTGTTTCAGCCTGCTGAAAACGCCTCTAACTGACTGAAAAATAAAAAAAACGTTCCTTTGATGCCGTCTTTAACCCGTCTCCGTAACAGTATTTATCAAAAGTTATTAATTATACTATTCTGTTATTTCCTCGCAAGTGTGTTGAAAAACGTCGTATGAAACGCGTGTGCTTGATCATTACATAAGCTCAGCTTCCTTATGCGCACTCACATGCGTTCGTGCGCACAATATCGCTTCGTATGTAATGATCAACTTAGCACACTTGTATCATAATGTACTATTATACATAAAAAGGTAACATAATAATTTAATTCGTAACATAAGGTACATGTGCTTAACAAGAAAGTACAGTACCTAGAAGAGAAGTACCTAGTACATGAAATATAATCATAGCAAATGAGTTTGGACATGTCCAAACATATTGATTATACAGTAGGTAACGGTACCTACAGGTATCAGACACGTGTATTTACGGAAATACACGTGTCTGATCTCAGGTTAACGGCAGTAATCGTAGATTTCTAGTAAACGACAGGTCCATTCCATTAACTATCTTGGTTATATTGACGATTTTCATACATTCCTTTATCTATATAGGCAAAGAAAGCTGTAAGCACTTACCTGTTATGTTTATTGGTTAAGTAGCCTTTAGAAGTTCAAACATTAAGAGCCTCGGGATATTAGTGTACCTAAGAAAAGTTAAAGTTACGATTTACTAACATTATTGTGATAAGAAAAGTTATGTTTATAACGGTTAAACATTAGTTTAATACACATTAAAACCAAGTAAAACTATTAAGTTTAACCAAGTAAAACTATTAGTTTAATACACATTAAAATCAAGTAAGACTATTAAGTTTTACTTGGTTCTAATGTATCCTAATTGCCTAGATTTCTCTAACTGCCTTTGTATAAATGTATCCAGCCAAACAATGACTAGATACTTTAAGATTATAATGATTGCTGCATATTTGGACAAACAGTTAAGTTATAACCTTATAATATATATGTCTGTCATATGTCCTTCTCTTAAAAACTAAACATTCAAAATATAAGTTATGTTTCGTTATTACTTAAACACGTATTTCTTATTTAAAACATTAAACTTGACGTTAAAAGTATCCTAAGTAACGTTGCGAAACATTAATTAGTAATTAACTACGGAACTGTTTTGTTAAAATCAATTAATAATCCAATCTACAAAGGCCAATCACAGTAGGAAGAAAAACATGACAATATGTGCTAAGCACCTATTGTTGCTTGTTAACGCAGCTTTCAATGGCGCCCAAGTATCACTTCCCACAAGACGGGACTTTTTGTTTCATAGGCTTAATAAGATGCCATGTCGAATAACATCAGTCGTCATATGTACCGACACACGTACGAAAAATCAAGAAAATCATGAAACTGCTTCTAGTGAAGGGCTTGACGAGATTTTTTTTTAATTAATTGTAAAATTTTGTCCTATATACGCTTTTCTTTCGGTCCATTGTCTGTTATAAGCTTCTAATCACTATTATTGGTACATCATGGTGGTATCACTGGTACATCATTATATATGTATCTAGAACCGGTAAGACAAAATCGGTATATTATTGCTCGCACGTTGTGCTTTTCCTTGTGCCATTTTGATTCTACTCGCTGGCTATGACTGTGACACATCGCGGGTAGTATCACTGGAGTAAGCGCCACTTAGGCCGCGGAAGTTTAAACGACACAACATTAGGCTTCAGATAAACCTGCCCATAAATCTATACTTTCACGTTATTCATAATTTCTGTCGCTTAGCGCTAACCCAGTTTGTAGGTTGTCGCTTGAGTAAAAAGCTGTTTTAAATAGGATGATTGGATTTAATTGGATCCTAACTTGTAATCAATTGAATTCCTATGAGATGACATGTATTGCAAAATACTCTTTTAGCAAGTAGTAAATATATGTAGAAATTAAATGTTACATTACATTAATAATTATGTATTCTGTTCGATCAGTATCAAATATATATGCTCAACTGTTTATTTTAAAACAATAAAACTTAATACATAGGTGCAAATTTTTCTGACGAATTCTAGGGGATGCGGATCCCGTACTTGTTCGAAACTTGAATTTCATGTGTCAAAAATTACTAACGTTTTTAATGTTAGTTTACATGAAGTTGCAATGGATGACAAATCTAGTGTAAAATGAAGTTGTAGCAATAAAGTAAAATAATTAATAGCTAAAGTAATTAGAGCTGCAAGTATAATTCTAGAGCATAAACTGTCAAGATTGGATTGAGTGCGACAAATTAAAGAATTCATAGCGCTATCAATTCACCGTGTAGTTCTGACTAGTCTGACTCTTCCGACAACATATACAGTAAACCTTTTGACCGCAGTACGCATATATTAAAAGCGATCACTTTGATTAAAAAATATAAAGTATTTCAAAATTATTAAATTATGAGCCGTGCAACTATTTTACATAAATGATTTAAAATCATAGTTTTTTGCTCCCAAACTTAAAATTAAATTAGATGCTGCTGTTAAATTGGTAGGTAGTTTTGGTACGTACATTAAGGCTTATTCCCTAAAAGGTCGAAAAACTCTATTAATGAAAAAAGCCGCATAAAATGCAATTTATAAGATAGTTTGAAGTATTAGTAATACAAAAAAATACTTTTGAACAAATATTTATTATTATACCCAAAAATACGGTTCTTACAGAAAGTGTCCCGTGAAGTGTGATTTATAGATAATTAAAAAAAATCATACTCAATTCAAATTATCACTATAGTAATGTTTTTTTTATCGTGATAGAAATATAGTCTAACTTTGCAATGGTAATATTTTTCAGGTCAAATTATTTATACGGTTTTCGTGGAAAAAAGAAATGTACCTAACCGTGTTTTCATCAAACAGGTATTAAATAGAAGGTATCTTGATACAACATGAATCTTCGATTTTATTTCCATGGCCGTCTCAGACATGATATACTCAACTGAATTTTATTCAAATTGAATAAGAATTGATACTATTTTTTGCGTAATTTTGAAATGAACGGTACATAGAACTGGAAAATCCGGAATGGCCTTCCAAGACAAACAATTTATTCATATTTTACTCGTTAAAATGTAATATTTGCTACAATGGCCGTCTAGATAAAGAAATTAACTATTATATGCATCAATAGTTGATTTAAAAATACTAAGTATTTTCGCCATAGGATTGGGAATAAGGCCTCTTAATCCTGACTTCGACATTTAGGTTACTGTTTGCACTCTGGAGTAGAAGCCAGAGCCGGTCGCCGGGGGCTGGCACTGGCAGTAAAGGTCTGTAGGACGCGTTTCTGGGTCTAGCTGTTGAAACGTTATTAATAAAAGCTAACTGCGCCGACACCCGCGGCTGACTCGACCTGGCGAATTGATTTGTTTCTATTACCAACCTACATTTTGAACGGCATTACGCCTCCATTTCTTTGGTTAGAAGAAAACGGCGTGATTTCTCACGCCGTGCGTCTTATTTCCAATCTAATAAAGACAAGTCAAGTGACGAACTTGCAGCTCCGAAATTCGTGTAATTTAAGTCTATGAAAATTTAACGGGTCATGGCGAAATACTTTCTACTGTAACAAAATAACTAAAACTTTTGACGTCGCACGGTCGTACATGCATTATCATGGGCGTTTTCAAAAAGTTTTTTTGCTAGATCAAGTTTTTGTAGCCAAGAACACAGCAGAATAAACGCTTTCGAGATGTGGTGAAGGAGACTAAGGGATTCCATGGACGGTCAGAAGGACAAATAAATCCATATTGGAGGAACTCGGCATCACGAAGCGACTAGCGGATATCTGTCAAGATAGGACTCTTTGTTTTTTCGAGCATATTATGCGGTTACCTAGGCGTTGTCTGGAGAAACAAATTATTTTTAGATACGTGGAGGGAGAACGTAGCAAAGGTGGAGCGACGCTATAAAGAGGGCTGCTAATGGAAGCCTCTACAAGGCAGTAAAATTAACCAAAAACCGGACTGCGTGGAGGACAATTGCATATGGTCACGATCCTCAGTCATAAGGGAACTACTAAGAAGAAGAGATCAAGTTTTTGTATAAGCAATACTATTTAACTTTATTTGTCAGGAACTAGTATCCGAGAGCAACGTTATCAGTTGATCGTAAAATGTAAAGCACATTTTTGTCTACTCTATTGCCAATGTAATAAAACGCGATTCTAATAGTGTCAATGTTTATTCAATTAATTAAAGATGATTTAACTACTATAGCATGATGCATTAGAAAGTATGAGTTTTATTAAATAAATAAGAATCGAATATTACTAATTAGTAAATACTGCTTATGATAACACTTGAACTTAATAATATTGGAACTGGATTTTTTTAATTCACCATCTGTCTCTCAGATTCATAAATAATATTAGAACGGACCAGTCTAAATTTTATTATGTTAAGCTAATCTGTAAATAACCATTTACTTATAGGAAAACTATATCTATTCCTTTTCTCCACGCTGCTCGCACATCTATCCATCCTGCTGTCAGCCACCATGTTAACACCGCGCGTTATCGCCTACGCTGCGCAGGCGCGCATTTACAAGCCCTTATAGGTCCACTTGTAATTTCACACGTGAATCCGGCAAGGAATCCTCAACCCAGTTAGATGTTGTAGAGGAAGCGGCTTTATCACGCCTTTCCTGTTCTAATATTGGATAACACATACGTGTACGCCCTGGCTAACTTCTTACAAATAAACTGAAACTTGCGTTAATACAAGGGGAAAACCAGCACAAGCATATTGTTAAGCTTTCAATGCTTTTAAAATCGAAATAAAGCTTTTATAAACTTAAAGTCACAGTATAGAAACTTCAAAGTAACAAGTCGTTTTCACGTTTAATAAACAGCTGATTTGACTGGTGAAAAAAGCCAATTGTGTTTAGTTTTCAATTCTATAGTTAATTTAATACTTACAGAAGACAAAAAATAAAGCTTTTATAAACTTGACGTCACAGTATAGACACTTCAAAGTAACAAGTCGCTTTCACGTTTAATAAACAGCTGATATGACTGTTGAAAAAAAGCCAATTGTCTTTATTTTTCAATTCTACAGTTAATTTAATAGTATAGATACAGATAAGAAAAGATAACAGATATTTATTCCTCATTTTAGGCACATAACAATGTACTTGTGAACGTCAGAAACAAAAAAAAACTACCACCGGTTCTAATCCTACACCTCTGACCCGAGAAGTATTATAACCGGCAAGAAACTCAGCGGAATTTATTTTTTCTAAACAGTAATACATTAGATCTTAAAGATACACAATAATGCGTAGTTCTTCAAGAAGTCATATCAAAACAGCTTGAGAGACAGCGAATGTACCTATTTATTCTTTAATTATACAGGGTGTTTGGTAACCGGATGCAAAGCCGAAAGTAGGAGATAGTCTAGGTCATGTAGAACATTTTTAGCCATACTTGTCTTAGACAAATGTTATTAGTTTTTTTTTAATTTAAATTTTAAGATTTGTCGGAGAAAACTGCAAAACTTCAGACTAAATCGATAATTAGAACTTTTTTTACTGCAGGTAGATTTTTTTTTGTTTTATTTCGTATTGTGCAATGTCTATCAAACACTAGAAAAGTGATTTCAAACATCTGTGTCTAAAGAAAACAAGTTGACAGCGATTTAAAATTTTAGTTACATGAAAATGTAAACGATTTAAGTGATTTCAAAGTACGATAAAAAAAAACTAAAATAGCCACGAATTTTCAAACCATTTTAAAAACATGCTTGGCTTTTACCCTTTTATTTAAGCTATCAAACACGACTGTAGCTACTGTATCCTTGAAAATAAGCCACCTAAACCAACTGGGTAGCTAAAATGTTTCACTCTACTTGTGATACTTGTGGTAGTTGTGGTGACGAATCTCATTATGATTTTACAATAAAACATTGGTTCTGAATACTAAGTTGGCATTGACTTGACATTTGACTTGTTTTAAAAGGGTTAAGTGTACTGGACAAAACTACCACATGCAATTTTAACAAACAAAGGCTTGCGGCGGTGAGAGACAAAAGAGACTGATAGCGGCAGGCGGTGAGCGGCGTTAAACAAAGATGATCGGTTTTGTGCTTTATTGACAAAGATAAACTGATTAGCTACATGAGTATTTGTGCAAAAACTAGTAATTTAGTCTAGTTACAACTTCAGTTGCGATTAGACGTTCATTGTGGTTTAATTTCCCGCTCTCATCTCAATTTACCGTGTCAAGTTGTAGCTGCCGTAGGCGCTCCTTCACGTGTAATTACGACTTCTTCATTGTAAACATGGAGTTTACGAACGAAGAATACGCCGACATTATCTACATGTACTGCAAAGCTGACAGTAATGGAGCGATGGCCCGACGGATGTACCAAGAGCGTTTTCCAAACCGGAGATTGCCTAATGTGAGAGTGTTTTACAATTCATTCCGAAGGCTACGTGAGAATGGTATTGCTGTGCAACATGGAGGGAATCCAGGACGTAATCGCCCTGAAGTGGAGGAAGACGTTCTACAGGCATTTGCAGAGGATCCGAATACGAGCATCAGAGTGGTAGCTCGTAATCTGAACTTGTCCACATGGAAAGTATGGGCCACAATGAATCGTGAGGGAAAATATCCTTTTCGCGGCATCGGAGTTCAAGGTTTGGACGAAGGAGATCCTGCACGCCGAGTGGACTTCTGCCGATTTTTACTCAATGCGGATATCGAAGACCGACGTTTTTTGCGAAGCATTCTTTGGACCGATGAATCGAAATTTTCCCGGGAGGGGATCACAAATTTCCATAACCTACACCAATGGGCTGACAAAAACAACAATCCACATTGGAAAAAGCAAGTGTCCTTCCAAAGAAAGTTTTCCGTCAATGTGTGGGCTGGAATCATCGGCAGAGTCCTTATTGGGCCACATTTTTTGCCAAATAATTTAAATGGGGCAAATTATTTGGAATTTTTACAAAACGATTTGCCCAGGCTTATTGACGAAGACCAGCTGCCCGGTGCAGTGACATTTCAACACGACGGTTGTCCCGCCCATTACTCTCTGGCTGTAAGGGAGCATCTGGATAACTGTTTCCCGGACGGTTGGATCGGCAGAGGCGGACGAATCCCTTGGCCCGCTCGGTCACCTGATTTGACACCATTGGATTTTTTCGTTTGGGGCCGAGCTAAGGAGCTAGTCTACACACAAGAGGTCATTAATACCGTAGAAGAGCTGAGGGAGAGGATAGAAGCGGCGTTCGAAAGGATGAGGGAAGAAATGATATTCGGAACAACCACCACAGAAGTAAGAAGACGGGCTCGTGCTTGTATTCGAAACGGCGGGTCACATTTTGAAAACGAGCGATGATGTGTAATTTTAATGTGTTGATCGTAAAAATAAATAACTTATCTTTTATGCTTTTGTTTTAATTTACCCTAAACATTCCCTCTTATTAGTACAGGTAGCCTATTTTCAAAGATAAAATGGCTTGAGACATGATTGTCTTATCGCCCGCCGCCTGCCGCTATCAGTCCCTTTTGTCTCTCACCGCCGCAAGCCTTTGTTTGTTAAAATTGCATGTGGTAGTTTTGTCCAGTACACTTAACCCTTTTAAAACAAGTCAAATGTCAAGTCAACGCTAACTTAGTATTCAGAACCAATGTTTTATTGTAAAATCATAATGAGATTCGTCACCACAACTACCACAAGTATCACAAGTAGAGTGAAACATTTTAGCTACCCAGTTGGTTTAGGTGGCTTATTTTCAAGGATACAGTAGCTACAGTCGTGTTTGATAGCTTAAATAAAAGGGTAAAAGCCAAGCATGTTTTTAAAATGGTTTGAAAATTCGTGGCTATTTTAGTTTTTTTTTTATCGTACTTTGAAATCACTTAAATCATTTACATTTTCATGTAACTAAAATTTTAAATCGCTGTCAACTTGTTTTCTTTAGACACAGATGTTTGAAATCACTTTTCTAGTGTTTGATAGACATTGCACAATACGAAATAAAACAAAAAAAAATCTACCTGCAGTAAAAAAAGTACTAATTATCGATTTAGTCTGAAGTTTTGCAGTTTTCTCCGACAAATCTTAAAATTTAAATTAAAAAAAAACAAATAACATTTGTCTAAGACAAGTATGGCTAAAAATGTTCTACATGACCTAGACTATCTCCTACTTTCGGCTTTGCATCCGGTTACCAAACACCCTGTATAGAAAAAAAATCCAAATCTGTCTGCTTCACGAAACGATTGATATGCTTTCCTACCTGAACTGTGTCCTCTAAATGTTAGATGATTTTGTAGTAGTACAACAAGGTACAACAAACACACAAGATTTTGTAGCAACAAGCTCCAGAATCATACATTTGATAACTTTGAGCAAACGCTTCGCCCTGCAGTAGGACCCAGTTCCAAGCTAGTAAAAGAACATACAAAAATATTCAGAGTACCGGAATGGTAATGGCTTGACAACAAAATGCACCGCGTAACAAAACTTGTATAGTCGTATAAATCCCTTTAGTATTGACGTGAGGAAACCCACCGCGTATCCCGCCGATGTAATTTCGCGGTAGACTTTTGCGTCGCATGCGCAGATAAAGGATTTACAGAAAGTACATTCATATAAAAAGATAGGCCCATTTAGTAGTTAGGTACGTTTTCAAACATTTAGGCTCTAGGATAATAATACAAGAATACCTGAAGCTATTACAATCGAACCCACTACATATATACCTAGTTTTTTAGTCAAAAAGTGCTATCACAAAGTCAACTATTTGAATTCTATCATAATATTTATTGCTTAGAGCATTCAAGCAACTGGAGTCGCGATTGACAGGCGTTCCCCTCTACCGAAAATATATAACCGGCGGTCATACATTACGTCATTTATTGTATGGACTGACGTTTATCTGACGTGGCTATTTGTACGTTACGTACGAATAGCCATACATTTGACGTTCCCCTCCCCCGCAAAAATCGGCACACTTTTTTTGTATAGAAAATGACAGACTTAGCATGGCTACACCTGGTTGAATGCTCTAAGATTTATTGAGTGTTTGAGATAAACGCATTTTAATATCTAAATTTTACAGACTTTACAAACATTTAGGTTCATCTAAAAATATTTTCAGTGCGACATATAGATAGTAGTAGAACTGGTTTCCTCAGGATATACTACTACTAATACCACAGAAGTTCAATTGCTAAACAATGGGTTTCCTAAGGTTCTAGAGTGAGCAACATGCATCGTTGACATAATTTTATAAGTCTGTAAAGAAATAAACAATGAGGTATACCAACTAGTTGATATTCTTGCATCAATTGTAATATTAAATAGTTTATAAGTTGCATGTATTTTATACTACAAAAGCCGCCTCGTTTTTGGTAACATTCGTATGTTTCTGACTTCCACGACACAGGCCTAGCCACAGACTACTTAGTAGATACTATACTACGTATGGCCTAGCCTAGTGTGGGAGTCACAGATAATCTGTAAATTTTATATAAAAAGTATTTATGGTCAATAAAATATTTTAACTTTAACTTTTTAACTTAACTCCTTAGAAATCAAAATAAGCATACAGCTGTCCACAACCTGCGAGTGATGGTGATGCTTTTCTAAGGCTGCGTTTCTACCAGAGATGAGCGAGGATGCGTTTCCGAGGAATGTTTTTGTTAAGAACCAATCCTAGAGGCGCTATGCGAGGATAGATAAATGATTCTATTGGTTCTTAAAAAACACATTCCTTGCAACACATCCTCGCTCATTTCTGGTGGAAACGCAGCCTTAAGCTGTATTTTACGTGTCACTGTTGGAAATATATTAGAGATTAAAGAAATGCGATCGGCTGAAATGTATAGAAGGAACGCATTTGTTTTCGAATTCACCGATCACGGCCATTGGTCATGATGGACATCACTAAGAAGTTTAGGTAAATAGGTACACAAAGTGCGCCCTCTGTTCCCATGAAGTCTGCGGTCGCGCCGCACCATATCCCTATGTTAATGCCGCGACATTTTTGCGTGTTCGTTTGCATCTAATATTTCACTGGGCGCATCTTGTTTATGCGCTGAGTGAGACGTCTGTCTGTTCATTCGGCCACTAATGATGTAGGACTGGGCCTTTTTTGCCGCTAGCTAAATGATGGGTAGGTACGTGAGCTGGGTTCAGTTTGCGACTAAGTATGGTAAAGATCTACATCGTGAAGTCATATATCCAGATAATTAGGCTTGAAAGATACCGAGGACAGCTGATGTGACGTCATTCATAGACAATTAGGGTTTAATTAGTAAGAGACTTGAAAATTAAAAAGACAGGTTGAAATCAGAATTATTTTCCTTTTAATAAAATAACCGAAAAGAACGTTATATACCTACACGAGTGAAAAGCATATCTGAGTGAGTCAAATTTGAATTAATTTCAGGAATAAACGAAAGTAGCAATTCTAGATTCACCTTCTAGATTTATTAAGTATTCGGTGGTCAGAGTCATAAATCAACTGAAGTGTGTTATTATAAACAATTAAGAGCAAATATTTTAATTGAAATCATCGGCGGTAAATCAGCGAAACCAATTAAGCCCAATAAAGCTCTTGGTAGATATACATTAAATTAAACTAATACTCAGTGTGAGCTAGATTTAAAGTCAATACTATACAAACATTACATTATTTTTTCTAGTTTTACGCAGAAGACCATCAGCTCTCTGCGCGCCCAATATAATAATGGTGTCAGGATGTTGTTGGGGCTGCCCTGTTTCTGCAGCGCATCAGGCATGTTTATGCAAGCGCGATGTATAGCTTTTTTCAGTCTGTATACCATGTCTTCCGAAATTAAGGTACATTACTTTAATCAATTAAGTTTTTTTTAACCAAAAGACATATTAAGCTTATATTTTAAAGCTCTCGAATGTTCCAAGACTATTTGTTACCTTAGGGAACACTATAATTCGTAACATTGTTTACCATAAACAAGCTTAATACCTATAATTTAAGAGATTTATCTGATCTCAATTTAGTAAATACGTACATAAAAAAGGCTAAGTAAACTCATTACCATTAGTTTACTTATTAAAAATACTAGGATGTGAAAGGCTTAACAAGGCGACATGTAACATATCAACTTGACTATTCCTTTAAACACTTTGAATACAGTTCACAAGTTTCTGAACCATCGGGTTCACGGGTCAAGTTAAAATGGTCGGGTCTGGGGTCTCTAGTGGGCACAATTATTAATTGGAACCCATTATTCTATGTAGAAAGCGGGCCGGTCGGCGGTAGTCGGTTGCACTTACATTAGTTTATAGGGTGACTATGATTGAGATATTATTTCGGACCGCCTTTTCCAAGAACAAGTCTTGTTCTTTATGCGGCCGATTGTACTGTCTAACCCCCTTAATCATAAACGCCTCTTAGCCCCAACTATTTATTTTATGTTTCGTCTTTTTCTAGCAAACACAACTGTCAACGTGACAGATAAGGACTAAACTTAAATTAACTAATCTTATTGAAGCCTGAGAGACGTTTATGAAAAAGGAGATAAATAATTATATTAAACCGAATTAAATGATAGTAGCTTTTGTCATATAAATTCAATTTGACATTTCAAAATACAAAATGTAACTGCCGTTACCCGTATAAAACTACTATAAAAACGGTGGCATTGAATGATTGTAGTAGATTGTAAATGCTTTTGCATGCGAATACAATCGCAAACTGAAACATATACTCCATTGATTGAATTTAAACTTTGTTGAGACATATACTATAAATACAAATTCTTACTATTACTTATAGCAATGTTTATTGTTGGACGATCACATAAGTTCGGAGTTAAATCTTTGAAGAACATTGCATCAAATATTTATTTTAACAACGATGTTTAACGGCAATAACTTATCTTTTAGACTCAATCAATATGAAAACCAGTTCTTACAATATGCATCGCGTTGTCACCCCAATTTAACGCACTGTATCGCTTTTGTCCTACGCGTTCTCAAATTGTTCCTATTTAATGGAGACCATCTATTCACTCTCTCTACGGACACCGCCGTTCATTCCATACCTTCATTGGGTTCACTTTCCTCTTATGTTATGATACTTATGATGTATTCATTTTATTATACAGTGTATATTGAGGTTATTTGAAAGTCATACATAATTACTTGTATATTCCATTCGCGTTATAACGTGAAAATCAATTTGTTATAGAAATATATATTCTGCAATAATCAGGTCAATTTGAAGGAAATAATGTTATATTCTATATTTATAGGGAAGCCAATGCTTTATAGCTGTTTTATATTAAAATTTATTTAACAAGGACGTGATAAATTTCCCGGACTGTGACAACCTTAGCCTTAATTAACTAGTTAAAGCCGGTTTAAGGTAATTTCTAATATCCTTTTGCCACCGTAATTACAATCGACTGCGTGACTTAATTGTTTGTTCTATATAAACATTAAATACACTGTTTTTTTTTTAATTTTTATTTATTTATTAAAGATCAAAATAATTAATGAAATCGCAGAGTTTCATGGATACTTAACTGCTAAAGCCATTTATGGCTTATTTACAGCATGGGTTCAGACTAATTTAACTAGATATGATTATTTTTTCTAACAGTGCATTTACAGTTTTACAGAGCGTAGTCATGATTATTAAAAGACAAAAAAAAATCTAACATCCTTAATTGACTTTGAGTTGGATAGGAATAGATCCTGTATGTGTTTTGGAAGGCTATTTATGAATGAAATGTAAGTTTAGTTACGCGCGTGGGATGTACTGCCTACTATTTTCAGAATAATATTGGGAAACTAAAACTAGGTGCTAGCAACTATCTTCGCGGCTTCGTCCACTTGCTTTGTCGGATTAATTACATGTCCGGTTCAATTTTAGTCTAAATACCGTGATTGTCTAACTCTTACACATTTTACAATTATCTTATAGCTATCGAACGCCTGCAAACCAGTACGTATTCGACCCAATTTGGTCTGTTGTGTATTCCATATGGTATAATCGTATGGTCTATATGAGAACTGATTCAAAAATCAGTATAACATTTATCATTGAAACATTGAATAGGGGTACTTCTACGAGACATATTGTGATAACCAGATGTCATTTCAAAGACGTAGCTTTAAATACTACTCAAATAAACATCAAGTGTTAATAAAATGTACTCTATAATCATAATAATTACCATTTTCATTATCACTTAACAAATCGCGAGTAATCCTTAATGAAAGCGATCTTATTTAAAAACCCATTCCCACCCGATGGTATCACGGCGTCGGCATAAATAATATCTCTTATCTAATACACCCCTTTACAGAACGCATCACTGATACTTGAAATTCGACCGTAACATAAAGCATTACAATTCAATTTTGCGTACAGACCAGAGAACTCTAAATGAAGTATGTTCTTAAGGCGAACGGTATAGTTGGAATTAACTTTACGCGTAAAGGTAGCTGTTATTTGTTATCATTATCATATTATACAGTAAAACCATTGAGTTAGGATATATAGTATAGGTACACTCTCAAACAATATTTAATAATAATAATAATAATAAATACTCTTTATTGCACACCTCATACAGTTACAAGCACAAATTTTACAATTAGATAAATTTAGGTAGAGGTAACAACAGGCGGTCTTATCGCTAATGAGCGATTTCTTCCAGACAACCTTTGGGTAGTGGAGACTAGAGAAAAACAATAAGCAGTAGGTGGTGCATAGAAACAAAAGAGACGAAATAGATAACACAGCACATTCATATGAATATACATACTTAAATAAATACAAAATAAACATACATATACGTACATATACATATATAATACACACAATAAGAAACAACAGTGTCAACTTAAAAACCTAAGAAAGAGATAAATAGTATTCCTTAAGTTGCGATTTAAAGCTACCAATAGATTGCGCGCGTTTTATGTTGAGAGGGAGAGAATTCCACAAACGAACGGCCTGGAACGTAAATGAGCAATTATAAAATTTGGAAGATGAAGATGGCACTTTTAGGAGCAAATTTTGAGAGGATCTAATAGAATTAAGATAAGAGAAACGCTCTTTGAGGCTTCTTTATTTACCGAAAATATGGCTCGTGAAATTTTGTTACTGGCCAGTATTATATCGTAATAAGACTGTTAGAGAAACTGCTGTACGAGTCGTTCTTACAGCACTATTTTAGGGCCATTATTTTGGGCTGATTGTGTATCTCGTTCTTTATGTTATCGCTGAGTAAAACATGTTGTTTTATTTGCATGACAAATTTTATTGATTGCAGGTTTTATTTTTCGAAAATATTTATCCTATTTGAAGTCAAAATCATTTTCCTAGTATTTGGCCCGGCTTTGCCTTGGGTCCGTTTATTTTATTAATAAATAATACAAATTACCTTAAATATATTTGTAAGTAAATACCAAATACGTATTGAAACTACTTAAACTTTTCTACATCAAGTTTATAAGATTGTTATCTACAGTAGTGCTATGTCAAGCCAAGTAAAGTTTTTCTCGGTGCAGGTTCTCATTGAAATGCGATACGAGTACGTTTAGCGTCTATTTTATCAAAACGGTAAGATTAGCGAAGGAGCAAACAGCGTTCTGCTGGTTTTTACCGTTCATGCACAGTGCCCTACCCTTAACAGAGAAGCGTATTATTAAAGAAATAAAGCAGAGAACGTCAGCAAAACCTATTTGAACTTAATTCCACGTGTTACAATTTACAAAGATATTCCACCCTAAGAAATAAGGATTACTTTCCAATGGCTACAATTTGTACAGATAGTTACTCTCTTTTCGATGTTTCAACGTTCTATCTGGTCGATAATAGGGACGTTGACAGCTCAGCGAAACCAAGTTATGGCCAGCCAGGCAGGCTGTTTCAATTAAGGCTCTCTGAGGAAAGGTGTAGTTAGGCAGTAAATTATAGACTTAGTTAGATGACTTGTCTGAATATGAGATTGTTTGTTCTTTAGAGCTTCCGCTGGATAAATAATTTGGAAGGGAAAATTGTAGTGCCATGACAAGGGTTACCATAATGGGGTGGGTTAGGTGCTGTTTCAGAGACTAGAACTCTTTTTAACCAGGGTGGTAAAGTACCTAAGAAAGAAATGCCCTGTTGATTTATGTAGATACCTATATATATATGAATAAGGATAAGATATATTGCAACCTCGCACCAAATAACCATTGGTTTTATGTAATTATATTAAGCATTTTTGTAATATATATTACATTATTTTATATTCAATACCAGAATGACAGCCTTACAATCAAGAATTGCAATACAAAACTAATTGATTATAAAAGGATAATAACACAGAACCCTGAAAGTGATAAATCTTGCCATCTTTTAAAGATAGTTAGAGTCAGGTGAGATGCCATGATAAATAATAATAAGCGGCTATGTAACGGACGTCATTTGTTTCTTTTCGTAACTGGGTGCTTCTACAGAAAGGGGTGCTCGGGTAATGCTTACTTTTCAACCTCTCGCATAAAAAAAATTGTCTTGACTCTTTGTATGAAGAACTACCCTTAAGTAGAAAAATAAACTTTAAGTGCGGTAAACATGACAGACGCATTGCTTTAGACCAATGTACTGAGAGGAGCTGGCCGGTCAAACAATATCTATTTCAGATCGAGGTAAACATAATACTTAAGTAGGTATGTAACTGCGATACAGTCATGACTCATGACAAATCGTGTGTGTCGCGCTATCGTTTCCTAGCACGTAGAAATACCCGACAAATCTGTAACATTTCGTTACGGTGCAAAAATACAGAGAATTATAGCTCTGAGACAGTTTTGATATAGTTCTGGCTGAAGGGTAGACTTCCTTGTACTTTGTTAAACTTGGTATTAATGTTACATAGCTACCAGCTACAGGTGTATGTAGGTACGTGTAGTGTTGAGTTATTTACTACAAAGTAGGATTATGCGGCTAAGTGCGGTAACAAGTATAAAGCTCTACACCGAGAAAAGTCTCATGTTGATTATATTTAATTGACATTTTTCGTTTGCGTGAAACAATGAAAGATACTTAGAGACTAGATTACTGTTAATTAAATCAAAAGAGGATTTTAAAGTTGAAGTGCCATTCCATTTGAATTCAATTGTAAATGTTATTTTTCGTACACAATCGCTTCTAATTTAACACGTGATTTAATTGAAATAAGATTAACATACAATGAATTGTATAGTAATAATTAGTGAAGTAATAATCAGAATTGCATTACATTGGTAAATAAATATGAAAGTATCCACCTTGCATATTAATAAAACAATGTCGAGTGAGTCACGTTGGTAACTGAAGTAATTATTAATTTATTCGTTATATTCATTATTCAATCTTACATCTCATATGGTATAATGTATGTCGCAAATTAGAAAGCATCTATTAAGATATTATCCCAGTACCTACCATAATCAAAATACCTAATTGTTCACTTTGATTTTGCACATACTCGTATACCTGTGCTAATTTAATTAATAATAAAAAATTGTGATAATATTGTTAATTCAAGTAAAGGTTTGGTAATATATTTGGTAAAGGAGAGGAACCATTTTCAAGCCTAACTTTTTTATCTCAAATCGTGACTTCGTTAGTTTGTCAACTTCGAAATCATTTTTTACAGAACAAATCCATGTGTGTCTTAAGAAAAATCCATTTCACCGATTGAGTAATTACATTTAATAGGGATCGCGTTCGGCAATCTCCGGGGACCGTCGGGCATTTTCGGCCCACGCCGGCATTTTTTGCGCCTGAGCCGCGCCGGGCGCGAGCAATTTTCAATTAAAATTTAACGCTGTATTATGAAAACTATGCAGCCAGTATTATACTGTCATGGGAAACAATTTTTTGCGCTCCTTAGAGCAACAACTAATTAGAGTAATAACTTATTATTACACTAGTATTATTAGTGCTTTTAGTGTAATTTAAGCTTAAAACATAAAAAAATACGTCATTCATTATAAAAAAATTGTAGTGACTGTACTTGACTAATTCTGATTATTCCAATATTTTGTTTCTTAATATTTTGTCGATTTTCAAATAACGAGCCCAACGCGGACGAGTAGCTCCTATGATTCAGGTAGTTCGAAACGTTACGTACATTTTTTCCCTAATTGAGCCGCTATATTAATTGACTTGTAAAGACACCAACAAGGTCATTTTAATTTAAAATTCTCACCTCAAAGTAACTGGCCATGTCAGCCTATATAATAAAAATAAAAAACACTTTTAAAAAGACATCATTTCTCACCAGCCAGCAACCCTCATTGTTTTAGCTTTTTAATTTCCAAGTTTGATTGATCAGCGTTCATAAGCGGAGATAACGCGACACGGCCGCCCGACACTTCAGTCTCACCTTTTTGTAATTCTTTTTTGGGTTCCGTGGAAAACTAAGAAAGCTTTATGACTTTACACAGAAGATGGCTCTAAGTCAAAGAAAAAAAATATGCTATTTTTATGTATATCCACTTGATTTATTTCCTTATAAATACGATTAAAGTCGTACTAATATGTAAAAATATCTTATTAATAATTCATTCATGTACTTATTCTGAGGTCAAATTGTTTAAACTTGTAAAAATATATTTTATTTTTATCGTTCTAACATCTCATCATATCATTTTTCTAACTCAAGGATACGGATTTATTTATTTGAGAGACAAAACAAAATTGTATACAGAACCCTAATTAACGATTGGCCCTACACGTATTTGTCAGTTTCGTTTTATTTGTTTACTCGGCGATGTCACCGCCCCACGCGGGTTTTATCAAGATTTTCGAACGTTGTTTTTTTTCTTTTTTCATATTTGGAACTTCGATGTCGGCTACGTTTATGCCAGTATAGGGTCAACCAAGTTAGATGGGATACGTCTCGTACGTCTGCGCTGTAGCATAAGGGTGATAACAGCATGAAATATAGCCGGATAACTTGGTCAATCACTAATCGGCTCGTGATTGACTCAGATATTTTTAATATCAGATAGAAACTTAAGTACATTTTTATCTGTTCTGATTTAGCAACTGAAATAAAATAATACATGAATGTTATCTATGTAGATTCATTTTTTAAACCATAATTATAAGAATCATTTGTTTTAATAATAATAACTGTAAATACTTAAGCGAATATAAAAGACAATATGGTTATTATTTTGAACTCAACACGAGTCGGTTGTACAGAACGATAAAAACAGTCTTAAACAACATAATAACATCTGTTAACCAAACAATTGCTGGCATTTATTTTTTATTACACAATCTATGGATACTGGATAGCATAAAACAGTAAAAGTAGTTCAGGTTACAGACATAAATCATTGTAACTATAAAATATTACAATTGTCAGTAAATCACTCTTGTGTACTAATTGAAATAAAATACACGCAAACATATCGGCAACTTATATAAAAAACGAACGAACGTTTGTACCAACATTGGTTCCGCTATCTCTATAATTTGCTTTACATTTGAAAAGGATGGAAGTACACATTGGCCAACGTTATGTTGGCCTAAGGTGCGCTTCATGTGCAATAATTCATTCCGCACGTGAGAATGGGAAAGGTGAAAAAAGGAAAAAGAAGGGATTCTATATTTAACTTGTAAATGTGAGTATTTACGACCTGGCCTACTGCTAAGGCTTATAGCACAGGAGTCGAGCGGCAGCGGGATATTCTGCTGAAATAAGACCATACAAACCGTAGCTAGTCTGCCAGAGATCCTTTACTATGGCTAAGGTTGTCTGGAAGAGACCGCTCTTTAGCGATAAGACCGCCAATTGTTTCGCCTCTGCTTTTCTGTTTGTGTCTTGTGTATACTTTGTTTCTATAATTTGAGGTGTGCAATAAAGAGTATGTATGTTATGTTATGGCAACATACCCACACTATGTCAGTAAAAGAGAATGCATAAAAGTGTTATTGCTGCTTATAGAAATATATGTACTTGTGGTTTGTGCTTTATTCAATTTGTTCAAAGCGAACACACCTAAGCTAGGACGTAAACATTGGTTACTTACTTCTGTGATTACTTTCTGGGTATAAGATAACCATTAAAATAACAAGACTGTCCTCAAGAGTTGGCTAGACATTTTCCATCTTGAAAAACTAAATATAAGCTGGCTCTGAAGATCAAGAAAAACTCATAAAGGAATATATTTATTTATAAAAATCTGTTTGAAAATACTCGTACTAGTAATCAAAACTTAATTGATAACCTCCACCGCTTATCATTGCAGACACAACCTAAGCCCAGTCGACGGTGACATCGCAAAATGGCCCCGTCCTCAAACTTTGTCAGTAAACCCTTCATTATGCACTTGCACATTCCATAATGTCCACTATATGTATTGTTATGTCCATAATATCCATAAGCAAGTATTAATCACACAGGATGTTTTTTCTCATTCGCGCAAATAATGTTCAATCTAAACCGAGGATAATAAAATTAAATAGACCTACGCATCTCACATTTATTTTTAAAACAGACCTATTGAGAACAGAACTTGAAACTTATCTGGATCAAATGTACAATACAATCATGTACACGAAATGTGAGGATTTTTTTCGAATTTAAACTGTCATGCTGCGAGTCTTAAGTATTACAATATTATAATAATTAAATGATTTAACTCGCGTATTTTTATGAATGAAGAATGCTAATAAACTAAACCAATCATAGATAACCGACTTTATTTTAAAACGAAGAGGTTATAGACTTATACTTAGGCATATTTCCTTCTTATGTGTAATTTCATATGACATTGCTCACAAAGCATCTCGTGTGCGCTAATATTACACATTACTCGCTTACAAGTGAGAAACACTAGAAGTAATTTCAAATCAAGAACAGATTGTTTTTATTGGGAATGCCGCTCCTGAACTCCGCTACCTGCGCTCGCGCATCAATAGGCGAGCTTTTGTTTGTTTTAAGTTAACCACAAGTTAGCTCGAGTTGACAAACCGACGAATACATTATGGTAATAGGTTGGCAAAGAATTTGTGTAAGGGCTTGCGGGTTTTTTTACTCTCATCTTAAGGGCTGTATGCTAAACAAGTTTATATATAAATAAACATGTTGTTAAGATGATTAACCTAATGTATGTGTACTTACTTATTGCCATTCGAAAATTATTTTAAACGAAATCAAGTACCCTTAGTCGGTATACTCAGCCCCAGCATATTCAATAGCGTTAATTTCTGTTAGCTTATTTTAGTTTAGTTAGTAGTTAATATACTGAGCATTTTGCAAGTCAACATCCATTGAGCCTATTTTGTGTGGGGGTACTCCAACCACCCCAGTTAATACTATCCCACCAAAAACATAAATGTAAAAAAAGAGAGCCAAGTTCAATACAAAAATTATGCTTGGCTGTGGGCTTCGCCGCAAAAAGAATGGAGATCTAAATGAGTGCCAAGTTCTATGCAAAATCCAAATATGTATTTATAGGAACAAAATAACATTATGAACAAGTATTAAACTCTATTTCTTTGCTTTATTGGATACCTATAACAATTGCTGTTATTTAAAAATGTGAGATCTTAAAGTAGGTTAGATTTGACTTGGACTTAGGTACTATATGTCAGTCAGTCAGTGCTAAAATTTACGACTTTTTGACCTTCATATCTCTATAACCGTTTGAGCTAGCTTCATGAAATTTGGGCTTCTAGATGTCCTTATGGATATAATTAAACACACGTAGTTTTATGTGTTTACGTTAAAGAGGTTCTGAGTTATAGAAGGGTCAAAAGTGGCACCAAGTGGTTCGTGTAAATATGCACTTGGCGCTGGCTAGCCAGTTCCTTTGCTTAAACTTGGCTTGACACGCTGCCGCGTGTCTAGATCTGTAATGAATTAGCAATATGTATGCGTAAATAAAACTATATTGCACATACGAGTAATGAATTTAATTAATTTATTTTATTTTATTAAATACTTGTTTTGAATCAGCAACGCGCCAATAACACCTCTGGACTTGCAGGCAATCATAGGGTGTACCGCTTACCATCAGGCGGTCAGCTTGTTTGCCACCGACGGGATGGTTAAAACATGTTTTAATATTGCATATTTTTAGAGAGAAGGCAAACCCACGGGAATCACGCGACAGCTGTACACTAAGTATTCTTCGAATCGATAAATGTCGAATTTGATTTAAAAATATATTTGTAATTTATTATGTTACTTTGCGAATTTCGGTTGTCAACTGGTGATAACCGAATGAGTAAAAGTTAGCGATGACGATGACACAGAGCCTCAAACTGCTTAGCCGCATTATAGTATTAGTATCTCCGCGTGATACCTAAGTGTTCCAATAAATGAAACATTTCATAAACACTCGCATCGTGTCAGCGCGAGATACCGACGTGCCAACTTCAAACGGCAACACGTTTATAAAGTTTAAACGTCACTTGAGACCATTGGGAAATGCGTCACCGATAAGGCTTGTTGTCAAAGACGCCGATATGTTATAATTCAGCCTTTATCTCACCTGTCCGGTTTGAGAAGCTGTGATAACAGACTTTTGTGCTTAATTATGGACACGATTGTAATGCTAGTTGCGCCCCGGGGCTTCGGACGTCTTGATATGTGCACTTGCTTAGCTACACTTTTAAAATCAGCTCATCCGTCGGCTGGTATAATTTTGTTAGGCTTGTTAATTAAAGTAAAATTGTCATTAGCTAATTACTTTTTTAATCTTTAAAATAGGTACTATTATATTTTTAAGGCGTATTTATGAATTTACGCAGATTCTTCAGTAAACATAGAAGGAATACGTATTCTAGGTACTTCCCATTCCATATTCACTTTTTATTTTAGGTATTACCTGTAACAAAAAGCATTGGTTAGTAATCACTTAAATTAAAAAGAAAAAATATCGCTTATTTCATTTCAAAACTCTACGTGTGCATAGATGTAAATTGTTGATAAAGCCAGATATTGAACAAAGCAAATATTATAAGACGACCACACTGAGAATGTAAGCTTAAAAAATTATTATGTACATTTTTGTTTTATGAAGCGGATTGTTTACGAACAGTAGGAACGCGGGTATACAAATTTCACGCCAATATGACAACAGAGTAAACTAGAGAGTAGGTTACGGCCACACTTATTGCGGAAAAGAATGTTAGCTCGATGTAAAACTTTTTTAGAGATCGTTTTATAAGAGATCCTGATAATTTGAAATCTGTATTAGGGCAAATTAATTAAATCCACGTAAGAGCGTAAAGTCAGTTGCCAAATATTAATTATGTATATCATGAATAAATAAACAATCAATGAAATCGTAACTTGCGAACAAACTCGTAACAATTTCATGGGATTGACAATTTTCCCATTGATTGACTATTTACTAGCAGGTAGATGCTCATTTCACATTCGTTATAGCAATATATTTTCAGCAGGCTGAGGAACAACTTACCTATAATTAAACCAACAATTAAAGTTTTAAAAGATTTACTGCGTAACAACTTTATTTTTTATAAAAATTATCACCATTTTTTTTAAATCACAAAAATCACACGCATCTGGTTTACTTAACAGCCAAAGGGGAAGTGTAAGTTCCATATTATTTTTCGAAACACGAAGTGCTTATATTATTCAGTTTTAAAGTAGGTCATAGGTATAATTACTCGTCAGGCCTACGAAGAGCAAACTGATAGGTGTATTTTCTCGTCAATATCGAGCCTTAAAACTGAATTATTGTATTAAGGTTGAAATTCCATTGCAATAAAAAAACAATGCTTGATCAATCAGAGATTTGGTAAGTTTTCATTCCCGGTGTTTCCCGTACACGTAACAATGCTGTTCGAGACCTTTGGGAGGCGTATACGGAGCCGAAACCAACACGCAGAGGCTCTTTTCACAATTTAATGAAAGTGAGGGGTAAGCCAAGCGGATGCTGCCCCTGTCCGTGTCATGGGACGCACTCAGAGACAAAACCCGCTATGGTGTAAGAACTATTTAGAGTTAATGGAATCTAAAATGTACTAGGTAGTCTAAATATTTGGTGAAAAGTATGGACTATCTACATTCCCATTAATTGTTACTGCTACGAATATTAAAAAATATATATCATTATCTATTACTTAAGTAAAAGCGTTAAGCTAAAAGTCGGGTTTGTTTTACGGCTTTGCATAATAACTGGCAAACAAGACATTATTATGAGTTATAGTTTAACTCATATTTGGCCTATGGTTACATTAAATCAATTGGTCTTAAGTAGAGCTTGGTTCGGATCGTATACGTCGTATTGGGGTTATTTACTGGCGCGTGTTGCACCGTGTCAGGAAAAGGTTATAAGTGTTGTTACAATGATAATAACCTTAAGTCGTTTTAGAGCGTGGCAATGTGTGGGGTCCGGAGTTGCTAATATATCTAAAACTAAAGGGCAGGACCCTTTCCTCTACAATCTAACAAAAAATATTCTAAAATAGTTGGGTCTGAATGATAGCATTTTTTTTTCAAACGCTTTTATTTTTTCCTAGTTTGGAATTACCTATATATATTCTTTTTAATGAGTAAATAAAGCCTTTTTTAGTCCGAGACGTTAATGGAGCCGAGTGGAATGTTCGCATGTTGTAGACCCTTAAAAAGATTTCACTACGCTTAATTAAAATTAAAATTTTAAACATATTTAAATATTTTTATTAATAAACATGCATTAACTGTTTAAAACTAGTGAATCACTGTTTACATAACACATATTCCAGGCCAGGGACCGGAAAACCCCTTCATTTGATTAATCGTTTCGATACGGTAACCCTATTAAAGTCTTACCCTAATGATAGGGTTACCCTATCATTGGGTTACCCTGTCGATATGGAAATCATTTTGAATAGGCTTAACCCTTTTCAACGTGGTTTCCGAGTCGAATGGGGTAAAGATAGCTTTAATATTTACCGCTTACCCTATCATAGGGCTACCCTTTTCCTGTCTCTTTTCCACGCAGGCAGGCGGTTCTATCTTTCTCATTTGAAATGGAACAGGAGAGGTGGCGGCGGAACAAATTGAGTGAATATAAGATTTGCTGTCGTTTATTCATTCTGGAAAAGTCACACTCACAGTCCAGTCCTCTGCTCGCGTACATAACTTTAAATTAAATAATTTCGGTTAAAGAAATGTGTCTTACCTTCAGTTTATTTTTGCATAGTTCGCACGTACTGATGAGTTGGCCAATAATCATTTTGAATAATAATAAAAACACAATTTTTATTCATATTCAAATCGATTTGACACAAACCTATACATTCATCCTCCTACCGTTTATCCCGGCTTTTGTCACGGCTCAGTTGAGCCTGTGGTCCGCTTGGCAACCTAATCCCATGAATTGGCGCAGGAATTGGTAGTCGTTTTCAGCTAATTATGGGATATACGATTTTAACCTCACATGGTCATTGACATTATAAATATTATTTACACCTTTATGGGCACCTTTGCACCGGGAACGGCAGGGAGCGGGTTATTCGTTTAAATTATTTGTAAAATGTGTTATTTATTTTCTTAAGCTGTTTTATTATTAATTGTATCATATTAAACTTATTCATCTTAATATTATTTGAAACGGGCTATTTACCATGTATATTAGCGTTTTTGGGCACCCGATATTTCGGGTGCGAGGTAAATACCCCGTTTCAAATAATATTTATAATTAGGGGATGTAGATTTCGAAAATTATTTCTGTTTTATAATCCAAGATGGCGACTTTTTAGTGAAAAATCGTCATGGTAGTTATTTTCGGTTAATTATTCGGGGTGTATAAGTAATATCGTTTTATTTTCGTTTTATTTTCATTTGATCTTCATTTTATCTTCGTTTTATCTTCGTTTTATCTTCGTTTTATCTTCGTTTTATCTTCGTTTTAGCTTCGTTTTATCTTCGTTTTATCTTCGTTTCATTTCACTTAATTTTTATTTCATTTTTATTTCATTTTTATCTCATTTTTATCTCATTTTTATCTCATTTTTATCTCATTTTTATCTAATTTTTATCTAATTTTCATCTCATTTTTATCTAATTTTTATTTAATTTTTATTTTATTTTTATTATATTATAATAGTAGATTGTACAACTAGTGCAGGTCATCCTGCGGCATGGACCCCATTATGCTGGCTGCGTTTCCTCTCTGTACCGTCAAGGCGATACGTTGAGAGAAGTACGCGCCAGACCTGGGGTCCCCTGTAATGTCAACCAGCCGAGCCGACAGTGCCCTCACGAACGCCTTCATGTCGGTCGACCAAGGACCCAGTGTCTCAACTGCGAGCGCCGCAAACTCGTAGTCCTTTAATAACGACGAGTACTTGCGGCGCTTGAGAACCTGGGCCCGGTCGGCCGCAGCACCAGCCTGCGCGCGGGTTGCCTGGATGTGGGACTGTGCGAATGTGTCGACGCACGTTGCGTCCCACACCAGGGCCCTACCTAGTCTCCACTACTAGTGCATAAAACGTACGATTTTACGCGAGGTGTTTATCCATCCGAGCGAGCTTGCGAGCGAGGATTGATATAAAGTCGAGTGTAAAATGGGTTTTATGGACGAGGGTTAAACTCTAATTTTCACTTCAATTGCGAGGAAATTAATTATCGGTAATCTTAAAACAATTTCAAGTTGTTACAAAAATATTACAATGAAAATCAATATGGTTCCCACCAATTAATTTTTTAATATATTTTTTTGAATTTTCAACATATGAATTTAGACATTTATAGCAAGAATATAATAACAGAACAAGTTTCAGTATTCTACGAAATTTTACTGCTCAATTAAATTGTGCAATATATTTTGACTCTGTTTGGCTGTTGAGCCACATTCTTAGTCTTAGAAAGAAAATTTTACTTGCATTAGAGCTTAAAATGCGATTTTATGTTGTCCACGCACAACTTAAAGTCGAACTTTACGAGCATGAGAAGTGAAAAGAGTATATCTGCCTACCTCGGATTTTAAAACAGATATAACTTTTGCTGGGAATAAGGGAAACTACGCCTTATTGGGATTAGGTCCAGTTTCCACACGATGTTTTCTTACACCGAAAACCCCAGATTACATTATTATACGCGGAACATTATATAAAATAAAAAGCATGATTAAATAATTCTGTTAAGAATAAATTATTTTTATTACATTTTCTCGCATATGAATTAGTCCCAACGAAATTATTTTGAACTAGCTGTGCCCGCGGCTCCGCCCGCGTGGAATTAGGTCTGTGTCAGTAAGCGGCTAATTCACCCATAATTTCTCTCCCGCTACCCTGGACGCGGAACTTGAAGTAAAGTTGACAGATGGATACGCTAGAGGACAGTAGTCCTAATAAAATATTTTACAATTACCACTAAATGAAACTACACTCAAAAATGAATACTTTTTTTATCCTATTATTTTTTTTGGCATGATTTAAACGACATAGAGTAGTAGGTGTATATTAGGGTGGATCGATTCAATTTTTTTTCAAATTTTGATTTTGGCAGGTAATAGAAAGTTGCTACTCACAAAAACATTTAAATTTGTATAATTAAAATAACTGAAATATTTCAGGAAGTACTGCCCCAAGCTAACTGAAAAGTGACGCAACCGCCATTTTAGTGTGGTTACTATTAAATATGTAAAAAAATATTAAAACATCTTATTTTTGTCTAAATTTAATTTATTTTTACACTTGAAATTAGCAGTTAACATATTTCATTAGAAAACCACGAAAACGATGAAAGATAATTGTTTTTTTTACGCTGAAAATGACTAAAATTATTCAATTTTGTAGTCTTTCTTGGAGTTAAACAAAGGCATAATTTTTCGGGATTTAAGCCTTGTCTTAATAAAACCATCTCATTTAATAGGTCCACAAATAGCAGCAGCTGCCTCTGTAACTATTTTAACACATCTTTCAGTACTTTGAGTATGACAAGGGTATAATTTCAGTAGTGGTAAAATCAACTCATCAATTTTGTTTAGGTCTTCGCTGCACTCTCTTAAAATATCTGTGCTGAGGATTTTAAGCAATGGTGGCTCAGTATTTGTTACATTGTCCCAGGGTATCATATCAACGTAATCCATAGAACAAAAATCAAATTTTGGTAGTTTAAATATCCTTATATTGGACGGTATACACTCTCGTGACTTAAGTATTTTTTGCAATGCCAAATATTTTATTTCTGGTCTGTCATCATCCAGCATCGCTAGTAATATATTCTCTACATGACCGAAAAAACCGTTTTGTTGTATTACAGGATCTATAACTGCTTTTAACTGCTGTGGCATATATCTTGAAAGTTCAATAGTTTTGTGTAAGTGTTTTGCACCATAAGTGCAGCTCGACTTCAATTTAATCGCAAACCACATGGGAGCATAAACTTTCAAAATAAAACTAACTAAATGTTGTAAATATACTGATGGAGTATTCGTGGAGACATATAATCTGAGAATTCGGTTTGCAGTGGTAAGACACCTAGAATGAACCACTTTACCAGGGTTTCTTTGCGACAGCCTATAATTACAATGACCACAACTTATACCAATGACCACTGTATATCGGACGATACAGGACCACTTTTGTATTTATACGAGTACGTTCATGTCCACAGCAAATATCATCCAAATCGATCCTCCCGTCAAATCAGTCTAAACATGTAAGGTAAGGGTTGAAATTGGAGGGGGGGGGGGGCACAAATGCAGAAATGATTTTTTTTCTATTTGAGGTGCATTTACAGGGGGGGTCCATAACCTGGCTCAGTATTTTCTTGAATTGGAATTAGTAATCCTTAAGGGGTGATTTCCGGGATAACAATGCAAAAAAAACCGTGCCGGCGGTCCGGGGGAGTGGATTTTGAACACTCGGTTGGAACGAAGTTATGTTATTTAATTTTTTACTTTTTCATAAATTTTGTGGTTTTAAGCTTTTGAAATTTTTGAAGTTTTAGAAATTTAGAAATTTTGCTATTTTTGACATTTTCGATTTTTTTTTAACATTTTTTACTTTGTCACTTCTCACTTTCACTTTTCACTACACTTCACTTCACTTCACTTTATTCTATTTTATATATTTTTTATTTCATTATATGTATAGATAGTTTTTATTGAAAGTACCTTTCAGGCTTCACTTCCATTATTTTTTTCAAATTTTTCGGACCTACGGTTCTAAAGGAAGATGGGGGGGGGGGCTTTTTTGAAGATGAAGCTATCCTTTGTCCTTTCTCGAGACCCATACTATCTCCACCAATTTTCATCTAAACCAGTTCAGCGGTAAAAAAATCCTCATACCAACTTCCAACCCCCTTTTCACCCCCACAAGGGTTTGAAAACTATCCTATGACGTTTCTCGAGACTCAACTTATCTCCATACTCATTTCTATCTAAATTGTTTCAGCGGTTATAAATGCTCCATACAAACTTTCAACCCCATTTTCACCCCCACCAGGGTTGATTTTCGGAATTAAAACTATATATTATCCTTTCCCGGGACTCAAACTATCTCTATACAAAATTTCATTAAAATCCGTTCAGCCGTTTTCACGTGATGCGCGGTCAAATAAACAGACAAACAGATAAACAGATAAACAGACAAACAGATAAACAGACAAAAATTCTAAAAATTGTTGCAACGTGTTCTATTATCGATTCTAAGTATTCCCAGCCAACTTTTTTTCGATTATCTTCCATGTACAGACTTTCGACCCTCTTCAGCTTTATTATATGTATAGATCATTTTAACGGGAATAAAATCAACATAAGTTTATTCTTGAGATATTTTTTTCATTTAATGATTTTATTCTTGAGTTGTCAACACTGACTGATATTGATCGTTTCATTATGCTAGAAGTATCGGTGAACGGCGTCACATTTTGCTGGAGCCATTGAAACAAAGTACGACCTATAACTAGAATAACACAAAAGTATATATTTTAACACTACACAATATGCATTTGATTTTGGTTCCTATAAGCCTGGGTCTAAGATTGAATCGACACGAGCCGTCACGTTCGAATGGCAAATACAAAAACACCGGCACCACACAACGATCTTTTAGCGCACTAACAAGCAATAATAGCGTCTAGATCAAAGGCGTAAGTACGAAAACATATGCAAAAAGATTCTTGTTTGTTTGTAGGCTCGCTCGTGCCACCATACCGGCAGCGCTTAGCTCGTAGGCTGCTCGAATAATAGATAAGCCAAATGTATTGGTCACAGAGTTTAAAATAGCTTAATCGCATTTGAAAAACCCTATCTGATAGGGAAACCATATGCTGGGTTGTAACCACTTACCCGAATTAACTGTATTGATATGGTTAGCCTTTCGTTCGGGTTAGTCAAACGATACGCTTACCGAATTGATAGGGTTTTTAAAAACAACTCTATCAAATACCCAATCTAATACCCCTTTATTGGTTACCGGTTCCGGTCCCTGTTCCAGGCACTAACACCCTAATAGTAATAGTACATTATGATACAAGTGTGCTAAGTTGATCATTACATACGAAGCGATATTGTGCGCACGAACGCATGTGAGTGCGCATAAGGAAGCTAAGCTTATGTAATGATCAAGCACACGCGTTTCATACGACGTTTTTCAACACACTTGCGAGGAAATAACAGAATAGTATAATTAATAACTTTTGATAAATACATTAATTGTCAGAATGTTTACAGGATAGAGGTACTTACGAACCTAAGATAATTAAATTTAACTAACCTTTTTTGTTATGTTATTGAGTATCTGGAACTCTTTTTCAAATCATGTCATAAAATTAAAGACTTCACATTTATTGTGCAATAAATTATAGTATTTTTTTCTTACGTATTGCTACCTAGATTTTTATGATGACATTTTACTAGTATGTATCACAATTTTGAAATATATCCAGAGGTTAAATTAACGCTAAATTTGTCTTCTTATTCATTGAAAATATAATTTATTTAAATTAATACAACACGACGAGGAAAATCTAACAAATAAACAATGATTTGAGGTTATCTTATAAATGGCGCGCAATTTTCTTTTTTGGATGTGCGTGCAGCTTGAGGTAAAGGCTCGGACGTATAATGCCAAACAGCCAATATTAAAACAGACAATTCGTGTTTAAAACGTAATTTATTGTGTATTACGAGTAATATAATAAGTTGAAATTATTCTTATTCACAATCAGGATTGTATAATTTGTATTCTATCGTAAATGTGTATATTTTTAATATATTTACTTTTTTTACTTTTTTAGAGTGTAAATTCATAAAGAGTTAAAAAAAGTAAAGGTAATACCCGACTAAATCACAACGATTCGTCTGCGTACGTACAACTTGGTACTAGAGTACAAACATCACTTGATCGGATTATTAAATTATTCCACTAGTTGGATAATTATTGTGAAATGCACGCGTGTTTAATATCTAGGATTGTGAGCACAAAAGCGGTGGAATAAGAACAGGCGCGGATACAGGGGGGGGGGGGCAACAGGGGCAGTTGCCCCCCCCCCCCCCCCCCGAAACGCAAACCTCGTATACTACGGGGCCCATAGATGCGGACCGCGAGATTTTTTGTGAATGAAAAAGTGCCCCTCTCCTGAACGAAATCCTGGAAAGTGCCCCCCTCTGAACGAAACTCTGGAAAGTGCCCCCCCTGAACGAAATCCTGGATCCACGCCTGAATAAGAACCTCGTTACGAGCAGGTGTGTTGAAAAATTATATTCCGAACTCTTAGCATTTGTGGCAATTTCTGTTTAACATTTGCAAATAAAATAACGAAACAAAAAATTACAAGATATTCTCAAAAACAACAAAATCGCTCAACGCTGCTACTTAACCGCGCCTTACCCAAATACCGCGTTCGTGCTTTCCACAAATGCCGACACAAT
The DNA here is from genome assembly GCA_947086415.1 of Pammene aurita. Classification (NCBI taxonomy): domain Eukaryota; kingdom Metazoa; phylum Arthropoda; class Insecta; order Lepidoptera; family Tortricidae; genus Pammene; species Pammene aurita. The sequence continues at coordinate 28,655,035 of OX352290.1, read as the reverse complement.
ACACCGCCCCAATCGCGATGTGTTAATATTATTTACTGCGGAACCATTTCGCAACGAAAATGTGCTATGGAAATAATTGCAATTGTCTGAAATGTTCGGAGCAGTGTCAGTGGAAAACGGGCGGGCCGTCGTGTGGTTTTGGACTTTGACTAATGAGCGTAAAGTTTGATTTTGATTGGCGGTTAGGACTTTGGACAGATGTTTTTGTAAGATAGCTGAAGTGATGAAGGTAGTTAAGAAAATCTGAAGTAGGTTTTTAGAACAAATTAATTATGTACCTAAGCTATTAATACTTTTACTTTTGCCCTTTTGTTACTTTAGTCGTCAACAGCATGAATCCTCCTTTTTGTAAAAGGTCGGCAACGCGCTCACCATCAGGCGGGACCCGTATGCTTGTTTGCCACCGTCATAGTATATAAAAAAACAAAATGTGTTCCTATCCATGGTGAATATTACAAATTATTACTGTACCCGTTATTATGTTTCCCAAAAACCCACAAGAGCCACATTTATGAAATGTGGCTATTATGTGGCCTAGGAAATGTTACGAGTAATTTTCGTAATTATTAAAACTGTACATACCCATTGCAGAAAAGGCTGCATAGTAGCCAAGAAGGAGTGTGTCCTCCTCTAGGGTTACAGGCGTCCATAGGCTACGGTATCTGCTTAGCATCAGGCGGGCCGTATGCTGTTTGCCACCGTCGTGGTATAAAAAAACCGGCCACGTGTGAGTCGAACTCGCGAACCGAGGGTTTCGTACTACGCCTATATACCTACAAACCTGTAGATATATAGGGGTAGTAACTTTAAAATTATTAAAAATATTTTTATTATATGATGTAACTAAAAATTTACGGTTTTCGCAATTTTTCCTTTATCTGTGCTATAAGACGTTGCTTCGTACCAAATTTCAAGATTCTGAGTTCACGGGAAGTACCCTGTAGGTTTTGATTCCCTTGCGAGTTTCGAAAATTTGCGGCATAAACGGCTGTATCTTTTGATTGTGTTGGCTTAGGAGTTTGATTTTTACTGATTACAGCTCCAAGGGACAGTAGACCTGAGTATTTGATATAAATTTCGTCTTGATACCTCCACGCGTTCCTGAGAAAAAGGGTCTTGACAGACGGACAACAAAGTGATCCTATATGGGTTCCGTTTTTTCCTTTCGAAGTACGGAACCCTAAAAAAGTATCAAGAACACAAAAACAAGGTCGTATACATAGCTCCTTTAATTGTTCTAAATCTACCACTATCTCCCTGGTTTCTGCATTTGCTTGACGTTCATAATTAACAGGCCGGTGATTAAAATTCACAATATATTCATCGTTTACAAGGAAGAGCTGTGTACAAGGAAAAGGCTGCACCGCATGACATATCGATAATTATTCGACTAGAATCGATTATTTATAATATCGATTCGCAGGTGCATCCCTAGCAGTTTAGGTAACGGCGTCCTGGGTGGCTTCTTAGATATTTATTAGGCCTATATTCGCAGTTTAAGACTTAAGTAATGAATAAGAATCATCTACTTAATAGGCAGATAAACACCGAGGTGATTCCAGAAGTGTTTTTAATGAGGAAATGGAAAAAAACATTGTTACCTATTCTAAATTTATTAAGTTTCGTAAATCTCTGAGAAATATATTCATGATTTTTGTATGTTACCCATATAATGGTCAATATCTCTAGCGTAATAACTACCTTAAACCCTTTCAATAGACCCGTTATATAAATCCTAAAGACGTCAGAATGGATACTGTTGGGAACTTTCTAAACAGCCTCCATCGATAAAATTAGCCAGCTATATAGGAACGGTACAAACTAACAAACGTCATAACAAGCCCTGACATTTGCAGTACAAGGAACATTATTCATCGGCATTGTCTAAGGCCGCTTACAAGCGTGCGATTGTAGATACGACTTTAACGGTAAGACCCACGCGGCTAAGGACGGCTGCATAAGGGCTTTATCATTGAACAAGCTTTTGTAGAAGCAATTAAATGTAGTTTATCATTTGTGTAAATATTGAAGGAAATGTTATTTTGGCTTGAACTCGCTATATATTTTATTGAAATATACTCTGTAGGATCTCGTATGATTGTATGTATCTAATAGCGACGTCAGTTTTATTTTACATGTAAATGTTGGTGTTGCTGTTGAAGCTCACATGCAAAGCGAACAATACAATTGTTTATGTTGTGACAGTAAATTATTGAAATCTACTATTAATCTGCATCAAACTAAACCCATCCTTGTCCATCGATATCGTGAAGCGATTGCCGTGCTCGTTAAATTGGCACTATTCTAATGTGCGTTCAGTTCAGATTGTACTTTAAACCAACCGAACTGCAGTCGCTCTGCAGACTCACAGCTGCCGGCAGCCTAAGCTAGATGTGCGGGCTTCGCGCTTGTCGCGCACCGAGGAGCGGTCATTTGTGCTATATTATCACACTTTGAGCCTTGCCTACGCCATAACAAGCCTATTCCTGTGACAAGCGGTGTACAGGGTGTCGGAACTTTCACAGTTTAGGAACCCATTTTATAGACAGAGCTAGCCTACTGCGTCAGATAAAAAATAAAATTAATTAATTTATCGTCTAACTTACAGGTTTAATAGTAGCTGTGCTAGTATCTCTTTTTAACCCTAGAGTGCTCGCGCTATGAGCATTTTGCCGCCCGCGTGACAATATTCGTATTATTTTGTACACGATGCATCTGTCAAGGTCAAGTGTCCTAGTAGCTGCCCCCCCGTATCTCACCTACTTGTTTTAGAAATTAGAGTAAAATCAGTGCGCGGAGGACCGCAGGAGATAAAGATTGTTGCAGGTGTGTCGCGTTTGGCGGCAAATTGCTCATTGCGCGACTATTCACGTAAGTAAAATTTGTCGATTTGGTTTTTTACTGTAGTTGAAATATTATTAGTTTGTATTGCGTATGGTATTGTTTTAATGTAAATATCGTATTATCATTGGTCAATTCCGAACATTGTACGCATAAATAGTCAGATAACATACAAAGAAAATACTGGCCAGTTACTATTACGACGAATATTAATTACTAAAAGAAATTGCCCTGGCGATGACTCGACCACATATAATTAGAAGATCTAATGTAAACACGTTGAAAAAGCAACTCCGAAACCAAATCGCCCGCTTTGTGCCATCGGATCAGCAAAATGTACCCTTAGGTAGGGAAGGTATATGCCCGTCCAAGAAAAATAGAAGGACGAAAAAAGGGTGCAGTAGATGTGCAAAGTTACTGTGCAACGAACATTGTATGTACATGTGCGAATATTGTTTTGCTGAAATACATGCTGTAGATGACGAAAACATGTAGGTAATTCAGCTGTTAAGTTTATTTTTTATATTTTTTATTCAAATGATTGTGAAGAGGTTGCAAAAAAAACAAAAAAAAAATACCTAATATTTCCCAAAGCCTTTATTTCTAAATTTTAATGATAAAACTTTAACAAATGTTGATTATTCTTATAGTTTATGTTTTATTCTACCCTTGAAACATAAATATAAATTCCTTTAACTCGTATTTTCTAAAAACAATCGTATTAAGTATGGGCGGCAAATTGCTCCCCACGCGATCATGCACTCGCGTTTCACGGAAAGGGGCGATCACTCTAGGGTTAACTATTTTTGATACTTGTATCAAGAGATACTGCTCTTCCACAAAGGTATGTCACAATATTAATGTAATAATACAGTTTCATGACTTGCAAACTTAAAACAATTATGAAATAAAACAATTAAAAACGGATTTTATCGCGTGTATTGAGTTTAAATTACATCCCGACGTTTCAAACACTTTACAGCGTTCGTGGTCAACGGGTCGACTGAGGAAAAATGTACAATTACCTCCGTTCAAAAACTATCTCAATATATATATATAGGAAACCTACACATACAAATAGATATTTGAATGGTAGATCACACCACCACCCCAGTCAGCTAGCTACTGTAGGCAAGTCTTTGTTTCAGAGAGCCCAGAGGATATGTGATGAGCAGCACCTGGCGGCGGAACTCCGGCATGCCAAGGATGCACTTCAAGCGAACGGGCTCAAGATTCCACGGCTCAATCAGAAAGCTCGGATGAAGATTCCTACAGTTGAGCGCCGGCCTGCCGTCTTGCCTTTTGTCCGAGGAGTCACTGACAGGATTGGCAACATCTTGAAACGTGCTTCTATAAAAACTTACTTTAAGCCAATGAAGAAGATGTCACAGTTCCTGAGGTCAGTGAAGTCGGCTACTCCTCTACAGAGTGCAGGGGTCTACAGGCTGGAATGTGAATGTGGTCTATCATATGTAGGCCAGACTAAGCGGAGCATCTCTACTCGGGTAAAGGAACATATAGCCGATGTAAAGCACCGTCGACCAAGGTCAGCAGTCTGTGAGCATGTCATGGATAGACCCAACCACTCAGTTAAATTTGACAAACCGCAAGTCCTCGTCAAGGAGAAACGATACATTCCCCGGATGTTGCGAGAGGCAATCGAGATTAAAAAATATCCAAATTTCAACAGAGAGGATGGTTTTTCGGTACCACCAGCTTGGGATCCAGTTATTCATTTGGTTAAGGAGCAAGCTAGACATAGGACTGTGAGACCATAATGGTGGACAGTGTGGATTAATTTAATACTAATTTAAAAAAATAAAAATAAAAATGAAAATAATAATTAATAATAATAAAATAATTTGTTTAATAATTTGTTTTGTAATAAAAAATAATTTGTTTTTATAAAGGCCCCTCCGGCATGTGCAAACACTAAATTTGTTTAATATTTAATATGTGGGTAGGTTTGCATATTGAGATTGTTTTTGAACGGAGGTAATTGTACATTTTTCCTCAGTCGACCCGTTGACCACGAACGCTGTAAAGTGTTTGAAACGTCGGGATGTAATTTAAACTCAATACACGCGATAAAATCCGTTTTTAATTGTTTTATTTCATGAATAACTATCGCGGCAACCGAAGACAATATTAAAACAATTATAATAAATTAAATTGACTAATAATAACATTCAAATTATCATGCTACCTATAATAATAGATATGATACAATAATGACAGTAACGAAACCCATCTAGTAAGTTTACTATATTATCCTTATTTCTAGATCCAGACATCTGGCAGATGTTCATGGTGATGTTCAAATACAAACCACTCGAAGAATACAAATCCTAGAGTTATGGGTTTGATGCAATATTTTGGAAAATTATGTAATTAATGAGATTATATCAGGAGATTCGGATGGGGGTGAGTAGTGACAAATTATGTATAATATAATATAATTCCGCAATAATACACAATTTTTTATTATTCTTATGTTAAAATATAGGCTCTATACTCTATAAATGGGAGAAGTTTGGCAGTTTTTACCTAATTTGTGATTTCTTTTTTCCAGTTGCAAATTTTTTCTGGTCTGTCATTCTGACCTCCACCACTGAATAACTACCAGATGCCCTGATTGCTAGCAATAAGGATAGTATAGCAAACTAACTAGACGAGTTTCATTGCTATCATTATACTTACAATAAGTCAAAAGGTAGACGATCCTCAATTTGTCGCCAAGGGTTTATTAGTCGTGGTGGTTAATTTTATTATAAAATAATAATTTTTAAGAAAAAAAAACCGACTTCAATGGGGGTAGCCGGTGAAGGATTATTGTAGATGGTGCACTTAGATTCCATACAATGAAATAACTTGCTTAAAAAACGCAGCGGAGAGGACAAATCGCCAAACGTGAACTATGCGTCGTTGAAGAGTTCCGTTCTGATTATCATCAGCAGTTCCACTTCATCAAATGTCACTCTTTTGAATGAAAATGCTTGATTTGTTGATAAAAATACAAAAGTCACTTTATGTATGCCTTTAAGATTTGAGGAATTCCCTCGATTCCTCGTGGAACTCATCATCAGAACTTGAGCTTGACGAAAATTGGTCCTGACAATCTAACTTGCTTAGCAAACATAGCGAAGAGGAAGAATCGCCAAACATGAACTATGCGTCGTTGAAGAGTTCCGTTCTGTTCATCATCAGCAGTTCCACTTCATCAAATGTCACTCTTTTGAATGAAAATGCTTGATTTGTTGATAAAAATACAAAAATCACTATGTGTAAGCCCTTAAGATTTGAGGAGTTCCCTCGATTCTTCATGGATCCCATCATCAGAACTTGAGCTTGACGAACATTTGTTCTGACAATTAAACTTGCTAAACAAACACAGCGAAGAGGACGAATCGCCAAACGTGAACTATGCGTCGTTGAAGAGTTCCGTTCTGATCATCATCAGCAGTTCTACTTCATTAAATGTCACTGTTTTGAATGAAAATGATGGTTTTGTTGATAAAAATATAAAAATCACTATATGTATGCCTTTAAGATTTGAGGAGTTCCCTCGATTCCTCATGGATCCCATCATCAGAACTGCGTTTTGACAAAAACGGGACCAATCTGTATATATATACTTACAATCAAAAAAAAAAATTTCAAAATCGGTTCAGACATGACGGAGTTATGGAGTAACAAACATAAAAAAAAAAACAAAAAAAAAAAAAAAAAAACATACACGCCGAATTGAGAACCTCCTCTTTTCAAATCTTGAAGTCGGTTAAAAAAGTTTAAATTATAGTCTGAGTTTTCAACCTAATATTTTTCCTATCAAATGAACAACTATAAAAGTTGCCGCAACCTGTACAAAAACATCAGTTTATTCTGTAAGATCGGTCCTCGTTACGTAAATACAATGTTTTACTAGAAATCACTGCGCAGGGAGTAATGGAAAACTGGCAATCGCGATGACAACAAATCACAACCATTTCATTTTCATTTACGTGCGATCAAACACTTTTGCAATAGCTTTGTTTGAACACATAATGCCTCATATTATGCAAGTTGAAGAAATATTACCTATTGTTGCAGGGTTTGTAATGTTTTTTAAAAATATCAGAATTCTGTATTTATAATTTGCCTGATTGATTACACAAATGCGTATTTACACAAACGTAGACGTAAAATGAAATACATAAGTATCTACTTGAATAATGATTAATATCCATTATTATTTCTAGTGGATATAGTATGATGCACGGATGAAAAAGTTTTTATTCCTTATAAAAAACCAAAATATTTTGTCCACGTGAGATCCATTAAATTAAATTTATTTCGGATACTACCTACATTACATTTTTGGGAAAAATATACTGAGTATGAGTTATCAGAGTTCTTAAGCCGGTATATTAACGTTACCATAAAACAAAACAAATAAAAGTTCAGTCATCGGCGCTCTATATGTCGAACTGTCAGACACCTAGGACACACAAGCTATGAAAGCAGTTCAAATTAAACTGTCAAGCTGTTTCAAACTTTATTCCATTAAGTTACGATTGCCATTACAGTCAAGGTAATATGGCAAAGCAAAAGTAATTTGCTTGATGCAAGATTGACGTCTAAAACCGTTATAATCCTAACCAGGACTCTACGGTCGGATCAGACGAGTTTGAATCTTAAAACAATGAATTAAGGATGCCAACGACCTCACATTAAAAAAGAACTATAGTCTTAGGGCAGTGCACTCGAAAGCATTATCGATATTACATGCAACACTACGCGTCGTTGTTTTTAAAAACGGAATGTGGTTTACAAATTGGAAAACGTGTTTGGTTTAAAAAGCTTAAATGGTTTTTTTTAGCTTGCGGCGAATGTAGCCTTTACTAGAACATTGTGAGATGGGTTTTCCAAGGCTGTATATTACTTGCATTTTACAGTAACAGAGGAGAGCTTCCTGCTTCCAATTAACGTTCAAATTAAAAAAAAATTGTCCACCATCGAAATACTGAGAATATAAAAAAATTAACATTAAGTATGCACTTTTGTTAAAATAATTTATTAAAGTGATAATTTTAAACATGCAAGCATACTTGAAGGGTTTCTTACTGCTGGTCAAGAAGTTGTATAGGAACTAAATCCATACTTTTATTAGTAATATCATAAAGAAAGTTACATTCAGAAATGCCAAATAGCATTGTGCACTTTTATTCTTTCTGATCGATGGATTTTGACATGACACATAAGTAAAGTTATTCACTTGAATGTGATGAGCTGATGAGCAGTATTATTGTATTAAGACTGATTTCGTGATTATACATCGATATTGCTCTTTATTTGAGAACAAATTTAATTTTGCGCTCTACAGGACTCTTAGCACATTGATATTAAGATTAATCTAAGTGTATATTTAAGAGCGGTGAGATGTGATACCCATCTGTGGTGAAGGAGTTATTGAATAGCTGAAAAATGCCAACTCATACACAATTTGTAGACTTGTGATCGACGCGGCGGGGTGGCCGCCTAGTGGTGTTGAAAAATATCGATATCTCTCGACCCTTTTTTCCATACATAATACGAGTAAGAGGAGGTTGACATTGACAAAACAAGCACGACATTTGGTCGCATTGACACATTGACAATCTTCGTCAAGTTTTTTTTTATTCATATTTTTATATTATTTCAACTTTGCCTTCTTCAAAATGGAATTAAATTCAATTTAACGTGCACCTAATAATAGATTTAAAAAAATTCAAGCCACAATTTACCGTTAGAAAAATACCCTATACACTTCCAACTAGATCTTACATAAATACCTAAGCATCATCAGTGTCAACACGCTAGTTTTGAAATTAGTGTAATTATTATTAAAACAATAATCGCGCGTACGTTTTAATAGTACTACAGAGGCCGGGAAGTAGGGGGTTGCCGGCCGAGTATATATAGACACGAGTCAGGCAACCCCTTTTCACGCCGAGGTATGTATAGTGCTTTTCTCAAACATGCAATGAAATAAATAAGAAACTTATCAATATTTTTTTTCGGATATAGGTGAGGCAATACTGTACTCGTAAACTTGTATTAATAATATAATGTATGCTGTATGTACTTCAAACACCTTTGTGCTTAGGTTTTTATCTAAAATGATACAATCGATACCTTTGGGTTCAATTGGCGTAAAGGACAAAATGCTGGTTTTCAGGAGACGCAAAAAACAGAGACTTTATTTTAATTTCGATTATATTTTTTTTGTTTATCGAGCTATATCTTTGATGTGTATTAGAAAAGTACTCAAATTGTTGGTATCTCTAATCTGAATTAACAATCATACCCATAAACTAAATACTTTAGAAGTTAGATGTCCTTTACAATAGGTCAAAACGCTATGAATGTCCTTTACGCCCATGGAATTTATGACAATTTAAAAATGATGGGGTCGTAAGTGACAGTCCTAGATTATTTTACTTCAAATTCGGGGCGTAAGTAACGGTCTTAGATTATTTTACTCCAAATTCGGGGCATATAGGTACCGGTCACAGTACACACGTTAACTGTATTCAGCTTAGTTTACTGTTAGGATGCCTGAAAAATGTATCAAAACGTAGCTGATCCGAATAGGTATATCCAGATTACATTTATAATATAGAAAACTCAATATTTTTAATCAGTTGTGTAATATAAATTAATAACTTGCTCAAAAACTAGCTAATATAGTCCGGGAATGAAGATAAAGTAAATGTCCCAGTGCTTATATTTACACAATTGTTGACACTCTCGGCCTTAAATCAAAACAAGGGAAGTAACCGATCGGTTAACGATGATTACTATTAGGATATCAAGAATTAGGACATTTACATAGTAAGTAAAATACTATAAATATAATTTCAATAATATCGTTTCAATATTTCAAGATATCTTATTGTAATGTACGATCCAACAAGATTTTTATTTGAAAGTAATTATTAATTCTAATAAGTAGTAATTTCTGTGTCTCAAGAATCACAACTGAAAAAAGGGTTAACTTTAGCTGAGGCGCAGAATACTTCTTACCTAGCGTTCAACGCCCAATAATAAACTAATCTGACATAACTAAAAATGTATCCTGTTTACGGTTATCATTTACATACATATTATTCGAAATATTTATAATATTACATGTCATTTCAATTATAATTAAAGAATATATTAAACAATTAAATGAATAAATTAAAACCAAATCTATCATAAAGTATTAATTGCCACTTAGTCCTGTCCGGATACGTTTCAAACTTGACACGTTAAGTTTTGGACCCGGGTACGTCCTTACACTACTTGCGTCTAAAGGAGGGGCAGGGGCACTGCGAATGTCATCTTGCTTTGTGTGGTAGGGCACAGTTCAGCGAATATCATCTCGCTCAAATCTGGAGCAGAACCCGACTGGAGAAGTACCTTCACCTCACAGAAACCTCAGCTAAATAGCACTGCACTAGACCCTACTCTAGGGTTGTGTTTCTGCCGATGAGTAAGGTCGCTAGAGGGCTCTAAATGGGTGCAATGTGTTGACGACGGGGGCACCTTTTTTCTCTTTAGCCTTCAACCCAGTGTATTCTTTTCTAAAGGATAAAATATTCTTCATCCATTTCTTGAAGCTTATCCTTAACTTTTTATTGAAAAGGTAACGTAGTGTACCCTGAATGAAAACGACGTAGGATAGTAGTTTGATCACAAAGCTTTTTTAGGTCTTATACTTAGCCGACGAAATTGATAATCATTCGGTATAACTAGGTCAATAGTAAAACTTAAATGTTAATTTAAATTATAACTGATGTTTATGTTATGAATGAAAGCAATACAAATTGATGTTACATTTATAATTTTTCGTTGGCGTCCATGTTTTTAAACAATTATTTTTAAACGATTATTAAATTCATAACACATTATCAATTTAACTTCTCTCTTTACTATACAATTAAAAAACAAACAAAAAATTACACTCACGTGCCCTTAATTATGATAAATAATTAATAAAAACATGTCCTTTATAGCCCACAAAACCTAACTGTATTCATGGTAAGTGACCTTTACACCGTTAGTTTACATTTAAACTGAGCGTAAATGATTACTAATTTGAAGGTCAAACATTACATTTTAGTAATAAAGGTCCCATGAAACAATTTTTTTGACATTATAGACCTTTACATCCATGTTAATTTTTTTAATTGTAGAATTTAGAAACTCCTTTATAGCAGTAAACCGCACAAACTATTACAAAAGTCCTTTACAACCATGTTCTCTTCATTATATTACAATTCATTATGGTAAAATCATTTTTAGAGCAGGTCGTAAAGGACAAACGTAATAAAACATATCCTTTACGCCCATCTAGACCATACGATTTGGAAAATAAACAAGATGAAATGAAGGGCTTAAAGGACAGAAAATGAGATGAAAGTCACTTACTACGATATTTATATCTAGCGACTTCCTTTACGATTATACCTTAAACTTGTAAATTATAACTGGTCATTTACGACCCTTTAGATACGCTGTTTTTGCAAACTCATAGTATAAAATTTGGGTCGTAAAGGCAACTTTTTAAGAGATATCGAAATTTTAACTATTCAGAACGACAGCGCTTGAAATTCTGAACACAGCTCTATATATAACATTTTCGCCAAAATGTCCTTTACGACAATTGAACCCAAAGGTATCGATAAGTTTAATAAGCTACAAAAGTACAACTAAAATTTGCATGAATTTCTAGAAAACAACCAACGTTCATTACTGACCACTATGACGAATAAGTATATGTTCATCTTGTTATTAATGATTTAACCTATCAACAAACTACAACAAAAACATTAATTAGACTTACCACGTAATCAAAAATATGCGTAAAAACATTACGTTATGAAGTCTGAATTGCTAAATTCTGACTGCATTTCATTGTCACTGAACGACTTTTAAGAATGTCGGCCATTTAAGTATAATTTTCACTTGCATTTGAACAACATCCAGACCTAATTCACTTTTATTGTACCTATAGCCAAATTGTTATAGAATAAAATAAATCGACATTATAATTCACAATAATATACGCAATATAATGAAATATTGAGAATATTTTTAAAATTTTCCCACTAAAATACTTTTTTTCACAGTATCTGTGCTGTTCGAGAGGTTGCACTTAAGGCCATTTTACACGAGTTAAAATTAAGAAGAAAAATGTACATGGTGACTGAATAAATTTAGATCGATACAAATATTGTCTCTGTTTATGCATTATTATAGAAAATATTCATAAGAATCAGAACCCTCCGAATTTATTTCGTAACTATAGAATCTAATTCTTAATTTCAGCTCGTGTGTAACAGCCCTTGCTGCTAATATTTTAGCTTGATAACCAACCTTTCACGAAAAAAAAAACAACAAAATCAGCTGTTCCTATAACCGGTATTAGACATAACAATTTCTAGGGCCCAATTTGTCAGGTTAGGAGGTGTAATAAGAGGTAGGGCCCTTAGGGAGCTGAAGGAGGCTTAGGGAGAGGCAGGGTACACAACAGATTGGGCCCTGCAAATTGCAACGTCTAATACCCGTTTTTAATCTGCTTCCATCTTTACAATTTGAAATTATAGGAATTTGTTATTAATGTGTTATTTGTTATTTTCATATCGATTTTATATATAAACGAAATTGCAAAATATATCATATTATTTATTGTTTTTTTTAATAGGCGTAAGTAGTGGCAGAATGTCAAGCGAACCAAAAAGTAAATATCGCTTAAAGCCTTAAATGGCTGAACACCATGATCCTGTGCCACAAATATATGTGCAATGGAAATTAAAAAAGAGGCACTTGCCGGCCTAGGCCTCCAAATTTGTATGAAATTCCATTATCGACCTCTCATGTAGCCGCACCTGAAACGTGATACTTCGCAGCCTATTATAAGGAACATAACATCAATATTTCATTGCATGTTTGAGAAAAGTACTATTATGTACCTATCCTATAACTCTCCTTGTTTGGCTATACCCGAATAACATACATGCATTACAAATGTACCTATTTGTTAATGAATCGAAGTCGCTATCTAATAGAAACATATCTTGGAGTGCCTACGTATGCATACCCATATTAAATAAACAATATGAGCTATTGAATAGGGCGATGAATCGAACAATGAGAGGCGTATCGATGTTTCGTTACTGCATTCACATCACTAGTTCCGTGATAGGTAACGAAAGATACCGCTAACACATTTTCAAATTATGTTTAATTACAACAATATTTACCAGTTAATTTGGAAGTTTCACTTTCATTGATAAAGGTTATAACAGCATCGTAACATTGAATATTGAAAACGGTAGGTAGGGTAGGTACCTACTCAAAAATATTCAAATCAATATTTTTTCCAGTTTTATCTAACTTATTTTAACGTAAGAAACTATAAATAAACTGTATAATTATGATGCTGCAATAATACAAATACAAATATATAACCTAAGATCTGTAAATATTTGGCATTTTTTAATGTAGATTTTTTTTAAATTTAAAGTAAAAAATTTACTTCCAATATTTTTCCTTTGCATGATTAAATCGTTAGATTTCAAATCGCTGATATTTAGCTGGTAATCTACAATTGTCAACACCTTTGTAGCCGAAGGTACGTACATCACCAACCGTCTATTATCAAACGCTCGAGTACGTCTGAAGCAACTCCCTCTCTACAGAATGACCCCAATGGAGCCTTTCTTCAGCCCACCGATCCATATCTGTACACACTGACCTTTTACTTGTGAAAGCATTTACATTCACAAATAGAACATGATCATTTTGATTTTCGAAGCACGTCGTAAAGTTAGAGTGCAATAACGTTAAATGAAGAGTTGATTGATGAAGGTCATTCGATATCTTCCATTTATTTATTTCAGTGCTAGCAGGGAGACACTTGCAATTTATGTAAGGCATACCAATATAATAGAAGTATCATTTTGCATACAAAAAATGTTTAAATCACAAATTAAATTACTAAAAATATACCACTTGTAGTTCTAAATTAAATTGCATAATGTGAGATAAAATCATTATCAGTTCAAAATCATTACATTGATCACATCAAATAATAGTAAGTATTACAAATTATTTTGTCTGGTTTATCTAAATATATAAAAGAAGAAACTGACTGACTGACTGACTGACATAGCTGATTAGATACAATAGACCAAGGAACCTTCGTAATCTCTCCGATGAACCTAACTTTGTAACCACTAAAAATAGTAATGAATATGGTAACAGAGTTTGGACTTCTTACATACCTAAAGTTCTAAACAGCTTTCCCAAAGAAGTTATAGAAAATCTAGATGAAAAACCTAAGAATATTAAAAGTATTGTTACTCGTAAAAAAGCACTGATAGATAACAATGTAACTGGTTAAATAGATTAATATGATTTAATTTAAAATAATTTATGTTAAAAGGGGTTGCAACCCCAAAACAATAGCTTGGTAATACAATCTTAAATGTAAAAGATTAATACTAAGTTAAGTGAAAATTGTTATTAATTCATTTCTTTATTTTTTTTTTTTTTTTTTTTTTTTTTTATACTACGACGGTGGCAAACAAGCATACGGCCTGCCTGATGGTAAGCAGCTACCGTAACCTATGGACGCCTGTAACTCGACAGGAGTCACATGCGCGTTGCCGACCCTTTACAAAAAGGAGGATTCACTGTGTTGACGGCTAAAGGAACAAGAGGGTCCCTCATCGTCAACACACTGGGTCCTCTTTGAGCTCTTTGGCAACCTTACTCACCAGCAGGAACACAACACTATGAGTAGGGTCTAGTGCTATTTGGCTGTGGTTTTCTGTAAGGTGGAGGTACTTCCCCAGTCGGGCTCTGCTCCAGATTTGAGCGAGATGACATTCACTGAACGTGCCCTACCACACTAAGCGAGATGCCATTCGCAGTGCCCATACCTCTCTTTTTGGCATATTTTAAGGACATACCCAAGTCCGGACGTAGTTTAAGGACATACCCCGGGTCCGAATCCTTTATAATAAACAGTTTAAATTTGAAATTTTTTAATTTTTTTTTTTACATATCAACGCACAGCCCAAACCGCTGGTTCTAGAGATTCCAAATTTGGCACGTAGGTTCCTTATAAGGTCTAGGGATGCACTAAGGAATGATTTTTCAAAATTCACCCCCTAAGAGGGTAAAATGGGGGTCCAAAATTTGTATGGCGAATCAAGATTTGTTAGACTATTTTATTCGAAATTTCACAGGAGTATTCCTAACGATAAATGAGTAAGCACATGTTTCAGGGTTTTTGAAAATTCAACCCTTGAAAGGGGCAAACGTGGTCACAAAGTCTGAAAATCAACATGGGTATCGTATCCTTTTTGAGTACTTATAGTACGCCGGAGAAGCTGCGGGAAAAGGCTAGTTTATTTATAAAACAAGCAAGAATTACATTGGAATACCTTAAAATTACTCAATATTAAATACTTGTATTAAAACTAAATTAAAAACTAACTTACAACTAACAAACAAGGTCCCCCAGATCTGCCCCCTGCGGAAGGGTGCCCATAATGCTGGCAATAGTAGTTAATTGGTATGGTATATTAATTTACACATTTAAACAATTATTATCGCCCACTTATCGCCACACGTTTAAAAATCCTATTTGGTAATGGAATGTGAAAAGATCAATAAGGTAAGTACGACAGTGATATGATGACTGATATCATATATGATTAAATTATATTTTAACAGTTAAATTTCTAGCTACTTGTGTTTTAAGCGGTTAGATTTTGCTTTCTGAGGCAACATCTAAAATAATTCAACATAACGTGTTCACATCACATACTGGTTTCTGAGAAAGAATTTTATCTTTGTATGTTACAGTTAGGTCGTGTACCGATTATTATCAAACTTTTTGTGGATATGAGCGGAGAGGCTCTAATGTAGTTTTGTCTTCGTGAAGGCAATAACAAATGTAACAATAGGCCTCGGCACAGTGACTTGGAAATACCTCAAAGACTTTCAATTATCTCAGCGGTGGATAAAAAGTGAAGTATTTTTTTACAGAATAGGGCTACTTATGCAACCATTGTGTAAAGCAATTTTGTCAGCAGATGCGTTATGTTGGAGTAAAACTATCCACTAATGTTAGAAAAACAAACTATTAATTATATTTTAGTGTCTCGTGCCAGATTTCATAAGGAACACAAAAATCATCAGAAGTATTCCGTTTACCAATAAAAAGTGTTGTAAGTAAACAAATTAAATACCTACCTAGTGAAAAGCATAGAAATATTACAACTCCATTCACATACCTATACGAATACATGTGTATGTATATTATTATATATGTAGTAGTTTTATATGTATGTCTTTTATGTATTCTAGTTTATATATTTTATGTGTATGAATAGGATAATTTAATATCACAATCTTTTCTGTTTTGCCCTAAAGGTTGACTGGTAGAGAATGCCTTATGGCATTAAGTCCGCCTTTTGTACGTTAAGTTTCCTTATGTGCAATAAAGTTTAAATAAATAAATAAATACACGACTACCATTTTTAGGGTTCCGTAGTCAACTAGGAACCCTTATAGTTTCGCCATGTCTGCCCGTCCGTCCGTCCGTCCGTCCGCGGATAATCTCAGTGACCGTTAGCACTAGAAAGCTGAATTTTGACACTAATATGTATATCAATCACGCCGACAAAGTGGTAAAATAAAAAGTGGATTATTTATTTTTATTAGGGTACCTCCCCTATACGTAAAGTGGGGAGTGATTTTTTTTTTCATTTCAACCCTAACGTGTGATATATTGTTGGATAGGTATTTAAAAATGAATAGGGGTTTACTAAAATCATTTTTCGATAATGTAAATATTTTCGGAAATAATCGCTCCAGAAGTAAAAAAATATGCGTCCCCCCCCCCTCTAACTTTTGAACCATAAGTTTTAAAAATATGAAAAAAATCTCAAAAGTAGAACTTTATAAAAACTTTCTAGGAAAATTATTTTAAACTTGATAGGATGAATAGTTTTTGAAAAAAAATTACAAAATAATTTCTGAACTAAGTTTGTAATTTAACCGTATAAGCAGGTGTTTATTGTACCTGTAATTTGTACAAATTACAATGAAATGACGTGCTTTCAAATAAAGTAAAAACGGTGAAAATCGGTTCACGCAATAAATAATTATTCCATAAAAATCATCTTCCATACTTTAAGCTCGCGCGCAATAGTTTACTTAATTTGCCGATAGATGTCGCTGTACGTGGTACTCTCATATCATATCCTACATGGCGGTGTTATTAACTCTTAAGTGGGGACACTTACTGTGACGGACGGAAAACTACGGAACCCTACACTGAGCGTGGCCCGACACGCTCTTGGCCGGTTTTTTTACATGACTAACTATCATATAATGACTTGTGTTATAATTTATTAATAATGGAAATACGGTCTCAAAATTACCGGTAATCATACAGGATAGGTAATTGTTTTCGATATGATGGTAAAAACGATAACAGCCCACATTAGATACCTGATGATGCAAAAAATATTACAAAATTTGGCATTACGAGTACAACGAATATGTACCTATGTAGTTTTTAATTGAAAGAAACATAATTTTAAAACACTTTTGATTTCATTAACAATAAGAATGCTAAAGATCCCAACTAATCCAGATCTATCTATATATCATCTATATAATAAATAAAAATTGGCGGTACGAAGTTTGCCGTGTCAGCGAGTTGTTAATAAAATATTATTATACAAAAAATATTATATTAACAATAGTGTATAAGTATTAATATAGCCGTTTATACTTTATATTTGTATAACTGTTTCAATGAAAATCTGGAGATCAATGTTACTCTGCGTCCGTAGGAAACACCTTAGACAACCCTACACGTGATCCCTGGGTGGTGCTAAAAGAGTAACAAACTTGGCAGCTGCACTATCCCATTTGAACCACGCAGCACTCACTGGATTTTCTTGATCATCTACTTTCCCACTACTACTACCCCAGATAAGAAATGCCTACCTATGTATATCCAGTGACAAGTAGCCATACGATAAAAAAAATGAAAAGCTCTATGAATATTGAAACCAAAATTGACTGACACTAATCTTATAATTCTTGCGATACCACCTAATTTATACTTAGTGCTAAAGCTCAAGTGTTACACAGAGTATTGAAACCTATGTCTGTACTCATTAAAGTCCATTCTATCGATATGTAGTCAAAATGTCGAACAATTTATGTTAGCGGTGTAAGCAAAGTGGAACAACGAACATTCTAGTTCTCGACTAATAAAGTAACACTTAATTGACAGCTATGCAAATTCCTGTCCCTGCCCTGTATACACACTGTCAGATCGATGACAGATTCGTGACAGAAACCTTAACTGCAAGGGTTAAGAGGTATTTTAAAAGATGATTAAAGGTTTCGTTCTACATTTACACTAAAGCTTTATATTTCACTAACGAAATGGATACCTGGATTATTTATTTAAATCTATTATCTCTATCTACTTGATTTTTCGAATGCATTACTTATGTGTGCACTATATACTATAATTTTAGTTTAACGGGTTTTATTTTCTTTAATCTTTATTTAATGGTACGGTAGAACATTACGCATGTTTTTGTTAAACGTCAATTTTTTTCATTTTATTTTTATTATAAAAAGCCAGTATGTGCAAATTGATTAACTTGACCATCCCAAAGGGTCAGGCTTGTAAGTAAAAGATTAATTGTTTTGATCCGAGTCGGGATCTGAAGGATAACTGCTAGTGAACTGAAAGATATCGATATCGGCATTTTATTAAGTAATACACATTTAAGTAATGCTTCTGACTATAACTATTAACAGACGTTCATTGACCATTAAAGAAGAGATGTTCAATTGGCGTTTGTATTCATACACATACGTTCAGGAAATAATAGAAAAAAACTGAGAGGTACGCGCATCCATCCAGTTCCAAATAGATCCCTGCCTTGATCTGTACCGTGGCAAACGGCCAATGATAATCCTTAAACTTTGAATTGCACTGAATTATTACCGTTAAGACTTATTCAGATCTTCAATAAAAATATTAAAACTATTACAACCTAGCCTACTTATGTAAAACCTACAAACAACTTAACTGAACGCAACAATTAAGTTAACGAATACGCAGTATGCAACTTATCGATATCGATAAACCATCAAGCATAGCAGCCAACTTGATAAATGAGCGCCCGAAAATTGCATGTCAAGGGGTAACTGGCTGTCTGGCCACTTACGTTTTAATATGCTACGTCAACGCACGGCCGTTTAGACGGATTCTGAAAAAGGAATCCTTTATCTGATTAATTTAAACAACTATTTATAAACAATATTTTAGAACTTCGTTCTAAACAAGGGAAAAAAATTGATAGTAACGCATATGATCTATCATAAAATTTAGAGAGTAAAATCTGTCAGATGTCAGTGAGATCTGCCCATTGATAGATATGCCGTTTACCGAGGGTCAAAATGTTTCGATGTTAGACCGCAACAAGCGTTGTTGGTAAAAGTATCGCTAGAAACAATCTACCAAACAGTCATTGGTCAGCGAATAAAAAAAATAAATAACTTCATGACATACATATGTAATAAATACCTATGTATAACCATTAAGTAGGTACATTTAGTTTTACCAAATAAAATATGCGCAACCTGTTAGCCAACCACTGAACATGAGCACCCATTGGCCAAAAGATAAATGAGTTTTTACTCCTTATGTTAAACGAAATTAATTAAAATATCGTTTCCATTACAGATCAATTTCCCCAAAGTGTTATAAAAATGTTATCGATCAGGTATCTCGTCCAATCTAAAGTTAATATTTAAACGGTATATTTTAGTCTTCCGAGAACAGTTCCAGCGAGCTTGCAATTTACTTCACCGGTTAAAAGTAAAATGTAGGAGAATATCGGCTGCCGCACAACGCTAAAACTACTAGTTTTAATCTCGACTTTGTTCACAGCAAGCAGTAAATTTAAAAACGTGAAACGACAAGCCGGACAATCTCTAATTGATAATAATGATAATAAAATATCCAAACGGATACATTAAGTTGTAAGTGACAAACATATCCAAACCTACTGTAGCTAGAAAATCAAGATTAAAATACCAAAAAGATAAATTTATTTTTCGGAATTTAGACGGATAGGTAAAGAAGTGTGTTAAAAGGCTGCTTAATTTTAAGTTAGTGTAGCAAATTACAACATAATATTTTAAATATGTGACTTCACAGTCACATAATGTTAATTTTACGAAGAAAACGGTAAAACTTTTTAGACATAGGTACCAAGAGATGTACGCTGACTTATTGTAAAACATATATGGCCTCGCTTGTATGGCACCCCGGCCGCTCGCAGTGATAACGCGCCCCGACGCGCGCAACTCTGCGGTTAATTAAAAACGGTACTCGAAATTTGAAAACGGAATGGTTTTCGCACGGACACACATTTGTTTTTGATTTATACGAGAACATTCATTCATGTGGTGATTTGTGTAATATAATTATACTACAGTTTATTTTGATACTGTTTTCGTGTGTGGATTGTGCTAGGTTTGCAGTCTTGAGTCTACCTTTAACATGCTTTGTAAAGTTTAATGTGTTATTTTGAGCAAAATATTAGTCACATGATATTTTCAAAGTGTCATTGCAAATATTTCATCCGAAGCACTAAATCACGTTGATAACATTGACTCCACAAATTCAATGGATTCGATGAACTTCTAGTGTAATATTGCAAATAATATTTTAACCTCTGACTTTGTATTTGATATTTAAATCATGGATTTGTACAACGCATTTTCTCTGGTTGCGATGTTTAACTACTATTGGATCTTGAAATATTCTTGTTTACACAATTTCTACCGATCGGCCAGGCACGAAAAAGGCAGCGATTTTTTAAATTAAGGCTTGTAATTTATAAGAACAAATCGTTAGAAAACCATCTACATCCGATTGTTTTTGATACAGGAGGTGCATTACCTCCTACCTCCTCTTTACCTCCTCTTTAGACTTGTTTAGATAAATTCTGGTTCTAATGGCAGGACAATATTTTTAAAATACTCCAATATGAGGTGTCTTTGTGTTTAACAAATTTCTTAATGTTTTTCAAGTAAACTTTTAAAAATACTACTCAATCACATAAAATAAATAATGAATGTAATTAATTAATAAATAATTGTTTACAAACCTAAATTAATAATCTTGACTAAAGTTACGAAAAAGTTACCTAAAATACAGAAGCCACTACATTCATGAATTATTATTTCTTCAACATGTTCAACTCCAGGAGCTGCTCAGACATTTGAGTAAGTATGTATTAACAAATATCAATAAAATATCATCACGAGAGAACTAAAATCTTCCCAAGCCTTTAGCCCGATATGATCTTGCATATATTTGCCACCGAACGAGAGGATTCTAACAAAGTGCCTTTTTTCTCCCTCTTTTTTCGTCACGACCGTAGACTTTGTATGCTAATAGTGTTAAACTTGATCGAGAGAACCGTATGTGAATGTGGATTTTAACGGATATACGCCTTTCAGGTTTCGAAGATACGAATAGTTATTTTAGGGTGCAATGCTTTTTAAAGTACATGTTAAATTTAGGAAAATTTACTTGTTACAATACCCGTATACGTATATTTATTTACTACGAGTATTAAGTTTATATGTATGGTTAATATAATATATTTATTAACCATACGTATAAACTGAATACTCGCTAACCTAACCTAACCTGACAAAATGTTTAAAAAAAACCGGCCAAGAGCGTGTCGGGCCACGCTCACTGTAGGGTTCCGTAGTTTTCCGTCCGTCACAGTAAGTGTCGCCACTTAAGAGTTAATAACACCGCCATGTAGGATATGATATGAGAGTTCCACGTACAGCGACATCTATCGGCAAATTAAGTAAACTATTGCGCGCGAGCATAAAGTATGGAAGATGATTTTTATGGGATAATTCTTTATTGTGTGAACCGATTTTCACCGTTTTTACTTTATTTGAAAGCACGTCATTTCATTGTTATTTTGTAGAAATTACAGGTACAATAAACACCTGCTTATACGGTTAAATTACAAACTTAGTAAATTATTTTGTATTTTTTTTTCAAAAACTATTCATCCTATCAAGTTTAAAATAATTTTCCTAGAAAGTTTTTATAAAGTTCTACTTTTGTGATTTTTTTCATATTTTTAAAACTTATGGTTCAAAAGTTAGAGGGGGGGGACGCATATTTTTTAACTTCTGGAGCGATTATTTCCGAAAATATTTACATTATCGAAAAATGATTTTAGGAAACCCCTATTCGTTTTTAAATACCTATCCAATAATATATCACACGTTAGGGTTGAAATGAAAAAATAAATCACTCCCCACTTTACGTATAGGGGAGGTACCCTAATAAATAAAAAAAATCCACTTTTTATATTACCACTTTGCCGGCGTGATTGATATACATATTAGTACCAAATTTCAGCTTTCTAGTGCTAACGGTCACTGAGATTATCCGCGGACGGACGGACGGACGGGCAGACATGGCGAAACTATAAGGGTTCCTAGTTGACTACGGAACCCTAAAAAAGATGATTGTTTAACCGTCACGTCTTAAACAATACACGTGGATTTTATTATTTTAATAATTAATTACTTAAATGTCCCCTAACTATAGTTTCATATAGCCAGTGCAGTAACATGTGTAAAAGTCCCATTAGGAAAATCAAATCGCAAAGAAATATGCAAAATCAGGGCAGATCAGTATCTCCGGGATCCATTGCCAGATAACGTAAGCAAAGTAAATTATCGCCGTATCCGCCCACCTGCCCGTCTCATACCATGCAGCCATACTTCGTGGCTGAGTAAATCATCGTGAAGGTCGTAACATATACTTCAGCCAAAATGGCTACCCCCGTTGTCCTATACTCGTACTCCCTAAAACTCAAGAAACTCTGAGGAAAACATTAAATAAAGCTTATCAAAAGTTTGAAACAAATAATGCAAGTTGCATAATATAGACCTTTATTTAACGACAACGATCTTACCATTGCATATTTACAAAAAAACAGACCTGGAGGACAAAGTTTGGCTTTACCTGTAACAAAGAAGAATACACGTTAAAGAAATCACACAAAAATTCAGGACTACAAATGTGGAACTGGAATAGTGGAGAGTTTGCTTGCTAAATGTCAAATAATTAAAAAAAAACGTTATTTGTCGCTACAAATGTAGATTTAGCGTGTTGGGACTCCATTAATTGAAAAACGCCTGTCGCAATAAAAACATGACCAAATAGGGAGCAATGTAAAATTTTACCTAATGATAAGTAAGCCAATTTACTCGTAAATTCTTTATCACTCGTTGCGTTCCCATAATTGTTTTTCTTTCTATACCTACTCGTAGTTATTAGGAACTTTTGTTTACAACGTTTGAATGAATAATCTTAAGTTGAATCGCTGTTAATGATACTGAGCGTGATATTAAATATGGCTTAAACCAAAAAACATTTCGCGCATATCATTTCCGCTTCAGAAATGATTAGAATAATGATGTAGTAACAACTATATGGTGCGAACATTGCCGGACTCATGGACCATGCAAATCATCTTTTATTTAGCTACCTACTTCCTACTGTACAATTTTCGAAAAAAAATGGCAATAATAATAAATTAAAAGTAAGGAATGGTCTTCTAACGCCATTTTCGCGTAGCGGCACAGGATCAAGTAGCTACCCTACAAACTGGTTAAAAATATCCCCTTACTTTATACAATATACTTTATACTACACACTGATTTAAACTTTCACGGTTTTTACACATATCTATTTGTAATAACGGGACTTAACCGCGTATATAAGAAAGACCGAAGAGTCTTTCTTCGGAACCACGGGGACAATGTCGTCCTCGAAACGTCGAAGGTAATTTAAAAAAAAATATATACGCGGTTAAGTCCCGTTATTACAAATAGATATACTTTATACTGTTTATACTTACCTAATAATGATAAACAGGAGAAAACCATTAAGCAAAATTTAAATCTAACTATATGTCCGTCAGATCATGCCACATTCACGCTCTCAAATGCTTTGATTTCATCACAAAACTTGCACAAAAACACCTCAATTTTACGTGTTTGCCTTGCATATCCTTAAGGTACACTGGTGTAATAATAATAATTTAAATTAGCTGGCATCTACCAGATTTGCCAATCAGACAATTGTTTAAAATCATTGTTAACTTTGATTTGATTAAGCAATTAATTTAAGGTTTAGGTGAATTTGAACTTTTAAAAGCTTTTATATTATTTAACTCACAGTGTTTGTCAGCTGATGTCCGATTGAGCAGAAATTTAACATACCTTAGAATAATCTCGTTGAGCTTACGTAGATGATTTTTGCAAGAAAAGAACAGTCTGTGTTAAAACTTGTATTTTGTCAAAAACATATTTAAAGTAGCAATATCAGGGCCTGGATTCGACATGCCAAACTGTGAAACGTGGATGTCACACTTGTATCGCTAGTGGATAGAGTGATATCCATCTGTCCACACGTGTCCAAACTGTCAAGCTTTCAGTAGGTCTCGCTAGAGCGTTTTGTCTATGACTATGGCCACCATTTTAGATATCACTCTTGAGTCATTCCACCCCAAATTTCAACTGTCACAAAAGTGTGATAACATAGTTGTCTCGCAAGCCACTGTCAGTTATGCCATGTCGAATCCGGACCCAGATGTTCTGATTTGAGTACCTAAATCATATAACAAGTTAATGTTTTTCCCCGATTTATATCATTAAGGTACTCCATTCTTCGTTTACACTTACTTCGTCTGCAAAATTTCAAGGCATATAAATATAAGCTTCATTAGATTAAAAAAAATATCAACTTTCATACACGGCTATAAATTAAACTTGAACATTAATCGATCCAGATTCAGCTTAATAAATCGAATTAGCGCTAAGCCTAGTGCTTTAGCTTACAATAATTTTATTACTGGACCAAAGCATATAAGGAAGCCTGATATCACTAATAAAGCTCCTTAGATATCAGAGTACTGTCGAATACGAGTATCTGAACCACTAACGGCTAAAAGGGGAAATTGCACAAGTTGTCGCAGATAATCAATAAGGATCTAGTCTGTTTGGTAAGTGTCAATTGAATTATAGTGGCAAAATTTACTTCACACTCATTACTGTCCAAGAAACTACTGTTTTATAAAGTCCAGTAGTGTTAACATAGTGTTCATTTTATTAATTCGATTGAGAAATGTGATTTTGTTTATGTAACCTTTTTATCATACTTAAATTTTTGCCTGAATATTAGGAAGAACATTGTATTTAACCGTGTGTGGTTTATGATAAGAAAGGTAATGTAACACATACATTTCAGGTTATTTTAAAATATTTCTTGTTTACCAGGAGGCGAGAGAAAGTCAGTTAGACAAGACTATAGTTCAGCTACTTACGTAATATAATAATATCTTTAATAGTCCCAGAAGCCGTTACACGGGACGACACGGCACGATTAATAACCGTAGCTGCGTGTAGGCAATAACAGCGATTTTGCGAATAAATCACTGGATAGGAAGTGATATCTCTTCGACGCAAGCGCATTGGGCTCACGTGAACTGGGACCAATAACTACAAATGTATGCCGTAGGGTTATCACACGAAGAAGAAACCAGAAGAAGCATGCCCTATATAATATATACATTTTAATTTGGTGTCTTTAGTCTAAAAAATATCTTCGAAATTAAGAATTCATGTATTACAGCTTCGAAATCGGTTAAAAACATCACTAGTGTACCAAATACTTCTGACCATATCCTATGGTTGCTGAAGGCATTTATTTACACTATTTACAAATATGAATTAAGACAAAATACTGTTGCACAGAAATCGTTAAGAAACATAGTGGTACGAAATAGGTGACCAACATCATTAGGAGAAATTCCAGTGTCTCATAATTAGAACGCTGGTTTCTATTTTGATTTATTACGTTTTTATCGTTCACATTTCGAGTTATATCGAAGAGGAATGCTAGTATTTTCTCGGAACGGTAGCCCTGCGTACGGAGCGCTTCTATAAATCTGCTGGGAATGTGGGTCAGTCGCGTCAGGTGCCCACCGAAGAATACCGGACTAATTGTGGGACGGATTCGCTTTTTTGTTCCAATCGCTAGTGTTTTTTGTCAGTTATATTTTTTTTTTTCGTGTTTTATGAAGTGTACGAACCGCTAGTAATTTGCATTCATAGATTATTTAGTTAATAAAACATTTAAACCATTACGAAGTAGAAATTATATTGTATTATGCGGTGTTTAAACCCATCTGACGGACTTTATACTATATTTTATTAATAATAAATTGCGTATAGTAATATTTATTCAACAAACTCGTACTTAATTAACATGAGAAAATGAAGTAGTGTTAAGTCAGTTCCAATCAAATTGACAGTAAGTGTTTACTTTATAGATTTATGAGACAGTCTCGGCAAAAACTTAGCATAAAATTCACTAGGCACAAGTGTTTCTGCAATTCTAAAAACACGCAACTAAATGTATAGGTCTAGTTATCACATTGAAGAAACTGTGGCCAGCGGCAGTTTCTGCTAACCAATGCAGCTAAAAATATGTATTACTTAATCGATTAAATTATACTTACTTAGCCAAGATTAAACTAAAGTTTAATTGAACTGTACGTCTGAGGAGGCTGAAATACAAAATATATGCAAATGAATCGGGGTAGGGTTACTCGGTAATATAAGTACTGTCGAAAATTATGAAACTTATTAATCTAGAAAAAAAAGTATTTAATTTTAAGTAAAACTAAGAGTGACGTCATGAAGGTTTAATTAAAAAACCCGTTCTATTGTAGCAAGTTTTTTTGGCTTAGGTTGGTACTTTAATTTATATGCAGGTATTACAAAATCTATTTGATTATGTGATTATCTCTATGAAAACTTTTTTACTTTGTTAGTTAGTTGGTAGTTACTAACATGTCGAATAATTTCAGTCGGTAAACATACTTTCCCAACGTTACGCCAGTGCAAGTAAACGCAAATAATTGGAATAATTATAGAGAAGCTATCAGATCCAGGAAATTAATCTTATTGCAGTAGGACTTTGCCACATAGTCACTATATCCAATACACCTTATTTATTGTAGCTTGCGATTCCATTTAGTATAAAATAAACTCACAAGATACGGCTCGGGTGAGAAGGTGGTCGAAAGCAAGTGTTAATGGTGAAAGGCTTATGACAGTCTTATTTATTGTTAGTTTGAGATTTCCTCTTCAGGATATGATTGAATTATTAAAGCTATAACAATATACCACTTTCATTATTTTATACCGCTACCTTGATTTTCAGGATACAGGCTGTTTGATAGCTAGGCGCAAAGCTTTAAGGGGATGATAGACGAGCTGGATTTGTACATTTTTAGCAATACATATCTTATCAAATCAAATCCCAATGTGTTTTCTGTAGAACCTTTAAAAAAATTAAGCAGACGGGTTCGAATTCACTTATTCGGCATTGTATGACAGTAATATGCGTGGTTATGAATTTAAAAAAATAGTCGAGTCGCCAATTTTTAAAAGAAGCCCTGCATGCACATAAATTCGTTTAGTATGTTAATATTTTATAGAAGAAAATGATTACTATTTGTAAGTTACATTAAAGGAGTGTTCAATTTACTACGCGGACATCAAAAATAGCTTAATTTACGGATTATTTTATGTAAAAGAAATATATTTGTAACGGTGTATATTTATGCGTAGTATAAAAATAAAGTTTTATATAACACAAGAAAAATAAATTTCATTGCAACGGTAAAAAAATTGGACTTAAGCCCAGATTCGTGTTAATAAGTGTTTGCACACCCCTTTTTGACACTTCTCTACAAGCAACAAACTACATGCTTTTAAATCCTCAAGTATATACAATGGTCAATATCGCTCCATGGTGCGGAGCTCCAGCAAGTTTGGTGGATTGTCTACTTTTTAACAATATCAATGGTTTTTTTTTTTTATTTAACAGCACCACAGTCGCACCAGCATAGTGAGCACTCACTAGATCAGGCAAAGAAAGGGAGAATACTGTGCTTTCTACATATATAGGAAGGAACCGTTTTGTGATGAATTCCTTTCTTTAAATTTTGCCACCAATAGTTCCAGTTGCAAAATAAGACGTGCTTTTGAGGCCACAGGAACAATTTGCCTGCCATACAAGGACTGTCTCCCCAATTTGTCAATTTTTATGGCTTTTCCGGAATCGAGTACATTTTCTCTTACAACCGCATTGTAATACTAGAGCCCCGGTAACTTACTGCTGTCAAACTTCACGTACGTTTCGTTGTACATAAGAATGAATCGAGATTTGTTTTGCAGCAAAATATCGTATAAATTGCGGCACCTTTTTTTGGACCATTTTTGTTGCTCGGCACATCTCTTCGGCATTTTGTGCTTCTTATATGTTCGTATGTCATTTATTTTCTTAATATTTTGTATAGTGCCTAATAACTTCTTTTTTAGCAATTTCACGAAATTTTTGATATTAATAGCCACATGACACTTGGACCCGGGGTATGTCCTTAAACTACGTCCGGACCTGGGTATGTCCTTAAACTACGCCAAAAAGAGAGGTATGGGCACTGCGAATGGCATCTCGCTAAGTGTGGTAGGGCACGTTCAGCGAATATCATCGCTCAAATCTGGAGCAGAGCCCGACTGGGGAAGTACCTCCACCTTACAGAAAACCACAGCCAAATAGCACTAGACCCTACTCATAGTGTTGTGTTCCTGCTGGTGAATAAGGTTGCCAAAGAGCTCAAAGAGGACCCAGTGTGTTGACGATGAGGGACCTTCTTGTTCCTTTAGTCGTCAACACAGTGAATCCTCCTTTTTGTAAAGGGTCGGCAACGCGCATGTGACGCCTTTGGAGTTGCAGGCGTCCATAGGTTACGGTAGCTGCTTACCATCAGGCGGGCCGTATGCTTGTTTGCCACCGTCGTGGTATAAAAAAAAAAAAAAAAAATGACCTTCTCTTCGAAATTTGGGTTTGCCGGGCACTTCTCCGCCACGATTTTTGGTAAATCGTCGAGCGTATGATGCTTTCTAAATTTGTTTTATGATTTGAAACACGGCTGACTTGGAACATTTAAACTAATTCGCAATTTTCCGCAGTAAAAATTGGCCTGTACACCATTTTTGCACGACAATTTGCGATCTTCAATATCAATTGGCTCCGTCGTGAAAAATATTAAGACAATTAAAAAAATAAGTACAACACTTGATATACTTGTACATGTTTATTTTATAACCAGCCACTACCAATCGGTTATTGATTAGTTGAATAATTAATATTGAATCCCAACAAAAACATAAATGTAAAATGGAGAGCCAAGTTCAATACAAAAATTATGCTTGCTTATTAGGTTTGACTTGGCCAGGTTTCATTACATCAGTCATTTTATAAAGTTATTCAACATATATATATCTATATATATATATATATATATTAATTCTGATGAAAACTGGCCAAGTCAAATCTAACCTACTTTAAGATCTCACATTTTTAAATAACAGCAATTGTTATAGGTATCCAATAAAGCAAAGAAATAGAGTTTAATACTTGTTCATAATGTTATTTTGTTCCTATAAATACAGAACTTGGCACTCATTTAAATCTCCATTCTTTTTGCGGCGAAGCCCACAGCCAAGCATAATTTTTGTATTGAACTTGGCTCTCCTTTTTTACATTTATGTTTTTGGTGGGATATCATTACTTTTTGTAAAGAAAACTAGGCAGGTATTGAGATTTAATGTTTTTTCTTGCGTTTCCGCTGCATGGTTTTTCTTTTTTATGCTATTGTCTATATGCTGTTGGTGCCGCGCGCCGCCGACGACACACCGTTGGCCGGTCGTTTAGCGTGTATTACAAGTTTTTTGTATGGGGACACCACTTATAATTAATAATAATTATTATTTGACTTAACTTTATTTTTATATTTATAGCAAATATAATAATACATATATTGGGATAGTTTCAAATATCTGCTTGTAACGGTTCCAACGATACAATAAAAAAAAGATTGTATGGGGACCCGCCTATTTTCTAACTTTTTTATTTTTAGATTTTTTCCTACGCTTACACACAATTACCGAGCTGGATTCCAAATTTCATCCTTCTAGGTCATCTGGAAGTAGGTTAGGTTTAGGTACTATATGTCAGTCAGTCAGTGCTAAAATTTACGAGTTTTTGACCTTCATATCTTTATAACCGTTTGAGCCAGCTTCATGAAATTTGGGCTTCTAGATGTCCTTATGGATATAATTAAACACACGTAGTTTTATGTGTTTACGTTAAAGAGGTTTTGAGTTATAGAAGGGTCAAAAGTGGCACCAAGTGGTTCGTGTAATATACACTTGGCGCTGGCTAGCCAGTTCCTTTGCTTGAACTTGGCTTGACACGCTGCCGCGTGTCTAGATTATGTATGTCCGTTTAGTAAATTGAACAGTCCTTATTATCCAGGATTTACCGCCTAGTCTATTTAGGGAAACACTAGCTCTTTGTTTATAAGGCATCAAATGAATAAGTGGATAAATTAAGGGCCTAATGTTTGATTTACAATGGCTACCTGCAGTTAGAAATCGTCTGTTCAGACAGCACTGGACGGAAAATTTATAGATTTCCCACACAGTGACACGCTTTCTGTCATATCCATGATTTCATAATTGATTTTCTATTTTCTTGTAGGGACTGCTATTTCAAATCACACCAAAGTAATAAATAATCTTAATAATATTTTTATTGCGACCATATTTGCAATTGTATATAAATTTTCCTTATCAGGTATGTCACACTGCATATACAGTATCACATTAACTGTATTTCATTTCATAAGTACCGCGTTTTTATTCCGGAATAGCTCTTAAATTACTGAAATAATGCCGCTGTCAATTGTTGTTACGCAGCATTTTAGTTCTGATAGATCTGGTCTAGTGTTTGCAAGATTGTGTTTACTTTTAAAGGTGTAATGATCTGCAACATTAATCAAATAGGTAAGAGACTGATTTATTGGGATCTTATCGATAAACACCGGTTAAATGTTGTCACCGTAAGTTTTGCTTTGCACTGGATTTATAACGGAGATAGTAGCGAAAGTTGAATTAATGATTGAATGATGAAAGCACTTAATCAAAGCCGGTGAGTTAATGGATAGATTAAACCATTGGAGGGGCCGTTTATAACTGTGTCATCGATCGGTGTTATTAATTCTCAAGTTTAAGCAAAGCGCGATTTTAATTGAAATTGTGTTTATAAGAATTTTATAAAATCGACCTAAGCGTGGAGACTGTGGACTATTCAGTCTTATTAATAAAGGGAGGCTTATACGAGTATATACTTGTCAAAAGAGTGGGAAGAATAAAGGCAGGATTATTTTATTATTCTTGGGTGCTAGTTTTACTACGAAGAATTGGTAAAGACAAATTTTCTACTACCAAGGTGTAGGTACACAATATGAAGTTTCCTTCATCCCTGTCCCCAATTTTGAATGTACAGAAATTACAAATCTCTCAAACTTTATGATTTTTGCGCTGTTAGCCCATGGTCAAGAAACTTATTTTGTACAATCTGACAGTAAAAAAAATAACTTTTATGAATGAAAGTGGAAGTAATAAGCTATTTTCCAGATGCGTAGTTTGAACGACATATAATTTAAATGAGCTTTTACCTCGCCGTTCAATATCGAACATTCACTTAACATTCCTATATAAGATCTAGTGTGTAACTTATCCTTATTCAAAGCAAAGTGGTCCGTATTATGCAGAGTAAGAGCATAAAATTGCAAATGTTTGAATTAATGGGCTTTCTCAAAGATGCCTCCGGCAATGTATAATTAGATGAGGCAAGGACCGATGAGATGTGGTCTGAATCAGGACAGTAGGACGATGTACGGAACTGGAATAGGTACTCCAATTTTACTGCCTGTTCCTTCTTAATATAATTATTATCTATAGTTTATATAATGACCACTTAATTATGTCTTACTTCGGAAAATTGACTCCGACTAACCTTTATTATATATTACATTAATTACCTATTCTTTGTGACGCCGTGCGACTAATATACTACACCGTGTTTCTTTTTCCGTTAATTTCAGCATAGTGTAAGGTACGATACGATTAAGGAAACGAATTGGCAAAATGTGTTTTGAAGTAGTTTTTGTTTTCATACAATAATTGTTATATCGGTCACGAATGTAACTAGAGTATTAGATATTATGATTAACTCAACCAAAGAATTGAAAATTATGACATGTAATTTTGAACATTAAATACAATATTATCTCAGAACTGGAGCTAATTAGCACACTGGTGTTTTTGCACTTAAACACTTGCAATTACAGGAAATAAAAACACGGTGTAAAATCCGAATAAATTATACATATAGTTAAATCAATTAAGTAAAGCATTATAAAGTAAGTACTCATTATAGTATTTTCTATAGTTTCGTTACGAACGACCCATTCCAAAGCTCTCGAGTAAATAATACATAAATATGTAAAAGAACAATTATGCGTGTTAAGTATGTTAGTCAGGGCAAAGCTTCTAGTAATGATTCTAAAATTGTATACCTCAAACCTTAAAATAGTGGCCGTAAATTGTAATGAGAAACCAACTGAAGGCGGATTCCATTTATAATGTCACACATTTTGTATGCCCCAGCAATTCTAGTTTAATCTGAACTTAATTGAAAAGCGACAACAACCGAGATAACTGGATATTTACTAGTATGCACCTAAGCTCGTAAGCTATGGCCTGTATCTATTTTCTAAGATTAGTTTAGTTCAGTTTATGTAAACGTCAGTTAATTGGCAGATACGTTAGCAAGTTATATTAGGGTTTAATTCAGTAACGGTAGATTAAACTATGTCAGATTTCATTGAAAACATTAACAAAAAAGTGTAAATAAAAATTTACAGCTTTTGTGAAAATGTAAATCATAATATGGACCCGGGTATGTCCTTAAACTACGTCCAAGACCACCGGTGGACGGGCAGCAGCGTCCCTCAAATTCGGTGTACTCGACTGCGATCGCCAACCCGCCTGCCAAGCGTGGCGATTATGGCATTAACCCCCCATCATGCAGAGCACAAAAAAACCACGGCCCCGAGTTTCCGGCGACCCCCGGTGCTCTGGCTATGGTAGCGGTCAGGGCATCAGCGGGGTCAGGGCTGCTAAGAATCTCCGGCAAAGATTCGGCTATCCACCCCTACGACGACTGGCCCTGGTAACGCACAACATACGCACTATGAGAACTGACGAAAAGATCTGCGAGCTGGAAGAGGAACTGAGCAGGTTACACTGGGACATTGTAGGGTTGTCCGAAGTCCGTAGGGAAGGGGAAGGCACGACAACCCTGAAGTCTGGTAACTTGCTCTACCACCGGGAGGGCGACCAACAGTCCCAAGGTGGTGTCGGGTTTCTCGTTCACAAGTCCCTCATAAACAACATAATAACCATCGACAGTGTGTCGAGCAGGGTGGTATACTTAATACTCAGAATATCCAAAAGGTATGCGCTGAAGGTCATTCAGGTGTACGCACCAACCTCGTCACACTCCGATGATGAAGTAGAGGCTATGTACGAGGACGTAAGTAGGGCCATACATACTTCTAAAACCTACTTTACTGTTGTTATGGGGGACTTCAACGCAAAGTTGGGCAAGAGAAGCGGGGATGAGTTGAGAGTGGGGCAATTTGGGTATGGGCAACGGAACCCTAGGGGTCAGAGGCTGGCCGACTTTCTGGAGAGAGAGGAACTCTTCATGATGAACTCTTTCTTCCAGAAGCCGCCTCACAGGAAATGGACCTGGGTGAGTCCTGACGGTTCCACGAGAAACGAGATAGACTTCATCATGACCGACAAGAAACGGATATTCAGTGATGTCTCTGTGATCAACAGGATAAAGACCGGTAGTGATCACCGAATCGTAAGAGGCTCACTGAATATCAATATTAAACTTGAAAGGTCCAGCCTGATGAAGTCTACGCTCCGACCTACTCGAGCCCATATTTAAAACCCCGAAAGCTTTCAACTCGAGCTCTCTAACCGCTTTGCTTGCCTAGAGAACTTGGCTTCAGTGAACGAAATCAACGACGGGCTAGTGGAAACTGTCCACACAGTGGGGTCTAAGTTTTTTAAACCCTGCCGTAAAGATAGACCTCAGAAATTGACCGAGCAAACCTTAAACCTCGTGGCTGAACGACGCTCGCTACAGCTGCAGTCTCCCGATGACGCAAAGTCATATAGGCGGCTCAATAGGCGGATATCTAAGTCCTTGCGACATGATCTGCGTCTCTTTAATACTAACCGTATTAAAGAGACTATTGAGCGAAACCAAGGCTCCAAAGTGTTCGCAAAGGACAAGTCTATTGAGCAAAGCCAGATGACAAAGCTGAAACGGGAATATGGCAGCATAGCGTCGAGCAAAGCAGAGGTTTTAGGCGAGATCGAAAGGTTCTATGGACAGTTATACACTCCGATCGCAAAGCCCGTTGACAGCTTGGGAGGAGATCCAAGAGCCAAGCTGTCCCGACATTATACCGAAGATATCCCGGACATCAGTCTGTACGAGATTAGGATGGCCCTGAAGCAGCTTAAGAATAACAAGGCGCCGGGCAAAGACGGAATCACTTCAGAGCTTCTGAGAGTGGGTGGAACACCGGTACTTAAAGTCCTCCAGAAGCTCTTTAATTCCGTCTTGTCCGAGGGCATAACGCCT
Organism: Pammene aurita; assembly: GCA_947086415.1. Lineage (NCBI taxonomy): Eukaryota > Metazoa > Arthropoda > Insecta > Lepidoptera > Tortricidae > Pammene > Pammene aurita. Next base: position 28,620,372 of record OX352290.1, on the reverse strand, counting down.
GAAACATGGAATAGAGGCGAGGTGGTGCTGTTCTTCAAAAAAGGTGATAACAGCCTATTGAAGAACTACAGACCCATCACGCTTCTGAGCCATGTCTATAAGCTGTTTTCAAGGGTCATCACGAACCGTCTCGAACACAGACTTGATGACTTCCAGCCTCCCGAACAAGCCGGCTTCCGAAAAGGCTATAGTACCATAGACCACATCCATACGCTGCGGCAAGTTATACAGAAGACCGAAGAGTATAACTTGCCATTATGTTTGGCGTTTGTGGACTATGAGAAAGCCTTCGATTCGGTGGAAACATGGGCAGTGCTTGAGTCTCTTCAGCGATGCCATATTGACTATCGGTATATCGAAGTGTTGAAGTGTTTGTATAGTAACGCCACCATGTCGGTCCGTGTGCAGGAGCAGAGCACGAAGGCGATTCCATTGCGAAGAGGCGTAAGGCAGGGAGACGTTATCTCTCCGAAACTGTTTACTGCCTTAATGTAAGACGCCTTTAAGCTCCTGGAATGGCAAGGACTTGGCATCAACATTAACGGCGAATACATCACTCACCTTCGGTTTGCCGACGATATCGTAGTCATGGCAAAGTCGATGGAGGAACTCAGCATGATGCTCGATGACCTCAACCGAGTTTCACAACGGGTGGGCTTGAAAATGAACATGGACAAGACGAAACTAATGTCAAATGCCAATGTTGTGCCCATCCCAGTCTCTGTTGGGAACTCGGTACTCGAAGTTGTTGACTCGTACATCTACCTGGGACAAGTAGTCCAATTAGGTAGGTCCAACTTCGAGAAAGAGGTCAATCGCCGAATCCAACTCGGTTGGGCAGCGTTCGGGAAACTACGTAATGTCTTTTCGTCCGACATACCTCAGTGCCTCAAGACAAAAGTCTTTAATCAATGTGTGTTACCAGTGATGACTTACGGCTCCGAAACGTGGTCTTTCACTATCGGCCTCATCTCAAAACTCAAAGTCGCTCAGCGAGCTATCCGTAGACGAACTAAAGTCACCGACATAGCCCACCGGATTAGCAAGCTGAAGTGGCAATGGGCAGGCCACATTGCACGCAGAGAAGATGGCCGATGGGGCCGAAAAGTGCTCGAGTGGAGACCACGGACTAGCAAGCGCAGCGTAGGACGTCCACCCATAAGATGGACCAACGATATTATTAAGGTCGCCGGAAGACGCTGGATGCGGGTCGCTTCCAACCGGTACGTGTGGAGGTCCAAGCGGGAGGCCTATGTTCAGCAGTGGACGTCTTATGGCTGAGATGATGATGAAATCATAATATTGCCATTGCATACTGACAGATCAATATATTTTAATATTTTTTAAATTAACGTTTTCGATGGTAAGACTTAAATTTTAATCATATGATTAAGTTTTAAAATAGTGTCAGTCTACCTACACCAGATAATATACCCATGTATATTAATTAGGTATATTATCTACCTGTACCTCCTAAAAGAATGTAAATATTCTACTCAGTCATCTAATGATGAGTCATTAGATGACTGAGTAGAGACGAATAGGATTAAAATGATGTAAATTGACCAACATCGCTACCACACGTTTGCCAGTTCCTCGACGGCTCATAAACCGTCGACAGCAAACCTACAATTTGACAGATCTAGATAACAAATCCCTCCTTTATCCAACTTTTATGCATGGGAAAAATTATAGATAGATACACCGATAAAGTGAGGATTTTGTAATTGTGGCCATTGTGTGTAATATAACTTTAACTGTTTCTTACCTATAACTACGTTATCACAGTTTAGGATAGTTTTAACGATTTGCTATATATTTTAAGAGTGTATTAAAATAGTCATGGGAGAAAAAACTCGGATAATGTAACATAATGTTTTACATAATCAGATTTTATACTGTTAGTACCAACTAAGCCCAAACATTTTATCATTTTCGTACATACACATATTGTACTTCCGATATCGATTATGCAATTTAATAACTTTGTCTGTCTTATTTGCAAACAGCCCAAAAACCAGCACCAGCCATTTTATACTTTGTTAGGGGCGGCACTGCGTGATTTTGTCTTGCCTCTGCGTTACAAGCCGACGCCGGACCGGGTATTACGGGCCCGTCAGTTCTAAATTTAGGCCGAAATATATAGGTACACCCAATGCAATAGATGGAGTCGGCCCTAAGGTACGAAGCATACTTAAACAAGGGTTTAATTATACAGTGAACCTTCTGTACGTATGTATGTATTTATATGATTTCAAGCTCACATGCTCATTCACATTATAAATATTATTTGAAACGGGATATTTACCATGTATATTTGTGTTTATGAGCACCCAGTCAGTTACTCCGTGATGATGGTACATGCAACTGCGCCGAAATATCGGGTGCTCATAAACACAAATATACATGGTAAATATCCCGTTTCAAATAATATTTATAATGCATGTATTTATTCTGTGACTAGGTATATCCACATCGTACGAGTGACTGCGCTGTTTCAAATCCAGTTCTACCCTAACTATAGTATCTTGGTATGAAATTGAAGGAAGCTTAGGTAAAGCTTCCTTCAATTAAATTCATCAAAGCCGCTTCCTTTAGACCTTTAATGTTCAATAAATAACGTTAATTCTAACATTAATTTTCACCTAATTACGCTGTGTCGTAATGAACCGCGGCATTTAACTTGCCAATTAGGCGGGTTCGCACCGACCCGTCCTAGTTCAGTCATTATAGATTTTGAACCGTGAATAATCAGTTCTTGGATTTTTTTTTCGTAGGTCCCTCGGGGGGTCAAAGGGAGTGTAAATTCAAAAAGTAGACTGAATCAGGCTCCTGTGTATATTCGAAAAATGTATTTTTTCCAAATAAACGGTTTTTCTTGAATAATTCGGCCATTTTTGATTTTACAGTAAAACCGTGAGGACAAAAATTGTAGGATAATTTGATTCTCTACAAGTTTGGTCCTTACAATTTTTCTTCAAGGATCGATATTTCGGAAATTAAACCTGAAAAACGCGACAAATTCAAAATATTATCATTATCTCCTATGTTCCACGTTTTACGGCATGAATGAACAGAAACAAAGTTGTAGAGAATCAAATTCTGAACAATTTTGGTTCCCCCCTTTTTGCCCCCAAAATTGTTCAGAATTTGATTCTCTACAAGTTTAGTCCTCTTCATTTATGCCGTAAAACGTGGAACATAGGAGATAATGATAATATTTTGAATTTGTCGCGTTTTTCAGGTTTAATTTCCAAAATATCGATTTTGGGGGAAAAAAGGTAGGAACCAAAATTGTTCAGAATTTGATACTCTACAACTTTGTTTTTCTTCATTCATGCCGTAAAACGTGGAACATAGGAGATAATGATAATATTTTGAATTTGAAGAAACAAAGTTGTAGAGTATCAAATTCTGAACAATTTTGGTTCCTACCTTTTTTCCCCCAAAATCGATATTTTGGAAATGAAACCTGAAAAACGCGACAAATTCAAAATATTATCATTATCTCCTATGTTCCACGTTTTACGGCATAAATGAAGAGGACTAAACTTGTAGAGAATCAAATTCTGAACAATTTTGGGGGAAAAAAGGTGGGAACCAAAATTGTTCAGAATTTGATTCTCTACAACTTTGTTTCTGTTCATTCATGCCGTAAAACGTGGAACATAGGAGATAATGATAATATTTTGAATTTGTCGCGTTTTTCAGGTTTAATTTCCAAAATATCGATCCTAGAAGATAAAGTATAAGGACCAAACTTGTAGAAAATCAAATTTCCTACAATTTTTGTTCTCACGGTTTTACTGTAAAATCAAAAGTGGCAGAGTTATTCAAGAAAAACCGTTTTTCGAATATACACAGGAGCCTGATTGTCTACTTTTTGAATTTACACTCCCAGTGACCCCCCCGAGGGACCTACGAAAAAAAAATCCAAGAACTGATTATTCACGGATAGGGTCGGTTTTTTGGATATTTATTTATTTATTTATTTCCAAACATATTACACAGTATTACAGTAGATACGAGTACTAAGGCACTGTGGTATGCATACAATATTATAATTATATTAAAATAACGTTAACATAGAGTTGTGTTATACAATAACAATAATCTTAAATACTAAATACTAACTGAAGACGGCCGATCATCCATCGCCTCACATAACCTCTTACATTCGTCATACAACGTCTTCCAACTACTGGCAAAAACATCGCAGTCAGGTGCTGACTCGAGAAGTGCGTTAAGGTAATGTAAGGCGCGAACTAATGGCGAGTTCCTGTACGCCACAGTGCGCGCATTAGGAACTGCCAGTAAGTTACGATTACGTGGCCTAAAATTAATCTTTGATTGAAACAGAGGGGGTACGAGAAGGCGTACCAGTTGTGAGACCAGCTGTGGACAGTCTGAATCCCCACGTATTATTCGGCATGAGAGCATAATTGCGCCTCACTTCCAGGGAGTTAAAGCCCAGGGTGCCAAGCAGAAATTTCGTTGGGTAAAGGAAGGGATAGTACCCATAGATTTTTTTATATAAGAATCGCAAAAACGCCTTTTGAATTTTCTCTAGGAGCAGGGCATAAGTGACCTCGTGGGGGTATAATAATAATAATAATAATAAAGAACTGGCGCAAACCTGTGGTGCTAAGCACCGAGGATCGCAAGGCGGTATGGAAGAGCAAGGAGCTACACGGGCGGTTCTACAGGGCCCTCACGGGACCCGACGTAGACCTGCTCGCGTCGGTGAACTGGTTACGATTCGGGGACCTCTTCGGAGAAACCGAAGGTTTTGCCTGTGCAATTGCGGACGAAGTTATCATGACGAATAACTACCGGAAATATATCCTGAAGGACGGTACGGTCGACATTTGTCGGGCATGCCGCCGTCCCGGAGAGTCACTCAGGCATATCATCTCCGGTTGTTCTCATCTTGCTAACGGCGAGTACTTGCACAGACATAACCTCGTAGCCAGGATTATACACCAGCAGCTTGCTCTCCTATTCGGTCTTGTGGACCACGAAGTGTCGTACTACAAGTACACACCTGCGCCAGTTCTCGAAAATGGTCGTGCCACGCTCTATTGGGATCGATCTATTATCACGGACAGGACTATAGTAGGCAATAAGCCTGATATCGTGGTAATAGATCGACCGCAACGCCGGGCCATACTCGTCGACATCACCGTCCCATGTGACGACAACCTCGTGAAGGCCGAGAAGGACAAGTCCAGCAAGTACCTAGACTTGGCTCACGAGGTAACCGCCATGTGGGAGGTTGATTCGGCGATCATTGTACCGATAGTTGTCTCTGCGAACGGTCTCATAGCGAAGAGTCTCGACCAACATCTTGAGAGACTTTCGCTACGAGGTTGTGGTTGGATCAAGGGTCAGATTCAGAAGGCGGTAATCTTGGACACGGCGCGCATAGTCCGAAGGTTCCTCACTCTGCGGCCCTAACCACCGGCAGCCTGGGCCCTGCTCCGTTGCCGGCGGCACCCTAGTTTAGGTTTTTTATAATGCTTTTATTGTTTTTATATGTTTTAGATGTATTTTTATATTTTACTTTTATAAAAATATTGTAAAAACCCTAAACTAAGAAGAAAAATAAATAAAGAGAATAATAATAAATACTCTTTATTGCACACCTCATACAGTTACAAGCACAAATTTTACAATGAGATAAATTTAGGTAGAGGTAACAACAGGCGGTCTTATCGCTAATGAGCGATTTCTTCCAGACAACCTTTGGGTAGTGGAGACTAGAGAAAAACAATAAGCAGTAGGTGGTGCATAGACACAAAAGAGACGAAATAGATAACACAGCACATTCATATGAATATACATACTTAAATAAATACAAAATAAACATACATATACGTACATATATACATATATAATACACACAGTAAGAAACAACAGTGTCAACTTAAAAACCTAAGGAAGAGATAAATAGTATTCCTTAAGTTGCGATTTAAAGCTACCGATAGATTGCGCGCGTTTTATGTTAATGACTATAATGACTGGCCTATCCCTTACACTCTACACTATCATAAAGCTGTAAATAACTTTTACACATACCGTTATGTATGATATTTGTAGTAATCAAAAGACAATTATCCAAGGCTAGGCTAATATGAATGACTGTTGAATGATTTCCACTCATTTGGATTTTAGGACAATCTTACACAAATCACTTACTGTTTTTTTCCTAACGCATAATTTCGAATAAATAAAAAACAAATATATTGCGACAGGTGCTTCGTTCGTTTTGTAATTGGTGGTATTAATGTCTGTTCTTGGCTACCTAAATACAAAATAAAGAATCAAGCATGCTTCGTCCTTAGATAACAATAAGTGTTTCGTAGAATAATATCCATGCGAATTATTATACACAGAAGCTTAATCAGAGACTCCATTTATATAGATAGCCACAGCCTAAGAACTTTTTGAGACTTCAAGTCTGAAGCGCTATCTGAACGAGACCAACCCAAAGTTTCCGTAATAGTAACGCTAGGTTATAAAACACCAATTAGCACGTATGGTTTAGCTGTAAGCGCTTTTTGTGGAAATAGATAATAAACAGATAAACAGACGGCAGCTTTTGTTGGTCTCGTTCAGATGGCGCTTTAGACTTGGAGCGTAAATAAGTTTTTAGACGGTGGCTGTCTATATATTTATAGTCTCTAGCTTCATAAAGACAGCAGTTATTGTGAGGATAGCGTTAAATTACTATAACCGTCACATAAAATAACAGTTGCCGCCATTTTAGTAACAATTATAATCGAATCCATCATTGGCCTACAGAACAGAACAACCAAGCCACAAAAGCTGGTAGGTGTAGACCCTACCTCAACACAAAGTGAGGCAAGAATATTCGAGCAAAATCAATCAATAGTGCCGCTAGGAAATTATACTAAAATATTCCTAAGGGCGTGTACAGATTTATGGTCAATAAGAACTTCCAGTAATGTCTCGTCATTCCCGCGTGGTGTAATCACCGGTGTTTACACACCTGCTGGGATCAGTTTCTAATTAATCTAGTAATCGAAAAGTTAGTAAGGTTTTTTATTCTTATGTTTCTGCGATATCAAACAAACGCCTGCGTAATAAGTCGCATCACTCACGTACGATCCCATCATATATACGCCACTTCACGGGTCACTTTATATGGGAAAATCGATACAAGGTTTTCATTGTCTTCATATGGGTGTATTTAAAATCCTGAATTCGACCAACAGATGTAAGAAATATAAATCATTATTACTGTGTACATCCAACAAAGTAGCTATAGAATTCAATTTGATTGACTATACATATTTTATGTTGCTGCTGTTGACCTCCGTAAACAACTTAGTTTATATTAACTTAACAAGCTTGAACCCTCAGATATTTATCCAGTGAGGTAAACATATTTTAGTACTCAGTAAACTTTAAATATCGTCGAAACAGTCTATAAATGCCAATTACGTTAATTAAGAAACGTTTTTACCTACTGCGTCCATTCACAAATGCCTCCGATCCTATCGGCATAGCGTGCACAAAATCGTATGAAGGACATTAGAATGCCTCAATTATTACCTAAAAGGGCTTTAATTATATCAAATGATTAAAAACTAATGTTACAAAGCAGAAAAATATTTTGTTAACGCCATAGTAGACACTGTGAGCATTGCCGATGTTTTTTTTTTAAATACGACGGTGGCATTCATACATACGGCGCGCCTGATGGTAAGCAGTTACCCTAGCCTATGGACGTCTGCAACCCCAGAGGATTTACATGCGCGTTGCCTACCCTTTAAGAAACTATCCACTACTTTTTTGAAGAACCTCATATTGTAGCCCGCTGGAAAAACCTCGGCAGGGAGTATGAAATAATTGAAACAGAAAAAAAAATTGTAGTAATAATACCACGGAACCGAGGATAGTGGCACACTCGTATCGGAGGCCAAGATCCACTTTGGGTCGCTGAGCCAACGGAGGAGTAGTAGTAGTATTAGTAATACGAGGATTCAAAAAATCTAGTAAATATTTTTTATATAAATACGGTCAATAAAAATGCTCTTCACAGAATTACGCAAATCTTTGTCTTTAAGAGAGCTTAACATCACCATTATCTACTACTACTCTTTACTAGTACTCGATATTGCATCAGTTACCTATGATAATCTGATGAAATGACTACACATTTAACACCTATTCAGAATGTAAATAAAACCTATGGAACCTGTTAGAGCCTTCGACTATACCGTTTAGTTCTGGGGTTGTGTAAGCTTGTGTAGGGTTACCCGATAACAATTTCTTAAGTCCTTACAGAATTCCTGGGGGCTGCTTGCATCACCTGAAAAAGGTCGTGACTGGCCACCATACGTAAACTTTTCTAATAAAACTGACAGTGGACATACGACAGTGACGCTACCTGTTATTCTGACGTGTCGAATATGGTCCTGATTCTAGAATTTGTTTCTTAGCACATATACGTTCCTACAAAGATTTTATTTAATATTGCAAACCATAAACAACTTTACCAGTATTTAAAATATACCTGTTTCTAATCTCTATGCGCTGAAAATATAGTGAAACATGTAAACATTTTCAATTAAATAACAATTGTGAAAAATCCTCACTTTATCCGGAGTCCGCCAAGCTAGCTAATGAACAAAATTCCTGACGTCTGGTAACCCTAGAGCTCCGCAACGCATAGCATTTCATTATGCCGAGATTACCCATTACGGAATATGCGGAACCGTTCCGAGCATCACTTTCACGCCTAGATCTAGTTAAAGGGTAGGCAGGAATCGTTATTATGGCCATTTATATTATTATTGACAAGTATTACCGTTATAATTGGCCACTTTGGTCACTTTGATTAATGATCATTAACATCAATGTTAATCTAAATTATCTCCTTGACTTAAATATGTGCAATCCAATCACCCAATGGAATATAAAGAGTATAAGCTTATCAATTTTTTACACGTTACAATCGTTTCAATGTATAAATAAACGGTGTAGGTACTTGTTGATTTACTTTATTGTTATTTAGAAGTTGTCGAAAAAACATTACAAAAACCAATATACCAGTATTGTATAATATTTATGCAATGTATGTAGTCTCTAACCGCAGCCAAAACGCGACACATAAGACGCCTATTGTGGTCAGGAGTGTAACTGTTATCAAGTATAGAAAACGGGGGACATAATATGTTATCATATCTTACCTAATAAATATGCATCTATGTACGTAATAAACACTTATTTGCACAAAATAAGTATGACGGGTATCACAGCAAGGCATTTCTCCAGGTACTGTGCTGGAGAATAATATTACACAAATACAGTATATAACGGCATTAATAATTATGGTATAAAAAATCTAGATCGTCCGTCGAATAATAGAGGAAGTGTGAAACCTTTAACTGCCATAGTCTGATATATGCGAAATTTATATTTGGCGATAATTTTCTTAAATAAGTATCTAGTTTGTAAATTGGCGAAGTGATTATTCTACTTACCAACTAAGGTAAGTGGGTATATTAAGCCCTTAAAGCGAGGTAGGTTTCACTGTTTCGTGTCGTGCTGAAACGTCCATCTGGTTAACTATACAGATGATGAATATGGACAAGTCTCATAACACATAAGCTTGATTCACACGCGCACGATTCAGCCTGTAGCAATTTGGCCGGACTATCTCCGATACTTCCCACTTGACCTGGGCTTTCTCCGTGTGAAAATGGCGCCACAATTCCAACTCGCTTTCTATTCCGTACGCACGTCATAACGTCTTGGGAAACGGGTGCATTACTGAAACACTAGCGGAACTTGATCTTTTTGTTTAATAATTTAATAACATATTCGATTTTTCAATGACAGCTTACCCGCTCTGCTTTGGCGCAATGAATACAGACATAGTTATCACAGTAACCTCCAATAAATCAATATTTATCGAATATTTAGTTCAAAGAATGTCAAATTTTCTTTGTTGCAAGAAAATCCAAAAGTATAATATTTCAATCTTATACTAGTAGCACCAGCTCTTGTGAAATAATCTTAAATTTAGTAATCGTTATTTTTACAAAATATCTCCACAGCGCTTAGCACTTAAATGAAACGAAAAGAAGCTGAAATTAAATATTTCACTAAATTAAACAAAGCGTTAATAGTAGTAGAAACTAAATGGTAAAGCTAAGTTGCGTTTGACACAACAAAGCACCACCTCACGCGCTCACCAACAAATGACAGATGCAAAGACCTTTGGCTTTATCAGGTGAACTTAGAGGGAATCGAATCTATATATTTCCTGTCAGCATCTAATATTTTGTAACCGAACTCGTGAAGAAACTGAAAATAGAATCTATAAATTCGCTCTCGGTGGCCAGTAGCCCAAAATTCAAAATTAGGCTATCAACTGCTATCGTTGACGTTTGAGCTCGCCGATTGGTCGATCGAACATAAACACCTACAATTTTACTACATATTATTATTGTAATTGAATTTTTATTGAACAGCTTAGCATATTAATAAATGCTACATCATTGTAAGTGTTTTTAAGGCTATCAAATGAGGTATTTTTTATCACTGTTAAGTCGTTTGTGCAGTTGGGATTTCTTCAACTTGATGTTTTATTACTTGTTTCATATGTTTCATCAACGACTAGAGGTGGTCGTATTCATAAAAATAATGATGTAGAGTTGATGTCATGCTAATATTCTATGTTTATACAATCGTAAATTGTAGGACAAATCACGTTTGTACATCAAAAAACTTAAACCAAAATTATCGTTAAGAAAACTGTTTGAAATCACAGGTTTTTCAGAATTGACTTTCTAGCTCCCGAAGACACCTATATGTAGGTACTATGATAGTCCGAATAATTCGTAACCCAATTATAAGTCTTAGAATACTTGAATTTAATATCACATCAAAAACTGCTTTATGCCCTGCATAAAGACAAATTTTACGAGCATGAGAAGCGACAAACATATTTGCATTTACAGCCTCTTGCTCAGACAGAAAATTAAGGCAGTAACTTCCTGGTCATAAAAAGAAAATTGTGTATCTACGTTCAGTCTTACCAGTTCCTTCGATTCTATTTTATCGCTCGCTATGGAAATGCATACCTACAATCAGACGTTACATTGCAAGGTCCTTTCATAATTACAAATGAAATGCATATCCTTAAAATCTTATCATTAGGTATTAAACATACTTAGTAATTTTAGAGCCTTGCAGGCAAAGGCTTGGTCCATCAATGAAATATCACAGTTTAACGGCTACAATCTCATGTTACTGAGTAATTGTTAGAAACCACGACCGATTCAGTGAGTGGTTTCGTCAGTTTTCTTTGAACTTTTCGAAACGACCGCGCGGATTTACTGCACTCACGAAACGAAACTTAAGACATCCGTCCACTACATCTGAATAATGCTGTTTGTTGTAATTATTTATGAATACCAGTTTAACACTATAAGAATGTATAATGCCTTTCTCGTGCAGCGATAGTTTTCCTAAATGCTTTACATAATACACAGTTAAATAGTCACACGCAGGATATAATATTACATACATATATAATAGCGGGATTTACTTAAATTTGTTAGTTGAATATTTAAAAATTGTATTTACAAGAATATTATTTATTGTCATATCGTCTTAACAACTAAACCGTGTCACTGACGTTCTTGTCTTGTAATCTTAGTTTTGTAATCTTTCCTTTTTTTTGTTCTGTAATGTGTACTTTTTGAGAATAAAATGTTTCTATCGTTTCTTTCTATCTTGTATTATCCTTAGAGTCATAGATACACACCGATATGTAATAAAGAACGGGATTCATAATCAGCCCAAAAAAATGGCCCCACAATAGTGCTGTAAGAACGAGTTGTACAGCACTTTTTCTGTCAGTTTTATTAGACTTTAGTCAGTGATAAGACTGACCGGTTACACATTTTCAAGAGCCATAATTTTCGGTAAATCTTGTTTGAGACTGTACCTCTACTATAGCCATCGTAGAGCCACTTCTATATAGGTACAGTCGCCATCAAATATATCGTAGCGGCCAGGGTACTCAAAAATATCTGAACATGCACTGTATCACCTTGAGAATAGAGGCGTTGTTCAAATATTTGTGACCACCTTGGCCGCTCCGATATATCTGATGGCGACTGTACATTAGAAATTTAATAAGAGTTGTATTTTATATTGTGTTTAAGTTCATGGAAAATTTGCAACCTTTTTGACAATAGCCGTTTTGTAAATCAATAACAGTTGTCTAGATAAGAAATATTACTAAATAACTTATTTGCTAATGGCCTGTTTCACAATATCCAATTAAAGCATATCTGTCAGATAAATGTTTGCTGTCCTTTTCTTTTATATGACTGGAGAAAAGGATAGCAATAATTTTAACTAGCAGATAAAGTTTATCTGGAGATTGTGAAACAGGCCCTAAGACAATTGCCAGGATCTCTCACGACAATATTATGTAGGCAATAACTATCATGTAATCATAAATAAAAAATACATTTACGTTTATTCAAGACTGTAACACTTAGTTTGGACCATATCAAATTAGCAAATAATTATTTAATAAATATTAATGTATTTTCTCCACAGAAGTTTAGTTTATTTTCTGTATAGCATATCCTTAGTAAATGAAAAACCTACCAAACAATTTGCACGAAGGTAATTTAGATTTATAATTAAGTTAAATTAATCCCTTTTTAAGTCGTAGTTTGCTAATTATTGCTAAAAAAACATCATGTTTGTTTAAAAAAAGTAATTTAACTTTGATAGTTGACTCCTATAAGAACTTACTGGCGTATGATTTCATTCTAAACTCTATTACAAAGATAACAAAAGACAAATAGACTGTTAAAAAGAGTAAGTACAAATAATTATTTTAATTGAATTTTAGTATCGCCAACCTTAACACATCTACTAGATTTATTTTGAAAGAGGACTTGATTATCGCCATTAAACAAAACTATGCCTTTGTACTAACTTAAAAACATTTGCAGTTAAATAACCTGTAAACTTTATGATTTCAACATGCAAATGATTGCTAGACTTCAAAGACTAAATGCCTAGGCAACTTCGGCGACGCCGTGCTATTATATTGCCAATAAAACGACACATTATGCAATACCACGCACCGTGCATTGAACATGTACGGAATATTTTGTCTATTTGTGTCCTTTGGGGACAATACACTGTACAATCCGCCTCGATTTACCAAATAGATAATAATAATGAACATTATAATATTTATATTCCTGCACGATTACAATTAGCCATGTGGCATTTTAGTGCGTCAACCACGAAAGCTGAAGACGATGGTTTGAATCCGGCCTGCATTGAGTTTGGACGCTTTTATATCTATTTCAGTTTAAAGTTTATGTACATATATGTAGTAGTGTTATTACTAAAACAACGCAAAAAGTAAAATTATTTAAAAATATCACATTTGTCTCGTAGAAGTAGTCGGCAGCAAAATGAATAATCATCAATCAGAGTACGTACTTATTGATAAGAGAATAAGAGCATGTGAAGCTATAGAATAGAATAAAATAGAATAAAGATTTATGTCACTTAAAACATACCATACAAGAAGCAACAAAATAAAATAAAAACAGGATATTTTCTTAATCTATACAAAATTAAAAGAAACAGACAGTGTGACAAAAGGGATGTACTCAGCGTTTGCTGTGGCACAGACTAGCAACTACAGCGCTGGTTTTCAGTTCACCCCAAACAACGATTTATATTTAACATTATACTTGCAGGCGTTCAGCTTACAATGTTATATATAGGCATAGATGTATTAACATTAAAATAAAGCACTTAATGGGCATACAGAGAGTCCTTATAACTTAAGCTTATATTACCTACCTAAACATAAAAAAAACTACTACAGTTTGTTAGCTAGGGCAAAACATGAAAAACTACAGTTTTTGATTTAAAGGGCGCTTCAAATAGAGAAGTATATACCTGTAAATATATACTTACATGAATATTAATTAGAAGGTCAGGTTGCAGTCAGTTTCGTAAAAACGGATGCTTACGCCAATTAATGGGATAAGGTTGCTGAGCGGACTCTGGGCTTAAATTAAGCCGTGGCAAAAAGCCGGGACAAGCGCTAGGAGGATGATTATTAATTACAACAAATTACCCCCGGCAGAGTGCCAAACCCAGTACATAACAGTGCAGAGACAACAAAAAGCTATTGGTTCGTGGACGGACTACTTAATAGAAAGAGGCGCACACACGCGAGTTTCTGGCCATACGACGAATGTCATAATTCAAACTGCCATTCAGAAGATCAATGTTGGCAGCAGTTAGCATGTGGATAGCGTGCCATATGGACATGTATAAAATGACAGTCGCCGCCATTATCACACTTTAATGTTGTTCTCTTGACTTTATATCATTCGTGTCGTGATAATGACCAATTCATCATTGGCCTACAGAAGCCAACGGTCAAGCTTTTCTACGTGATTAAAACAGCAATCCGTCTCGGATGTGTACATTAGAACGAGAATCGTGCATTAATTGAAGCCGAAATTGCAAACTGTGTGAACGTCTCGTCTGAATTCTCGACATTGTTGTAGTACCTATACAAGTCATCTTTAAATTTTGAACAATTCGCAAGGAAGAGTACAGCAGGGTGTCAACTCTCCTCCGGTAAACCTCTTCGTGCTTGGCCCAAGCACGAAGAGGTTTACCTTATGCTCCAACTTGTGACCAAAATATTTTTGTAATATTGCAATACATTTAATGAAGTGATTTTACACCACAGTCCTTTAATTAACAGTGGGTAACCTTTTCATCTTTACACATATTACCAAAGAGTGCGTGCCCTTTATGTATTTTACGAGTGTTTTAGTTGCTTTGACCAGCGTTTATTATTACTTGCATCGCATTCTCAAGATTTTCAACTCTATTTCTGCATGCAAAATTTGAAAATAGGTTAACATTATTTGATACTTAAACACACATTTCGATAGTGCGTGAAATCAACTAACCAACTTAAAATAATATTTCTGTTCAGATTTTCCGTGATTTAATCAAAAACTCATTAATATAGGTTTGAATACATGATTTGTTAGCAAGAAATTCACCAAGAATTCTGGTCTGCACGCAATTAGATAAGCAAGAGTAGACAAGCATATTCCCATTGTCCCACCTTAATCTTGTATATACCCTTGTCTGACTTTTCAATGCTACGGCTGTACCGTACAATACAGCTTAGCTTATTGCATTTTATGAAACATGAATCTAAAACTTTGCCAGTTTCCTATATATGTTAACATTTTTTATAAGCCAAGTATATCTGATTTGTAAATACATACAATCTTAATACTTAAGCGGTCCAATAAATGTTAATCTAGCTAGAGAGTTCCTATCGAAAAAGGGACAGCAGATATAATTTGCACAAGGAGTAGCTCACTTAAAGCATAAACAGAGATAAGCATACACTTGTTACCCTAGCATCCTATACAGCGTGTATCGCGACGTGGGTATTTAAGTTGGACCATTCACAGTACCTACTATCACGACAAAAAAGGGATGAGTGTAGGTTTTTCTTTTACTGCTTATGACAAACTTAGTTTGCCACATTATAAAATAGACAATCGAGATATTTGGTCAATTCCATTTTGTAAATAGACAGCTCGTGTCAGACGGACGGACAAACAGAGAAGGTAGAAATTAGTAATAAGGCCACTGGTAAATTTCGGTTACGAAACCGTTTTCTTTTTTCTGTGCCTAAGAGGCTCATCCTCAATTTCATCAATTTGGCCACAGCGCATGTGTCCGGCGGCCGACGCACACGCATCAGTATTAGCATAACTAAATGCACGCGCACACCGCGCTTTGTGTGCGGCAGTAACGTGCAATTATTGCAAGACATTTGAAACATAATGCACTTAGCGTTTTCTTATCTTTCTACAAATTATCATATGACTGTGTCAGTAAGTCATTCTCGACCTATTTCTTTACAAGTGTTCCTTCCTAACGCCAAGTAAGGTTATATTCAGGAAGTAATATGGCAATTACAATACTGACTAGAGTCCAGTAGATCTATGTGACATGTGAAGAGCGCAGACTGATGATCTATGGCTGCCCCATGATATTCAGTTTGACTGTTCTGAAGTTTAAATTCAACTATTCATGAAATTCTCGTCTTAGCGCTTTAGCACTATACCCACCTTGCACTAGTCCTCAATTGTTTTACTTACGACATCGACAATTGAAAATATCAACTTAATACCTATAAGTATTTATAGTAGTAGTTTGTAGTATAAGTATTTGGACCCGGGGTATGTCCTTAAACTACGTCCGGACTTGGTTATGTCCTTAAACTATGCCAAAAAGAGGTATGGGCACTGCGAATGGCATCTCGCTTAGTGTGGTAGGGCACGTTCGGTGAATGTCATCTCGCTCAAATCTGGAGCAGAGCCCGACTGGGGAAGTACCTCCACCTTAGCACTAGACCCTACTCATAGTGTTGTGTTCCTGCTGGTGAGTAAGGTTGCCAAAGAGCTCAAAGAGGACCACTGGGTCCTCTTTGAGCTCTGAGCTGTGTTGACGATGAGGGACCCTCTTGTTCCTTTAGCCGTCAACACAGTGAATCCTCGTCGGTCGGCAACGCTCATGTGACTCCTGTGGAGTTACAGGCGTCCATAGGTTACAGAAGCTGCTTACCATCAGGCAGGCCGTATGCTTGTTTGCCACCGTCGTAGTATAAAAAAAAAGTATGATGAGATGTAACACATAATTATTTTACATGTTTTTTTAAAGTGGGGCATTCCACTCATACAATAGTATGTTATTCAATCAAATACAAACACTGAAAACATTGAAAAAATAATCAACCCAGCAGGATTTGAACCTCGCATCGATACGCCTTACCGGGGCTCGATCGCTTTACCAATTAAGCTATGGGTTCAGTTACTGAGTTGACGAAATTCTCAATGCCTTCAATCATCTTTTTGCATTTATTTTTACATCGACTTTATAGCAGCCGTAAGCGACATCTAGGTGCTAACTACTAGAGTTAGATACCCTTCCCGCCGACCCTTTTACAAGTGTCACAACGGAAATAATAGATGGCGCTGCTATCAACTCATAATTATTTTACATGTTGTTTGGCTGCTATAAAGTCGATGTAAAAATAAATGCAAAAAGATGATTGAAGGCATTGAGAATTTCGTCAACTCAGTAACTGAACCCATAGCTTAATTGGTAAAGCGATCGAGCCCCGGTAAGGCGTATCGATGCGAGGTTCAAATCCTGCTGGGTTGATTATTTTTTCAATGTTTTCAGTGTTTGTATTTGATTGAATAACATACTAGAGATGTAACACATTTAGAATTTCTTACCGTTGCTCAAATTTGTTGAGCTGCATTAGGTAAAATAACGCAATTTAGTACCTGAAACAAAAGATTTATGTTAAACAAAATGCTCAAAAGAAAAGAAAAAATGCTCAATAGAAATATTAAACACCTTATAATTATCTGTAGTATAATCTAGACTGAAACTACGAGGGCCCAAATTCCTTAAAAAGATAAGGCGCATTGGTTTGTCGTATCAGCCACTACTGTTCCCCGTAAAAAAAACCGGTATCAATAAGCTTGAAAATCATAAAACCCACTTCATATTGTAGGTATAATATAGGTACATACTACGTTGCTAATATAAAGATTCCTTCAGGATATTAAAATGCAGAAATGAAGTTGAATGTTGAAATTACAAACGAGAGGCATCTGCAATTCATATCTGCACTAATTAATCTTGTGGGGAGCCCGCCTTTGTTCTGTGAGCTTCGTGTCTGTCAGCTTCGATACGTCTGTTAAGAGGGTGGAGCGATTTGCAGGAATGTTGTCTCTTTATATCTATATTTGTATTCTTCATGTCTATTACTTTACTAATCATCCGGAGTCAACCGATATGAATAACATGTTTACTGCCATGTTAGAAAGGGCCCTTCTTAAAGACTTAAGCCTTACTTTGTAGCAATTTTTTTACCTGTTTATGACCTAAACATACTATAACTACATAATGTTCTTACATAATAGCAGCCGTAAGCGACATCTAGGTGCTAACTACTAGAGTTAGATACCCTTCCCGCCGACCCTTTTACAAGTGTCACAACGGAAATAATAGATGGCGCTGCTATCAACTCATAATTATTTTACATGTTGTTTGGCTGCTATAAAGTCGATGTAAAAATAAATGCAAAAAGATGATTGAAGGCATTGAGAATTTCGTCAACTCAGTAACTGAACCCATAGCTTAATTGGTAAAGCGATCGAGCCCCGGTAAGGCGTATCGATGCGAGGTTCAAATCCTGCTGGGTTGATTATTTTTTCAATGTTTTCAGTGTTTGTATTTGATTGAATAACATACTAGAGATGTAACACATTTAGAATTTCTTACCGTTGCTCAAATTTGTTGAGCTGCATTAGGTAAAATAACGCAATTTAGTACCTGAAACAAAAGATTTATGTTAAACAAAATGCTCAAAAGAAAAGAAAAAATGCTCAATAGAAATATTAAACACCTTATAATTATCTGTAGTATAATCTAGACTGAAACTACGAGGGCCCAAATTCCTTAAAAAGATAAGGCGCATTGGTTTGTCGTATCAGCCACTACTGTTCCCCGTAAAAAAAACCGGTATCAATAAGCTTGAAAATCATAAAACCCACTTCATATTGTAGGTATAATATAGGTACATACTACGTTGCTAATATAAAGATTCCTTCAGGATATTAAAATGCAGAAATGAAGTTGAATGTTGAAATTACAAACGAGAGGCATCTGCAATTCATATCTGCACTAATTAATCTTGTGGGGAGCCCGCCTTTGTTCTGTGAGCTTCGTGTCTGTCAGCTTCGATACGTCTGTTAAGAGGGTGGAGCGATTTGCAGGAATGTTGTCTCTTTATATCTATATTTGTATTCTTCATGTCTATTACTTTACTAATCATCCGGAGTCAACCGATATGAATAACATGTTTACTGCCATGTTAGAAAGGGCCCTTCTTAAAGACTTAAGCCTTACTTTGTAGCAATTTTTTTACCTGTTTATGACCTAAACATACTATAACTACATAATGTTCTTACAAAATAAAATCTAAACCAGAAATCATCGAGGAAATTTAACACAACTAAACGATATCTATTCTACAGCTTAGTGGAAATCATCGTTGATTTAATTCATTACCGTCAAAAACATTTCAAAATATGGATTGGTATTGAAGTATCAATGTTTGAGAACAAGCCATGAGTTCTGCATCTTGTGGCACAAGCAAATACATCTGCAAATCAAATCAACGACCACGCACGGGGCGGCGCGCCGGATGTCAAACCCTAAGTGTTTTACCATTTATTTTCATACAATCAATTATTTCTATTTCAAGCGACTTGCTCCTGTTTATTTATGAACGTTTTAATTATCTGGTACACACATACCTATAATTACTTATGACATCGTTTTGCGCATTTACAGCATGAAAACTGAATGGTGATCCAAAAAAAACAGAATATGATTTAGTAAATCGGAAATGAATTTAAGACTGACCAGGTTTCTAATCGTCTAAATAATTTGGTACCTAATAGGGCATTTTAAATCCTCATAAAAATAATGACGAGTTTTGGACTACGTAGTGACCACACACAACTACTTAGATGCAAGAACACGAATACGAAGGCATACTATTACCTACGTAGATACACATATTTTAATTGCATTAGATTAGCTGCACTTTATCTACTATTTAAATCTAAAAGAATAACACACTAGACAATAATAAATAGTTATGTACTGGCGTTATGAAATGTTTAATGGAGGATCTGACCAGTTTTTATTTCAAAATCATTGTCAGAAAAAGACAAAAGTCGTAAAACCTTAAGCATGTCACGTCTCACAGGCTAAAATCCTATTTATTTTTAAAGCATTAGTCAATAATGGCATACTTCACATAATAAGTTATCGCATCTTTTTATCAAACCAGTCACATCTTAAAAACTGATATAGATATAAGTATAGTAGGGTGATTGTGCTAGTTTTCGTCCACTCTTGTCAGTTTTCCGTTCATACTTATTTATATGTTTATCTTCAAGTTTTTCCTAAAATAAAAGCTTAAAATTAAAAAATCTACTATAGAATAAACGATAAATATAAACTATTGACCTTAAAAAGTTTTTCCCATTTATTTGCGTCAGTTTAATCAACGTCAGTTAAGTGGACGGTAACCTGGACCCGGACGGTAAACTAGCACAACAAGCACTAGGATTTATTTCTAAACACTGATTTAAACTTTCACGGTTTTTACACATATCTATTTGTAATAACGGGACTTAACCGCGTATATATTTCTAAAAATTACCTTCGACGTTTCGAGGACGACATTGTCCCCGTGGTCCCGAAGAAAGAGTCTTTCTTCGGGACCACGGGGACAATGTCGTCCTCGAAACGTCGAAGGTAATTTTTAGAAATATATACGCGGTTAAGTCCCGTTTATTTCTAAACGTTCAGAAACCAGAAAATCCCCTAAAATATCATATTCCTTCATTGTTATGACATACTCAAAATTAATATTTTCTCTTTTCCGTCTTAGATGCTCCGTAAATGAGTCGTGTAACATTCGAACCTGGACATACTTTTTAGGGTAATTTACAATATGCTGCTCCAACGGGCAAATGTCGGCAATTATACCCCTTCTACGTGTGTCTGGATGCCTGTATGGTTGCAAGTCGCAGCATTAGGATTAATGGCAGCCGTAGTGGAATCAACGCTCACGCGCACCTTGTTACGAGCCGACCAATAACGACGCGTCACGAAGCGTAATAACAATAATATCCATATTTCCTAGCAAATAAGGGAATAATGCGCGGTGAGAAGCGAATTAGGATGGGGCTATGAAATTCGGGATAGGAGTCGCTTGCGCTGCGCTGGCGGATTTCGCAGGTGGTGGGAAAAATTAGTCCTTGTAGAATAAATACACACTCACCCGAGTTCTCTAATTGTTTTTCTGTAATGTAATGAGATATTGTATATACATAAAGGCAATAATTTAATAGATTAAACTAACACTAAATAAGTTTGTACTTGTGTCTGTTTTATACACGAAAGTATATAAAAATAATGAAGAATTGGCTTATGTTGAGTATTCATGTATAAGTAGTAACCATAAGGAAGCTCTCCTGAAACTCATATGATGTAGGTAACTTTATTATACACAAAATATCTAGAAAAACGACAAATAATCACATGTAGACTTCAAATCCCTTACAAATCCTCACCTAATCCGCCACTTTCTTGGCCCCCCACCTAAACTTTGTCGGTGCGCTGCGATTATCATACAATGCCCACTTGCGATGCGGCCGCGTTGACAGATACGCGTTTCCTGTAACCGAAATGGGCGCCGCCATTTTGTTTAACGCTTGCGCGAAATGGTGGACGTGCGCGTGCACCGTTATAGGTAACTTTAATTAAATTAAGCGGAATATCGTAAGTAATTTTCTTGTATTAATGAAGTGTGATTCTGGTCCATGGCGAGAAATATTAACGACCGGTCTGTTCACAGATAAAGTGCTTTGTAACGATAATGAGAATTGCCTTTTTGTTTGACACAAATTTTATGGGACGAAAGATTGTGTGTACGAAGGAAGGTAAATATCATTATAGAAAAAAAACCGGCCAAGTGCGAGTCGGACTCGCGCACCGAGGGTTCCGTACAAACCTGTAGGTATATAGGGATAGTAACTTTTAAATTATTAAAAATATTTTTATTATATGATGTAACAAAAAATTTACGGTTTTCGCAATTTTTCCTTTATCTGTGCTATATGAAGTTTCTTCATGCCAAGTTTCAAGTTTCTGAGTTTACTGGAAGTACCCTTTAGGTTTTGAGTTTCTTGCGAGTACTCAGTTTCAAAATATGCGACTTAAATAGCTATTTCTTTTGATTGGCTTGACATAAAAGTTTGATTTTGCTACATCTGAAAGGTCCTATAGCCCTGAGTATTTGACATGAATTTCAATTGAATACCTCCACGCGTTTACGAGGAAAAAGGTAGTAAGTTTAAAATTTAAAAAAATATTTTTTTGTATGATTTTACTAAAAATGTATACTTTTTGTAATTTTTCCATTGTCGATGCTATATGACGTTGCTTCGTGCCAAATTTCAAGTTTCTGAGTTCACGGGAAGTACCCCGTAGGTTTTGCGAGTGCCGAAACTCTAAAATTTGCAGCATAAACGACTGTATCTTTTGATTGCGTTGGCTTTTAAGTTTGATTTTTTCACAGGTCCAAGGGACAATAGACCTGAGTATTTGGTATAAATTTCAGCTTGATACCTTCACGCGTTCCTGAGAAAAATGGTCTTGACAGACAGACAGACAGACAGACAGACAGACAGACAGACAGACAGACAGACAGACGGACAACAAAGTGATCCTATAAGGGTCCCGTTTTTTCCTTTCGAGGTACGGAACCCTAAAAATTAATACAGATAAACCTTTTTCAACTGATTTCAAGATTTCGAAGGAGGAGGTTATCAATTCGTCGGGATCTTTGTATTTTTTTTATGCATGTTCATCGATTATTCAAAGACGGCTTTTTTGGAAAATTCTTTTTGTTTGAAAGAGTTGGTCCCATTGTAACCAGATCAGGATCTAATTATGGGAATAGATCAGAAATCGAGGGAACTCTTAAACTATTATAGGCACACCTATAGTGATTTGAAATTTTTTTACAGCAGCTCGAACATTTGCTTTTGGAAAGGCGGAGGCTAAGTGAAGTCGGTTTTGTTTAAAATTATGTTACCAAAGTTACAGATGAAATAAATAAGTTACTTACCAGTCTTACCACCCCGTGCGTCAAAAGTATTGCAAAACTTAGGTTATCCCGATCGTGTTATACAAGTATGGCAGGTGTGAAGCGGCGCGCATCCTAGTGCATTTTGAAATTACTCTCACGGCGTATCGTACGAGATAATTTAGTACGTGATGCGACTCGCATGACCACCGGTTACGTCATGTGATACGAGTACTTACCACTATAATAATGCTTTATTAGTGCTTATAGCATAGAAATATAACTCCGAATTAATTCAGCCAGGTGAAATGTTAGTGGAGTACGGGAACGCCTTTTTAACCTATAGAAATGACATAAATCACAAGTCCGATTTTATTTTGTGACCTGTTAGAATACGTTAAGTACTAATAATAAAAAATATTTTCTAACAATTGTTAGCATTGCGCTAGGTATAATACATGTATTTGTTTGCTATACATAGAAAAGATTATGTAAGTTATTTTTCTCCACCAGGCTATCGCTTTTTACCATTGCAACATTTTTCACATTTTATAACGGTTTTGTCAAGAGCATATGTCGTCAAAGCCATTTGTAATTCGTTTAGAATTAAAGGTCACTTATATTTTGACAAATTGTTTTCGATTATGCTCACATAATCTATTGACCAAACTGTTATAAAATGACAGATGGTGTTGAAATAGTTGAATGCAATAGTATGGTAAAGGAAAATATATCTTGTATAATCTTTTCTTGTTGTTATTAACAAATATCTATATAATACCTAGCGCGACGTCAAAACTGTTAGAAAATATTTTTTACTATAAGTAATCATATCATATTCTCTAACTAAAAAAGAAAATCGCACTTGTGAGTTATCTAAGCTCAAAACTGTTCGCGTACTGTACTACTCGTGTATGTATCTACACATTTGTGTGTAGGGAAATCGATTTTTGACAGTCCAAACGACATAGCACATACACAAAAAATAGTTGAATAGAGACTCATAGCGCATGCTAAATCAGTATTAATGACTAATAAATCACAAACGCATAAGTGTGTGTGCCATAACCTGCAAGCCAATATAGCCTGCGCTGCGGTTGATGTAGAGCGAATCGAAAATTTAAGAGTACTTAGCAGCTGACTTGAGTTTACTCAAGCCCTTTAAAATTCCGTTCTAAAATTGATGTTCGCATTGTTGCATTTACGTGCGCTTCGCTTTTATTATGAAAATTATGGTCACTGTAATATAAATATGGCCAATTGTAAACCTTAGCCAGCCGTAAAGCTCATTCAATACAAATATATTTTATTGTGCAACATACTGAGGGAAACAATGCACAGAAGGAATATTAGAAATGTAATAACTTAGTAAACAACATGCGGTCTAATAATCGCCGCTGATATTCAATACCCTGTGGATACATACAGGCTGATATTCAATAGAAGCTTTTACAAAAACTAATAATAATAACATGTGCACTTTATACGACTGTGATTTAATAGTAAGTATATGACTAAGCGCTCTGAGCAGACTTTGTAAGCAATTCCCATTTACAATATCACCAGAACCAGAAAATATCAAGATATCATGCGAGATAACCAACCATTACCGATAATATTATACTAACATGTTTTTACTGTTCGGGTTAAAACACAAGCACAATTTCTAACTGCCTATATAATAGACAAAGCCCGGACGACGGGAGCAAAAATGCACTTTTCACTAGTGCTTAGTTAAATATCGACTATTCTATCGACATCCATACGAACAATTTTTGAATCAGAAATGTATTGATCAAACTCATTATCTTACATTGTCAGGTTGTTACACAATATTACATCAGGTACCTAGGTAAGCTCACATTATATATTATTTCAGTCAACTAATTACATACTATAATTATTATCAATAATATCATACTCATGTGAATGATCGTAATAATAAAATAAGAGTGACAGTTCTTTTAAATAGATACTTTTCTCATAACTTATGATCAATAAATTTCTAATTCAAAAATTGTTCGTAGGTATGGATGTCGATAGAATAGTCGCTATTTAATTAAGCACTAGAAAAAAGTGCATATTTGCTCCCGTCATCCGGGCTTTGATTAAACCACATCCTTGAACCCTTCAGAGTCAAGGACCCCATAAACACCATACAAATAGCCCTACTCGTAAACGTAATCCCAAAAATTACAAGTCCTTCGAATAATTTCAGCAAGAAAAACCCAACCACACTACGTTTTAGTATCATTCCAAAACCAAAACGTTTTTTTATAGCGCGAAAAGGCCTGATGGGAAAAACTTACTGAGTTAATACCACTGAAATTACACCGGATGTAAAAAATAATACTGAACCGCCAAAGACAACCGCCCATTTACTCAAATCAAATCACATTAAGCAAGTGTTTATAAATCCATTTCTTCTTGAGATCCGTACCTACAGCAAAGTGAATATGAATCAAAGTTTCCTTCTATAGGTATGACTAATATTTTCACTATATTTTTTTAGTTTTGTCGGGCAACTATTAACAAGGTTTATGTACCTACTTAAATTCATGTCATGAGTAATAAAGACCGACAAATTTGCATAGAAATTAAACAAAAAGATAACACCCTTTTTTTATTGCTTCTGGTGGGAAATACGGAAGTTCAAAAAATTTACATTTGTATCTACTTACATTTAAAACAAACCTTTGGTATAGATTTGATCTACTTAATGTCGCTTCTTTGACAGCAAATAGTGAATATTCTAAGTTAAACCTGAACCAAAAATGAGAGATTAGGTACCTTCCTACACCTTTAATTTCACTTCTGGTTTTGCCACGCTTATTTCTTATCGAGTGAAACGGCTCTCACTCGCACCTGAATCATGGAATCGTATTGCGTTTGATGATACCAAAGTTTTATTCGCCATTTATAATATCGTTAAAAGGCAATGTATTCCTTAAAACACGGTACGGAACGAGCACGCGAGCTCTTTGCGGTTTTTTTAATGCGATGTAGGAGGTATTTCTGGCCAACAACGATTTTCCGTATAGAAGTTTTGGTTGTTACAAAGCAATATAGTATTCAAAAGTGTTTAATATTAGTATTAATCAAATATACAAAAATATTATGTCTTTGATACCCACCTATATTTGACTGTAAAATACGTAAAACAAGAATTCTCTTTGGAGACGGCGTTACCAAAAATTTCCTATGGACAACATAAGACTAAGACTTCATCAACATAACATAAGGTACCAATATTTAAAAATTAAAGAGCAGACAACTCAATCTCAAACAATTTCTGAATTTGTATATGTTATCCGATACCGGATGCAGACAATTGAAGCGGGCGACCAGGCTTGCGTGAAATACCTTGAAGACCTAATTTCACGCGTTCGATGGAAAGTTGGAAACATTAGTTGATATCATCTAAAACCCCATATGTCGTGAGTCATCCAAAATCATTGTCCTCAAACTGACTTTAATATTCGTTACGTGCTTACATTACTAGATTCATAAATACAACGGGACCCTGGGAACACGGATCGTGACAGTGGATGGACGGTGCCGTGGATAACGTATGGATGTCCCGATGTATGAGAGCGGGAGAGGTCATGTATTGTATGATATTCTAAAATAATATTTAGTCGGTGCAAGCTAACATATTCTGGCGTTCGTGATATACCTATGTAAGCGCAGTGGCTGTTTGATTTATAGCCAAGGCGATTATTTTTCTTCCAAATGTTGCGCTCGAAAGCTTGTACGTAAGAGAAGGAGAAGGTGGTTTCCAATGCGATGAGGTTCAGTTTTAAGAGATAAGTATTAGTTTTCTTATTAACATAAAGTTGGTTTTCTGCAAATTTGGCGTCAATTTGGGTTACACGTAGCCATAATAATTTGCATGTATATTTTAAAATGTCCGAATGACATGGCGAGTTCTTCAGTAAAACTCGGAAAAATATGTTATTACAATTTTTCATAATTTTATAAACATTACGTCTGACAACAATTAAACATGGTAATCCAATAATTGACATTTATGTGTTTACAGACAAGTATCGCGCGTGACTTGAATTTCTGCATTTTCTACGCTGTGCTGTTTGTTTATGTACTAACCGTTGTTACTCTCATCCATCCACTTTCGCTAAGTATTAAAGGTATAAAGCAAGCACTAGCACAGCCACCTAACAGTTTCCCCCGTAAACTGGACAGGTATGAAAGTGCGTAAATAATTACCCACCACTGAACATGCTTGGGGCATTTAATATTTCAAAATAGGGCCATAGCACTCGCCGGCGTCGGCTCATAACCATTCAGTACACTTGCGGTAACATTTTACCAATAATATACTAGCTGGAGGTTATTTCAACGTGGCCCTAAAGGAGCTTGTTCATAATATTTACAGATCAAAGCCATCGGAAACATTACATTCGAACAATCCTACAATGTTAGTAACTAAAAAGCTTTTTATAGAAAACGTAATTTACAGTGTTACGAGTTGATTTGCTAGATCTGGTAAAGATCACTGTTAATCTTTGGATAAAAGCAGCACATGAACGCATTTGTGATGATGGCTAAAATTTATGCATTGGTTTAGCACTTTTTAAGTTGACGTAATGATGACAATGATATTATGTCAGCTTTTTTATTAAGTTACACAAGGATTTGCTGTCTGATTGTGCAGTGTGCACGGGCAGTAATATGAAGTTTTCAATGTAGCATTTTCCGCGCAATATATCTCGGCGTGAAGACAGATCTCACCGTGCACTGGAATCACGACTTTTTGAACGCTAATGTTACACTTGTAACCATATTTCTGATAACAATACGCTTTTTACAATTACCTACCTATTACAATTATAGGAACCAAAGTACTATATTATTGTATGTCCATTAGGTAGTTTTTGCATATGTTGTGTACTCCCTTATGTTCATTCTTTGTACCTTTTTGAGTTATTTTCATACTTAATGCTTAAGGCGATTATTTTCTCACTATGTTAAAATAGTACAAGTAGGTAGATAATTCTCTGCCATATTAATGCCACTCGCAGATTGGAGTGTTATCTAATTTAATATTTTCCATGTGTTTATTACAAGTTGACATTTGTTGTTATTTTACTAGATTCATCTCAAATAGATATTGATTATCTTAAAAATTGTTCCAAGGGGTTAAATAACTGAAACGTTTTATTTCCATGTAAATTTTTCTTATGTTTAGGTACCTACATTGGTTATGTTTAGGTACCACTATGTTGGGTAATGAAATAATACCTATTTTAGTAGTATAACATGTTCCTTTAAATATATAACTATGTTAAAGGGTATAAGGTTTCCACCCCGCCCCAGCATATTGGCAACTCCACCATGTGAATGACCATTCATTGCTCATTCCTCGCCATTATTTAATTCATTCTTCTACTTTCTTCTTAGCAAGTCGCTACATCGGCCTTAACATGTAATCCCGTGTTAATTACTTTAATATAAAATGTGACCATCAAGAATAGACTACTTATTCTTCTCCTACTACAAAACCAGCCCCAAGATGCCCGCTGATCATCATCATCATCATATGAACGTGTGTTCCTTTTTTTCTGCGTCTCAAACTTCAATTAATGCCTCATTCGTCTTCATCATCCAGAAATAGATGTATTTTGGTTTTGTATGCTGCTGTTTGGCTGAGAGAACAAGAAAATTTACGTGTTTTCCAATAATTATCCCAGACACGTCAAAATGGTCCATAAAAGGAATATTTAGCAAATTCTCACGATCGTGCTCCGTCGTGATGGATTAATAGCTCCGTGACACGGGCCCACACCGGCTCATTGCGACCTGCAATTATAATTACTAGCCGATCAAAAATGTTGCCGGCCTCTGACGGGCAACAATAAACCACAGTGTTGCCTAAATGGTTTGTCCGCATAGCATGAAAACTACGGGTCGTATACACTGAAGGTTTTATGCTCCTTGCCCTAGCCTCGGGAATGTTATACATATACAGATTGATTACTTTTTCTAAAGTCGCGTATTACCTGAAGTTAACCGGATTATTGAAAATGTGTGGACGCTATGACAGATTTGCTAGATAGGTATCAACGCAAACTTGCCCGTACTATTACTATTATAACCCGACACACGTTCGAAACTCCATCATTACCCAGCGCTGTTGGTACTAAAACGTGTGCCAGATGGCATACAATCACAGCCTCTGCCACGCGACCTTGGCAGAAAAACAGAGATTGTAAACCATGTAGCCCGTAGTTGCATGCCAAATTTCCCATGACCTTTAAACGCCCTTGATGGCTAGGCGTGCTCGGCCAACCATTGGCAGAAGAGGTGGTTGGTAATCGTCTAGCTGCTTGTTGTAAACCCTGCGAACGACATTCGCGCCGCTGCACGCACCGACTGCGGACACATCGTGCACGCACACTGTAAAATGTACATAATGTTATGTTTTATTTTTAAAATATATTTTGTCGTTTCTACTTTTGTAGGTATGCTGTATAAGTTTACTACGAATAAAAATTCTGATTTTTTTCCTCATTTGCACACAAAAGTGCATAACAAACTTCAACCTTTTGGGAATTTCAATAAATAAACGAGCCATGGCATCACTGTAGGTGTTCCGTTAACTGAAGTTGGGGGCTTGTTGTCAGCCATATAGACAGCAAAGCATTAAACTCGCTTCGACCAAGGTCACTTGGCAGAATCTGCGGCTGCCTGCCGTCTGGCACAGGCTTAAACAAAAACTAGTCGCCTCATTATTCTCGACTTATGCTGGCCTAATTCGATATTACCTTTGCCGGAAACCTGAGCGGTGACAAGCTTTCACCCATCAGCGCCCACGACAGACGATCGGGTAAGTTAGACCACGGGGTTTTGCTCGTTACAAATAAAATAAAATAAACTGTACCCCAATTACTATTTAAAAGTAGCTTGTTAGACATTTCTCAGATTCAAATGACAATACTAGCGACGTTACAAGATTAAATAAATAAACTAAGGTACCTAATTATATTTGTATTACCAAGCTTTCCGGATTTATAAACACAATTCGGCTATCCGGTTCTTGGCAGCAAAAGGTACTAATGCATTGAATTACCAAATAACATTTTCGGATTTCAAAATCACGATAAACGAAACAAGACAGAATATTTAACAATGACATTAGTAATAAAGCTAGAACAAATACCTAAATCAGGTTAGCAAATAGTTAAGCAGATACAAACTACCAACCCTATAAAGAAGTATCTAAGCCATAACTTAAGCTTGAAAAATATCTTCCAGTCAGTTTGTGGAATGCTTCTACTATAAACTCAAAACGTCTTACTTTAAGCTTTGCTATTGCTTTACTGTCCTATGAATCTTAACACCTATATATAAGGTTGATTTGCGGTCGTTTTTGTTTAGAGAACACCAAGAATAATTTGGTAAATGCTGGCGGCAAAAATACTCAAGCGCAAATGAGTGATACTTGCAATATGTTAGTTACACAAAGTGACAAGCTAAATAACAGTATTGTGCTACTGATGTTTTGTTTAATATTGAAACAATAGCCATAGATGGATGCATACTAAGCCCCTTGGAAAGCGAAATTTTTTACTTCAAAACGAAATTTGTATAACATGAAAGATATCATACAATATGTTACATTTTTGTGATCAAGGCTGTGCTACTGCGCTTGGTTCCGTCTATACCTACCGCACCAAAGACTATAATTTGAGAACAAGGAAAGAGATGCAATAACATTGAAGGTGATGACGAAAGAGACAGCATATGATTACTCTTTTTTCTCCGCGCAAAACCTCAAATACAGTATAGCGTGACTGAAGCCGGGAAACGTAATGATAGCTGTGGTTAGGTTATTATTAAAATGCATCACGCTCGCACTTCAGGCAGCTCCGTTGATTAGAGCAGGATGCGCGACCTACGTGATCCCCATTACGCGGTGCGTTTCGGATTCTTTTGTTCTTCGTCGTTTTTTAGTATCTTCGCTAGTGGTTTTCAGTGACTCTGTCTGTTAGTAGAAAACTTATCATTTTATAACTAGTTTCGTAAAATGTATTATCACGTGGTTACCCTTATATGTATTTATCTTACAAATTAAAATGAGTAATCAAAGCTCTTACTTTAATCTTTTCTTCGTTTATGAATTGAAAGCATTGATTTATCGTATGTATTCTACTAGATGCAACATCTAGAACAAATTTTGTGCGCCATGTCTGGCGGTTGACAGCTGTGACTGAATTAAAGACTTGTAGTGATTTTCACTACAACTTTTGGGACAAAAAAAATCTTAGGGATGTCATCTTCTGTTACTCAATGATTGAAAGACTGGTTTTCTACCATCAATCATAAAATCCTTAAATTGTATGTCTCACAGGGAAAGATAATTCCTAATTCGATTCTTGACAGCTGTCAGTTCAATATATGCATTATTTATAAAGTCACAATTGTGTATTTTGACATTACGCATCGCACTTTCAGAAAAGGTAAGTAGGTACCTACCTATCAATAAAACTCCAACAATACTAGTATGACCAGAATATTAGGTAGATAGGTCGCTAACTACATGGCTGGAAATACCTACCGCGTTCGTTAAAATTCTGGGGGTCACTGTCTGCGAATTCCATTGGACACTTGTTTAGAATACTAACTCGTTTTATGACATTTTTATATAGCTTTAAAATTGTTAACTTAATGGGAATCAACGAGTGCAGCTTTGTACTCTGGCAACTACATTTGTGTATTATTTTCTTACGTAAAGTTTTGAAAACATTATTAGTGAACCTTAACATGGGTAAGTTAGGTACATTTTAAAACCATACCTTTTAATTTTACGCAAGTACATGCTACTGACAAATCGGGGCTCCAGCAAGACTACTAGTTAATAACAATAATAACCAGTGATCGTAGATTTTCCAGCGTTTTTGGTGCAGTACTAGGGTTATTATTATTTTGAGGCTATTATTTGAACCAAGAATCATATATAATCAAAGCCATTTAGAACTAAGTAATAATAGAGATGGTTGGTAATTAAATAACAATTTCACACAAAAAAGGTAATTGCACCGGTTTTGCTGAAAAATCTACGATCACTGCTAATAACTGTAGGCATATTTCTGTCATCCCTCACGACATGGTCACGAAAAAGAAACTTTTGTTTAGTTCCCAGTTTACCACCCATTTTATCATATTATCAGTGCGCTACAACCAATTTGTTTACCTTCAGTTACACGTGCTCTCATAAAATACAAGTTTAAATAAACCAATTCTACTTATTTCAAAATGTATGTTACACCCTTACTACACGGACGAAATTTAACATTGGTATAATATTTGTGATCGTATTGATATAATATCGTGAGCATATTACGTTTCCCGCGACTCACTGATTACAACAGATCATCCTGCGATACTGGCCGGTGCCGGTACAGGTTTGGCCGCAGTGTAACCACACCCGGGCCCGGGCTAGGATAAGGGCAGTTACGCACGAGACTTATATAGTTAGGTATTTACCTATTGATGCACATTGCACGCGACTCTGTAACTGTTTGCGACCGTAATTACATCCGCTAACATTTTATTGTATTGAATGGTTTGTCGTTCTCTGCAGAGTTAAGTTAATCAGTTCACCATTGTGGTTGGAGCAACCTGTTTGCCATTTTTATGGGAATCGAAGGAGTTTTCTTATGGGGCAGTAGAATATTACGTTAAGCAAAGGGCTGATCATTTTAATAATATTTTATAAATCGGAGCAGATAAAAATGGCCCTGACAGCTATCATCCCATAAGAATGTCATCTCGCTCAAATCTGGAGCAGAGCCCGACTGGGGAAGTACCTCCACCTTACAGAAAACCACAGCCAAATAGCACTAGACACTCATAGTGTTGCGTTCCTGCTGGTGAGTAAGGTTGCCAAAGAGCTCTAAGAGGACCCAATGTGTTGACGATGAGGGACCTTCTTGTTCCTTTAGCCCACAGTCAATCGTCCTTTTTGTAAAGGGTCGGCAACGCGCATGTGACTCCTTTGGAGTTGCAGGCGTCTAGGTTACGGTAGCTGCTTACCATCAGGCGGGCCGTATGCTTGTTTGCCACCGTCGTGGTATTTAAAAAAAAAGGAATTCTCGAACTATAGTTACAGTCGACGTCAAAGATATATTTACACTTTACATTTCTTTGTAATAAGATGCAAAAGTATAACATACATTTCTTTGACGTCGACTGTACAATGAAAATGAACTAAGAAAAGAGCTAGAGTTTGTGCGGAAAGAGTAGTCTCGTTGTTTATATGAGAACTCATGAATTTTACAAGACTTCTATTACCGCACAGGCTCTATAAGTGACATTAAATTTGAAACATAACTAAGAATTAAATTATTCCACACTTATTAAACGACGAGAACTTTACAAAAAGAGTGTCTTGATACATTTGTTTGCCATAAAAATGTTAAATATTTAACAAATAGACGAACTCGTCCTAATAAACCTAACT
Organism: Pammene aurita; assembly: GCA_947086415.1. NCBI lineage: Eukaryota > Metazoa > Arthropoda > Insecta > Lepidoptera > Tortricidae > Pammene > Pammene aurita. The sequence continues at coordinate 28,587,070 of OX352290.1, read as the reverse complement.
AGGTTTATTAGGAATTTTGATACTAATAAGGAACATTATGTTACACTGAAGGCTATTAAGACATAAACCTACCTCAATATCTGAATATAAAGGGTGCTGTATCTATTTTATTTACTATCTTTATGTAGACGCTTTTCTAAACTAAAGTTGTTGAATAATCGCTAATTTATTCCCGGCGCTAAATATGGCGCGACACAGCCACACTTCAGCGCAAAACGAACATCAAAACTGGATACAATATGCCGAATTTCACCTGCATTATCGCGAACGTCAATGTGCAACTGTCTTTAATTAAAAAAGGGGTGGAGTTATTAAATAATTAAGCGCCGCCCCCCGGCCAATGGGGAGCGCGCGCGACCAATTAGCCAGCCGCCGGGTGCGTATGCGCAGGACGCTTTTTTCACACATCATGGCGGTCGGACAGTACAGCGTGGAAATTTGTAAACGTCACCAGATTGTTTTGGACTCTCCACTTAACTTAGGGATACTATATATTTATTTATATTACTTGATACGACAAATAGTGGGTTAACTGGAATTGCAACGGGTAATATCTAAGTATTAGTCAAATTGGTTTGAAAGTGTGTATAGTTCCTAAATCTTACGACATGGAAACATCAATCAATCAGTAAACTAGGTAATTCCTTACGTAAATATGACGATTAAAAATTACGATCGTAGGAATTACAACAAATGGTCCATTTATACAGCTTCGTAGGTTTAATTATAAAATTAAAGGTTGCTTTTATTTTCACCACTAAGATATTACTGGCACAAAACATCAATTGGATTATTTTTATTTAAAAACGTCGATCTCTTTAAACAAGTAAATACTATTGTGATGGACTGATGGTATAAATTAAATCCAAAATACATGGTTGTAGTTTAAAAAATCGGACTTGAATATTAGTTGAATTATTTGATAAAATACGAAATGTGGTCGGTTGGGGCATTTGTAACCGTGGGATAATTACAACTCCATACGTAGAAAAGAAACACTATAACAAATATCCGTTGCACCGAATTGCAAATTGTTTTGTAGCAAAGTACGCGAACTTTAGTTTTATAATAAAATTATAATATTTCTACATTGCTGCAATTGTTACACGGTTACAAATTACCCCACCTGACCCTATCCACATGGCCATATAAATATGTAACATATTATTCTATTTTTGACTGGCATTGGCAGTTTGATAAATTCGTATAGTCAGGAATTTACACGAATTTTATATCAGTTGTTAAATAGCTTTGGAGATTGTCTGGAAGGGATATAATGACAATGCTGAGATTGTCGCATTGCATACCGAAGGCATCTTTCCTTTTTGTCAACTAGTAAAAACAATGGTACGTTTACTAATCAACGTCTGAAATAACGAGCCAAATCGTATCAATCGATGCTGCATCGACTCCATCTGTTATCGAGCACAAAACGATCGGATCGCTCAATCGGTGGTCTTTGTCAACCGAGAATTCATGCAAACATATCGCGTAAAACACAACCGTATCTAAAACATTTAAAATCGTTTTTCGATTGACGGGAATCATCGTCAATGGCGCACTAAGAGTACAGCGTAAAAGCAACTGTCATTCAAAATTGACTCTTATCCAGATTGGATTAAAGAGTACATTTAAGATGTTAGTGATACAAAGCCTCATTGAAACCCTTAATTAATGTCATGTAGGCATGTGTCATTTTGACGCCTGTTTTTTTTATATTAAAGTGATGTAAAAAAGAGTGTTGAGTGTAGAGGGGTTTGTGGGTATAATTGAACATTTAAAATGTAAAAAAGTGACCGCTTCACGTTCAAATACTTAATTAAATTATTTGCTTAATCAAACAGGAAAGTACTCCTATTCAAACCAAAAGGCTCTAATATAAATATGTTGTGAAGTGATTCAGAGGATAAAAATTACACACCGTATGAACCACCGTACCAATGAAGGTTACATAGAACTCGATTCCCACCGGATTGACTCATTTTAAGTCATATCAGTATTTTCTTACAAATGATGTTGCGCCGCCTGTTTTTTGACTCCAGAGACTAAAATGACAGCTCGATCTGCCCTTATCTGACACAATCTGCTCAATCCTGCTGTTACTTTAATACAAAACTTGATAAATAGATTTCGTACGGAAAGATAAATGTGGTGGTTTTTATTATATGGAAACACATACATTCTTCGACACTTCCCTTTCCTGTTTAGTCTAAACCCAGATAAAATTGGTAGAAAAAGTGAAATCGAATTATCATTTTACTATCTGGAATAAAAATATAGACTATAATAGGTAATTCATTTCTATGCTATTTTTTAAAAGTCCCTTACACAATTTAAACTTGTCCTACAATTCTTTACACAGTATCATCGAGCCGCAAGTATGCACCTATACTTACGAGTCGGTGATGCTACTGATGCTGATGCAAGCAAGATGGCGAGCGTGGAAACAAGCGGCAGCATGGATGTTGTGATACGAGATCAAAGCGCCGATGGAAGCCGAGCTGTCCAAGTCTCCACCGGCAGGGTTGTCAGTGAACTTACTACTGGTGTTCCAATGCAGAAGTTGGGTCTGTTAAATTTATTATAAGAGAAGTATAAACATCCACTTAAAAATACGATGTTAAAGAAATGTACAGTGAGATTCAAAATTCCATGGACCGTTTATGAATAAATTCATTAATAATGTGTCAATGCAATTTTGAAATTGGGTGTACCTACTCAGTTAAGTATTTATTCTAAATACTGCAGGTAGGTCAATATTCAATTATGTTTAGGTTTATTAACATTAAAAATTTTTGAAGGACAGATTTTGCTATTTAGGTATGTTTAGGAATGTTTGAAAATCATGAATATTCTTGACAGCAGTCTTAATAATGTAGTTTTGATGTAACTTTGCGATTTAATCTTGTCTGCGTGCAATAGAACGAACGTGTCCTATTTTTATAAATTTCTTCCCTACCTTACTAACCCTACCAACCCTACTTATCTCCACTAAACGAGTTTCAGATTAGTCCGACTATACTCATTAAGTGTAGCTTACTCGAGCTTCCGATATGCTGCGTCGGTTATTTCAAAAACAACTTAGATGTATGTTGAGTCTATAGCGGCTTAAGTTCTTTTTGAAATGTTACAACATCGATTGAAGCTGTATTTGACACGATACATTTAATTAGTTGCCTTTCATCTATCACTGGGATTTTTCGATAAAGTACCGCCATCAAAGGATCATGTATTTGCGGTAACTCTCGTTGCGTCATTGTGTTTTGGAGCCATACTCAGAATTAGCTTTTCAGTAAGTATTCACTTGCAATCTCTGCCAAATTTTATTATCAGCCTAACCTAGGCTGCCGATGGATTTATAATGTTTTTTTATTAACATCGTGTAAAGGTATTTGTTACCGACGTACACTGTCGTATTTGATTGCTACCTATATAAAATAGTTTAACCGTATTTGCTTAGTAGTAATAGTATAACTATTGAGGTACCTACAACTAATAAATTAAGAGTTTCACAATTTGGTAGCTAAAACGATGTGCTTTGAAATGCTATTTGTTAGTACCGACCATTATCTTGCAAACATTTATCAAGTCATGTAAATAAGATGGTTCTCTCAATGGAGATCTATCTGTTTTCCAATCCATCAAAAGGATGCACTACCCATTATTATTATGACATATGACTGACGATTACAATCCTTGCGATCCTGCCGCCGTCTCATAATTTATTCGCCATTCCGTCGAATTCTTACCGTTTATGTAATCGATTAAAACAGGTTAAGGCGAAAGTGACGTTCGAGTAACGTATCGGCAGTGCCATAAATAAGTGTCGCGTCGAGCCTTAAATGAGAGTTAGCTGGACCTGGATATAGCGTCGGTAAGGACTGTTAACATAAAAAGACTATCACAATTCCTGTAGTCTGCTCAGTTCAATGTAACGTTATGACTACTTGATAAATCAGATTTTGTATACATATTCATAGTTCAGCGTTATCTCTTCAATATCTTGTTAAACTTTATAGGTAGTTGTGTTCCTGTTAAAAAAATGTTTGTTAAAACAACTATTATAATAAGCAATTATTTTATGACTTAACTACTATAACCATTGGAGATTGAATTGAAATATCAATTGAAAAATAAAAAGCACTATTAAGGAAGCAAACCTATAAAAAATTTCTACTTGCTTTCAGTGTAGTTTAAGCAGCAGTTTGCTCGGCATTCCATACCACTGTATTACCTCAGCCGTGTTAGGAGCAATTAACTTGTTACGACGATACCTTCTAGACGTACCTGAAATGTTACTCCCATAGCCTAAGAGCTCATCACCTGATAGTGTGAGCTTCAGATGCATAACATGTGTAGGTAGTCGGGAACCAAATTGTTACGGTTTGTCAGATAAAATACGCTATAAGCGATGGTAATATTTAATAATCCTGAGCAATAAAGACGACTACGTTTCTTTGCAAACGTGGCATGTTAATAACGTAACTCTTGCAATTTATTTTGACACCATGAGGAGTGTTACGTTAGAAGTCGTTTAGAGGAAATAAAACTCAGCTAACTAGCAAACTAATTATGTGACACCCAGTCATACCACTATGTCAGTCATGATAAACAACTTATGTACTACAAAAAAAGTTATTAAAACGTAAGTACGTATAAGTATTTATAGTACTACTAGCTTTTTCCCGCGGCTTCGCCCGCGTACTATAAGTACTCAAAAAGGAGGTTCTCAGTTAGACTGGTATGTTTGTATGTACCACATTTTCCCCTTTTAGGGGTTGAATTTTCAAAAAACCTGAAACACGTGTTTACTCATTTATCGTTAGGAATACTCCCGTGAAGTTTTGAATAAAATAGTCTAACAAATCTTGTTTCGCCATACAAACTTTGGACCCCCATTTTACCCCCATCCCCATTATATCCCATATTTTTAGGGGGTGAATTTTGAAAAATCCTTTCTTAGTGCACCCATAGACCTTATAAGGAACCTACGTGCCAAATTTGGAATCTCTAGAACCAGCGGTTTGGGCTGTGCGTTGATATGTCAGTCAGTCAGTCAGTCAGTCAATCAGTCAGTCAGTCAGTTTCTTCTTTTATATATTTAGATAATGTAGTCAATATTTCTGAGCAGAAAATACCTTTTAAAACTTACTACAACAATACAATACTGAGTATGCTTCTCACGTTTTGATTGGAATCCGAACTCGGGGCAGGAATTTGTGTTTGACAGTGATATCCATACATCGTGTACAAATCACAGTAGGCAAGGGCCCACAAATCATGTGATCGTTTAGGGGGGGGGGGGGAGTTGTTAAGAATATTGACGATTGATTAAAACACAATTTTAAAATCACCAAATATCACCGAGGGGGGGGGGGGGGGGGATTTTTGGACGACCTCTAAGTAAGTTATAAAAACTAAACTAACGAGAGTAACAAGTAGTTATTATTGCCATGCCGGACTGACGAACGATCAGTATGAAATATATGTAAACAATGTTATCATTTGTCTCACCTTTACAAACAACTTTGGTGACGCGTGCGAGGGCCTCAAGGCACGAGAGGTTGAACGTACCAGTAAACCAGTCAAATACAAGCTGTAAAATATTACAAATGTGATAAAAAATAATAATATTCAATATGTATCATTCAAAATCATCGCATAAAACTAAATACAACAAGCTAATGCATGACAAACGAGGCAAAACTTTTACTAAATTACTTTGCACTCTAGAGGATAAAACGCAACTCTTCACAAACTTATTAATGGAAGTTAGCCTTTCTGAGAGGGTGTAGTGAAAAATAACTATAACGTTTTCTAACAAGACTAATGAGTCCCCGTAGGATTGTTCCTTCACCTAATCCTAGAGCGCTTTTCTTGCATCCTTAAGGAGCCTGAACTTGCCGCAATATATACAAGCTTACCAAAAATTACTGCACGTGTCATTTAAAATTAAAGAAAACTAACCCCTATTGCATATAAATAACTTTTTTTTTTAATTTCCATATTCTTTACATACAACAATTGACTTGTTATTTCCATATTCTTTACATGCCTCGAACCACCTCCGATGCTTCTCTGGTCTAAATGTTGACTGGTAGATAACTTACGGCATTAAGTCCGCCTGTAATTATTGTATATTATTAATTAAATAAATTACGAATAATATAAATAAATAACCCCATTTGAATTTAGTCAATTATTTTTGCAATATTTTTCTTCACTAAAACTCATAATTCGTAATAAAACTTCACGAAACGCATTACTTTACCTACGAGGCTAGGAACCCTCAATCTTGGTTTCGATTTAACTACTACTATCTCATGTAAACAATTAATCATTAATGTCGTATGTAATCATTTTATTCCAAACCTGCCCTCACAATTGGCGCATTAAGTACAAAGACATGTATGACCGTAGTTAGTTTATCAAAACTGCGATGAAATATCTCCCCATCATTAGTCAAGCCAACAAACCGACGCGATCACAAATTTATGAATTCAGTTGACAATAACTCGCAACCACAACAAATGATTTACAAGCACCATAAGTAACGCTACGGAAGTGATACGTGTACGTTTGATGGCGGGGTAATGGTTGCACCGATCATTAATAATGTATGTGTGTTTTATAGGATGTTGGGTTGTAAACATTAGTGCCGGCGGCAATGTATTGTTAGAAAAATGTCGCGCACGATCACTGAAAGAACAATGCTTTAAGTTAATGATTAGCTATAAAACTACAACTTTATTGTTAAGAGCGATGTAAGGGTCGATTAGGTACTAAATTAGTTTTCTTGATGACAAAGAATGGTAAATGTCATTCAAGATTATTTTTTTCATGTTCGTGTTTTAGCATACTCAAGTACCAGTAGGTTATGTAGCCTTTTTTTCATGTTCGTGTTTTAGCATGCCCAAGTACCAGTAGGTTATGTAACCCTATCTAATACGAAAAATAACATGAATTACACCTTTTTTGGAGCTTTATTTGTACCTACTTTTGTATCAGTTGGTTATTTTGTTTCCTTTCGAAATAAATTATATTACCTACCTATATTTTTCTTGTTGTGTACAAGATCGGGATCAATGTGGTCTTTTAATTTTGCCTGATCATAATGCAAAGAAAATGTACACTCAAATATTTTTTCATTGTCTCAGCTTTTAGACATCATATTTTCCGCAGATTCCATACAGCACGGCCCACAGCCTGGGCAATAACATAAACATCACAGATGTATCTTGTCGCGTGTACGTCATAAACAGCACGCGGGGGGCTCGATAAGGATTTGCATTTTGCTAGTCTGTGGTCCTGATGGAGTGTAGTGTCGGGGACATGTTTGAGGGACACGGCTTAAATTAGTAAGTTTTAGTGTCCTTGTTGGGATAGGCGACAGACATGTTCTACGTCAGGACATTAACAAGTTTAACTAAGAAATAAATTTTAAGTGAATTTCCAATTTCTCGAAGAAATTAATTTAGTTCTTTCTGTTTCTAACACAAATTTCAGACACCCATAAAACCCATCGTTCATGATCTTACACAAAAATGATTTTCACACTAACATGTATAATCATAGCACACATATTTTAATAAACATTTCATTATTCACATAAAAGGGCATAAGTTGAAACCCAGTAAAAAATAGACAAGCCACATGCAACGGCGTTTAAGTAAATCTGTCAAATTGACAGAGGACAATGTCAGGAGCGTCCGATAGAGCACCGGGAAATGGGCGCCATTACTGTCGAGGGCTCCCGAGATAATCCTGCGCGGTTATTATTCACGTAGGCAGTTCGGTTTTAGCGCGACATATGTCTAGGCGCTGGCAAGGAATTGAAGAGAAAGGAGAAGGAGTTCATCAAGATTCCCTTTGAAGACGAGTGTAGCAGCAAAAACGTATTTAAAACTAAAATTCAAAGTTGCTACTAAATACCTCAACTCAAAACGTAGCTTCCTCAACTTAAAAATAATTAAATAAATAAATAAAATATAAAGCAATCCCAATGTTGGGCAACTAGTTTTTACATTAGGAGATAAGAAAAACAATACAAACCTACATACATATATACATATACTTATATAATACTTAGAATAAGTCATAATCATAAATACTTAGATAAATAAGTTCTTAAGATACGATCGGGTACACAAAAATAAACGTTTTGTTTGGCGAAACTTAATATAAATGTATATTGTGCCAACTTTGTTGATAAATAAATTAAATTAAATAATAATGTTTTTAGGGTTCCGTACCTCAAAAGCAAAAAACGGAACCCTTATTGGATCACTTTGTTGTCCGTCTGTCTGACTGTGTGTCCGTCTATCGGTATGTCAAGACTCTTTTTGTCAGGAATTCGTGGAGTTATCAAATTGGAATTAACATCAATTACGCCCATAATTATTTTTGCAAGTTTTTAAAGTGGGGCATTCCACTCATACAATAGATTGTTATTAAATCAAATACAAACATTGAAAAAATAATCAACCCAGCAGGACCTCCTGCTGGGTCCTGCTGGGTTGATTATTTTTTCAATGTTTTCAATGTTTGTATTTGATTTAATAACAATCTAACATCAATTACGTATTTATGTCCCTTGTAATAAGCGTACATACGCGGACCCTTGAAGCTGTAAAAAAATCAAGCTTCCAAGCAATTCAGTCCAAAGATACGGCCATTTCAGCCTTATTTTCTAACACTTCGCAGAGGAACCAAATCCTAGACTAAGGTTCTTCCCATAGACCTAGAATCATGAACACGTATAGGGTACTTTCCATACACCTCATAATAATGAGAATTGGCAAACAAGTAGGTCTTACAGCAGTGTAAAGGAAAAAGTCCAAAAACCGTATTGTTAATCCTTCACAAAAAAAAATTGCTTAAAAAATTTGATCCTCAATCCAATTTTTTCTTTCGTTACATTCATTAATGACCAAATGTTCGATGATTGTTAAAAAAGTGTGCTGTACGGAACTCAGGCCAATGATTAATTTCACATCAATAGGTCGGAAACGGAAGGGTTAAACTAGTCCATTTTTAACTTCATTTCTTTTTAATAAGTTGGCCACATGTCACAGAACTAGAATTCATTAAAATATTGAACTTTGCCTGAAAATTAAAAATATAAATAAAACACACAGCTCTTTTGCCCCAATATTATACAAGCAGTTCAGTTTAGCTATTTAAATGTCCATTCTTTCATGCTACATGTAGCTTAGCTCTCGAGGAAATCGTCAGCACTCGACGTTAATGCTAATCTCCAGTAACCGATGGCAGCTTTCGTCGGTAGCACTAGTGCTTATTCGTAATGGGATTTGGGCACGAGGAAGTTCTTGTTACAACTGATATATGGTCCAATTCGAACGTATCCATTGAAGCACACCCTTAATCCAAGAAAATATAGTTTTGTTGTCTAACTACTACAATAACACACAGTATTAGGCCTAAGTTAAGTTACTAGGTATTAAAAGGTTTTTCGACTGTTTTACGACGATAACTTTTGCACCATGCATAATATTTACTAGAAAGATTTGAAACATGTAATTAATTATTAAATTTAAACTTTCGTGAGACATACTATCACTATAAAATATAACGGTTACACTCACGTCACTTTAGTCACTTCGCGCGACATGTTTCGGAGAGTTTAGGTCTCCATCTTTAAGCACTAAGAGTGCTATTTAAGCTCTCCGAAACATGTCGCGCGAAGTGACTAAAGTGACGTGAGTGTAACCGTTATATTTTATAGTGATATAATTAATTATTTATTTATTATGGAATTAAGCCGTGGCAAAAAGACGGAACAAAAGCTAGGAGCGATGATATGAACACAATTTTTCCTTTGACTGGATAAATCGTATCTATGATTTTTGGAATGCTTTATTAAGTATTAGATAAAGGTGTTTAAAACTAACAAGCTCATCGATGCAAGCGTCATAAGGCTGGGGTCACAAGACCCCATAACAGCACGACATAAAGTGAGATCACATGCATTATCTGTAATATTTCCTGGTATTTAACCTCCTTTCGTACCCGTTTGGATAAACTGAGCGCTGTGTTATATTTAATGTCTATTAGACGAAATGTGATTTGAACTTATCTATACTAATATTATAAATGGGAAAGTGTGTGTGTTTGTTTGTTTGTCCGTCTTTCACGGCAAAACGGGGCGACGAATTGACGTGATTTTTTAAGTGGAGATAGTTGAAGGGATGGAGAGTGACATAGGCTACTTTTTGTCTCTTTCTAACCCCCCACTTCCCTAAAATGGGGGGTGAAAGTTTGTATGGAGCATTACGGAGGGCAAAGGGGAACCGTGTTACCCCGAATTTAACGCGAGCGAAGCATTTTCACTAAAAGCATGAAAACAATTCACTATATCTATAGGTGTTATTAATTGTTGTGCAAAAACTTACCGGAAAACCCGCATAGCAATAGTCGTTCATGATCTTACCTAAAAACAAAAAGTTACTATTATCATTCACATCGATCAAATCAAAGATTATGTATGACATTTAGTTTAGAAAGATAAAACTTGTCTCATTAACGTATGTATTATAGATATTTTCAAAAAATAGTATATATTATACAATAACCAAACAGAACGGTAAAGTGATAAAGGCAGTAAGGTTCAACTTAAGTTTCGTTTATAAATTGGTTGCGGTTCATAAGTGCCTACTTCTTATGTTTGTGGGCCAGTGTACACCGGCTTGACACTAAGTTGGTGCAAGGTTTTGCTCCTTTTGGTGCCAATTTTTTTATGCGGCTTACAAGACAGATAAATACGTAATATTTTCTTTTTGGCAATTAATAGCTAGTTACGAGTAGATGTTTTAAGTATTTAAAATTTCTACTACAGAAAAGTGGGTCAAATTTAACTAACATTATTTAATTATAAGGCTGTCAAGACTTCGAGAAAGATGAAACCAAATACAAGATTGTACAGCGGAAAAAATATAATTTATTCGTTTTTTTATTAATTACATAATACCAACTTTAGCGCCAAGAAGAGTGCAGTGCGCGCACGCACGCGCTGATGAAGTTTTCGTGTCGGCCATCCCGCTAAGCGACGCCCCGTGTAAGAATTTCAGCCGTACTTACTGTACGCCGTAATTATACCCTACATGAGTTACTCATAAAACCTTAAGGCGGATGGCGCTTAAGCTATATTGAACGATGCTAAAATACAAATGTGACGTTTTGTGTTACAAACGCCTTTTTTTTTTCAAAATACTTACTGAAGTAAAACCATATCTTTAATGTGTAGATTATTGGTGGAGTACGGGAACGCCTTTTTAACCTATAAAAATGACATAAATCACAAGTCCGATTTTATTTTGTGACCTGTTAGAATACGTTAAGTACTAATAATGAAAAATATTTTCTAACAATTGTTAGCATTGCGCTAGGTAGCTATAATACATGTATTTGTTTGCTACACATAGAAGAGATTATGTAAGTTTTATTTTTCTCCACCAGGCTATCGCTTTTTACTATTGCAACATAACATAACTTCACATTTTATAACGTTTTTGTCAAGAGCATATGTCGGCTTAGCCATTTGTAATTCGTTTAGAATTCAAGGTCACTTATATTTTGACAAATCGTTTTCGATTATGCTCACATAATCTATTGACCAAACTGTTATAAAATGACAAATGATGTTGAAATAGTTGAATGCAATAGTATGGTAAAGGAAAATATATCTTGTATAATATTTTCTTGTTGTTATTAACAAATATCTATATAATACCTAGCGCGACATCAAAAACTGTTAGAAAATATTTTTACTATAAGTAATCATATCATATTCTCTACTAAAAAAGAAAATCGCACTTGTGAGTCATCGAAGCTCAAAACTGTTCGCGTACTGTACTATAAGTAGTTATTTTAGATTAGGACGCAACGAAGCTGCCGTAGCCGGAAGTAAGTCCTTATAAGAATGATTCTCGGCACGCAGACGACTCAATGAGACGTAATTAAAGATCGCATCATTAATAACATACGTGTTGCGGGAAGTCTTACTTTTCTGTCGGCACGTTGTTGTACAGATTATCTGGGAATGCTTTTAGAAAATGTAGTTCTTAATTCAATCATTATATTTCTTTCTATTCGTAGGTATATGAAATTTGAGTTGATGTGGTTTTTGAGGAAGCTTGCGCTGTGGATTTACGTCATGATATGTTTTTTAGAAGAAACTTGTAAAATTTTATTTTAAAATTTCGTAAAAATTTGTTCGTTATAACATTGTTTTTCTAAAAGGTCGGATTATTTATGGTTTCTCGAAATAAAAAGTGAATAAGCAAGAAAGGAAAAACAAAAATAACTCCACATGAATATTATGTCCTGTAAAATAAAATAGTACATTTCACAAACGGAAATTCGTGAAAAAAAAGTCAAACCAGATTCTTAATGTCAACGGTACATTTCTTAGTGTACTGTTATTTCAAAGATACTGTGCATCTAGTTCTTAGATTATCTTAGTACGTAATAATAACATGAGATCTTCCGCTCACACTTGGTACAGTGGGAAAGGAAAAATGAAGTCTACTTTTATGGCTACATTCCGTTCAGATTAACAATTTAGATAAAATGCTTTTGCACAAAAAACGCATAGTTTGCGAGATCCAAATATGCTGTTGAGTATAAAAATTAGAGAGATAGATAAGACAGAAGGAGTTTAACGTAAGTCAAACAGTCCGCTACGTAAATTGAACTATTTTCGAAATAAAAAAATAAAAATCCTAACCCACATTATCAGCATTATCTTCAACACCATTGGTAAGCCTATCTCCGTTAAGCACATACTTTATCATATAGATTACGAGAATTGGGATCTGCTTTTTCCAAATGCGTGTTTGTTTGCAGACACCGTGAATAAATTTATCCGCAAATATAAAGGGCATATCTTCATTTGCCGTAAATCATCAACTATTTTATTTTTCTTTAAAAAAATAAACTTTGAAAAGAAAACCTGCCACTGAATAATCATTCTTACAAAATTGTACTAAGTTAAATTTATTAGATGAAATTATTCATGTGCGAGTGTACAGCGTACGCCGCGCATTGCGTATCTAATTAATTTCTGCGGGTAGACGTCTGTCCGTTACCGCTACACCCGGGCGGTTATTAATGAACGCCCATTGTGGGGTCAGCGTCTAATACCCGGTTAAGGTTGGACTGAGAATAGGTTTTCAGTCTTACAGTGTAAGGAAGCGCTTAAAAAATTCGCGAATACAGAAAACGCTGCAGCGCCGATTCCAGTCCTGGGCACCGGAGGCCTTGGCCATTCTATCTTTCGTATATGACATGTATATCAATTTTAAAGAATTTTATTATAAAATTTAAATTGATCACACCAATTATACGAACTAAAACATTCATAAAGACGTGTAAAAAAAATACTTTAGAATAAATTCTACCACAGGAGAAGTTATCGTGAGGTTATGAATTTTCAATAGAATATAGACTAGGCTCACGCACAGTACGTCTTTTTGTCCGCGCTTCGTAATTCGTATAATCAGAGAGGGCGGGTCGCCTACTGGACGCGGAAGGTATCGTGCGTGATCCATAGATAAACTCACAGTTACTCTTCTGCACATACTTCATGAGTCCATGGTTTTGTTCTTATAGCTTTTTTAAGTAATAAGGAACACAGTCAAGCGATGTCCACGTTTATTTCTTAGAGAGACTAGTGTTTGCACAGTAGGTGCAAAAAAAACCGAACAAAATATTTAAGTCCTCTTTCTAAATAAGAACAATAAATCGCAACAGTTTTTAGTTCTACGGAACTACAGCTTAACTTTCTTGCTGCAGCTTATTGCATAGAATAAATTTCAATTTCGCCTTTACCGCCATTATCACAACGTCTTTATGCCATCAGATAGTTTCGACATATATTAAATTTGTAACTTATAAACAGCGCAATATGGAAAAAGCAAGTCTCTTTTTTGTTACCCGGTAGACAAGCTTACACTTGCCCATAAAACGTTGACGGATAAAATAACTCATATTATTACAAGGATATTAACTTGTAATTAAAAAATAAATAAGCAATAACTTCAATGTAATGGCTAATATAAATTATAAATCAATAGGCAAGCATGAGTACAAGAGGTTTTACAGCCAGATTGCTGTTCATTAATTATCAGATTAGCCATAAAATGGAGGTTACATTGTAAGTATCGTTTGCTATTTCACATTATAAATCTCAAACAATGTTGAGGAGAGGGTTAAATCATGTCAATGAATATATTCTGCACCTATTCTTTACCTACATAGGTACAGTCAAGTGTAAAAATATGGGTGTACTCATCTTACTCAAAAATATGTCCCATAGTATCGTATTCCGTTGTAATAAGTGCGTAGTACCATAGTTATGAGACGATTTTTTCGATACGTATTTTTGCACTTGACTGTACATACTGGAACGACCAATAATATAATATTTGTATATCAAGATATTGTTTTCGTCTTCTTGAGTTTTCAAACAGAAAGTAAGTCTATAATTGTTAAAAGCAGATTTTGCTCTTTCTTGTGTGCAACAGATTTGGCAAGCCTAAAGGCGGAAACACACCATTGAAATTTTAGAACGCCACGCAAGTCGACGAAATGTTGGTATTGGTACCACACGATGCAACGCATGCAGTGTGTTTCTGATCCAAATCCGAAGCTCTTCTCAGCCTTAAAAACAATACTAAAGCTAAAAAACCACATTTCTTATCAGACGTGAAGAAGTTTCGTCGCGTCCCGTTTCAATAGTGAGTATCCGTCTTAACTTAAGCACTGGGCTTTCAAACTTGACATTCAAATTAAATTCCTCTAAAACACCGCTAACAAACGTTTATAAAGCGGTAATGAAGCGGTAATTCCTAAAAAAAACATTCACTATCATATAAACTTTTTTGTTGTGTTTTTTGTATGCTTTGAGTCGTCGAATATATGCAAATGCTATTGATTGATGACAGTGTGCTATCGTAAAGGCACAGTTAGCGATAGTGATTCAAATATAGACCGTGAGAGAACTGTGTCACAGATGATGTTAACACATTATGTGCATGCTATTTTTCACACGCAAGTACGCGTTGATGTCTAAAACACAGCTACTCGTATAATCAAGTAATTGTGTGTGCCCTTGCCAAGGGCGGCGCACTGCTTGATTTCGTCCCGTTGCTGCAAGTACTCGTACATGTCGACATCGGCAGCCCGTAATTGGATAAATTTTTATTTTGTTGTACGTTCCACTTTTTTTGTAATTTTTTTATTAGGTATTCCTACTTAGAATCGGCGAGCCGTTTCGATCCTAATAGGAGAAAAAAAGTGTCCCAAAATTTCTATACATTTATCATTCCCTTTCGTTAGCACCATAAGAAGTCAATGGAAAATAGTTACAACATGGAAAAAAAACTAGGGACACTTTTTACGCTAAAAAAATAAATTTTAAAAGTCGAGTATTCAACAAAATAAAAATTCGACCCAATTACAAACTCGTCAGTATGTCTAGATCCAGGACAAAATATATATAAGTAGATATAACGCAACAAGGCACGTTTGGTATATTAAAATTAAACAGCACTGAAAAACATACATGTTTGCTCCAACGAAGATCGTATTTAATGTATGAACACGCATCTTGACTGCATATGAGCCTAATAACTAATAAGATCTTGTCTGTTGAAGCTAAGAGCACTTAGTAAAATTTATCATATAGTTAGATATAGTAAATAAATATATTATTATTCCAAATATTTTATTAGCAACTACGATCAAATGCATCTTAGTTGGACTAAATTTTTTTGTGTGAGGGGTTTTTTTCGTATTGTACAATGAAATTTCCGTACGGAGGAAAATCCAATTCGTTTTTAAATACAGCTTTTATTCTAACCTCCCGATGGTAACCTTTTTATGGCGTAAAAAAGCGCATAGCCTTTTTTGTTACTTTTAAAAATAAAAAACGTGTAAAAATATACATAATGAAAGACGCAATTATGACACAAAGTTGTAAAAATGGCGCCCTAGGCCGCCATTTGAAATAAAAATTGCCTATACACCAAATTCGATTAAATACAGGCGTAAGATGCTCTGTTCAAATATATTACTTCATGATTTAAAAAAAAACTTTACCCAAGAAGTCTATCTCATCGGTAAGTGTTAAAACCGACCAAGAGCATATTGAGCTATGTGCAAACAGAGTTCCGCGAATGCTAATTGGGTAAATCAGTAATGTACCTACTATGGATAAATGACGAATATACTTTTAGATATTGCTGATATTTTCCCTCTTAACCTCGTTACATGTACTTATAAGTACTGCTGCTTGCTGAACTGTTTTATTTCCATATCTACATCTTTAAAAAAAAACTACATTTAAGCTTAATTTTTCTCAATCAAATCCATACTATTTTTGATATACCTGTCTAGAACAAATTAGCATATAAGGGTTTCCTGTTGACTAAAGAACTCTAAAAACAAGAATAGGCCCTCGTCTTAAACCTCGGTTAGCCGGTAATTAAAACCATCGTACTGCGATTAAAGATTGCTATAATGCGAGTGTTCGCGAGCTTATTGGTGGGCCCTTGAAATGCTCACGTGGGTGCAAACGATAAGAATATAGCAACTAATTAACCTGACCTGGTTGACTGGTAGAGAATGCCTGAAAGCATTAAGTACACTGTGTTTTTTTTTGCTTTAATTTCAGCATTTTTTTTTTCATACAATAATTGTTATATCGGTGACTAATGTAACTAGGGTATTAGGGTGTTATGTTAACTTAACCAAACAATTGCAAAATTATGACATATCTATGTAATTTCGAACATTACAATACTCCGAGATACAAAGGAATCATATTTTATTGACGTAACACACAGGTGCATCATTTATTGCGGTATCTCAGAGTACAAAAATAATTTAATGTAGGTTTACACATTCAGAAAGATAAAAATGTAACTATCGATTATTTCAGAACTAAAGCTAATTAGGACACTGGTGAATTTGAAAATATACTTAATTTAAGCTCAGGAATGCACCTTTGCAATTAAAGCAAAAAAAACGCGTTGTATTTGTGTAATAAATTTCTAAATAAACACCTTACGGAAGAAGGTAACAGTAAACAGCAGAAGTATTTAAGCGGGCAAGGTATTCAAATTGATTTTGGAACGACTACTGTTAAAATAACAAGGATATGTTGTAGTAACATTGGGCACCCAGGGCGGTAAAAGGACGGCCCAGATTGCGGGCATTTGTGACCCGAACCGAAGGTGAAGGCCATAAACAAGCGATCTAAGGCTTTATTTATTACCGCCCGTAGTGTGTACATATTTAATTTTACGTCTCCTGGGTGTGAAGTGAGATTTGCCGCTGCCAGCGCGGGCGGTAAATGTTACTTACCACCCGGCGTCTTGGAAAAGTATTTTTTTAATACCCCGCTGGCATAGTTACTTCCTTACTTCTGCAGCAACTTCTGATTCAATTATAAAACCAAAAATTCAATTTACTTATTACTCAAAAGAATTATTTTTAAATATAATTTGTCCAATTCCACGCGTAATAGAGAACATGCATGAAAAATATTTAATTGAATTTGTTCCATAAACACCTTCAACAACCCCAAATTAATATAAATAAGTGGAAATCTACCCCTAATCAACCCCAAATTCATATATATAAATAAACAAGTTTTTGGGAGCTTTTTGTAATTTTAGGCACGAAAAAATGCCTAAAATTTTAAGTTTTTAAACCGCAATATCTTTAAAAAACTTAAATATTATTACGCATTTTTTTTATACCTCAAATGTTTTTTCGAAACTTCAGTTCAATTACTTATGTTCTAACAAGAAAAAATATGTACGACAACTATATAGCTAAACGCAATTTTTCTTGCCTAAAATTACAAAAATCTCCCAAAAACTTGTTCCTTCCAAACAGTTTTCTGCAACTTTGTGGTCGGTGACGTCACAATCCTCACACTTTTTGTATGGGGCGTTTTGACGCGCGGCGCAGACGCCTAACGTATTTTCACATTTTTGACGTTTCAGGGCTATCATAGATAGTAGGTTTATTAGAGACATTTGAATCTACAGGGAAATAGAATCGAATGACGTCTTCCAAAAAAATCATGCATGTTCCTAATTAATGCCTTCGGCAACTTCCTTTTATGCTGACTGGTATAGCTAACGTATTCGCTACTCGCCCGTCCCTCGTGCCGTGAACTCTCAACCAAATGAACAGACTACGGCGCAGCCTCGAAAAGTGATAAACTGGCAATTCGCCTTTATCTGATTTTAATTCTTTTAAATAATTACTCCCGGCAAGTCCCTTAATACGGCCCTGGACAGAGTTTATACGTAGCGATTAAATGTTTGCCATTTTTGATTAGTCCCCGCGAATGATATTAATGATATCATTAATGATTGGGAGTTGGAATTTGTGGGAAGTAACGAAAGTTTGGATTGGGTGCGTCTGATTGCGAGGTATTTAATTTAGTGACAATATTATAAATCAAAAAAAATATCATTGGAACTTTATGTATAAGGCCATGTTTAGAAATAAAGGAACAGTAGAAAAAGCCACTGCCTCAGAGGAGACCCGAACTCGCGACTCTGGGATAGATGCCCATCGCTCTGACCAACTGAGCTACTGAGACTTACCTGATGGCTGCAAATTCCTCCACTATATCGCCCCGCACCACTCACTACCCACCGCCACGCACTATAGAGTCGCGAGTTCGAGTCTCGCCTGAGCCAGTGGATTTTTCAACTTTTCCTTTATTTTTAAACATTGTAGTATCGTTAGCAGACGTTATTTCAGGTTTTTAACATTAAGCATTGCGTTCGATTTTTGTATATTTTTGGCTAAAATAGCTATGTTATACTCACATAAAGCTAGTTTTGTGAATAAGAAAAATTATATTTGTCGCAGAGTTTTCTGATATTAGATGCTACGAGTATACACGTAGGCCAAGCAAATAAGATCTATAAAAAGTATTTTAAGGAATTAATTTCCAGCAGGCTGGAAATCGTTTTAATACCTACATGTAGTCCTAAATGCATGTAATCCGAGTTTGCCCAATCCCAAGAGGTGTGCATAACTTTTTAGCGAAAATTTTGCTCTTTGTCAGGTTTTTGCTTGTAGCTCGAAAACGGTACGTCCGACGGAAAATGTCATGTATATCAATATTAAAGAGGGTTAAATTCTGCCTTGCATAAGTATCTTTACTTCTAATTCGGTTCAGCGGTACAGCCGAAATCAAAAGTTATAAACCGGGAAAATGTCTCATTTAATTGAAAAACTCATATTTTGACTTCCATACCACATATCTTTGAAACAGATGACTCCTGGTGAAAAACCTATAGAATAAAAGTTGATGACAATATAATTTCACGTTATATAGACATTTCAATTTTCAAATTCAGTCATTTTGAAAGAATAAATTTGGAATGAATTCAAAAGCGGTTTTTTACTAATTCCTTCTAAGTTGCATATTTTCCATAAATATGAGTTGTGAGGCGTACATTTAATGCATTGTTACTACTAATAATATTTAGGTGCAAATTTCTAAAACGTACCCAATCAGAAAACTATTTATACGCCGTGTTTTTTTTTATTTCCGGTAAATTTTGGACCCGGGGTATGTCCTTAAACTACGTCCGGACTTGGGTATGTCCTTAAACTATGCCAAAAAGAGAGGTATGGGCACTGCGAATGGCATCTCGCTTAGTGTGGTAGGGCACGTTCAGTGAATGTCATCTCGCTCAAATCTGGAGCAGAGCCCGACTGGGGAAGTACCTCAACCTTACAGAAAACCACAGCCAAATAGCACTAGACCCTACTCATAGTGTTGTGTTCCTGCTGGTGAGTAAGGTTGCCAAAGAGCTCAAAGAGGACCCAGTGTGTTGACGATGAGGGGCCCTCTTGTTCCTTTAGCCGTCAACACAGTGAATCCTCCTTTTTGTAAAGGGTCGGCAACGCGCATGTGACTCCTGTCGAGTTACAGGCGTCCATAGGTTACGGTAGCTGCTTACCATCAGGCAGGCCGTATGCTTGTTTGCCACCGACGTAGTATAAAAAAAAAAATATTCAAGGGTATATTCCTGAGCTTAACTTAGGTTTATTTCTCAAAGACTCCTAATTCCTCCAGTGTCCTAATTAGCTCCAGTTCTGAGGTAATCGATAGTTCTTTTTCGTCTTTCTGATTGTGTAAATTTTTCTTTTAGTCTGAGAACCTGCTATAAATTTAAGTCATGTAACTGTATGTTAAGACAATACAATATTATTTTTTTACTAAGCAGAAACGTCTGCAATCAAAATTTCAATTTTATAATTGAAAGAAAAATGGAAAAATTCTGACCGGTGTTCCGAAAGGTCGCAAGTTCGAATCTTGCTCGTTGCGGTGAATTTTTTCATTTTTCTTTCAATTATACAATTTTCAATACAATAACAATAGACTTGTGTAACGTATAACGTTACAATGTTCCCTTTGTATCTATAGGATTGTTAATATTCGAAATTTCATTGACATGTCATAATGTTCAATTGTTTAGTTGAGTTAATAAACCTACAAATTGGGGAATCAATCAACAACTAATGAACCTATTTGACTTAACACACAGATGAATCATTTTGTAGTGGGTTCTCAGAGTAAAAAAAAAATTTAATGTAGGTTTACACAATTAGAAGGCATTAATAAAATATCGATTACCTCCGAACTGGAGCTAATTAGGACACTGGCGTCTTTGAGAAATAAACCTAAGTTAAGCTCAGGAATATACCCTTGTAATTACCGGAAATAAAATAAAAACACGGTGTATAAATAGTTTTCTGATTGGGTATGTTTTAGAAATTTGCACCAAAATGTTCTTAGTTGTAACAATGCATTAAATGTACGCCTCACACCTCATATTTATGGAAAATATGCAACTTGGAAGGAATTATTAAAAAACCGCTTTTGAATTCATGCCAAATTTAGTCTTTCAAAATGACTGAATTTGAAAATTGAAATGTCTATATAACGTGAAATTATATTGTCTTTTCACCAGGAGTCATCTGTTTCAAAGATATGTGGTATGGAAGTCAAAATGTGAGTTTTTCAATTAAATGAGACATTTTCCCGGTTTATAACTTTTGATTTCGGCTTTACCGCTGAACCGAATTAGAAGTAAAGATACTCATTCAAGGCAAAATTTAACCCTCTTTAATATTGATATACATGACATTTTCCGTCGGACGTACCGTTTTCGAGCTTCAAGCAAAAACCTGACAAAGAGCAAAATTTTCGCTAAAAAGTTATGCACACGTCTTGGGATTGGGCAAACTCGGATTACATGCATTTAGGACCACATGAAGGTATTAAAACGATTTCCAGCCTGCTGGGAATTAATTCTTCAAAACAATCTTATTTTCTTGGCCTAACGTCAATTGGGTGTGTTTAAATAATGGTATGATTTAAAATTGGCCCCAAATGATATACAAATACGACTAAAGACAATTGCAGATTTACATATATTAATACTTCACTACGATTATATATATTTTTATCAAACAATAAACTCAAGATTTACATACACATGGCTAAACAAAGGTCGTGATGACATTTTATAATTCTGTCCGTTGAACCCGTTCACCACAAACATTGAAGGGCATGAAGGACCGTATTCCTCATTCACTACGGAGCCTCAAAAAATTTGCATACTTACTTATTCGCATACAAATCAATAGTAACGTCGGCAAAAAAGGTAATCGTAAAAAATGAATACGCAAAAAATTAGTTAGGCAGTTTTGTATGGTAATTTTATGCAAACGGTTCCGTATACAAATTTGAATGAATTGTTTGGTACACACCAGTTTTAGGTGAGTGCATTTCTTCGACCAGTACCAAAAACAATAAAATACCTGAACTTACAACGTCTTTACCAAAACGCCTTTCTGTAAACTCACTTAAGCGCACTAGCGCCATCTATCGCTGTAATAACGCAGCAGGTCTCAGTTCTATACATTTTGTTGCGTAATTTGACGTTGCCCCCGTTCGTTCAATAGATGGCGCTGCGGCATCTGAAGCCGTAGACAAAGGAAAAGCCTGAATTTCGGAGGAACGCAATTTTGTATAGACATCGCAGTCCACGTATTATATGGTCCTAGCCAGTACGAAGCAAAATGTTGCATTTCGCAAAATTACGTATTTCGGAATTCCAATTGTTTTGGCACGCCGTACATTTCACATTGATTGAATGATGTCAATGGTGTCATTATAATTATCTTGGTTGTAACGTAAGTACATATAAGTACGTACAGTACATATAAAATGAAATTGAAAAAATTGGCACAAAATTTAAATACCTTGTATTTGGAATTTACTTATAGTTGGTACTTGTAGTTGGCATTTAGGCGGTAACTTGTTTAATTTTATCATAGATACACGGCTGAACCCTATAAAGAGACAAAAGCTAACATATGACTTTCCGCATCGCCTATGACAGGTGCAAACGTGCCGAAGTGATTTATAACACATGTCTAATTAACTCAACATGTCTTACGGACAATGGTTATTGGCATGATACATCCAAAAACCTATATTATTGCATTATCTTAATAATTAACTCATACAAACAGAATAGTGAGTATAGAAATCTCAAAATATAGGGACCGTGCGCGTTGAAGGGCCATACTGTGGTCTCAATTGAAAACTGACACTACTCCATCTCAATATAAGGGGCCTGCCATCTATTGGACTAATTTGGCAACTTAAATTAGTATTTTTTTTTAATTTACGTTAGACTCCCTAAATGCAAGGACAGAACAACAGCGTTGCAAATTGTGGGGTCAACTTGCAATTTCGCAACATTATGCTGAGTCTGAGCCATTTCTTTAACGCGCACATTGCTGAACACATTGTGAACTTCTGTAGTTACCTATACTCGACTAGTGTTTACCTTTAGGTATGCATTTCTCAACCTCTGTTTTTGATGATGATGATGATGATGAGTGTGCGCTTTATTTAAAATAATTTATATCTATCTATTTGCACTTCGCGGCAACAAACAGGGGCGTACTGTGCTGCCCTCTTCAGTTTCCGCTCATTCCCGTGCATTCCTTGTGCAATACATGTATTAAGAAATATCCGGCAAATCTAAAATGCCCTTGATAATCATTTCGCCTTATCTCGGCCCTATCTTTCATTTTCACATTTGTGTTCATCAGAAAGAGACAATAACAACAGAAGTTTGAAGATTTATGAATAAAGGAGTAAGGTACTATTAAATAAAATCCTACTACGCAATACGGACCATTTATAAGTATTTGAAGTTAAATATTTGTTTCGAAATATGAATGGAAAGGCAAAAAGTTACGGTTTTATTGAAGTCTGCCTACGAAGCAGGAGGTCCCGGGTTCGAATCCTGGTCAGGGCATTTATTTGTGTGTTTATCACAGATATTTGTTTCTGAGTTATGGATGTTTTCTATGTATTTAAGTATTTATCCATATTTATCTATTATATATATCGTCGTCTAGTACCCATAACACAAGCCTTATTGAGCTTACCGTGGCCCTAGGTTGATTTGTGTAAGATTGTCCTATAATATTTATTATTATAGCTGAAGTACAAATTCATCTTATTGAAACTGGCAATGACTTGTGATACAAAAAGTTTTTAAATAAGTGTCAATTCTTTTTTTGCTGGCTCGTTTGACAGCTGAAAGCAGGCATTTTGCATATTAGTGTTCGTCGACCAGAGATAATATGTACCATATTATTTAATTTAATCATAGGTTAATTATCAATATTAAAATTTGTTTTTGAGCGTGTGCTAGACGAATTATAAAGCTTCCCTCGTTTTTTGGAACCTTTACTTAGCATCGCTCTGTATGTTAGTATGTATGCACCCTTTATATTTAGTACCCTTTATGTTGGACCCGGGGTATGTCCTTAAACTACGTCCGGACCTGGGTATGTCCTTAAACTACGCCAAAAAGAGAGGTATGGGCACTGCGAATGGCATCTCGCTAAGTGTGGTAGGGCACGTTCAGCGAATGTCATCGCTCAAATCTGGAGCAGAGCCCGACTGGGGAAGTACCTCCACCTTACAGAAAACCACAGCCAAATAGCACTAGACCCTACTCATAGTGTTGTGTTCCTGCTGGTGAGTAAGGTTGCCAAAGAGCTCAAAGAGGACCCAGTGTGTTGACGATGAGGGACCTTCTTGTTCCTTTAGTCGTCAACACAGTGAATCCTCCTTTTTGTAAAGGGTCGGCAACGCGCATGTGACTCCTTTGGAGTTGCAGGCGTCCATAGGTTACGGTAGCTGCTTACCATCAGGCGGGCCGTATGCTTGTTTGCCACCGTCGTAGTATTAAAAAAAAAAAAAAATAGTAGCTTTCATTTAAAAATGTAAGCTGAAATTCGACTTCTTCCTTTTACGTATCGCTACGAACTGAAGGTATAGATATAGTTCAAGTTCCTAATTCGTAGATATGAATTAGGAACTTGAAGATAACACCAATAAATTTTAATTCCAGGCCAAATTGATAGCAATAAAAAGCATTACATGCTGATATTTAAAATTCTTGTATCAATCTATGTACCCTAGTTATATAAATTAAATATGGAATATTAATACTTTTTCGCTTTAAAGTGTAATCTTCATTATCATTTAAATCTTTTCATACATGTATCATAAATATGATAGCAGAAGCTATAAATGTATCGAATGTAATAAAAATCTCATAAAACCTCTCGAACAATTTTTATGGTCTGACCGCATATGCTGTGCTTGCCGGTTTATCTTCAAAAATATCACGAGCTCTACGAAATCTATTGTGAATCATGAGTTTTATTGTTTTTAAAGTGAAAATCATACTTAAGTACATCTAAAGGCCTATTCGTACGCTAAGCATCGCATCTTGATGTTATTGAAATTGACGGACCAAAATGGACAAACGTAAAAAAAATGTCGCTAATATGTATAAATAAATTAAGTAGATAGAACGCAATTTAATATGTCTACGTTAAGTTCCATTGGAAAATATTATTTAGGACGAAAATAATTAGAAATTAGAATAATTTAATTTCAAACAAGTGTTGTATATCTATAATACATTATGTTTATTATTTTAATTAC
Organism: Pammene aurita; assembly: GCA_947086415.1. Taxonomy (NCBI): domain Eukaryota; kingdom Metazoa; phylum Arthropoda; class Insecta; order Lepidoptera; family Tortricidae; genus Pammene; species Pammene aurita. The sequence continues at coordinate 28,561,962 of OX352290.1, read as the reverse complement.
GTCATGACCAACTTGTACCTAGGCCTTAGATGAGTTTTATAAACTTCCTAGTCATTAAAACATAGCCTACTCCGGTCTTTGGCCCCCATTTCCCATTTAATTTCCTCGGGTACACTTATCAATGGCTACTTTACAAGTGGCCAGTTTTAATTTCCTTATCGCGACTCCGCGGCGGCCAGTCATAAAATGCGACCGGCCACTTAAAAAACAACCTTAAAACCTCAGACGCCAACAACACGCTTGTCAACTATTCATATAAGAATAACATCATTGATGACAGTACCGTCTGAAGATTATAAGACACGTTTTTGAACGGATTTAATGGAATATCGACAGTCGGAAATATTCAACAGTAATGGAATCAAATGTTTCATAAACGGTTTGTAATCATTTCGCTTTCGTGTGATGTAGGCATTTATAAGACATAAAACTGTGGTGTTTTATATGTTATCACTACTTATCAGTAGTTATAACATTTAAGAAAATGCCTAATACCTGTATTCAAACTATATTATCTCTACATACTTACATTGGCTCTGTCCGTTATATCTAATATGTATTAGTCAATAACGTAACTTGTTCATAATGCCAATTAATTTTCAAACAAATTATCCAATGAACATCACTTAGCTGCCATCAATGAAGTGGTATAGAGCAATTACACGAGTATTGTAACACTGACCGGTAACATCGCGGTTGTACCACAATTACCCAGTTAGCTGCCTTATTGGTCTGTCAGTCAAATTGACGCTCCGGGATTAATGAATTTAGCATCAGTCCTTTGTGGCTCGACGTTAGATTGGAAACAGGCCTCTTAGGGAAAGAACTATATTTTTAAATTATGGCAGCTCAGCGCCCTTGTGCCACTCAATACGCTAATGTCCAAAAGTTGACACCCTTCTGTCATTTTTATTGCGAATGACATACTTGTTTGTAGGTATATGATATGTACTGTCACAGTGACGAGTACTCGAACGCTAACCTTAGACAACACGACTCAAAGACATTTGACTACTACTTCAGTTTATTGAAAGTTTTGCAAACGTCACGATATTCACACAATGAGCCTCGTGGTTGCTCCATGCGACAGTAAATAAATATGACCTTTTGATATATCAACACATGCGGCATAATATATCAGTAAATCAAACGTAAGGAACGGGATAATGGGCAACATACTACATATAATATCAATGTATGTATCCCCCCGCATTTAATGTACCCAAAAACCTACTGAAATGAAACAAGTCTAGCCACCCCATGCGCAAGCGGCGCCGTGGATGCACGCTTGCGCACAGCCCCGGGCGCGCGCGCGCGTGCCCGGCGCAGCGTGTAGTTTATGAAGTGTCGACTGTAAGGGCCCTGCTCCACCGACAGTAACACAACTACTATCATTTAATCTGAGTACACGTGGATCTCACTATGATAGTGAAGTATGTGTCGTCTGAGGAATCCAGTAATTACATGAACGACGGTAGAATTGATCGAATAGGATTTATTTATTTTTCTCTAAACGTGTGCTGTCTCAGTCTTCTAAAAGTTTGCGTTACAGCCAGAATCCATACGGGGAAAACATAATCAACTTACAAGCAATCAGATGGACAAATTTTAAACGCAATTTAATCATTCAATACACATTGGGTGGTTAAGCGTCGTAACTTAAACATGGCTGACCTTAAGCAGCAAATTTAAAAGGTTGCCAAAAATAATTTATCAAAGCGGCGATTATTCAGGGCCGGAGGGCTATATTCTCCAATACATATTTTAAGTATCAAGATGATACTAAATATGTTTGGGATCCGGGCGCTCGTTCGCTCGAGATATGTAAAAGCGTCGTGCTACAATAAATATTGCATTGGTAATTAGATTTTTGTTTCGGAATAAAGTCACTGTAATGTGCCAAGTGGTCCTGGACATAACTTAAGGATTTGTGATTTGCCATTCGGTAATGTATTGCGATCGGCATTGTCCGATTTAGTGTGCATTTTGTGCCCGATATTGTAAACTTATTGTGGACGTATAAGAAACGGCTTATTTTTTAGTATGACGCATATAACGTTACAATAAATTTTTCATGTTATCTGTACCCAAGCCCACGTTCTTTTGTAAGAATCTAGCTAAGTACTTTCATTAACTACCCACTTTTAGGGAAGTCATTTCAAAAAAAGAATTAAGTAAGGTCAAGTAAGGTAAGGTATCATTAAAATATGTAATCCAGTCTACAATTTATTACTCGTATTTTAAACATTAGTGATTTATCTTCAACATTTGTAGTAATAGTAATATGCCAAATTCACTTGTCATCAAAGTAACACTGGTTCTATGTGAGTAATACATATTTTTTACACAAAAAAATATTGAAGTTATCTGATCAATATAACTCAAGATTCCAAGACTACGTAAGTACTTATATTGGGAACGGGAATCGGGATTACAAATAAAGTATAACACATCGCAATATCGGGAACTCACAATAACAAATATACATGACAAATACCCCGTTTTGAACAGTTTAATGAAAAATAGTGGTTTATATATTGCAAAAAGTTGAGTATCGTTTCAAACTTCAATCAAAATATAGCTTGCTACAAAAACCTGCCTATCAAATTAACAGGAATTAATTAAAAGCGTTGTCAACATCTAATGGATGATTCCACTATGATTGAGCACTGGTCAATCTAGTCAACGAGTCGTCCAAGATCCATTCATTTAAAGCGTTCATTGCGTGGTTAGTTAGAAAGCTCGGGTTGTGTAGAACTGGTGCATGTTCAATGGCTGCTGCGTACGGCGACGTAGCCGCGGTGAGAATGAGATGAGAACACTAATTATGTTTCTATGGTGAGCGCGCGGGGGGTGTGGCATTCCGATGGTGCGTTGACCTTTGTGTGTAGAAATATGATGAGTTAGAAGTTCCCGCGTGGTAAATGTTTCCTTAAAATGATTTAGGTATCCATAAAGTTCCTTGCAGTAAAAGTCGCAAAAAGCTTCATATGTTTAAGTGTTAACTCTTACGACAAATAGATTTTATTATGCCACTTATTAAAGGATCAAAATATAATAAGGAAGTAGGCAGATATTAAGAGTAGAACAAGTTGCTGCTAAAAACGAAACACACCTAATTTTAAACTGTCACCGCGTAAGATAAAGTTTTATCAAACTCGAATTTGCACTTTACATTCAATGTCACACTTTTTACAGTGTAGTAATATTAGGCTAAATTTAAATAATTATTGCGTTGATTTGAGCCAGCATGACTTGATGACTTCTCATTTATTAAATTGCCACGTGATTATCTAGAACTGTAATGACTTTGGTTTTTGCCACTACCTACATCACCTAGCTAAGAGTATACTAGTTAAAATATTCGGTAGGTATGTACCTTAGTATAATTACCGAGGTTCCATTTTCAACCGACTTCAAGATTTTGTAGGAGGAGGTTCTCATTTCGTCGGGATCTTTGTTGCCATTTTTTTATGTATGTTCCCCGATTATGCGAAGACGGCTGGGCCGATTTGGAAAATTCTTTTTTTGTTTGAATGAGTCACAGTTGGTCCCAAGTCACCAGGTCAGGATCTGATGATGGGGTCCTGAAGAAATCGAGGGAACTCTTCAAATATTATAGGCACACCTATAACGATTTAAGTATTACGTATGAACGCTAGCTTGGGCATTTGCTTCTGGAAATGTGGTCTATAACTTTTAACGATTAACTTTGAACTTTAAAATTTATTTAAGTTTTAACGTACCTATGTACCTAATCAATCTATTCAGTTATTGAATTTAAAGTTTTGTGAGACATACTGTAAAGCAGAGACATGTATATAGTATATTCAGTTATTTACCAAGACAAATAGCTTCAAATCGAAATGTAATATGATTTACATTACATCATGCTGAAAGTGATAACGATTCATTTAGCCTTTAAATGTAAAAAGTATAAGTGTAGGCAGTGTAAGTGTAAGTAGTGTGTGTTTAAAGTATTGTTGGAATTTTGAGGTGAAACCAAACATGTAGTGCAAACCTTATTTGGTGAAACTAAATATGTAGTGACAATTTTCTTTTAGAAAGTTTAAGGGTGACTAATTCATTCACATTTTAATGTACCTACATATATTTAGCGCTAACTGGGGGTTTAGTCAAGTGACAATCGTATACGGACAGCGTCAATCGAAACCTAAATAAGAAAATGATTAGGTACGTGAATTTTCGTTAGCATCCGTCATTCCGATACATTTAGACTTTGCGATTAACGTTGTCGATAAACTAATGTCATCTTTGCTACAGCCTCTGATCTCCCGCGTTAGGAATTCTAAGAAGTTGATACCATTCTACGATATTCGTAATGCTGCCGCGGGCAGATGATATACAGTATCACGGTGTGCGGCGCAAATGTGTTATCTCAGACCATTCTACTCCCAGAGACGACCTAAAAGGACGTAAATCCGCTTCGAACACAACACTCACGGTCGTTTTCAAATAACACGCCAGCACCGAGAGACAATCACAAACCGTTTTCAATGTAAATTCCTTTTTTAAACGCCAATGGAAGCCGATCACTTTTTTTAATGCGAGATTGAATAATTTTACCGTTTCGCTGCATGGTTATAGTAGGAATGATACTTTTATTTTTTTAATGCATTTGTACAATATTATGTCGAAATAGGTCATAGTTATAGGTATTCCTAACGGCCTCCTAGCCTAGTCGGTAGTGACCCTGCCTATGAAGCAGGAGGTCCCGGGTTCGAATCCTGGTCAGGCCATTTATTCGTGTGTTAATCACGGATATTTGTTCCTGAGTTATGGATGTTTTCTATGTATTTAAGTATTTATCTATATCTATCTATTATATATATCGTCGCCTAGTACCCACAACACAAGTCTTATTAAGCTTACTGTGGGAGTAGGTTGATTTGTGTAAGATTGTCCCATAATATTTATTTATTATTATATTTATTTATTCCAAAGTGATGGCGGATCGCTCTCTTTATTGTGACGACTTTTTTTTTACTTTTTACATTTTCTGAGGTAAATTTATGAATTATAAAAAATAAGGTATTTTTTTCTTAATACATCGTAGTCTGATTCCGTTAAAAAGAGGGCTTCAGAACTAGTGTTATAAACCAAGGATTTACGATCTTTTACAAGCGCTATAAAAAAGTCAGTGCCAGCTAATTTGTTGGTAGAATTTGCCCCCACTATTATTAGGAGAGAAATGAGATGGCTCTAATAACTATGTCCCCGTCAAAAACGTACAAAAAAGACACTAAATGGCAAATGACTAAAAAAAATTAGTGTACACCCACAGGAAATTAAATCGGATCCTGTAAAAAAACTGTCTAGGTAGAATAATCATGATATATTATTTCCTTATAATTGGCTCATTATAATTGTTATGATCCTTCAGAAAGCGTTTTACGTATACTCAATATCAACACTGTTTAGTTTAAATTCCAAAGTCATGTACAAAGTCTACTCTGTCATCAAAATATATTGTACTTTAAAAAAAAAATTACTCAAATTCGGCTTTACAATTTAATTAAGCTATACAATTGCTTTACCGTAATTTTTTTTTAATTAAACGATTACACATCACAACAGTTTTACGTCAAACCTGCGTTTAGCTGTGACCACAATTATGACTATTTCCAATTATGATTTGGGCGAAGTAATCTGGCTCTTACTACTATCAATATAAGGTTTATCGAAAACTGGTGACTATTAAAGGCAATTTATAGCAATTAAATAATAGGCTAGGTAAAATTCGGCACACAGTAACATTGGTTTCAATAAATACATACATGTGGTGAACGAATTGGTAATAGTTGGCCTTTGGATTGAACTGCCCGCACAGGTTAAGGGGAAGACCTAACTCTCCATTTTAACGCATTGCCTTAATTTTCTAATATTTTGAACAAAAACTTACTTTTATTTGCAATTACGTTTAGCTAAAAACTTAGTTACGTACCTCTTTTTAGCTTTGCCACAATCGGGCAAAAATCTGATTTCAAAATCCGAACAAAAACCTACTAATGCTAACCAATGTTTTTAGAACAACCGCTTCGCTTTTACAAACGATATATAAGCTAGACTAGACTCATGGGTTTCAGTAAATGTAGAGCCAGTCATAAATTAAAATCAAATCATTTTACCAACATAATTACATATATATGATTTTAGGGCTCCACAGACAAATGATCAAGATTATATGTCATCATAGGAGCTTTATACTGGGTTGAGGTCCACAGTACTGTTCACACTTAACTGAAACTTCCTTCACTTGGCCTTAAATAAAAAGTCGTTGTATTTCGTTGTAAAAGAAACCAATCCGGTCGATACCGCTACAAGTTTGATGGCAGCCAATTTAGCTCTATTCCCATGAAACAATTAGTTAATACAAAAATATTTACCAAAGTGGCGGAACTAAATACATAACTCTATGTTTGTTGAAGTTTTGTACCTAAATTGTATTGTTAAAGAAAATTACCGCCTTAATACGTGGAACATTGACAAAGCGCATGCACTGATCAAAATCAACAATTATCTTCCTTACTTTGGTTGAGGGCGTTAACACGATAAATCCATTTCTTAAGCATTAAGGCTCCGTCAGACTGACGCGTTATGTAAGCGGGGCGCGAAGCGAGCGGCGTGTCGCACGCGCGTACCGCGCATGGAAGGCATGGAAGCAGCGCCCGGGCATATACCGCAAACGTCGCAAATCGACATTTCGTTATGTCCTTCTCTATCGCTCTTGCATATTCGAAAGATAGTGATGTAAATAGACGAACGAAGTGGTTCGCGGTTACAGGCCAGGTTCTGAAGTTCATAGCTTATTAAATTATATTTGAACACGGTTTTGTACCGATTGGATAAAGATAAAGAGAGAGATTAGATATTATAACGAGCGATACTTAGAGCAAAGTAAAATATGCAAAATATAACGCAGAAACTAGGTAAGTAGGTACTACGATTGACATAAAATAAAAAACCTAACGGATGGGCAATAACTTATTAATATTTTAGTGGCAATAAATATAAGAGTTGATGCCATAAAATATTCCGGTTTTAGGAAAGAAGCCTAATTAAATGTTTAATTACCCACATTTGTCTTAAGTTCGAGAAATGTGACATTATTATTTTTTAATGAAGAACCACTGGTATTTTTTCGTATATTTTTAGTAAGAATACATAATTTGCAAATGTTTCTAATGAAACCCAAGTCATAGTCAACAATGAAGAAAATGTAGTCGATTTTCAAGGACAAGTATGACAATGCCAGCGTCGCCATTTCAGCTCAAATTAAATCAAAATATATGTGGAAACAATGAGCTCTTCGCATTTTACTTTTAAATCAGTCAAACATACGTTTTAAATGCGTCTGAACGGAATAAAAGGAATCATAATAGATACACAGGTACTTACACTTACAGTATGTACGATTTTGTCTGTTGGTCTATAAGGCGTTAAGATTAATGTCCAAGCTTTCTAAAATTGAAAGTATTTATCTACGCATTATAGTATTATAAAAACTCGACAAAAACATAATATATGTATTTTTTTGCTATTCTAAAGGCTATCTTTTATATACCCACAAAGAAATGGCGGGTAAAAACTAGTCTTTAAAACTTGATTCAGCTACGTTGGTACCGATTAATGGTCAGCTAAACTAAATTTACGTTCGCGTTTTTGTGTTTAATGACATAACAATATCTGGTTTTGTTTTGATTACATAATAAATCAGCGAAGTATTTAAAGCAGTTACAGTAACTCATTAATATGTGCTTTTGTGAAACGAACTGACAGCTCTCATACCGTGGCGAGGTACGTAAAAAAAGGTTTTTAATGTCGAATATGCAGAGTTGAAATTTCTTAACAAAAAATATGCCCGTCCAGGGAAAAAAATACCCATTTTTTTGACTTGGTTATTACTACTTCCTAAAACTACACATTATACGCTATCTTATAGTGTAAGAATGAGGTGTCCTTGTAAATCGACAAAGTTGGCATTTGACTAAACTCGTCCACAAATAATCTCAGTAATTAAATATTTAAAAAAAAAGTAAGTGATAATAATAGCTGTTCTTACCTGCAAGGCTTGCAAGCCTGCGACTAGGAAAAGTTGGACAGATGAACGGCGCAACTAATAATTTTTGTTGTTTCTTCATGCATCATGGTAAAGCACCATTTCACCTCCAAGTCCAAGAGTACATACCTAAAACAAGATAGGATTAAAATAAGCAAAATTGAACGGGACAAACAGGTTGAGATAAGGTAACAAGTTAGGTAGAGGCCCTACAACTTTATCATACATTTTGAGTGTATTCAACAAAGTAACTACGAATATGTAAACAGTATTTCATAAACTGTAATTACTGTAAACGTTTATATGAGGAGTCTATGTTAAAAATATAAGAAAACATGAAAACTGCGTTTCTATCTTCTCTTAAGTGATCATGTGTGTTGTCCCGTATAAAAAGGAAATTAGCGCAAATGGCGCTTAAGTCGAGAAGCGTTATCATGATGTCGTAAGAGGTATACAGCCTAAGGTAACCTTTTTAAGTAAACGACACACATGTTTACTCGCATTATTTAGAAACAAATTGATTTACGAATAGATACCAAGGCTGTTAAAATCCCGCTACGCTGATTTGATTGAGCAAAGTTATCTCCCGGCGATGCCATTCGAAAGGGATAAGATACTGAATTAAACGCCGGTTTAATAATACTACGCAAATCGCAACGTTGCATGAATATTAAATATATGGCGGTCTAAGTGTTGTCATATGCTAAACCAATGTAAATATCCAATACCTTAACTCAACTAATGTAAATATGTAATATATGTCTACTTTTTCATGAGCCGGTAAAAATGTAGGCCGGCCCGTGGCCCATACAAGCAAATCGATTGACATCCCATTTAGCGACATCGATCCAATAGTTTTAAGTGGAAGTCCATAAGAATACAAACATGACAAATACGTAACTACGCTGGCTCAGCAACCCAAAGATAATTGTTGCCTACAACACACCCACTCCAAATACCACTCTTCCCATTAGGGAAAATGCTCATATTAATGAGCATTTTCACATATCTACGAGTATGTACCATCAGGTTCAAAATTGCATGGTCGATTTATCAATGAATTCATTCATTAATTGGCCATGCAATTCTGAACCCGATAGTACATTTTTTAAATGATAACCAAGGAAAATGGAAACCTGTAAGTTAGTTTCGTTTATCTAAAGACTGTATAAATTATAAATTACAGGTATGTCTATGTGTATGGCAACTCTGCACGTCTCTGATGTTATGTGTCGGCTACAATAAAGACTGCAGGAACGTATTAATGCAAAAAAATGGTATGGCAATGACACTAACATTTGACCATTTGTATGTAGATGAGATGGTGATCCCTTATCGGTATGCACAGAAAATACTTTGATCGGGTTTTGCATGATAATGTCAAACAAACTGTTTAAGTATTATAATATAAATGATTGACTAGGATTCGTTTGGTAAGAGGATATTAAATTAGTTATATACTTTATAATACTGTGTATTTAAATAATTGTTCAGTAATATCACTAGGTACGCGTGTTTGGTATGTTTTGTATTTGTAACCCAATGGAGTAGTAAAAAGACATCTACCACTCTGTATCCCTGTGAATCTGTGTAATGTATAGCTATAACAAAGCTTAGTAGCGTTACATACAACACACCTCAGGATAAAATTTCATTAATATATGTTTTATACATAGTTTACGAATAAAATGGCTGTGCCATACACAGATGACGGACAGACGGACATGACGAAACTATAAGGATCCCGTTTTTAGGGTTCCGTAGTCAACTAGTAACCCTTATAATTTCGCGATGTCTGTCCGTCCGTCCGTCCGTCCGCGGATAATCTCAGTGACCGTTAGCACTAGAAAGCTGAAATTTGGTACTAATATGTATATCAATCACGCCGACAAAGTAGTAAAATAAAAAGTGGAAAAAAATGTTTTATTAGGGTACCTCCCCTATACATAAAGTGAGGAGTGATTTTTTTTTCATTTCAACCCTAACGTGTGATATATTGTTGGATAGGTATTTAAAAATGAATAGTGGTTTAGAAAAATCATTTTTTGATAATGTAAATATTTTCGGAAATAATCGCACCAGAAGTAAAAAAAACCTGTCCCCCCCTCTAACTTTTGAACCATAAGTTTTAAAAATATGAAAAAAATCTCAAAAGTAGAACTTTATAAAAAAATTCTAGGAAAATTATTTTGAACTTGATAGGTTGAATAGTATTTGAAAACTAATTACAGAATAATTTCTGAACTAAGTTTGTAATTTAACCGTATAAGCAGGTGTTTATTGTACCTGTAATTTCTACAAAATCACAATGAAATGACGTGCTTTCAAAAACTCTTAAGTGGGGACACTTATTGTGACGGACGGAAAACTAGGGAACCCTACACTGAGCGTGGCCCGACACGCTCTTGGCCGGTTTTTTTCCTTTTTGGCTACGGAACCCTAAAAACGTGGTGTACTGATTTGTGGCCTAAAAGTATTCCTTTTATACCAACACTCCTGTTATCTAATTAAAAATCGCATCGAATAATATGAAATTAATCGCACCAATTACAAAAGTGAATATTTATTTTAACTCGCCCGCCGGCCATGATGCTTGGCGTCGGGAGTAATTGAAAAAATAATTTGTAATCGCCATACATTTGTTTGTAATTTGTTTTTTTAATGTATATTGATATGGGGTCAAATGCCCGTGAGCATTGGATGCAAGTTGGTTGCCATTTCAATGGCTGCTTGGCTGTGTATACGTGTATTATGTTGTAGTTTTTAATGCAAAGGCAGCAACATAATGATAAACAACACAACACCGTACATAAAAACAATCTATTTAATCTTATATCATTATGAAAACGACTCATGTATATTTTTAAAAGTTTGTATATAATAAACATCAATTACCCTTTTTTAATAACTAAACATCGGTATCAACGTTCTATTTTCATGTCACCCAGTAGAGATAGCAAAAAAATAAAAACATTCGAATATTTAATTAATAATAATGTTTATTATCTTTTAAATTTAATTATGCTGCAGCTAATTTAAACTTTAAAAGAGTCGCAGAAATACTTCGAAAGCATTGCATTGCATAAACAAAAAAAAAATCGTAAATCTTTGCCATAAACAGTTTGATTAACTCAAAGAAAAATCGAAACTCTCCTTCAGACCTTCAAGCACAAAATTATTTCGTGAAATGTGTGAAAATATTCCTCTTTCGCCCCGACGATTGTTAAATAGATGGGGTACATGGATAAATGCTGACTCATATTATCACTTATCACAAACATTATGCTCAAATCAAATTTGTTATCGACGCTTTAAATTCGCGTGAATCAAGTGCAATATAGCTAAAGTAAAGAAAATTTTCCGCATCGGAAATTAAATGTTGAGTTATTATTCATGGAAACACTTTAGTATAATTGCTAAGTATGAATAATTGTTTTTAGATCCCAATATGAGCTCTTTAGGTACAATAAAAACCATTCATTGGATGCAAAAAAATATTTAAAATTACACCAAAAAGGCAGACAACTTTATTTAAAATTAAAGAATATTTTAAAGAAAAAGCTTGATAAGAACACCATACAAATTATCAAAGAACTGTCTTACAGCAAAGAAGTTGAAATACCAGCAAGTGTAATAAATAATATAATGTGTGCAAATAATGAAAATTTATTTGACTAATCTGAGAGTGTGGAAATGGAATAGAATAGTGACACAATTAAGCTTTTCAATCTCGTACCTTACTTAGACCACTCAGAAAACTTCCTAGACTAAAACGGTACTCGACTGAAAAGCTCGTCATTATGTTACGATTGTATAAAATACTATTTAGCGTCTTTCTTTTAGTTCATAAAAAATAAATGTTCAAAATACTAGATATATTTGTTTATATTTGTTTTTCTGCAAACCGTACTTTGCCATGAAATTTGAACGTTGATACCGATGTTTATTAATAACTCATCAAGTAATCTAAGTATTACGGCTGAGATCAAAAGTCTTGGAAGGTAACGAAATCGAAGACATTTCGCATTATAAATTGTCACCTTCCAATGTTAAAGACGCTGAGCGCTAAGCGGCTTCACTGTCTTCTCTAGTTCATCTATAAGCCCAGTGGTCGATATAAGTAAGTACCTTGTAAGTAACCTCCTTGATTCTTGCATAAATAAGCGTTCGGCATCGATAGCTGGAAGCATCTTGACAGCTGAATCCGAATCAAGAGGACTTTAACATAGCAGCAGCTTACAAGTACCTTACTTTGTTGCACACCGTTTTTATATTAATTCCTACCATCTATGTCACAGTACTTAATTGCATCTGAGACAAACGACCGAGAAGACACGTATAGGATCACGCGAACAGCGTATTACACTTGCATGTAATTTAATAATAATTACTAAATTACCCACGACAGATATCACCACATTTAGTAAGTTACCTGTAAATTGCTAGAAATTGGATGTACCTAATGTCTAAAGTAGTTAAGTCTACGCATGGAGGTGAATTTGTGTGCAAGGAGTAAGTAATTGTCTTCTGTGTTTTTCTCTGATATCTATGTATATATATTTTTTTCTCTTATTTTAAACGTATCAACACGCACCTAAAACATAGTATTTATCATAAATCATGCCAGTGTATAAAGGTACATATAACACAGACATTTTTTTCGCAAAAAGCGTAAAGCGTTTTATCGAATTACTAAGTTTTTGCGATACATATATATATACTAGTATAATTTTGGTCTTCCCAGACGTTGATTATACCCGTACAATTATTTAGAAATTAGTATATTATTATGTTGGTACTACGTGTCCTCATAACGATCTGGTCCTTTTTTGTGTAAAAAACGTCGATCGGCCGTGGGTGCGGTGATTAGGAAGGGGTTCTTTGTTATTAAACTTTTGTTTTGTTTATTTTAATTTACGCGGAAATAACAAAGTGGAAGACAAAGGATTTAAAAAGATTGTCAAAGACACGAACGTTTTTATAATTATATGACTTCTTCTTACATTTTTGTGAGAATCACGTAAGTGTCAGTCAACAGTTAGTTAATAACGAAGCCCTAAACACAAAATTAACAACGCAAATTATATTAAGCATTTAATTTTGTTGCTACAATTATATATTCCTTTAAGCAAAAAACAAGACCGTAAACTATTTGTATTTAAATAAAACTTATTATCCTCATATACATATTTAATACATCGCACATACAAAAATCTCACACAATGAACATAACAATCTTACAAGACTTCGTAGAGACCGGCCATTGACAGACGATTTAGCTTTTCAAATTTAAAATCTGACGACCAAATATTCCAAAACAGACCCAGCGCTAGACGAGGATAGCGTCTTATTTTTTATCCATCATTATTGTCCGTTTTTTGTGGACAGTACTCCGCCAGGCGAGCGTAATAATGCCAGGCCAAATTATAAGGCCCGGGCTTCGAGGCCTATTAGAGTGCCTAGTGGTGTATTTTGTGTATCATTTGAAATTTGGTGGAATAATGGATCTAAGTGTAGGTTTCGTATAAATCTTGGCGTTTTTGTTTCTAACGTTTGGGAATGTACGAAGATAGCTTCATGGATGTGCTTGAAACTTCATAACTTTCCCAGGGATGTAGCGCTGTGTTTTCACTACTTTTGTACAAAATATTGACGGAACGATGTTGTAAATATGATAATAGCTGTGATAAAATTATCTTTTTCACACCTAAGAATAAGTTCGTGCTCATATCTAACACTTTCAATTCAACAAAAATTATAAATATAGAAAGAATTATTCGTTTCAATTTCTTTGGAATGGCAGAACTAGGATTTTATTTCAGTGTTGACGATACCCGGCAATACCTAAATCGAGTATTTAAATTACAAAATACAGAAATCTAAGTGAGTGTTTTAAGTGATCTATTATTCCGTTCTGCTAGCCTAATATGGTCGGATTTTTATCGCCTGTCCCCATAGCTGTCACGTTCTAACAAGTATGTAAGTGCGAAAGTGATGCATGACGTGATTAGCGATAAAATGACAACCATGATACGCGCTCTGGTTAAATGTCTGCACGGTTGGTTGACTGATAAGAATACCTTCAGATATCAAGTCCGCCATTGGCATTTATAAAAAAATATTGTACAATACAGATATAGAGATATCTGTATTGTGCAATAAATAATAAAAAAAGATATTTTTTCACTTATACAAACGACATAAATTACAGTAATACAAGAAACGATCAAAAATGAGTAGCGAAATGGATGGAGACTCAGCGAGACCGCTGGTTTTTAGTCCCAAACCATAAGTTAATTCTAAAACTTAACTGAGTAACCAATCAGTTTCTAATAAAAAAATTAATAGCCGTAATAATTGCATTACACTAGTTTATAAGTAGGTTAATAAGTTGATATATAGTTGAAACAGACGCATTGAAACGCATTGCAACTTGTATGAGAACTGCACATCAAGTAAACGCCAACTGCGATGTTTATTTAGTTCAACCCAATAAAAAAGGTAACTGCCACAAGTATTTCTTTAATGACAAAACATTACCACTACAGCATTTCCAAAGAACGCCCAATACCGACTCTTTTTATTGCCATCAAGAGTAAGTAATGATGATTAATCCTCTAGTATAAGATTGATAAATATGATAGGTGAGATAATGGGTAAAAGATTGGGTTTTATTGAACATAAACTATAACACGAAAGCATTACGCTGATTTTAAATAATTTTCTAAATAATACGTCTATATACTTGTGAAAGTGTTGATGTTAATATACAAAGATCTCTTAACTTCTATCTGGCATCAGTAGAGCATCCACGTCGTTAGCATACGCATAGGTACATTAGAGGAATCATATACTTACCAGTATGTACTTTGTCCTTCGTAAAGTGAAGTACTTATGATAAAGTCGGTTGGCATTTCGCTAAACGGTTCGAGCATACCTGTTCTTCAGAATGCAATCAATTGAAACATTAATGTTGTTTAAAATACGAATGTAAATGTTTGGGTTACGCTTTACTCATTTTTTAAACAAACCTTACGATCGTAATCCACTATAAACCGCGAGACTCCATCAAAAATGGACATATTTTTTTATTCAATTTTGGTCAGAATTAGAATTGCCAGCGAGATACCGACAATGACACAGGCAGCCCTGTAATTACCCCGTCCCCCACCCAAATTACCACAGCAGCCATCAACCACTAGCCGCTCATAAAAACCGACTACAGAGAAAAAAGCCATATCTCGCTTTACAACCAATGGCGGAATTGTATCTACTACAATTTAAAGTCAACTCTACTTCCTTATAATACAGTTGAAATTGACTCATCTGAAGTCTTTGTTGCGAGAAACGGCCGAATCATCAACGCGTAATGATGAAATAATTTTAGTCCCAAAAAGCCTGGGTTTATTGAGATGATCTTGAATCACACAAGGAAAAGAAAGAGTTCAAAACACTTTCAGTTAAAATTTCTTTTTTTTGTAAATATGGGACACATACAATTATACATTATTCGTCTATCTATCGACTTATTAAAAAGTAATATGTACCTACTAGGTATATTATGCGCATCGTAACATATTGCATTAAAAACTGCAATGTTATACAAATACCGGGGGTATGTCCTTAAACTACGTCCGGACCCGGGTATGTCCTTCAACTATGTCCAAAAGCGAGGTATGGTACTGCGAATGACATCTCGCTAAAATCTGGAGCAGAGACCGACTGGGAAAGTACCTCCATCTTACAGAAAACCACACAAATAGCACTAGACCCTTCTCAGAATGTTGTGTTCCTGTTGGTGAGTAAGGTTGCCAAAGAGCTCAAAGAGGACCCAGTGTAGACGAGTTCTACAATAGCTACTGTGGAGTTTTAAAACCAATGTAAGTAATTTTTTCTTAAGCGGTGGCCGTTTACAGTGGCCTCCGATATTTTATTATGTTCAATGTTGACACACGATATAAAAATGTCAATTAAAATTATTAAAATAGTAAGTACCTATACCATGTTGAAGTTTTTATGACTAAAAATAAATGAAATGCAAAGGTTGACGATAAATACAAATTTACGACTGCTATTCTCTACTCCTAAAGATATAATTTTGCTGATAACGAACCCCTGTACTTACAACAAAGTTTATTTTAAATAAAACTATACGAATTAATCATTCATGTACTAATGAGACAGAGATTAAAAACTTACAACGGTCGAAAGTAAAGGCTTGTGCAAGGTTATAATTTTTAAACATTATTTTTCAATTTATAGTTATGGAGTACCACATATTTCTTCACCCTATTAAATATGTTTTAACAATAACTTCAATATCTAAACACCATCATCATTTAACCTTTTTCGTCCAGTGCTGAGCATAAGCCTGGCTTTGAATACGCCACTGGCCCCGATCTTGAGCTAATCTCATCCAGAAGTGACCCGCGATCTTTTGAAATTCGTCCATCCAATGAGCCAACGGACACCAGGGCTTCTTTCATCCAAATGTGGCCACAGATCTATTAATATTTTAGCCCACCTACCGACTACAGATATAGTAGACTTAATGCCAATGGGTGGCAAAACAGGTACAGGTAATGGTGGTGCAAAGAAAATAAAACAAAGGCTGTTACTGTGATTTTCAATTTCAATTTTTAATCAACGTTTATTAAACTTGCAGGTTTTCCTAATAGCTCCAACGTGGAGAAAGGCTCAATCAGGACACAAAAGGCAACAGAGTATTATAATTTCCCAACCAATAAAACCCCTAACACTTAATCTGCCGCAGATCGTGATACCTTTAATTGTCACCAGCTAAGGCACAGGGCCCAACTAGCGCCGCGAAGACCTAATATGGCGCTCCGTATGGTGGCAGTCACGCCCTGACTTCCGCACACTACTGAAAAGACATGAGCACCAAGCTTTCAATACACACGTAAGCCTTTTTAGTTCAAACTCCAGGATTTGCCCCCGCGTTTATGTAGAACGACGTAGGAGTTTATAGATTCGAGCACATTATAGGTCGTTATTTAATAGAATTCCGGGAGTGCTTTATGGCCGCATTCGTACTTGTTTTAAATAATGATACGCAACATTTCGTTAATTCAATAGAAAGAAGTATTGACATGACATCATCTTTTATATTGATGTATGTTTTATTATTAATCTAATTACTGCTTTCTTATTTGTCTCATAATCATGTGACTACTAGTAAAACACGAGTACTACTAACTACTTACCCCTTTTAGCCATATTTACTGCTCTGCATATTTAGCCAGTTAGAATCTGCCTCACCGGAGCGATAATTATCATAACCCATCCTACCTGTATCCCCAGAAACCTGCCCCACGGCCCGTCTCGAAAACATCGTTTACGGGTTCATTTAGGATGTAAATGTTCGAATTAGTGATAAAAAAAACTTAGCCATTGAAGATAAGCGTCCTGTAGAACTTACTTGTGAATCTGCACACAGAAAAATATGACAACCGACCGACAGACCGATTCCATCCAGAATATATCCGAGAGAAAATGAAACACTTTGGAATAGTTACTTTCTACACGCACTGGCATTTTGAGAAGTTTCGTCGATTGCTATACAGATCCACCAAAGCGGCTGGAATGACAGAGTTCTAAGTATTTAAAAAAATACTCCCAAATTGAAACCTTTTCTTTGTTTGGAAAATGGGTTAAAAATAAGAATTATCACAGTCACAAGTCAAAAATTACTAATTTACATAAGGATCAAACTGCGCTGCATAGCACTTTAACCTCCGCAGTAGTTTTTTTCAGCCATCCAGGGTACAATAGCCCTCTTCCCGATATGGCAGTAATTGGAATTTCCTGGGAATGCAAGCTATTACAGGCCAATGTGCGAGCGATACCACGCTAATGCGACAAGTACACCGCGCCCATTTAGGGGCTGCCCTTATATAACGGTCCACAATACAATTAGGTACGTAATTAATATTAATAACACACTGTGTATCACAGAAATTATTTATTAACTTGACAATATTCAAAATATTGTCTTCGGTTGCCGCGATAGTTTAATCATGAAATAAACAATTAAAAACGGATTTTATCGCGTGTACTGAGCTTAAATTACATCCCGACGTTTCGAACACTTTACAGCGTTCGTGGTCAACGGGTCGACTGAGGAAAAATATGCAATTACCTCCGTTCAAAAACTATCACAATATGCAAACCTACCCACATATTAAATATTAAACAAATGGTATTTGCACATGCCAGAGGGGCCTTTATAAAAAACAAATGCTAATAATGTCAAATAGCTAATTTACAACGTCAAATAATTTTAATTAAAATTATTAAAATTTAAATTAAATTAAAAAAAATTAAAATTATTTGACGTTGTAAAGTAGCTATTTGACATTATTAGCCTTTGTTTTTTATAAAGGCCCCTCTGGCATGTGCAAACACCATTTGTTTAATATTTAATATGTGGGTAGGTTTGCATATTGTGATAGTTTTTGAACGGAGGTAATTGTATATTTTTCCTCAGTCGACCCGTTGACCACGAACGCTGTAAAGTGTTCGAAACGTCGGGATGTATTTAAGCTCAGTACACGCGATAAAATCCGTTTTTAATTGTTTTATTTCTTGACAATATTCAGTTTTAAAGGTTGTTTTGCTATTTTGATGAATTCAATGTCTTAATTTAACGTGAATACCCAATTTCCTGGTAATTTGATAGATATTTAAAAGCAAAGTTGTGTACTATCATGTCTTTCCCTTAAATCCGACTTCGGTACGCATCTCAATATCAAAATATCTTGATTTAGGTTACTTAAATGCAGTATTTCTGCGAATTCGTAAATGTCACGAGTAGGTACTTAACAGTGAACTAAATTTTAAAATAGCTTTCCATATGTTACAAAACACGGGCACGGTTTACTTTAACTATAACACATTGAAACGTATAATACCTATGAAACAAATTACTTTCAAGAAAATATTTTAAAATACGAACATTACACCGCGCAACCAGTAGGGTTTATAGCTTGTGCACCTTTACCTTACTTACACGAAGGGAAATGCTGAGCTTAATGACCTACACAATAAGGTTGCACTTGGCGCCTACACGTACGCGGAGGCTGCTGGGGTAAACGTGCTCTTAAAGGTTTTGTTGACATTTTTCAGTTTTATGTTTTTCTATTGTAAGAAATTGTGTTTATTATTTATTACCTCTGGCCGTGAGACCGACTGCTCGCTTTAGCATTTGACTCGGTAATTGTTTTCTGCGAGATTAACTCTAAACTAATACAGCGCAAGTGTTGCCACATTAAAATGAACTTCAGCCTTTTCGTATTGGAATACGTTTTTTACTTGTTATGCAAAGTTGTGCCTAATTACTTAGACGTTGAGTTGAGTTCATAGTTGGTGTACTTCACTCTGTTATTGGTCTTTTGCATGTTTCTTGTAAATGTAACAAAGTATACATTGCAGCGGGTGGTGGTGGCCGTGCGTTCTATAATGCACCTTTACAGGGACTGACGGCAAAATCGTCCTGTTTATATGTATAAAATATGTACAACGTGACATAGCTCCTATTTCCACAATAAGAAAGTAGAGAGAAATTGATTACTACCGAAAGTTATATAGGGATGTTTAAAAGTTTTCAGCGGATTTTCATAAGCGTGCTTGTACAATACAGGGGGCTTAGCCAAGATGACAATCGTTTGCAGGAAACGAAACGAAACGCTGCACGCTCACGCTCACTCTTCCATATTAGTGCGATAGAGAGATGGATAGCGTTTCGATTCGTTTTCTACAAACGATTGTCATCTTGGCTAAGCCCCGAGGTGTAGGTACCTACGTACACAACGACACAATTAATTTTCCCTTTACTTTACTACAAATATCTTACAGAAAATACATTAAGTTAAAAGCCACAAATGCTCGTACTACGCGTATTATTTAAGTGTAGTGATGTTTTCTTATCGTTTTGCTATAAAAATTCCTATCTAAGTAATGATGAAGAAATCGGCACCTGCAGATTCATACTGTATTTGTTCTGTGGTATACCTACATCCTTTATGTTTAGCGGTTGACCCATTTATAAAAACAAGACCATAATTTTCAATCTCGGTATGGCCATTGGGCTAAATGGTATTTAGTGGCCCTGTTAAATACAGGAAAAAACTGTCATAAAATGTTAATTAACATAAAACATACTTAAAAACAAAAGAAGACCCATGGTCAACCCGCAAATGGCATTTTTTCTCAGAAGTGAATTTATGTATGTATTTGCGATTAAGCATGTATACTTAGCTAAAAGGTGGCGGATCGCAGGACTACTGCGGTGAATTTAGGCCACAGGGCACGCAGTTTTTTTATTAATAATAAAAACAGTAATAACTTCATACTTATAATTGTCAAAGAGCTGACCGTTGATAGGTACATGACGTAAATGTAAATATCTAATATCAGACTATCAACGCTGGTAGGTTTATTCGACAATCGTATTTTATTGGCTTAAATATCACACAGTAGGCTTAAAAAGTACATTATTTGATAAAAGTATAAATATTTTATTTTCTTACATTCTTTTATGGTAGGTAGTCGTAATAGCAGACATTAAATATGATTGACTAATGCCACCCGTGTTTGGCATAGAGTATTAAAACAGACTGTATGTTTTACCTACTTATAATATACTAACTAAAAATTACCTATACATACATTTTTTATTTAAATTTCATTTATTGTGAGCCAATACTGTAAAGTTAATATAAATAAATACACTACCCCACACAATCACTGTCGTACTATAATTTGATAGGTGCCCAAACGTTGAAACTTACTTGTACTGTCAAAATTGCTATTGCTAAATAACTAGAGCGCCTCATGTCATGTTATTTTATATCAAGGTACAAAAACAACATTATTATGAGGTTTAATACCAAAATATGCTCTCATCGTATTCGGATATATTTCATGACTTTCAAATAATCATAATAGACATTACGTCTGTTGTCTCAGACGACTCGTCTGTTTTATTCTGTGTACAGTTTTTACTGTCCTGGAGTTAAAGGTAATTTCTCAATGTGGCCGGTTGAAAAACTATTCTGTTATTCACCAGTGCGGTAACGCTTAGATAAATGTGAGGTTCTGTTTTTGTAGTCGGGAAATTAGTTTTGGAAATAGTTAACATACAGGTTGCTAGAGAGGGAACAACATAAAAACTCATAGAAAGCACTTAATGAGATTATGCGGTACAGATATTGTAAAATAAAAGATATGCGTTACCAAATTTACAAATCTTACAGTGCTTTTTTTTATACCACGAAGGTGGCAAACAAGCATACGGCCCGCCTGATGGTAAGCAGCTACCGTAGCCTATGGACGCCTGCAACTCCAGAGGTGTCACATGCGCGTTGCCGACCCTTTACAAAAAGGAGGATTCACTGTGTTGACGGCTAAAGGAACAAGAGGGTCCCTCATCGTCAACACACTGGGTCCTCAATGAGATCTTTGGCAACCTTACTCACCATAAGGAATACAACACTATGAGTAGAGTCTAGTGATATTTGGCTGTGGTTTGCTGTAAGGTGGAGGTACTTCCCCAGTCGGGCTCTGCTCCAGATTTGAGCGAGATGACATTCGCAGTACCTATATCCGGGTCCAAAGGACATACCTACCCGGCTTATTTAAATTTTGTTTTGTTTAGGATTACTTTAGTGTTTAGATTTATTTTATTTAAGAATTAAGAGAGAATATGTAGCTTATTTATACTTTAAGAATTATTGCAAATATATACCCGTTTTTTTTTAAATAATACAAATACCTACTATGTATTATTTGTAAAGGCCAGGCTCTAAAGTCGAACAATATCTGCTTGTACAGTATCGCCCTGTAACAACTACTCGTATACGAGTATTTAGAATTCGCAGACGCGTTCGCTTCACGAACTACATCGATATACATCAAAATTACGTGTTAAAAATATTGTTAGCTTCAATGAAGTTATAGTTAACTCTCGCAATTTCACAGGAGATGTATATTTGTAGCCGCCATTGTATTATCGCCAGGTTCTCTATTACGGATGGCCGTATTCTAAGCTAATGCTGGTGCTGAATAGGTTTATGACGGTGAGGGAACATAAATTCGCGTTATACGAGCAAGTGACTTCTGGGAACAGCCGGCATTGACGTTGCTTAGCCGACATTCAACTTGAGTAAACCAGCAAAACTGCTTGAGATCTGCCACTACTTCCTTCGGTTGGAGTAAGAGATCCTACTGGTTAACGCCCTAACGCTCGCGTGGGGTTGGTAAGCAATGACAATTAGAACACAGTATTCTAAAGAATGATCGGTAGGAAGTAACTTGGAACTAAATAGATTTATAATTTGTATAGGAGTTGAAGGAAGCTCGATACAAACACTCAATACGGGTAATACATGGACGCGACTGATTCAAATTGAATGAAGACAAGGAATTTGTGAGGTAAACCTTTCTAAAGAACTCCTTTGGTATTGCAAGTTATATGCTAAAGTAACATGTGTAAAAGCAATAGGTAGGGTAGCATAGGTAATAAAATGTTTTTTTTTATGTCATTGGTGCATGCACTTATTATATAGCACTGCAATATAAAAATGGTAACTTGTAATTTAAAAAAAAACAAGTAAATGAGAAAAACTGACTAGTCACCTCTGTTTACACAAATTAATTTAATATCAATTTTTTAAAGATTAATACAAAATTTGGACTTGAATTAGCAGCTTTTGGTGTGAATATTGACATATTGTGTAGGTAGCAACTTCCTATGTGGATTTAGTGAAATATTACCACCAACCTGCCTGTTGACCTTTGCACTCTGGTTTGCACTTGTCATCTGTCACTCATACTTACAACTGGAACTAAGTGAAAATATGGACACCATGAACATCATTCTGGACACGCAAAGAAAACTTGAAGAGTCTATCTCGAAGCGGTTCAATGAACTGGATGCAGCACTCAATGTGACATCACCTCATACTCATCCAACAATCAGTAGTCTCAGCAAGGAGGTCAGCTGTTTCAAGCAAACTGTTTCGGGCTTGCTGAATCTCCTCAGGCAGCAGATCCTTGCAGTAGTGAGTACATTGGATACTATAGAAATGCGCCATAGGAGGAAATTTTTGCTGTTCTCTGGCATTCCAGAGACGAGCGGAGAGGACATCACTGATACTGTAGCCGCTATCTGCCGGAACCGTCTTCAGCTTGCTGATGTGAATAAGGACTCCATTCGGATCTGCCATAGCCTTGGAGCATTGAAGGATGGGCGCTCAAGGCCTGTTCTGGTCCGTTTTTCTGACTTGCGACTAAGGAGCTCAGTATGGAATAAGAAAACAGCCTTAAAGGGCACTCCAACAGTAATTTCTGAGTTCCTTACTCGTGAGCGACAAACAATGTTCCATAAAGCTCGGGAGCATTTTGGGATGCGTAGAGTATGGACCATGGATGGCAATATTTTTGTCAAATTGCCCTCGGGAAAGAAGCAGCGGGTATCATCCGATGAGTATCTTCAATCGTTAATGTCGCAGCATGCCTCCCAAGACTCCGGGTCTATCAGCTCCGAAGGTTCCAGAGCTGTGCTACTCGCAGTCCCATCACCGGCGCTGACCGAGGTTGCAACGCCTCCGCCTGCCGATGGTGCAGCCCTCGCGCCTGCCACGGTCACCTCCACGGCCCCCGTCGCCTCGAACTCCGCTTCGCAAGTCGCAGTCGTGGCTGGTAAAGGAGCAGCGCCCGCTGCGCCCAGGAGGGGTGCATCGAAACGTTAACGGGCCTTCGCTTGTAGCTTGCGATAGTTGCGATAGTGGCTATGTAGTGATGGTTACCAACTAAGTGGGTGAAAAAAGAAAACATAATACACTGAACAATTTCTGTAACTACCGTCCAAACCGACGTTGATATTTTTTTTTATATTGTTATTGTTAAAAAGTTAAGTTTAGTTAAGTTACCATCAATATCCTTTAGCATTAGCCATCACTCTGACAGATGTCAAATTATGCGATTGCGTTTTGTTACTGCATGTAAAATGTTATCTGTTATAATTTTATCAGGTCTGTATTTTTGATTAACCTTTCTGATAACTGTTATTTTTCGTGTAATTACTATGCTTTTTGTTTTTGTTTAAAGTTTAATTGTTCTTTCGTTCTATAGCTTAAAGACTAAGTTTTTTTTTTTTTTTTTATTGTGATACTGGTCAACTGGCAGGGTTAACCGAACCTGTGTAGTTTGGATTAATAGCCTATACGGGTATTCTTACATAGTACTTGTATCTTGTATTTATTATAATTATTACTATTTATTTATCACTATTTATTTGTATTTGTACCTACATGAGATATGACGTCGAACGATGAGTCTTACCTTTCAGCTTGCGATTTGTCTGCCTCATTCTATTCGCTTGATAGCTCGGCTGGTGAACCAGATACACTTGGAAACCGCCTCACAGCCACTTTTGAAAAATATTGTAAACACATAAACATTTGCCATATCAATGCCCAGAGTATTCCGTGCCACTACAGCGATTTCTTTGACACTTTCTCTTCGTGCAATGTACATGCCATATTGGTATCTGAGTCATGGCTTAAACCTGATCTACCCTCCACTTCGTATGGACTTTCTGGGTTCGTGTTGCTACGAAATGATCGCATTGGTAAACGTGGGGGAGGTGTTGCCATTTACCTTCGCAGCAATATTTCGTACAAAATTATTTCATCCTCTCCTTCAACATACTCTGGTTCTATTGAATATCTGTTCCTTGAAATCAATATGAGGGGGTCACTGGCGGTCCTTGGTGTAGCCTATTGTCCTCCAAACATAGACTACTTTTCTGACTTTGAATCATTATTGTCTTCTTTCAGTTCATTGTACACACATCACGTCATAATGGGTGACTTCAACACCGATCTTTTAAAGATTAGTTCTAGGTCGCGAAAGTTGAACGAAATCGTAGAGTCAGCGGGTTTTAATGTGCTTCCTCTGAATTCTACCCACCACAACTATGACACGTCGGACTCATGGCTTGACCTCATTCTAACTTCGTCCACAGATCCTGTAGATAGGGTTGGCCAGTTCGCTGCGCCTGCGTTTTCTCACCACGATCTTATATATATCAGCTACCGTATTCGGCCTCCCAAACCAAAACCGACCTTTTTTCAGCTACGTAGCTTTGCGAGGCTGGATATCGAAGCTCTAAAACGTGACGCATGCGCTGTGGACTGGACACCTGTATTCGCGGCATCCTCGGTGGATGAGGGGGTAGCTTCACTAAATAAAGCGGTCTTAAAACTTTATGATGTTCATGCACCGACTCGTACGGTCAAACTGAAGCGACCTCCGGCGCCCTGGATTACGCGAGGGGTCCGAATGGCCATGACGAAGCGAGATCGGGCGTTCAAAAAGTATAAACGTTACCGTTGTGACGAAAATTGGAAACTTTATAAAACTGCTAGGAATCTTTGCAATCGGATGGTAAGAGCGGCTAAGCGTAAATACATACATGATAATATTATTTCTTCTTCCCAAGCCGATACTTGGAAATTCTTAAAATCTATTGGTGTCGTCCAATCTCAGAGCTCATGCAACTCCTTCTCCTCTTTTTCTAGTAATGATATTAATCAACACTTTGCAAAGAGTTCATCTTTAGACCCTGCCATAAAAGATTTAAGTATTTCATACATTTCTACCTTGCCTTATAACTCTAATACATTTTCTTTCTCTCCTGCGACTGATGATGAGATCCGAAAAGTAATTTTATCCATCAAGTCCAATGCTATTGGCCATGACGACTTGAGCAGATTAATGATTATCTCCATCTTAGAATGCATACTCCCAGTTATTACTTCTGTAATCAACTCGTCATTGTTTAATGGGGTTTTTCCATCGGCTTGGCGTAATGCCTATGTTATCCCTTTACCTAAAGTTTCTAACCCCGTTTTTCTTAAAGATTTTCGACCTATATCAATTCTTCCGTTCATGTCCAAAATTTTAGAAGCAGTAGTCCATAGACAATTATCCACCCACATCTACTCAAACCAGCAACTATCGCCTTTTCAGTCTGGCTTTCGTCCTGGGCACAGTACCTCGACGGCCCTGCTGAAGGTAGTCGAGGATGTGAGGGAAGGTATGGAGCGTTCTCTGCTAACGGTACTAGTCTTGATTGACTTCTCTAATGCTTTCAATGCTGTTAATCACGAGATCCTACTTGCTACGCTCAAACATTTAAACATATCATCATCAGTCGCAGATTGGTTCTCTTCTTACCTTCAGGATCGCCGACAAGCGGTTCGCACTGGTCAGTCTTGTTCTGATTGGCTTGAGCTAACATCTGGCGTTCCTCAGGGTGGTATACTTTCTCCGCTTTTGTTCTCTATATTCATAAATGTGATCACATCTAGCCTTACCTGCTCTTACCATCTGTATGCTGATGATTTGCAGCTATATACGCAAGCGAATGTCAGTGATATAGAGCGTGCAATTGCAAAAATTAACTTCGACCTAAAACGCATCTCTGCTTGGTCTCGTGATTTCGGAATCGCTGTTAACCCTGCCAAGTGCCAAGCCATCGTTTTGGGAAGTAGCCGTCTGCTTTCGTCGACTGATACTTCTTGCATGGCACCAATTCAGTTCGAAAACACCGTGATCCCTTTGTCCGCTCATGTTAAAAACCTTGGTTTGATTTTAGACAGTAGTTTAACGTGGGAACCTCTGGTATCTGACATTAGTCGCAGGGTAACAAATACATTGCGGGCACTTTATAGGCACAAAAACTTCTTGCCGGCAAGCACTAAAACTCTTCTAGTCCAGTCTCTTGTGCTACCGATTATTGATTACGCTGATGTGTGTTGCACCAACATTACACAAGCCTTGTTGTCCAAGCTTGATCGTCTCCTTAACAACTGCATCAGATTCGTTTTCAACCTTCGTAAATATGACCATGTTTCTGTTTGTCGCCGTAAGCTTCAGTGGCTCCCAATTCGTGAACGCCGTTCTTTGCGTATCTTATGCACTCTCTATTCAATTCTGTTTGATCCAACCACCCCCAGCTACCTCAGGTCTAATTTTGAATTTATAACAGCTCGACCCGGATGTGAGCTTCGCACCTCTCGTACTCTGAAGCTTGCTGTCCTCCCTCCCAGATCCGGATTTTTGTCTAACTCATTCGCCTGCCAGGCTATTAGGCTCTGGAATGCTCTTCCTTTGCCTATCAGACAGGCTCAAAGCAAGTTATCATTCAAAAGAAATCTGCGTAAGCACTTATTTGAAAACGTTCGCGACTAAACCTCCATGCGATGTCTCGTACTAGGTACATTCATAATATATATGTATAATATATATGCATAATATATATGTATAATATATATGTATAATATATCGCCGTGTGCCTGCTATACGGCCACAATTCAAAAATTTTAATTTTCTGGATTATTGCAGATTCGTATTCAAAATTGTTCAATTTACGACCTTATTTCGAGAGCCATAGCAAAAAATGTCTTTAAGAGCCTTTTTCTCACAAGTGGCCTTATGGATTTGACCATAAATTGTCAGAAGATTCCCTGCAATACAGCCACTTGCCAGTCTGCCGCCTGCGCCCGCGGCATTCGCACGTAAACTGAGACGGCCCTTTTGAGTTGTGGCTGTATAGCACACGTTTTAAATGAAGCTTTTTGAGTTGCGTCCTAGAAAATAATAATTATTTGAGTGATAATTACGATGAATCCCTTTAAATATAAAAGAAACAAACGGCATTTGGTTGTGTTTTTTTATTAGTGCTAAGTTGTGATACATTGTGATATTAATTATTTCTTAAACTGATTACCTATGATTAAGTTTAGTGTCCAGTAGTTACGTGTTATTGATGTGTATTGTGTAAGTACTAAAATTGGCCTTTTAAAGGAAAATATACAGCAATTTACTACCTTTGTATTTTGTAAGTCTGATTAAAGACTGATTATTACATACGTTGATTCTACTAAAGTAACGAAAACAAAATATTTTGTATAACAATGCTTTTTTTATTAGTGCTAAGTTATATTCGTTATTTCTTGAACTGATTACTTTTAATAAGTTACCTACTTGTAATGATTTACTTACTGAATACATTATAATAAATAAATTGACTGCAATGTTCTTAAAGAAGTTGATTTCACAAATTAGCACGGAACAGTATTGCGTTTTGATTACTTATTTTATAATATAGTAGGTATTCTAAATATTTTTTTATTTTGAATGTCTTAAATAATAAAGTTCAAATTTTATAAAGAACCTTTTAAACAATTAATATTATTTGGTAATGACATGGTATAATGTTGCTGATTATAAGCTAGTTACACATAATTATCGCGTACAGTGATCTTGTTCCTATCAAAGTTGATAAAATAAAGGGATTTTAACTATTTTGGTGTTTTTATTTATATTTGCATGGTAACCTTTATCCAATAATTTTGTGTTTAAATTTGGACGCATTCCAAAATCTTTAAAAAACGTTTTTGCAATACGGCCACAACTCTAAATACCTCTCTTTCGGGCCTTGTGTCTCAAAAAAATATACATTTCTTTTAAAAATTGGCGTGGTCATAAGGAGGGTTTTATCATTCCGAGTAAAAAAAGCTAAGTTTTAAATTTATAGACCTAAAACTAAAGGAGTAAGATCCTATTATACACCCTGAACTATACTCTCAAAACTTTGAGACGCGATTTCTCGAAATAACGGTTTTTTGAGATGTGGCAGTGTAGCAGGCACACGGCGATATATGTATGGTATATGTATGATATATGTAGATATATTTTTTTATTTTGTATTTGCGTAGGTATATTGTTATTTTTACTTTTGTTTGACTTGTGTGTTCGTGTTTCTTCATGATTACTCTGCAATCCTGCACCAAACAAACTTTTTCTGTTTAGCCTAATGGTTGACTGGTAGAAAATGCCTTAAGGCGTTAAGTCCGCCATTTGTACTTTTTATGTCTTAAATTGTGCAATAAAGTTTAAATAAATAAATAAATAAATGTTCTTTACCTTTTCAAGAATGTGATTGTTGATAATTACATTAGGTACACTTTTAATAAAGCCTTATAAACCTCACCGTTTAGTTATAATCATTTCTGTTTACCACGAGCACAAACCCACCCAACTGCACACACATACATACAAAAAAGTAAATCTAAGCCAAAACAAACATTGACATTCAGCTATCTCCTAGCCCATCACTGCATACATTAGGGTTAATAAAGCCTACAAGGTGCTTTTCATTAGCGGCGCCATCGCGATAGCAGACATCGACGGGAGCCTGATCGACGTTTTCACGATCATTTCTTTTAAGCTAATTAGTCTAATGAGGTGTGGTGGGTTAGTTTTTGTGGCATTTGTTTAGAATAACATTTTTATAGGTGGGCTTAGATATTGCTTGTTTGGTTAAAAAAATATTGTATTCTGGTAAAATAATGTTAAGTCCCGTTTTTGTCAAAAGAAAAAATATTTTGAATTGCAATGGCGCGTTTATCAACAAAGTTGACTTTTATTCATTATTATGACAAAAACGGAACTTAATCGCGTACACTTACTTTTATTATTTTCCTGACGTTTCGAGCGTGCCGTAACGCTCGTGGTCGCAGGCAGACGTCAACAGGAACGTAACGTCAGGAAAATAATAAAAGTAAGTGTACGCGATTAAGTCCCGTTTTTGTCATAATAATGAGTGAAAATCGTGTAAGTTTAAATCAGTACATTGATTTTTTTTTTTTTCATTTATAATTAATATAACTCTTGTAATCAAATAAAATAAAAACTAGTTTTTTGTGCCATCTACCGCGTTCGCAAAACCGGAACATGGTCAGTATTTAAATTGTAATTTTGAGTTTAATATTTAGGTATTAAAAAAAATTCTCCGTAAACATTAAATAAGAGAAACAAATAACCTCAAACATTCGCATACTACGCGATTTAGGTATATATTCATAAAGTTCTACATAAATCGTTTTAAACTTATAACCAACGGTAGCAAATTATAATAAATCCGTTCTCTCTAACTAGCTAATAGAAACTTCCAACAAAATCAAATGCAAGTACTAACAAAGATAAACTATTAACCCTATGTACATTCAAAGAGAAAAGGCTTGGTAGGCGTAACGGCTCCTGGGCTAGGCGGATCATCATAATACTCGTAGAAATACTAAAATACCCTTTATGATTAAGGAAACATGATTATGAAAGACAGTTTTAAGTTGTAAATGATATCCATAAAATTTCTTAAAGGAAGGAGCAAGTTATAAAAAATGTATGTACTTTCTTTGCTGTCGTGTACTCAGTGTCCAAACACATTTTTTTTTTCTTAAATGTAAATAAACAACTATTGTTATTTACGTTTAAGAAAAAAAGTTTTTGTGTGTGCAGAGTAAAGACTTATTTGGCTCCGATCATGCTCCCATGAACGTCAATAAACTTCAAAGTTGAAATAAAACTCCTTAATGTCATAATTAATGGGATGATTTGGCGAATCGGACTTCAATGCCCAATTTGGGTAAGTACCTACGGTGGGTGCAGTGCGTCGAATGTTGAATGCAGGCGATATTGCAGCCAAATATTCGCCCATCAGATAACTTACCGGGAAGGGCTACCAGTGAATATACAGTGTCGCAGGTAATGCTTAATAATTTATTTATTCAGAGTTACGTAGTGCCTTAACGATTGAGATAAATAATTTGTAAAATTATGTAAGTTCAGGCAGGGTATTGGATTGGCACAGGCGATTTTACTCGAGCAATCATTGATTTATACAAAAAGGGAGATATGGTACCAGGCGCTCGATTCTGTGCCATCAAATATAGGTTCCGCCACCTATATTGAATTAGTCGAGTGGCAGTCTCTCAGTCACACTTTGTGCAATGCGCAAAATATGGAGGTCTCCCTTGCATACCCGTGTTAACAATATAGGTTTATCTCTTTTGCCCATGATGCACTTACATTATAGCGGTGTGTAGCATTTTACAAGTTTGTAGGTACAGGACCACATTTCAGTTTTGTTTACTATGAACGTCACTCATCTTCCTTTTTGTTTATGTCTATGCGAGCAATCCTGTTTTTCATTCTTCACGCATTTACTTAGATTGCTAACATCTTTACAGACTGTATTAGTCTATTTATCTAATATACTATGTCAAATCACACTAATGGACCCTTCCATACCAAGACGAAGAAAAAAAGAAACATAGGTAATCCGGTAACCTTTTTATCAGAATCAACGTATTAGGTTTTTACAAAACTTTTTAGAGGTAATACCTAGAAAAAACCTAGACTTAGCTCTTATCAAACCCAGTAATTGTCGCTTTCTAGCGTCTGCTAATAGTAAAATCGCTACAAATTAGTTCAGTTTATTTATTTAATGGAGTGTACCACTAGTTTCCACGACTGTACTTCGTGAATTCGCCTGCGCGCGCACGTAATCTCGGACTCGGGAAATGAAGCCTTATTTAAACAACTTCTTTATTTTACATTTACGTGTTGACCCAATACTTATTTTAGTTGTACTTTTATTTTATTCTTACTAATCGTGTATTACAATACATTAATTTTCATTAGTAATATTCTGTATTTCCGAATATTTCTATCGAAGATTCAATAATACGTATGAAGGCCATAATCGGTATCGTATTCCGACTAAATAAAAGTGGGAGATATTTTTGGATCGTCTTAATAAGAGTAACAAGCAAATACTCACCTTTTAAAGCAATTCATTTTAACGGCCACCTAACCCCGTAGGTAGTGACCCTGCCTACGAAGCAGGAGGGTTCAAATCCTGGTAAGGGCATTTATTAGTGTTTATCACAGATATTTGTTCCTGAGTTATTTATTTTTATTTTTTTATTTATTGATGTTCAGGACAACAACAGCCTTAAATAAGAGTATTACATATAAATGGTTACATAACAGATGGCCAATAACAGTTATCCATAAATTACATTGTACATAATAACTTATTAATAAGTAATGTAGGTTATTATGTACATGTTATGGATGTTTCCGATGTATTTAAGTGTTTTTATCTATATCCATACTAATATTATAAATGGGAAAGTGTATGTGTGTTTGTTTGTTTGTTTGTCCATCTTTCACGGCAAAACGGGGCGACGAATTGACGTGATTTTTTAAGTGGAGATAGTTGAAGGGATGGAGAGTGACATAGGCTACTTTTTGTCTCTTTCTAACCCCCCACTTCCCTAAAATGGGGGGTGGAAGTTTGTATGGTTTGTTACCCCGAATTTAACGCGAGCGAAGCCGCGGGAAAAAGCTAGTATTATATATATCGTCATGTAGTACCCACAACACAAGCCATATAATACTTATAACAACATAAGCCGTAAAATTGTCCAATAATTAATATTTTTGACTTTTCCACAACAAATATTCGTTAAGTAAGTACCGTACATATTTATGACTTAAAGTGTATCACGAAATAACTAATAATTGTAATGTACGAAACAGTATCGATAATACTTTACCATAAATCATTTGAGCTTTAAATAACACTGGCGGATCGTAAAATAAAGAACGTGTCGTTGTAATATTTCAATAACCTGCTAAAACTTAATATACAATGACAACCTCATAAACATATCAACGTCCTTTTATGACACGAGAGTACAAAAATAACTACAGACTAATCATTTAAAATAAGGAAAATAGGTAACGGTTACAATTTATGAAGGGTGTTGATGCTCAGCTTGGAACTAAATATTTATTTTGTTACCTATGTTTATTTACTATTGGTTTGGATATTGCTACAAAAACTATAAGATAAAACATTTTTATAGAAATTAGGTAAACGTTGACTTAGTTCATTAATAAAAATAAAAACTTTTGCATTGATAACGTCCTGACATCTTACTTTTGAATCGTAATTCAAATTTTTCAATTTCAATTATTTTTAAATAGCAAAACCTCCTATGATCATTGGTTTCGGATCAAAAGTTTCCCACTGTCGACCACCTGACCTTATACCAAATCCTCCTCCAGAATGTATCAAATACTTTTCTGAAAACCGCATCAATATCAGCTCAGCCAAATGCCAGATAATCGCCGACAACTTACATACATACAGGTCAAACTGAAAACCTCCTTTTTTTGAAGTCGGTTAATAAATACTGCCTTTTGCTTGTTTTGATCATAACAATATTTAGTATCCTATCAAACCCCTTTTTATACATATATTGTTATTGACAAGCAACTACTATACTGAGCATGGCCCGATGTTCTTGAGTGATTATTTTGTTAAAGTTGTTCTTTTGTTAATTACAGTAATATAATATGTAAAGAATATTATTATTGTAGTTTGGAAAATTTAAATATGTACATGAATCACTTCAAAAATGCCACTTGGTTACACAAATGAATACATATAACTGCATACGCACTATGTATAGGACAAAGGCGGTAAAAAA
The DNA here is from genome assembly GCA_947086415.1 of Pammene aurita. Taxonomy (NCBI): domain Eukaryota; kingdom Metazoa; phylum Arthropoda; class Insecta; order Lepidoptera; family Tortricidae; genus Pammene; species Pammene aurita. Next base: position 28,528,449 of record OX352290.1, on the reverse strand, counting down.
CGTTGTCTACGAGTATAGGCCCACATCAGTCAGTGTCAGGGGCCCATTACAATGCGATGCGGCCATTGTCGAGAAAATTCGAGTCACAATTTCGCGAATTAAATCCCGAAAACCAGAGGCCGGCTGTCACCTCCGCTTGTCTCCAAAAACGATATGGCATTGTCTTTCGAGTCAATGTCGCGAACTTTTAGAATAACCACCGTGAAGCTTTTAGACGAAATAAGACCTTGAGTTTTAACAATTAAAGTAGGATTTTGGACGTAAAGTTTTTGCACGTATGATGTTATTGTTCGGTAAGTGTAGTATTTATGTCGTGTACGCCGGCTTTCGTCTGTCCCGCGCCTATTTATTGCCGGTCCCGAAAAGTCTGCTCGAATAAATTAATGATTTAAAATTCAGAATTTCGGTAAACGGGTTTTTTATGAGGAGAGGGATTAGTTTCGAGTTCGAGGGGATTAGTGAAAGGAATATATATAAGACTTACTTCAGTAAGAATATAAGTATAAGACTTGCATGCTCTAACTTAAATGTTTGTTCGGAAACCACCCACTTGTCAAATAAAACAGCAAACACATGAAACTAATCACGCTAATTACAATCTTACGACAAAGACAATAGTGTCAAAATAAAGCGCATAACTGTCGTGTTGGCTCGGCAGTATCGCCACCGGAGGCTATCGTCGGTTCAAACGCTACCGTTCGTGAGTTATCGGGGGCCGATGTGGGCTAATTGTGTAGGTTTATGTAGTCCTGGTGATGAAAGGTTAACTAGAAGAGATGCTTACAGGGATAAGTATTGAGCATGTCTTTGGGTATACCTCTGTGCTTTACTCAAGGTATAGATAGGGATTATGTTCAATTAAATGTTAACGTGAGCGTGTACCAGTAAGGACGTGGGTAAATATTAACATTTACTTGTGATTTTTTAATTGTCACTTAAGTTCTATCAATCCAATTAGCAGCATCCGATACACTAATAAATATATACCTATGAGTACATTTATTAGAACGTTTATAAAATCAGTTTTCGCTAAAATTGTCATATGATTAGTCACACAAGTTAAATAAATATGAGTACCCAATAACTATCACTTCTAAGACGTCTCTGTAGTCGTTCCTTCATAATATGAAGGTCGTGATCATCTGGTATCTTTCTGGATCGTTTGACTGGCTTCTACACTGAGAAAAATAATGGCTAACAAAGTCACAAAATACGCTTTGTCAGGTTTTTTTTGTTGTAGGCACAATAAGTATTGCATTTGTAACAAAGCGGGTCTATTTACTATCACAACGTTTTTGTTGTCAAATATATATTGCAGTATTAACAAGTCGTATTTTGTCACCGAGACAATACTTTTGGGTTTGTTGACTTGACAATAGAATTTTGTGAATTTAACTAGTTTAACATTAGTACGGCAACAAAGTCAACAACTATTAACAAGTCGTATTTTGTCACCAAGACAATATTTTTGGGTTTGTTGACTTGACAATTGAATTTTGTGAATTTAACATTAGTACGGCAACAAAGTCAACTACTTAACAAAGCACATTTGTATCTGCATTAAATGGTTTTATTGTTAGATTGACAATGTAAAAAATTGACAAAATTACATTAACGCATTAACAAAATGCGCGGAATGGAGGGGAGGCGGGGAACGGAACGACGTTGTACAGGTCAGTTGCTAATGGATGCCGGAAGTGGAGGACGTGACGGAGCGCGGGCGGTGTAATAAGCGCTTAGTGTTGTGGTTTTTCAATAGGAATGTGTGTCGAGGTGGGCGTGTTTCTGCAAGATTGGTTTCTGCAAGGCTTGTACACCTAATCCCTAGCATGCTTGGTAAGTAACTACTCATTATTTTTTATTACTTAGGTAATGTTGTACTTCAATTCCATTTTACACGCATGCGCAGGACTGTCGAATGCAAAATTGTATGCATTCCAGATTGAACTCTTCATTAGGTTGCACAATTTTTCGTTAGCTCATTACATACAACACTATTTATATTAAACATTCGGTCTAACTGGGCAACCACGCGGCCGCGCGCCATCTTGCACACAAGTAATAGCACAAGTAGCTGATAATTTAACTTAATCTCTTAAATAGGTATTTACGATTTTATTTATGATTTGTAAGTACGTGGGTATCTGCCATCAACGAAATACTTTACTGACCATCGGCAGACTTTATTGGTATGAGTATGACAATAGTAACGTCCCGTATAAGTAATCTAATGTATCTAAATTACATACGGTGTAACCGTACCTACTGTATGTCAATAATCTTAGTAAAAAAATGCATGAGAGTTGTAAGATGTATGTATTGAAAAAATATCTATGTAGGAGCTGTAGGGTTAGAATCGGAAGTAGTTTTATAGCGCGTGACCTTGACGACACGCCTGTTCGGCGTGTTTCCGTAAGAACCACTAGAGGTAGACCCCGGCTCGCTTCTTAATAAGCTAAACCGTGGGTCAACTAGACCTTGGCGTGTGCCGCCATCTTGTATCACCGCGGAGCGTTTCAAGTGCTCTCGCCAGTGGGCAGCGCACCGCCGCATGGTAAGCACGCTGTACTCGCGTGCCACCGACCTACGATACCCATTCGTTACTTTTTTAACCTAGACTTTAAAATATTAGCTAGACTTGTGTCTGTATAACCCATTTGTGTTCAATTTGTTTAAATAAACATTTTTAATATCAGTGCCGCTGTTTATATACAGCCAGACCCGCTATAGTTTCTTTTTGATTTTCATAAGTGCATTGTAAAGTACCTAAATTGACGAATAATTAATAATTATTTTCATTTTCACTTTAACATTGCCATAAGGTCTACCGTGGTAATTAATATTTAAGTGTGTTGTTGTTTGTAGCATTATGGTATATGTTTGTTTCAGGTGTCGCCTGACTTTCAATGTGTGTACCCAGCAGCAAATAAAACATATAAAGAAAGATTTCCTCTTATAAAGTTGAAGATTCTGAAACTACGAGTACTCGTTGAAAGAGGAGAATGTAACAAGGCTGACTTATCAACCATCGACCTTCTCGATTTGGCCTCTGGTAAGATCCTAAATATGTATTTTATGTTTTGTATTTCTTCAAATAATTTCTGCATTTTTAAAAGGTTGCTCATGACGACTTTATACAGTAGCACGTTTCGTAAAACAGTCAGGACAGTAGTATATTTAAGGTTTATGTATTAGTACACGGTTCAAAACTTGCATCTGAATTTTAAACCAGCTCCCGATTTCTGACCGATCTGAAAATTTTCATTCCTTCGTAACTCGGATAAAAATGCAATGTTTTGGTACCATCGAGCTGATCTGATTGTTGGACACTGGAGGTGACTATAAGTACTCTGCAATAAAACAACACAACCTAATTGTGTTTGAGTCTGTTATAATTGTTTGGATGAGTAATATGACCCTAAAAGCTTATGTCAAAAATGAAACGTTTGACAAAAAACTTATATTAATTTATTTTTCAGTAGGCGAAGAGAAATGTGTGGAAATTATCCAAAGAAGAGCAAGACATGATTACCTGGCTCGTGTTGCGACAGTTTCAGACATAGGAACATACTGTTATCAAAGGGAAATGCTTTTCGGCACCAAAGAAGTCACCATCATGGAAGTTGCTGATATTATATTGAGGGCTCTGCAATATACTTTGAAACGTCCATTTTAAAATAAACGAAAATATATTACTTTTTGGTTTGATCTTACGTTTTATACTCCCTAAATATTTTTAGGTCACTGTTTTGCTAACGTGAAACGCTGTTTCTTGATGTAATAATCGCGCAACAGGAATATGCTTTGTTTCAGCATCATTTTTTTGGGTCGTAATGGTTTGCACTTGCTCGCAGTTTGGTCATAATTGGTACTGCTTTTGGTTTTTTCTGTTTCAACATAACATTTAGGTACATAATGTTATTCATACAACATTGGTTCCACCTTTAATAATGTCAACGGCCTTGAACCACCATTGATCGACATTTTAACTATTTGGTCTCTCGCAATTGAAAAATATGCAATTTATAGAAATTGGTCTTTTGCATAATTATCCAATTGCGAGATATAAATTAAAATGTCGAAAATTAAAGTTGAAGGTCGTTGTTATTAAAATATTGAACTAATGTTGTATGAATAACAATAAATTGTATCTTGAAACAGAAATACCAAATGGTTAGCACAACAAAGTGCCTTTGTCATTATGACTATAAAAAATGATGCCGAAACAAAGCATGTTGTTATTGCGACCACGTAAGATTTGGTTAATTTAACAACGTTAGCAGAATAGTGACCTAAAGATTTGATGCCAAAACAAAGCATTTTGCTGCTATGACAACGTTTAATTTGGTTAGATTAACTAGGTTAGCAGAATAGTCACCTCAAAGATTTGATGCCAAAACAAAGCACATTGCTATTATAACAACGTTTATTTGGTTAGGTTAACAAAAACTATTTTGTGGTATTGCCACAATACAATACAAATTTGTTGCAAGAACATAATTTAAACAATACAATAACAAAGTTACTTTGTCATTTGCACAAAGCAATTTTGTCTAGGTAGCAACTTAAACCAGAACGTACTAGGTTAAAAGTTGCCAATATCACAAAGTTTATATTGTTGTAACGACAACATATAAAGCATTGTAATAATAACAAAGTGAAAATGTTATTTATATAATATTGTCAGATTAACAATAAGAGTTTGACAACATAAAAGTTGTACTATAGACCAAGCTCCATAGACGGTTGTATAGCGTTTAAGTTTTATTGTTACGCCCAACAACATTTTTTTCTCAGTGTATAGACTCCTGATAGTCCTGATTATCTATTGACTTAGCCAAATATGTTTTTATATTGATTTACAAGCTAAACGGAATTATATATACGACTTCAAGCAATAAAAAACTAGTTTTGGAAAAATGTGTTGCTGTTCATCAATAAATTATACAAATCATCTTAGTCTAAATTCCTAAAGTTGGTTAGAAAATACATTTACTTATTTAAGACAAAAGCGTTGTAACTTTATGGTATCGCAAAGTTAATTTATGACAAAATAATTTAAAATGTAAATTAAGTTTAGTGGAACAAAGGCTGCTATTTGGAAGAGAAATTATTCGATTGAATTTTAGGTGAATCATCATTTGGCTTCTCATATCGACCGGATTGATCATTTTTAGGGTTCCGTACCTCGAAAGGAAAAAACGGAACCCTTATAGAATCACTTTGTTGTCCGTCTGTCTGTCTGTCTGTCTGTCTGTCTGTCTGTCTGTCTGTCTGTCTGTTTGTCTGTCTGTCTGTCTGTCTTTCTGTCTGTCAAGACCATTTTTCTCAGGAACGCGTGGAGGTATCAAGCTGAAATTTATACTAAATACTCAGGTCTATTGTCCCTTGGAGCTGTGAAAAAATCAAACTTAAAAACCAACGCAATCAAAAGATACAGTCGTTTATCATGCAAATTTTAGAGTTTTTCGGCACTCGCAAAACCTACGGGGTACTTCCCGTGAACTTAGAAACTTGAAATTTGGCACGAAGCAACGTCATATAGCATAGACAATGTAAATATTACAAAAAGTAAACATTTTTAGTAAAATCATACAAAAAAAATTTTTTTTTTTCATTTTATACTTACTACCTTTTTCCTCGTAAACGCGTAGAGGTATTAAATTGAAATTCATGTCAAATACTCAGGGCTATAAGACCTTTTAGATGTAGCAAAACCAAACTTTTATGTCAACGCAATCAAAAGAAATAGCAATTTAAGTCGCATATTTTGAAACTGCGTACTCATAAGAAACTCAAAACCTAAAGGGTACTTCCCGTAAACTCAGAAACTTGAAACTTGGCACGAAGAAATTTCATATAGCACAGACAAAGGAAAAATTACGAAAAGTAGACATTTTTAGTAAAATCATACAAATTTTTTTTTTTTATATTTTATACTTATTACCTTTTTCCTCGTAAATGCGTGGAGGTATTAAATTGAAATTCATGTCAAATACTCAGGGCTATAAGACCTTTCAGATGTAGCAAAACCAAACTTTTATGTCAACGCAATCAAAAGAAATAGCAATTTAAGTCGCATATTTTGAAACTCAGTACTCGCAAGAAACTCAAAACCTAAAGGGTACTTCCCGTATACTCAGAAACTTGAAACTTGGCACGAAGAAACTTCATATGGCACAGACAAAGGAAAAATTACGAAAAGTAGACATTTTTAGTAAAATAATACAAATTTTTTTTTTTCTTTAAACTTACTACCTTTTTCCTCGTAAACGCGTGGAGGTATTAAATTGAAATTCATGACAAATACTCAGGTCTGTAAGACCTTTCAGATGTAGCAAGATCAAACTTTTATGTCAACGCAATCAAAAGAAATAGCAATTTAAGTCGCATATTTTGAAACTCAGTACTCGCAAGAAACTCAAAACCTAAAGGGTACTTCCCGAAAACTCAGAAACTTGAAACTTGGCACGAAGAAACTTCATATAGCACAGACAAAGGAAAAATTACGAAAAGATGACATTTTTAGTAAAATCATACAAAAAATCTTTTTTTTTTAATTTTAAACTTACTACCTTTTTCCTCGTAAACACGTAGAGGTATTAAATTGAAATTATTAATAAACATACTACAACTTTTGCTTGTTATAGGTTTGTACGAAACCCTCGGTGCGCGAGTCCAACTCGCACTTGGCCGGTTTTTTTACACATTCATTAAGGTAATGGGATAAACGTGGTTAAATGGTAAAGGTAATATTTACGAAAGGAAATGACGGTAAAATTCTTGTGATCAACTCGTCATTAATTTGAAATGGAGATCGACAATAAGTGCAAGATCTTGTACGCAAAGTCATTGAAAGTTTTATGATTGTCATTATAACTGCTATGTGAACTAAGGTTGCAAGATTGCTGTATTAAAATGTAAATGAAAACTAGGCAATTCGGTGGAAATCAAGTCCTATAGACTTTATGATTCGAAACCCCTCAGAAAATACCAATTTTCTACCTACCCACAGGCAAAAAACATTAATAAATAATAAATAAATAAATAAATATTATAGGACAATCTTACACAAACCGACCTAGACCCACAGTAAGCTCAATAAGGCTTGTGTTGTGGGTACTAGACGACGATATATATAATAGATAGATATAGATAAATTCTTAAATACATAGAAAACATCCATAACTCAGGTACAAATATCTGTGATAAACACACAAATAAATGCCCTTACCAGGATTCGAACCCGGGACCTCCTGCTTCGTAAGCAGGGTCACTACCGACTGGACTAGGAGGCCGTCAAATGAATTCATTTATAAAAAAAAATCAAATAAATAAGCATCGAAAACAGCAATCAGATGATTCAGAATTACCCGGAATTCGAAAGAATCCACCACATCAACCGCTTTTAGTTCTTTGAAAGTAGTAATTAAGATCATGCAAAGGCAATCTTTATGATACCTAGAGCCGGTCCGGGTCAACGGCTCACAGTGGGTGCCGACATGTTCTTTATACCACACAGCTATATGAGCATCCTACAGGTAAAAGAGGACACAGGCCGCCTGATAGTTAGACGTATGTTGCTTATTAACTATTTGCAGAATCTGGTCGCTGATAAGACTTCAAGCACATTGTAAACGATGACTTTAGCTACCTACTAAATATATCCGCCGCTTAATTTCATGTGCTACATAAAACCTTGTATTGTGTTGAATTTTTATGATTTATCAGTGACAGGAATATTTCTTTCTGAGTTATGGTTATTTTTATTTATTCAGGTATTTGTTTATATTGTATGTATTTATTTATTTAAATTGAAATCACCCACCCACTACATATATTTTTGTAACTAGACGACTATTTAACGCGAAACATTTTGCGAATATTTCTTTGATATATACGTTTCAAACTTCTAGGTCAAGTTTTATCGAGCTTCGAACTTGACATTGAACAATAACGACAGTTCATTGCCTCGACTCCTTAACAGTAGCATTAACGAATAAAACCTTATCTAAATCCAATGTTGATTTAATGTGTTCATTTAATATAAACTTCAGCAATTTTATTGGTTTCATTCTATTGGTATTCTTCCTTAAAATTAACAGCTTTTATTTTAAATAATGACGCCATATACGGAATTACTAACGCAAGCTCGTCTAACATATTCCATATCTCCATATATTTTTTACTTTATTTAGATTATGCAACATCTAATTCTAAGTGGCAGGAAACTCGAAGAATCGCTATTTATGGTTTTGGTAGTTCTAATTTATGGTCTCGTCGTAATGAGAATTATTTTCTATATTTTAAATTGTTGAATGGACTGTAGATGTAGACTGTAGACCAAATCAGTGTTACTATAAAGAAGGCATGATTGCCAGGTTGACATAGAACTGAGCAGGCCAAAGATCAGTCGCAAAATTGGGAGGAGGCCCTTGCCCAGCAGTGGGATACGACAAGCTATAAGCATATAATAATATTAATAAATAATGCACATGGTAATTGGACCATTTTATTGACTCGTGTGCATAGTATATTTATACTGTAAGTATAAACAGGCATTTATAGCATTGTTTGGTATTGTTGACTCTTTCAGTGTGTCAGCTGGTTATATGTTTGCTCAGTTTTAGGAATTGCCTATTGTATTTTGCGCGTTCTATTCAATATTTAGCCATTTAAAACGAAGCCTATCGCGATTGCAATATCAAAAACATATCGATACAATGCCATAATAACTATAAAATTATTCCAATATGAAACTAGGTACCAAGCGAAGTGTAGACCGTATCACGTACACACTGAATCTTAATAAAACAGACCTCCATTCAAAATGCAACCTTAAAGCACTAACAGAAAACAAAGTTTCCTGTGTCAACAAATAATATGTCTTGATCGCGACGTGTTCCGCCAAATTGAAATTTAAACGGTTGAATTAAAGTTGGTTTTGGATAGTAGGTGTTTATGGTCGGTATCAAGTTTCATTCTCACTTCGTCAGGTGTCGCCAGCGGCAACACTTTGTTTTGTTCGCTTTTGTTCTACGGGTGTGAATTCGATAAAAACCTGGGAGGAAGCGTGGGGGCTGAATAAGGCTGCAAAGGCTTTTAGATTCGATGCCCTTTCAATCTATGAAAGGGCCCGAATGTTTAGGTTTCCAGTTCTTTTTTGGGTCTCGAAAAAGTTTTGTTTTTGATGCCGACAAATGCAGTCGGATGTAAGTCGATATTCGACAAAATTAAAGTCTACTTTATGTACATAAATATGACATACCTTCCAGATCTTAAGGTAGGTTAGATAGTTAGATAGTAAGAGGAAGATAAAATAAAGTATGTATAATAGTATGTCGATTAAGAGGCACTGGACCGAATCTCATTCCAAGTGTAAAACTTGAAAAGCGGGAATCATACTACCACCACATAGGTAAGATTAAATATTATAAACAAGTAAAATCTATATCCGCTAATAATTGTTTAAATAGCTTTTTCTCGCTCGGATCATTATTTATTATCATTATAGTTGTCTGATTGGTTTATGAAGCGGTGTTAGGTTGAATCCATTGTGACACTTTACTCCACGTTAAGTACGGTCACCAAAAAATATTATAACTAGGGAATGCAACCGGTTAATATTTTGTATGAGAATTACCGGTAATTTACCGGTTAACCGGTAATTTCTATGCAATTATTTACCGGTTTGCATTCCCTAATTAGAACTAATTTACAAAAACGATTCGATTTGTTTTAAAAAAGCAGGTTAGGAATAGTAGTTTATGTAACTATTACGTAATAAGGGTCCTTAAAACATGAGTGTGGTTTTATGAAATGAGCCGCAGGCGAATTTCATAATAAGATCACACGAGTGTTTTAAGGCCTAATTACGTACAGTTGCATACACTGCTTTATCTACACTCATATTATATATATTAAATTAATTGTTCGGAAACCATAGAATGACCGCCATTGTACCGTCATGGCCTACTCGATTGTGCCGGCGCTCGCGCGGGACCAATCGAGTTGGCCATGGCGGTAACATTATGTTATCAAATTCGATGTTCCAAATTTGAAACTCATTGCTTAACAATATTTGAGCATGCATAGTTAAAATTACGTTACTGCCGCAGATAAGAAACTTATCATAGTTAAATCGTTTGTTGTAATGCTTGTCATTGTCTACGGTTTTTGAACGCATTTTAGAGTACTTACAGTATGAGTGTAGATAAAGTATAGTTTATGAATTTATAATATTTGTATGTTTCTTGTGATAATCAAAGTATTTGAATTAAAAATCTTAATCTTATAATAATAAATTTATTTTTTTATGCAAATATTCAAAATAATAAAATCTTATTATTTATTTTATTTAAGAGCCAAGAGTGTCCCACTGCTAGGCAAAGGCCTCCCTCTCCTTTTTTCACGTATCCCGGTCTTGTGCAGTCTCCCACCAGTCAGCACGAAAGGCATCAAGTTCGGCTGTCCAACGTTTCCTTGGTCTGCCCTGACGCCGGGTTCTGTCTTGTGGGACCCACTTGGTGGTTGCTTTAGCCCATAAGTCTTCCGACATACGGCAGGACTTGTTCACAATTATTGTTTTCCAAATAAAAATATGATACCGAGATCATGCTAGTATGCTGACGCTCAATTCAAGTTTTAATTCAAGTCCCGTGTAAGAATTTCAACACGGCCGGAGCGGACCGTAACTGCACATTATCGGGTCTATTAGCTTGATACACGCGGCTCTCATCTCAGATGAAACCAGCCCTAGTTACGCTCGTAGGTTTACTTCCACTGGTAAGAACGAGAGGTTTAGAAAATAGCTTATTCAGCTTTTGATAGTTGAGACTCGTTGAAGCTGCATGAAACTCTGAATTTATACTCTGGTTTTATCCAGTGCACAAATCTATACAGTTTGTAAATACAATGAACACGTATCTTTTTATTTTGTTTCTAGCTATATATTATACCACAGTATGTATACCACATTATAAAACCAAACTGTACCAAAAAAATAAATATAAAATAGGTACCTGAATCATCCAGTTCGTGTTTGGCTACAGTTAGTCGGTACGTACCTGTAAAAAAAAATCATTAATTTAGAGGCTTCTTATAAATTGTTGTGTACTTTATAGGGGTTTTCTTAGAAGTAGTATTTATTTAATATATGTGCTGAAATTTTTATTCGGGTGGAGTCTGATAATGGTGGTAATACCTAATTTGTTTTGTCAGATGATATATTTGCATAGTGAATAACTCTGTGAGTATACAATATGTATATGTATATTGGGTACAATTTTTTATGGATGTTGTTATTTCTATGACACTTTTAATCAAAGGTACCATTTGGCAGCCTGCGCTTACGCAATAATACCACGTAAGCGCCTTCCGCTAAATTTCATGTAGACTCACATACACATACTATCACTTACAATCCAAAAACAACGAACTATCGTTAAGGTACGGTTGATAAAAAAATATGTAAACCTTTATCAATTTTTTATCCAGTTGGGCTGAATTCGGACAATTTTAACCACCCACAATTTCCAGATTATGCAACTATTATATAAACAACATTAATTCACAAGGTCAGAGTCAGTGTAACCTAAACCTGCTCTGTGATATAACTTTTTTTTTAACAAATACTAAATTATAACAAGTTGAACTGCCAACCAAAACTCCACAATAATTATATCGCATAAAACTCTCATGTTGTGTTAAAATTAAAGCTGTAAGGAAAGGCAGACTTCTGTTTCTGGGCCATTTTATACCTGTCACATTGATAATAACATTAATGACATATAACCCGAGACCAGCCATGATGATTTGTCATTCAGACAAGGTAACATACATACTGCACGGCTAGCACGTCTTCGCGCGACTGGCGCGAGAGACAGATGGCCGACTTCATGCGTTGTCGCTAGTTGGCAGCACAACTTGCGTGTGAAAGGAGCGACAGACTCGCTATCAAATGCCACTGTCATAAAATGACTATCTATGAATAGCCGTGCTGATAATTCATGTATGTTATTGTCAATTCAGAAAAACTAATAAGATTGTTCTACTCCTATCACATCACATATCTTGACATAATCGAGAAGACATTATGAAAAAAAAACTAACATCCAATATTGTACATATGACAAAAAACAGTTGTTTGTTTTCTTTACCTGAACGTGTAATATATCGATTTTAAACACTGCTATTTTTATTACAACCTAACCAAAAGTAAAGTATAATCCACTTTTAAACCAAGACAATGTCATCTTCTTTCTCCTAGCGTTTGTCCCGGCTTGGAGTCCGCTTGACAACCGAAAGGCGACTGGTAAATATCAAATGATATTGCGTAAAACGTCCCGAGACCTCCGGCGTGAAAGTCGGACGTCTTACCACCAGGCTGCTAACGCTCTAAACCATGACAGTGTCAATGTCATGCTAGATCTTAATTCTGAAACACGTAAGGATACATTATTTCTACTCCACAATGAGATACTAAAAGTTGTAACTGCAAGTTACCTTCCCAGAGAAATAAAGCTCTCCGTCAAATGAAATTAGATATAAAGTAAATTAACAGGGATAAGTAACACATAAAAATACATTGGATCGAAACGGCACGAGGAATGCAGAAGCTCATCTTGCGTTTTTGCGGACTTAACAGAGACGTTTAGTATCAACTGTATATTTTCTCGTGACGTACACGTATCGTGAGATAAACGCAGAATATTAGCTTCTTTTCTAAATAGATACTTTCATCTTTGTGCAGTAGGTTTAAAATTAATATCACTTATATTGTATCAACACCTATTTTTTACAATATCTCTATTTAGGGTTCTGTAGCCAAAATTGCAAAAACGAAACCCTTATAGTTTCGTCCTGTCCGTATGTACCATCAGGTTCAAAATTGCATGGTCAATTTATCAATGAATTCATTCATAAAATGGCCATGCAATTCTGAACCCGATAGTACGTTTGTATGCGTATTTCACAGCCGTTAACTTGTTAACTTTAAAGCGTATACATTGGTATAATTTTAGGGAGCATAAATGAAGCAATTTTTTTTCGTAATATCATCATGTTGCATATCAAATACTAACGATAGGTCTTCAAAAATAACTATCCGGAAATGGTCCGTGGGTGAAGTATATCTGATCTGTTTAAGGCACTGTTTAATAAATATCATAATACAAATTAGTTACTACATTTTTAAATGTCTATTATTGAGGATAACAAACAAAATATCGCTGCCATTCCTAATGAAAACCAAGTCGTGTGTATGTAAAGTAGGTATATGATAATCGTGCCGTCGACATAAAATGATCACATTCTCTGAACACCGATAGAAAAAACAGATTGCGAGCATCATTTCTTAAAGGCGAGCTAATTTCAGTTTTAAAACAATGGAATACGACCTACTTTGCGGTGATTATAGTCGATAAGATAATAGAGCGCTGTAAGAATGCCGGACTCGTACGGAACTTCGGTTTTTTTACAATTCCATGTCACTCGTGGTGGGAGATTATTTTATTTGCCCAAATTATTTGTTTGCCCAAATTAAGCATTTCGGTAAATTCGTAGAATTATTGAAAAGTGATAGAAACACGACACAGCCATAAACTTTGAGTAGGTAAAAACTTTTCAAATGATGAATACAAAACTGCGATCTTGGTTAACTTCGTAAAGCAAAATCCGATAGCATTACAAATAAACGGAGGGCGCCGAAATAAAGTCATTTACTTAACATATAATTTCACTTTCTCAATAAGGTAGCAACTTTGTCAGCAATAAAACCAACATTTAAAATAAAATATCGTACTCTAATAACTTGTTTTCCTAAACGTAAACTTCTATACAGTTTCCAACAAATTAACTACATACTCGTACATAGGTAGAGATACATATAAGAATAATTTTACACAAAAACACAAAAGTTATAGTTTTTGTTGGCGGAACAAGGGTGTGGAATCCATAATATTCATCTATGTACAAAATTTCTCGACTTCAAGAGATTATTATTCCTGATGCAGGCATGGTACCTGTACTTACCAAAAAAAGTTTAAACGACAGAGGTTATTTAAACCGTCGGAAATGTACACCTCAGCTTATCAATATAATATATTTTATTATCTACATAACAAAAACCTGACATGTTACACAGCATATGCGGCATAATGCCAGAAACATATAGAACAATACCGAGTTGACATATTAGAAAATATGTTAACACCGTCCCGAATCCGGAATGCCGCTACTCATATTTATAAAAATACCGAGAACAATGCTGTGTTAGGTCCGGGGGACAAAATGGAAAGAGCTCCGACTTTTGTGTACACAAAGAACAATGCCGTGCCCGGGGTCCAAAATGTATAGGGTTCCTCGCAACGAATGTTGCACAAGCAGACAAATGCCACTTTCATATTTAAAAGATGTACCTACTGTAGATTATTAGATCACAAGTAGGTGTATACCCATACTTACTTCGCTTACTGTAGAATGTGGCCAATTTACTAGTCCATAAATTTTTGTTTGTATTGCAGATAAGAGGCATCGATCGGATATATATACCTATCTACAATACTTTCTCACCTGGTCTGAGATACGAAGTTGTCAATATTATTTTTAGATATTATTACGTTTACTCGCCGTAATTATGCTTTATGTTCTTTACATTACTCATTACTCTTTTACATTTTTATTTCTTAGATATATAGATATATTCATATTTAAGGTTTTGGTTTTTCTATTTTATTTAAAAATATATACCATAGTTACTTTATTTTCAATTCTCAAACGTAAAGATAAAATAAAAATCGCCACCATCTATTCTATTCCTATATTCAACCTACGAGTAAGTAACCAATTTTAGAACAAATGCAAGGAATCCTATATCAACAAACTACAAACAGCCATCTTAACATGAGCCCCATCTCTTAAACAAGGCTCATATTAACATAAGAAACGCATACAGCCAGTTTCTAACACGGTCCAAGATATACTGGAACGCATTTGTATGAATTGACACTTGTAAGGTCATTGTGTAGGACCTTTGGCTGTGTGACCCCACACCCTTATATGTGTACAAGTACATGCTTTCACTTTGGTTCTGCTTTTTTGAATGGCTACCCATTAAAATTTATAATGGGTAAATGTTGGAGACTTTTGTTTAGTGTTTAGGTGTTTCGTTTGTAATGACGCGACAAATATTTTGACATGTTTTTGGTTATTGACGAAATACGGTGAAGTAAACTTGAATGTGTTAACGTTTTAAAGTTTAAGTTGTAGATTATTGACGCCTTGGCTAAAGAAAAAAAAAACTCTCATTTCAAAGTCTTACACTATGTTTATGTACGATTTTCCTTCCAACACAAACGAGACAGACAGTATATGCATTTAGGATGAAAGGCTCATTGTTAGTTAGTTTATTAGTGTGTTTGTGCATACCAATGAATGGTTCCATTTTCTCTCTAAAACTGCTCGTCAATATAGTTGCGGTTATTACAAAATTATTTTAACGCGACAAATGTCCCTGCTATAAAGTTTGTTTTTTTTTTGTCTTATAGTACGAGTATTACAGATAGGCAATCAATCGGTTGGGTAGTTTGTTGCCGTCGCGTAGAAGAATTAGAATAAGTACCTCGTCAGAATCGAGCTTTTATACAATTAGACACGAAACAATACAATGTCAACCAGTGAGGATATTTTAAACAGACTGTGAGAATTTAAATACACTTTGCGACGGTCCAGTTAAATGAAAAATACCTCGACAAAACACACAACGAGCCTTGCTTTGTTCAAGAGACACACGATGTTAGAGAACTAAATCACAGCATTTAATACAGCAACATGGCAACCTGGGTCGCGACACAGTACACAGAATTCGCAGCATATGTTTTAAAAGAGGTATGCTTGAAACAAAACGCAGCATTTACAGACTACAAGGCTCTATTAAGCATGCAATGAAAATGTAGGTAAAGATTTTATAGTAGCAAATAGCAATAAACTGAACTATAGATAAGTATAAGAAGATGACCACTCTACTTACCAAATAGACATTTAAATTATGTATTTTCACAATTACGCTTTTAAATATTAATAAATAAAATCATTGATATGAGGTAGAGCCCCAAAATAAATCTGTTAAAAATTTACTAACTGGATTGAAGACAGTTTGCATTCCGAGTAACAAATCGTAGGCTAACTTTTAAACATAGTTTTATAGATATTATGAGCGTACTGTTTATCAGCTGGCCGCTGCTGTGGGTCTGAATTATGCGTACGCGGCCAATGGCTCGCTGATAAAGTGTGAAATAGTGCGCAAGCGCCGCGCCGTCGAGCGCTGGAGGAACTAACAGGGGGTGCGTGTACTTATTATATACCAGAAGGACACACCGTATAAATTACATCAAGTTGATGGTTAATTTCCGAAAAACAAGAAACCCCACTTGAAAATACCTACCATTGAAAATATTGTTGCTGAATTTCGGGAAAATCATATTTTTCAATGCAACTTAGCAAGAGATAAGTCAGAGTCGTACTTTATAGAAATAAATATGGCTTTAAATTGTGCAAAACAATGAAATAAATAAATCGTAATGTTTCTGCGAGTCTTATCAGCCGTTTTTTTAGAACATATATATAATTAATTATCATGTCTTCTTTTTCGAAATTGTCAATAACAATATGAAACGAAACTAAAATAATAAAAACACTTCCTACACGAGATTTTTTTCCACAGAATTTGCCCTAAATCATATATCTTGAAAGGCTTGTCTTGAATACGAGCTTGTAGAATAGAATCTGAAAACTTCTAACTGCAGTAACATTTCCACACAATTCTCGGGCTCAATTGAATTTCATTTCCCTTTCAATTTGCTCTGTCCCCAGTTTAAGAGTCCTGGCGACGTAAAATGTGACTGTAGGCGTCCCAATAACAAGGGTTTGTGTTTAGACGACAACTATTGTAAGAATCGCGCGATGGGATCGCACTTTCTGGATCTATAGGGATCTAAGGGCGTCTACACACGGCTGAGAAGGATGTATGTCAAAAAACACAAATAAAGATTACTCAAGAGCAACGAAAGAGTATTATTCTTGCAATGGTAGTCGTCTAAATAGAAACACTTATCGTAGAAATCATTAGACTTTTTCTTCTTTTATAATTTGTTTATATAATGTAGCACTTGCATGAAATGTGAGATCATAGATTTTTTTAAAGCGAAAACAGTGCTGTCACAAAAGTATGTAGATGAAAATAGGACGGGACATGCATGAAACAAGATTCATACATGTATGTTATTTAAATTTTTAAATTATATTTTTTATACAAGGTTAGAGTATATTCAAGATGAATAAAACAAATTTATACAGTTGAAGTAACCGTGTAGGTAAGTAAAAATCTTAAAAAAGTTTTAGTAACTCAAGATATCTATTTCACTTTCACGAAAACGCATCAATTATGATTCCGTAAACTGGGTTGGTAGCCGATGCTAGTAGGGAGTTCCAAACCTACCCGCCCGTGTGTCCCAGCCACATTGGCATATAAACAGTACCAAATGTACAAACGGACAACCCTAGAACGTGTAGGTATCGCATTAACGACACATTCTCTAGCACTTGTGTTTATTGCGACCGGAACAAGTTACTTTCCACGTTTTAAGTATTTGTTGCTACATTATTTCTTGGATTCAAAACTTGGATGGAAAACGGATTTCAATCAATCTATGTATGAGTTGTGCTGGTACCGTTACTTGATTGATTACTATCGTCATAAACTAGCAGTCTCGTTTCTGCAGTGTCATTGTTATAAGGTCCGTTTTGTTTACATTAGATAAATAATAAGAACAATTATAAATACTATAGGGATTGCAGTAAAAAATAAACGTGATAATTAAGAAAACACATCTTAAGCTCTGTACTTACGAGTATATGTAAATTAACATGTTGTATACGTAAAATAATTAAAAGTAATTTTCACGAATACAACGTAAGCATCTAGCCAATAACGAATGTCTTGCATAAGTCCAGAGAGATTGATTCAACGAATCAGCAACGCTGACTACACAGCAGTGACTCACCTGCTGCAGTTTGTGCTCTAAATGACTTCTTCTCTCACAGATTTTCATAGAACTTCGAAGATAAACCGACGTCTACATAGCGTTCAAATATATCACACACACGGAGTCGAACCGGTAACACATCACCACACGAAGCAGCACAAAATTAACAGTTCAAGCTGATTCTGTTTTATTTATGCAGAAATACTTCCGGCCATGCGAACCGTTTTATTTCGTATTCCCAACACATTTAAGAGCGGATTTCGTCTACTTATAAATTAGAAATGTTCTGGGAACAACTGGTAATAGTAGTTTATGTAACTGTTACGTAATAAGGGTCCTTGTTTGGGTGAGTGTTTTAAGACCTAATTACGTACAGTTGCATACACTGCTTTATCTACACTCATATTATTCATCCAAAATGCCGTATTCGGAAACCATAGAATGGCCGCCATTGCACCGCCATGACCAACTCGATTGTGTCGGGGAGGCGCGTGTCGGGCTGTCGGCGGATGCGCGGGAGGGTGCAGGTGCATTATGTTATCAAAACTCATAGCACATCAATATTTGAGCATGAAAAGTTAAAATTACGTTACTGCCACAGATAAAAAGCTTATCATAGTAAAATCGGTCGTGGTAATGCTAGCCATTGCCTACCGTTTTCGAACACGTTTTAGAGAACTTACAATATGAGTGTAGATAAAATAAGTATAAGCTTTTAAAATAGTGTAAGTGGATTATGCCACAAAGAAACCTCTTCACTACCAACTAAGTACCTACCTATAAATATGTATACTTATATCTGAGGCACGCGACTAGAGTTGTCAATGGTTGAGACCAAAATCTAACATAATGTAATAATATAACGAATCAATAAAATAATTCTCAAGTACATCAAGTTCCTGCTAAATATCACATATGTAGCTGTGTATTTGATCCATAAGCTTTCTGCACGCTGACTCAAATCAGAACGATGAAACAGAAAATGAGCGTAAATAAACAAATTTATAAAATTGAGTGACTTTACCAATGTTGGATAAACCAAAACAGAAAAATGATATTGAAAGACAGAATCGTCATGAGATACATTAAGAAATAAAGATATTATATTTTAAATTAATTAATAGGTAATATTCTCTTAAGCAAAGCCTTGGGGGTGCCGGTCACTGGAATTATACAATAAAAAAATATTTTGTCATCAATGCATCATAGCTTTTATACCTAACCTACAATAATAGAGTACCTTTCGGCACACGAAGGGTACTCTATTCAGTAGGTTCCTAGTTGATCATAATTATTTATATACGAGTATATAAAAGTATCATAGGACTAATTTTATTTCACATTACGAGTACCTAAGGATTTTTATCAAAATATATTAATTACTTATTAGGCATTCTAAGCTTACTATATGCTTCAAAACAATAAACAATTTACGATGTCAATTCACAAGTAGGGACGAGAAGTAGCTTTTACCTTTTGTAAAACATCCCGCCATCTGCTTGTATCAAGGACCTCCCGTAATGGCAAACTTTACGATCACACTAATTGGCAATACCAAATACACGAGAAATATGAATACTACGGCTGCGTACGCGCTGTAAATGTTCAAGTGTTGTGTCGGATTGCAGTGCGAAGTTGAAATAACCTTCTGAAAAAAAGTCTGTGGTTACGTACTCGCCTACTATTATTACCTTCGTTTATTGGCATTTGCTAAAACCTTTACACTGAATCCCCGGAAGAATCTTGATGTTGAGGCCAATGTTCACATATACTTGAGTACGTACATTCGAGTCAAATTAAAAATTGTGTACAATTCAATTAAAGCCAACTAATATATAAAATTAATGCTAATCTGTGGGCAAATTTCGTGATATCCGAACTAATGAATTCAACAACACTTAGTTTCTGTTTCTGTTTCCGCACATCTACCATGAATATCGAAAAAACTACTAGAACTACCTAGTCTTAATTATTTTTTTCTCCAAAAGTCGTCAGTCCTGTGATGCCAGGGTCAATGAAAGAGTTTCTACTACGTATATTTCACCTCAATTGTTAAAATCATTTACACCTTAACTGCAACAGTATTATCGTAAGGCTGCCTTAGTTCCCGCTAGTTGTTCGTCGTTGAACTGAAACAACTTCCCCGGGAATAGGAATGGCTGCATAGTTAGGGAAGTTTATTGCTAACGGTACCTGTAACTAGCGCGTAACAGTCCATTGTGTGCAGCAGAAATGCGTCTGGTCAAAAATTACCCGCTGCACTGTGTTAACTTGTAACTTCTGGAACCGTGCTATTCCATGTTGCAGAGTATGTTTGCGATATTGGTTGCTTAAGTTTTTTTTATGCAACGACGGTGGCAAACAAGCATACGGCCCGCCAGATAGTAAGCAGCTACCGTAGTCTATGGACGCCTGCAACTCCAGAGGAGTCACATGCGCGTTGCCGACTCTTTACAAAAAGGAGGATTCACTGTGTTGAAGGCTAAAGGAACAAGAGGGTACCTCATCGTCAACACACTGTGTTCTCTTTGAGCTCTTATGTCAAAAAATTTCATTGGGAAGCCGGAAATAAATAGAATGGACAAAGATTTTAGGAAAAAGAATCCAATCCACAAAAATCTGTCAACAAAAGTTAAATCTATATTAAATACTTAGTAAGAATAATAAGTCATTCATTGACAAAATTTCGAGGATGAATCCGTTTTGCGAAATTAATTACGTCGAGTTGAATTTCCGGTAGGAAATGTGCGGAAGTCTCTGAAAATGTTGCTGAATCTTTTGTTCTACGTTACGCCTAGACGCTGTTATGTACTGTCCAATGTATCACCCCCATGTTACCCATGGCGTTTTTAAGAGATCTGTTTCATGTAAATGCTCATTTTGTCAATAGGCAATTATGTAATACACAATAAATGGCAATTACGGAAAACTATACAATAAGATGTGAAGATTCCATGTACATAATAGTAAATGTAGGTATGTCTAGATCTTTGAAATTAAAGTACTAACAAGCCTGTCATGTTGCAGTATCAATATCTAATCGTACTTATTTGTATTCAACTGCTTCTCCATAAAGTAAGCGATGACAACTAATTGCAAAACTCTAATTACAATTATACCGCAAAGTCTTATCTTATCTTAAGCATAAAACAGGAATGGATAATGTATAATTACTATAAAGCCCATTACCTGTAATCCGAAGCACTAATATATGCGTTATCAAAAATGTAATGGATGGCTATATAGATATGCTACAAGAGGTCACACACGTTGCACATAAAATATGAGGCAAATTACAGGGAGGGAAACGAAATTTCGAACATTTTTAGATACATCACGTCCAAAATTTAAATCTCTGTACATTTATATTTGCTAGCATGAGGTCGGCAAGGGTGGTCAAATCACAACATGAGAACATTGAGGACATGACAGAAATACCGTTGACTAGTATCCGATACTTTTATGTGGTTGTCAAAATCCCAGTCGTTTATTTGCGTTACGGTCACAAATAATATAAAATACTTAGGAAGTTTATAACAGTAGTAATTTACTAAAATAACAGTACGTATTTCCTAATCTGCCCGTTAGATTAGGAAATACATAATTTAGATATTTATCTAGTTTTGTACTAAAATGTTTACTGGATTACGCAGATGGTCAAAGTACTATCAAACATTGTTTTTGTAGGAAAATGCATGCGTAGTACTTTAAAACTATTCTGTGACGCCGTCGGCTCGCCCGCTTATTATAAGTAAAAATCATTTCTAATCATTTGATCGTCACTTGTTAATGCCCGCGAGACGTTTTTTTTAGCACCTACGTTTCAAGGTCACAAATAAATTGGTGACCGTGGTGGTCAAATTTGTAATTTTTAAAATAAAACTATAACTTTAACGTCTTAAAGGATTTCGTGAAGTTCAACAACCAGATCATTTTTATGTATCCTATTCGAAATGTATGTTATTAAAAAGTTATTGCAATAGCTCTGTCACTTTCATATCCCCTACAAAGAACAGGACAGGGCAACGGAAGCATAGTATCGTAACTGTAGTTTTACGTCCATCAATTTTTATGGATCGTATCTGTCAGAATTTATATAATTCGTTCTTTTGTAAGTTAAATTTACGATCTTTGGTTAATTTATTTTTTCTCGGACAATGTGTTTTCCGTGTTAAAATTTAACAGCGCGGTTTAAATGAACTATGACACCAGAATTATTTACTTTGAGAAACCAAAGGTATGCATGCGGGTGTAATAAAAGCGGTTATCTTATCTTCCATGATTACAATTTACAATGACATTCCATTGTAAGTCGTAAAACTTGTTGTAAACCGAAAGTAAGGTATATGGCAAACAGACCATGGGCCATAAGTATTCGGTAGGTACCTACATTTGTTATGCATATCAAAATGATATCAAGGTCGTACTTGTCCATAATACGGTTCATATGACTGTACCATGTAAAACCAAAATAGACATTAAACGCAATCAGATGAACTTTGTAAGTTTTATAAATGGCATCATTTGTATAAGTATACGAAATCCTAGAAAAAAATATTTTAACTCGCGCAACTATACTCAAGGAAAACAAAAACCGGTTACCTTGTATGAAATTTTCAATACGAAGTAAACCGTTTTTATCTGAGAATAGTTAGGAGAGCAATTCAAGCCACTTTTAAAATCAACACTGGAGACTTCCTCGTCAATTATCCTGCCAATTTTAACAACAATGTCACACACAGTTTCTTGTTTTTACAATATTTGCCGGACGTTAATAATCAGTTCGTATAAAAACTACATTCCAGTTAATACGGATCGATACCTTGAGACGCGGTATAAGTTTTTTAGACCTAAATCCCTTTTATAAAACCGTTTAAGCCAGAAGCGAGGAGGAGGAGGATAATATAGGTATAGGATTAGGTTTATATTTATAGTAAGCACTTACATGATTACGAATTATTCAATTTACGAATAGTTTAATTATCTTGCTCATTTACGTAATAAATGTATTACCTATTCAGAATATACTAAAATTCTCGATACCATTGCGGAACTCAATGGACCCGCAATAGTTCACCGAAGTGAATGAAGTAACCTAAAATATAGGTACATGTTTGAAGTATTTTGAGTAAGTATTATTTTGTTTTACGGCCACAAGCAACAGCAACAACTTAACAAAGGTTTAATATATTATTTACTATATAGGTGGATACTTAACTAAATGTATTGACGGTTAAGAAAAATTAACATAGGTAATGAATTTACACGCTGGTTTATTTAGTTTCTTTCCCAAAGAAATTTAAATTTACTACCTATAAGTGCATTTTTACTACTTATTTACTAACTATAAGGCATACAGCAATTTTGCGTCCTCGCATAATCAATTCCACGATCTAAACCGCTAAGCGCTTGTCACTCACTCCACAACGCTGTCTCTGTAAAATTTTGCCCACTGTATCAACGCCAATTATCGTGTCGTTACGGTAACTCTTTTATTTGTTTTCGGTAAATACTTTCTAAGATGTGTCGGCTGTCTTAATGGACATGCTGATTTTTTTAATGCTGAGATATGTTCATTGTCCGCCGTAAGTTCATGAAAATACGTAACGGAATTGGAGTGTAACTTCTATTTTTAGGGTACCAAAATGGACATTTGGTCGCTCTTCTTATTCCACTAACTCAGACTATATTCTATCAATCTAAAAAGCTCCGACTTATCTGCCTTCAGTCCGATATAATGTAAGGTAAACGTCGGTGTCACCTGGCATCTATTTAGCGTGTCAAGCAGTAGGAAATTTACCTTAGTAAAGTGTTCTGATGTGATAAATTAATTATTATAAATGGAGTACATGCTAATATTTTGACATTTATGCACTAGAGAACCAAAATTATTAATAATCTAGAAATTATTATAATTAAATTTTAGATAATCCACGATCGTCTGTAATAATATTTTTTACGACCTAAGAACATGCAATTTTTCACACTGTCGAATTCTCCAGTTTCTAGTAGAAAAAACACGTGTTCTCCAATAACGTATAAATCAGTGGTTATTAACAATAACTTATTAATAGACCAATTGTTAATGTTAAAGTTTGCGTTTGTAAAAAGTTCCAGCGATCTCCTCGGGAGATTCTCCGAGCCGCAGGGGGCGTGGGGCCATTAGAAGCGCGGCTCGTGATAAACTTATTAACTGATAAATATCGGTCCATTGTACGATACGACTCATAGCTCTTATAAAGTGTATGTATAGTTGACTTTAGCTGCGGATACTTTAACTACTTAAGTATAAGTAACAGTAGCTTAAACCAAAGATATACTGTAAAAATTTAATCAAGAGCAATGAAGGTACAGGTTGTATAAAATATGGGTTAAAAGTATACATACCTCTTTCATTCTGTTAAGCGTAAATGATACAGTTTGAACTACACACTTACTTACTTTAGTAAGCAATTTTTCTTTGCCAGCGATTAGGTTAATAATTTTAAAGCCAGAAAACAATCGATTTTCTAGTAGATAATGTTATACAGCGAACACTATAAAAAAATTGTATCTTCTGCTCTAAGTGTTAAAATACGTATAATTTCTGCTTTTAACTTATGTATAATCTACCAAAACTACTACAAACATTGCTTGGCGCTTATAATACTGCTTGGGCCCTTTGACTCGGTGCAAAGGCGCGCTGTGCGGATCGTCGACGATCCCAAACTCACGAGCGAGTCTAAGGAGAGACTTTGCCTCCTTATGTGTGTTCTATCGCTTGTACAATGGGTTGTGCTCTGAACAACTGTTTGATATGATGCCCACGGCAGCTTTTTATCACCGCACCGCTCGCCGCCGGCAGGGTGTTCATCCTCACACCCTGGAGCCCAAAGGGTCACGCACAGTACGGTTCAAGAGGAATTTCCTCCCACGAACGCTGCGGCTGTGGAATGAACTCCCTGCTGAGGTTTTCCCAGCGGGCTACAGTATGAGGTTCTTCAAAAAAGGAGTGAATAGGTTTCTAAAGGGTAGGCAACGCGCATGTGAATCCTCTGGGGTTGCAAGCGTCCATAGGCTACGGTAACTGCTTACCATCAGGCGGGCCGTATGCTTGTTTGCCACCGTCACGGTATTAAAAAAAAATAATAATAATAAAATTGTGATTAAATAATCCCAATCAAAAAGGCCCCTTATATTGAATCTACAACAATAACAACGTCAGCACCTGCTGCTATATAAGGACCCTTTTGGCAAAATGATGAATGAAATAACAAACTCTAAAGTATGATCTATTTTCCTATCACCAGGAATTGAAGTCTTAATATTTCGGGTGGGATGTCTGACCCGCTGTTTTCGCGGCCCAATGCTAACGGTCCAATCAGATTTATGATGGTGTTTCTGCGCGACGAGTGCGCTAATTGGTGCGTGCCCGAGGATCGTCGGTCTGCCTAGCGGTAAGCCTTCGCCACACGCGGCCAGCGTGGGGATTTAGCCACTCTACACATTCCTTGACAAGTTGTGAACAGAACGACCAATTTCTTAGGTAACATCGATTCGGTATCAATAGATATTGGTGATATTACAAATAATAAATTAAAGGCGGTATCAAACGTTCGAGGGCATAAAACAAATACGCCCTCTGGATTCTAAGGTTCTTATTTAGAAGCTACGCCCTCGACTATGAAAAACCTTTAATGAAACGAATATCAACTATTATGATGAAGAAATGTTCGAAATCGTAATTCGTTCTAGAACTCAGTTGAGTTTTGTTCGCCTTAAAATTGTTCCGTTGTATCGGTTTCCCATTGAAATGCACATGATTTGTACAGTCAGATAAGAGAGCTTAGTCTGGAACGGAATGCCTTAAACTTATGCAGCTTTATTAGGAAACGCTTGTATAAGGCCCGTTGTTATTTAGCGACAGATTAATTGCGAAGTTTCAACCGATAACATGCGTAGGAATGTATGGCGATTTGCCACTATCCGACGTACGGTAAAACGAGGGTTCGAAGACATGGTCAGGAAACCGGATCTAAACCCAATTGAATAACGCTTAGTTTACCCTCTCGGTTCGGAGATCACATGGCAGTCGCTTCTTTTAACCTAAAGTAGTGCTTGCGTCAATTCTCGGGATTAAGTTCTCCAGCGGAGCTTGGGCTCCCTTACCTAGCATTGGGCTATACTCGTAATATATTATTAAGATCGGATGTGTCAAGTTCTCAACGCTCAAATCACAAACCTAAATATGAAAATTTATACATACAATTAATACACTTACAAATTGTTTACATGCCAAGTGAGTGAGATATAACAACTTCTACATCTACATATGTATATCTTCACAGGATTTAGTGAGTGTGGATTTCGCTATTTAACAATGTTTTGAAGACATTTCAGGTTTCCTAATTATACTCCTTTACGATTTTAACTCAGACCACTGGTTCTTAGAATCCTCGTGAACACAGGCAATTCGAGTCAGAGTTAATTTTTGGTTTACAGCACATGGGCAACTTAATTATATGCTCGGCCTGGATTACTACTAAACGCCTGAACTTTACTGGAAATGGCCAACAATTAACTAAAAACAAGATAATCTTACATAATGGATAATTAATGGCGTTTATTGCATATATTGTAAATATTTTACAAAGTTCGTAAGTTCTTTATGTGTTATAATAAAATAAACATACTCAAGAAAACCTTTTAGCCGGTAGAATCTTGAAAGCTAAATAAATATTTAAATAACATAGAGCTTCGCTAAAAAAGGTTTATGAAAATTCAAATCCTGTGGCGGTTTACGTTTTAAACGACTACTGGTAGATAAGCAATACCAGAATAGATATAAGTAGGTACCAAAATATCATAGTTAGCACCCCGTCTATATAGACGAACAGTATAATACATTGATGGTCATGTTAATGAATTTCACGCGCCAGGCATTTCTAAAAATAAAACCGCTGTCAGCTTTTACGTTAAGCTAAATTATTCTAATAAATATTTATTATAAGAACAGAATCGAGTTGGCTAAAACCGAAGCAAATGTAATGGAATGACGGTTTGAATATCGCTTCAGGCATGAGTGGGTAATCGACATCGGCTTTCCATTAAATAATACCACAAATGTGGCGCATTGATACCTTACAGCTGGCCTAACGCATAAACTTATATTATTTTGTCATTGTTTGGTCCGCCAGTGTCTTGCGCCTGGTGCAAGTGCAACCTCAAACGTATGTACTACTTATAATGTATTTGAGAATTACGACATAACCTTTTCGGACTTACCTGTTAAAATTTTGATGAAAATAAATATATTTTTATAATACTAGTAAGCCGTTTAAAATTAATTAACCACTCCCTGTAGTATTCTAATAAAGAAATTTTACTCCCTGTAGTACAAGCCCATTTTAAGTGACGCGTTTCGGATAATTTAGATTAGAGTTGCACTTATTTATTTATGAATAGAAACATTGTGTCTGCAGGAGATTCCAGTTGGAAAACTTTGAAATAGCCTTTTATGGACTCCTGCAGATTACATGTCAGCTGTAAGTCGTATGAAAACTGAGCAATTAACGTGCAGCTGAACCCAGCAGCTGGCACGCTGCTATGCCGATTCTTGTCTACTCTTTCAGGTGCCATACTTCAGTATTTAATTGTACTTGGAATCAATCACCAAAATTTCAGATCGACTGAATCAATAGCTAACCTGTTATCTAGAGGTTTACCCGCTATCGCTTATACCTCAGACTCGAGCCATAACCGCAGACTGTACTCTACGAAGCACCGCAGTGCCTTTGAAATAATAAAGCACGATTGCGCCCGCGCCGCAAACTCACCCAAATTGTTTCCCGAGCAAGAAGCCTCAGAATGCCATTTGCTGAGCCCATGACTTCAAACACCGAGAGGTTAGTCAAGGATAATACAACATAAAAAATTATAACATTGTTGCTGAATGAATCCAGAACATACAGACAGGAATCAAGCTTGAAAAACCTAAACTTATGTTTTGTTTTCTACATGTTATTAGCGTTGCATGCTGGTTTTATTTTGATCTTTATTTTGTAACAAATACCAACACTAAACGATGCACTGTACCCTACACTTCATATTAGAAATCAACGATAGCATATCTATTACTTCTATCATCTGCTCCGGCAAACTGCAAAAAATCGCAAAGGCGAACAATAAAGTCATTAAAAACGTTCCCACCCCCTTGTCCGACAAGTCTAACGCCAATTAAAACTAGTGTCGCACTGTCGGTAAAAACTGTCGATAAAAATGTGTCGATAACTCCTCCTCTTGATATAAATACGATGCAACTACCGTAAAGGCATTACTGGATTTCCCTTTTAAGCGGCTGTCCTGTGGTGTCGGGTTTCAGAAAAAAGGCTATACAGACCGATTTAACTTTTCTTACTGTTAATTCCACTTGATTTTAATATTTTTTTAGTATTAAATGCTATTTTCTAATAGAACATCAGTTTATTTACTAACACAATTCTGGCTACCACATGGTACACAAATTACAAAATGAATTGTATTTTTACTTATTTTATTGTATTTATTGTTTGTCGTCGCATTTTAAGATTGGTAAGATTATGCGCACAGATTACTTTTTGCTGAGCGGGTAGCCGTGTGTACAGACAGATAGATGACTGTACTCAATCGACAGAATGTTAGCTGTTATTTTTTATTGAATGATACGTAAAACACGTCACTGAGAATACGAGTAATTAAAAGCTGCTAATTACTATCATTTACTAGTAGTTAAGTTATACATTTAATGGACTTCTACCGTAAAAGAATATTATCTATAATGTCATGGTTTGGAACTGGATTTCCCATACGAAAACGAGAATATTTTACCCTTACATTAAAATGAACCATAAACGAAATGCAATTATAAGAAGCCATAAATAGGTAAAGGTATGATTACAAACCATTGGCACACCGCAATGACTCCGTCATGTCGTTTACGATACAAAACTCTTGTTATTACGACGTATTTCACAACAATTTAAGCTTAAAATTGTTAAGAGTATAATTATTTTTATTTAAATATAATTTAAATTAGTTAAAAGTATGATTTCTTAAACCAAACGTACTTTGGTGCAGTTTATCCAAACCATGATTGCAGAGTAATAAAATTAAACATGAAAACGAATTTTGTATAACTTGAAAGGTCGCTAAATAAATTGCATTACTTAATTACTTTCTCAATGAAAATACACGACATATACAATCGTAACTGTGTGTAGCAATCGATACTATGTGATACAATGAAATGGAAAGCGAGTCCTTACTGAGGGAACTGCAGCGCGACATGACGTAATTTTTTAAGTCCATCCTGACGGTGTGTTTGTAAGTTATATTTGATATTAAATAATTGAACGAATTTACTTTGGCAATGGTTACGTCACATTTTATTCTGCGATAGTTACAAATAGGCGTAAGGTGGAAAACGGACCCTTACAATTCCATATTCGCGTTGCTTACCCTTTTTGCGTGTGTAAAGATTCACCCTGCGATATATAAAATGCGGTTTAGCATAAAAAACTTCTTTTAGCTTTAATTCTTATCGTAGCGCTACAATATTTAACCAGCGATGTCTAGATTACAGGATTCCTGGGCAGCCTGGCAGGCATCCCGATAAGTGGCCGCCCCTCCCGTGCGGTGACACCTTAATAATATACAAATGCGAGGATTATAGCCAATTTAAACAGTATTCTAGAGTGTTCTGTCAGGTGTAATGTGTGTTTGGAAACGTGCTGTCTTAATGTAAGGAATAAAATTGACGGGTTAACCGTGACTATTAACAATTATAAAAATAATTAAAATAAATTATGCAAATTCAATCTCAACGTTTAACCTACAGTATTAACGTTATAGAAACGTAGGTATCTAACATTAAGGTTTTGACTTTTGTTTATTACTGTGGCATTTGAAGCTTTACAAGAATAGCTGAATTCAAATTAGGTGCATTACGAGAAAGAAGTTAAAAAAACGGTTGTGGTATTTTTCTGATCCAACACATATGATCGAATTGAAAAATATAATTACCTACCTACTTTTCTAAAAAAGCTTCAAAGGATATTGCCCTGTCCCAGCTCATTTCAAAGCTGTATGAGTTTCCATAAATAATAGACAATCAGATCAGCGAGGCTGTCATTTATAAATCATTGATTACAGGCCAACATATCGAAGCTTCGACAATATTCTTTTTAGATTGTAGGAAGGGCCTAAATTGTAACGTAGTTAGTTAGGTGAACGCTGCTCCAGATGTATCTGTATTGCTTTGTATCTAGAGTTCTTACACTTCTCGAGTATTATATTCATCTAGTGTGTAAGTATTTAATTGTAACACTTGGACAATAACTGCACTAGTTAACCCGCATTTTTTAAAAATAATACTGTATTTTTTAATGAGGATACACACAGCTCTATGTCAAGTACATACCCTTTTTTTAAACAAATCTCATTGGAAAAATTGTATCCCAGGTTATCACAATTTTATAATTAAGATCTTACACTACGACGTTAATTCTTACCGCTTGAAGGTAAGAATTTACGTCGTAGTGTTTCAATCAACATCATATTACTTTCCAAAGGCGGAATACATTTCCGATACGAATAAGACTTAGAAATTACACAGTACAGTTTATCTGATGCAAGTGTAAAGAGATAACATAAACGTCGAAAGAAAAATGACATAACATTGATTAATAAACTTTATTTGTAGTTGATATATATGCCACCAATGTCATGTTGGTATGCAGTAATAGAAGGGGCGGCATACATTGAAGACAACGCATACGCAACCACTGTTCAATGCGGAGCAGTGTACGTGTCATGTCCGACGCTCGATTTTAAATATAGATGACGAAATAACCTTTTTAATATAACCCTGACTTGTAACAGGTCAAATGAGGTTGAGTGATATATCCGAATCGTGTTATTGATAGACATATATTTTTTGCCATTAAGTAGTTACTTGCAAGTTGTTATGTTAATATGTTTTTGGATATATTACATTATAACAAACTTAAATATAACTCAAATAAAATAAACAATAATATCACTTAAAAATAACACTAAACTATCTAAAAAACGAAACAACCTAAATTAAACAATAAAATAACCTAAATTAAATACCTATAAATCTATTTAACTATAATGTTGGCCCCTGTGGCATGGTACCAAGGATGCTAGCAGCATTTCCTCGCTGGACCGCAATACTCAGGCATTTGGATATATTATATACCACGTCGAATATTGTGATGCGTCTCTCTGCCTTTTAAATTACACTTATTTGTGAAATAAAAATTTAATACCTATCTTTAGTTGTTATCTATCAATAAACCACATGAGATCTAACACGAGCCATATGAAAATTATAAAAATTAACATACCACCGGCGCGACAAAGATACAAAGCGATTTGTCACGTCACTGTTTAGTACGTACGTCTACTCAATAATTCATATACCAAACGTGCTAAGACGGACATTAACACTTCAACATCTAACAGCAAACAAACAAACAGAAAATTATTATTCCTAATATGCAACCGAGACGAATACGCTTCGGTCGATTACAGAAATAAGTTAATAACCATTTTCAGAAGATCTACGGACCTATAAATAATAATTGTATGAAGGGTCGTACTGCAATGGTGGTGTTATGACATTTAAATAGCTAATAAAAACGTTGTATACTCAAGTGTAAGTAGATAATAGAACAGAAGGTAACAACAGTTCCTGATACTCGGGTCAACATAGCTGCAGCATTCAAAACACACGTGTGACGAAGCGATAGATATGTACATTTAAATTGGAATGTGTTCGTTCTTTAGTTACGTTTCCGAAACTTTTCCGATGGTTGATTCTTTATATATTTCATGAGATTCATTGATGCAAGATGAAATGCAAGTCAATTTGAATCATATATTTATGATTATGTTTTGAGTTTTGTATAAAATAGTGTATTTTGGAGGAAAATAATTTAAAATTTAGGTATAGCAGATCGCAAGTGATGATACAAATGTAACCTTTAGCGGCGCCTGCCTACAAACTACACAAGATTATGGAGTCGGCATTGCACTGAGGATCTTTATCGCATATAACTATGTATACGATACACGTATGACATCAACGGCTGGATTAAAAAAAAAACATTAATAACATGCAAGACAATTATAGTTGGTTTTTAAAATCCATTTGCATGGGAATGATATGAGTATCTCAGCGTGATGGAAATTAAAAAATTTTAAGAAATCGCAAATAAAAATTACATAAATTATTTACGACAAGACGGTCCTACAGTGTATTCTATACTTACTTGTCCTATCATGTAAACAAACACTGATCAAAATTATCACACTTTTCTCTGGAATTACCACTTAAAATGATGTTGTATACTGAAATAAATTCACAAAGAATTGAATTTAACCAAGTAACCGCTGAAAAATATAATTTCTTATAAAATTTTCTTCAGTAATCGAAGTAACGAACGAAGTAACCTCAAAAATAACTGACATTACGATGTCTAGATTGACACACGTTTGTACAGCATGTGACAAATCTTTTAAAATACTCTAGCGTCGCGGTACAAGCTTAATCAAAGCAATCTTTCAAGAACAACGAATTCTTTCCACCTATTTTTTTAAATACACTGTATAAATATGACTTCTGATTTAATTTACGTTTATGAGCTGAAGGTAAGCAATATAATGCTTAACGTTAATGCTGAACTGGATCTTTCATTAACATTCTTTATTGGAATAAGCATTTATGCGTCCTCGTTGCAAATTAACGCAATAACGTTCGACTATTGTGGTTTTTTTGTCAACCTACTGCGGTGTCCAAAGCTATACAAGCTTTTAAGCTCATTTAAACTGGTTTTTTATCTAGAATGTCAGTACTTAAAGCTTATGGTCCCTCATTCCAATCGGAACATAGCCTATTTCCTTTACATCGTGCTTTTATTTACTTGATTAACTTAAGAGACTTATATTTACATAATTATGTATAGTAAATACTTTCGTTTAAGTATGTGATAGTCCGAATAAAAAGGGACGATTTGGCGGCAGGCGCTTACGTTGTTAAGATTCAAGCAATAAAAGAGACTAATATGTATTTACATAATTATGAACGGAAATAGTACATACTTTTATGTAACTGTATGTGATAGTCTAATTTGATATTCTGATCTAGAGAGCCTGATTTCTTGTACAGTTCAATCGCGTCTATATCCAAAAAATCCTGGCACTGCGCCACATACATACTTTCTAATATAAATTAAAGAGTCAAGACTAAACATAAATTCAACCATCCCTTCGTAATAGTATTGAAGTAGTACCAAAAACTAAGTACTCAGTCTAAAATCATTAAACAATAAGAAATTTAAAACCAAATTCCAGTGTCAATGGCTTCACAGACCACCTGTTAATGTAACTTATTTTACGACCTATAAATCAATTCCAAGTAATTAAACTATTTTGAAATTACAAGAGTCAGGATTAGTCAATCCTATCAGCCAAAGCCATAAATGCTGCAACAATTATTTTAACAATTATAAGTTACCATTAGCTCGTGACTTGGTAACCGTTAAAACATTCTACCCCGTTTTCACCTCTGCTTTTCCAAAAATATTTTTTAGTGTAGCTTCTCGATATTTATTCCATACAGATAGATACATACAGACACTTGTACTAGATAGTGCAGTAAAACACTTCTTAATTGCATTAACACGTTTAATTTTGACGACAAAGTAAAAATATTTAATATTAGCAAAAATAATCAATTATTTAAAATTTAGCATTTCACGTAAAAATCACAATAACGGCATCTAAATAAGGGTATTTCACATTCAATAAGTTCCCTAGTGGTCAGAATGCAATTAAATTACAATAACAAAAATATTTAAATTTAGCACTTCACTTAAAAATGAAGACAACTGTACCTATTTCACTTTCACATTCAACAACCTCCCTAGTGGCCAGAATGTAATTAAATTACAATAATTAAAAATATTTAATATTAGCACTTCACTTAAAAATGAAGACAACTGTACCTAAACAAGGACATTACACATTCAATAGTTAGCAAAACCGGTAAGTAAAAATAAAGACTCGGCTAGTAATAATTTGGCTGCAGGAAAATAATGGGTTAATGAGGCGGGTAATATGGATGGTGACAGATGATTCGCTGGCTGAACGTAGCCTAAATTAAAGAGCCAGGTCTTTATACGCCCGTCAAACGAGGCAATTGGAATTTGGGGAATTTAGCAAAACAACAAAAAAAACTATTATGGCACAAAAATACTGGATACAAAGAAAAGGAATCCGATTTATAACGTTTTTAACAAAAATGTAAATAATTTGATACTCTCGAAAGCAGGATGGCTAAAGCTGTTGCTTTAAATTAAAAAGAGTTCGTGGGCAAGTGTCCGCTTTGATTTAGGCGGACCCAATAGCTCGCTGAACTCCTTTTCTCACTTGGAGAGCCCGCTGGATGCGGACTCTAACTCTCCGATGATGTGGCGAAGAAACCCGCGGAAATCGCGGCAGCTGCAGACCGTCCCGCCGGCCCGGCACCCACAAGCGCCTTCCGGAATCCTTCCGGATCAGGCGGTTCCAGTGTATAGCACTTGCTATATAATTTATATGGCCCTTTTTGCCCGGCAATGGTTTTAGTTTTATTTTTGCTCCAATAATGTATTAATAGCACTTGCTATATAATGTTTGAAATAAATCGCACTTCACCACGATGCAACTAAGCAAATTATAGCAAAAACCCCAGACCAAATCCAGATTATCTCTTTTTCTTTCCAAAATCTCACGGCGCTCTGACAGACTCAATCAAAAATCAACTTTTTTCTTTTTGACAATCTGGAATACCTCAAAAATTCACATTCAAAATTAGCGCGAGTATTATCTCAATTTTATAACTGCCAGACGTATTACAAAATACGGACTGATATAAGCGCCATCTACCTGTAATGCCGTGAATCACAATGTACGCTTTTTTTATATATCAACCGTGACCTAGCCTTAGACACAGAAGTTCAGAAGTTCTAAAGAAAGTCGACAGATGTCGTACGATACGTAGCGTCATGCTACAATAGGTGTAACAAAAATACTTGTGATCTGTTTAAGGGCATAATCGGTATCTTATTACGACTAAGAAAAGTAGGAAAAAAAACATTTTTTTAAGCGTGAAAATATTTTTACGTCACACCTGGTCATAATGTGAGTTTTACCGCACGCTTCGTGTACGCTAAAACTCGCATTATGGCTAGGTGGAGACGTAAAATTGTGTACTCACCACGGGCAGTAAAAAAGAAAGCCCTCTATCGCATATTTACAACCCTCGCCTGCGGCTCGGGTCACAAATACCTGCGATTTCGGGCTTTCTTTCTTTTACAGTCCTTGGTAAGTAATGTACTATTTCTCAGATTTTCATAATTAGAATACGATCCCAATTATGCCCTTAAACGTATCACCAACATTTTTATTACATCTTGTATATGTACATATATGTATGTATGTTCTACAAGGTTCTTCGTTCAACGGTTGCGTTCATCTACGTGCAGCGTCGTCAGACAGCCTCTAGGTAATGCGACTGCTTTATATGTGATGGTTTATTGGTAAAGGTATCATTTGGCGGCCAGCGCTTAACTTGGTACGTTGTACAGATTCAATATTGTATTCGAACAATAGCGCCAAATGGTACCTTTATCAAAATAATGTCACATATACATATTAAGATTGTGAATTATATGTAAGTACCAACATCTCTCTTTTACCACTTTAACGTTGTATTGTTACAGGCATAGTTATTAAAATAAAAAAAGGTAAAATTCTAGTAAAATGCAAATCATAAAGCTCTCCCATGGTAAACACGTGACGCGATTCACCAAACATTGGATCCGCAGCAAAAAACCCCATAACTTTACCTCTTTGAGATGGTATCACTTCTTACCTGTAAACAAACCAACAGTTTATTAGTTTCATATTTAATTTTATTCATACAAACACATTACAAACAGCACGTATATCTGTAATCACTGGTGAAATACAATGGTTCAACAGTTTTAAGAAAATTTAAAGGTGACATGCAATAAATTTGGATTTAGGTTTTAATAATCACTTCAATAAAATAAACGTGGTCGTATTCAATTCTTTAGCAACCCCAAAAATATGAGAATTACTTATCACTCTGATCAGTATAACATATTCATAATGCTCAACGACTTTAGTAATTTTTATATTGTGAGGCGTTGTCGGTTATCAATAAGGACGGTTTCTAATAACCGACTAAGTAGATAACATAATGCCCTATAACGAGACATATAGTTAAAACCTACATCACTACACTAAAATGTTTTAGTTGCTTTCAGTGACGCTCACATTGTTATCTTTTGTTTTATATTTTGCGTGGGCTTGATGGGAATGTTTATGACAACGTTTCACAGAACATAACGGGATATTGTCAAAACCTTAACGAATCTATATACATATAATAAAGCTGAAGAGGGTCGAAAGTCTGTACATGGAAGATAATCGAAAAAAAGTTGGCTGGGGATACTTAGAATCGATAACAGAACACGTTCCAACAATTTTTAGAACTTTTGTCTGTTTATCTGTTTGTTTGTTTATCTGTTTATCTGTTTATCTGTTTATCTGTTTGTCTGTTTATTTGACCGCGCATCACGTGAAAACGGCTGAACGGATTTTGATGAAATTTTGAATAGAGATAGTTTGAGTCCCGGGAAATGATAATATATAGTTTTAATCCCGAAAATCAACCCTGGTGGGGGTGAAAATGGTGTTGAAAGTTTGTATGGAGAATTTTTTACCGCTGAAACGATTTAGATAGAAATGAGTATGGAGATAATTTGAGTCTCGAGAAACGTCATAGGATAGTTTTCAAATCCTTGTGGGGGTGAAAAGGGGGTTGGAAGTTGGTATGAGGAATTTTTTACCGCTGAACTGATTTAGATGAAAATTTGTATAGAGATAGTATGGGTCTCGAGAGAGGACGAAGGATAGTTTCATCTTCAAAAAAATAGTTTTCATCCCGAAAATCAACCCTGGAGGGGGTTAAAAGGGGGTTGAAAGTTTGGATGGAGAATTTTTAATAGAAGTTAGTATATAGATAATTTGAGTCCCGAGAAACGACAGAATAGTTTTCAAACCCTTGTGGGGGTGAAAAGGGGGTTGGAAGTTGGTATGAGGATTTTTTTACCGCTGAACAACTGATAAAGATGAAATTTGGTATAGAGATAGTATGGGTCTCGAGAAAGGACAAAGGATAGTTTTCACCCCGAAAATCAACCCATATAAAGGGGTGAAAAGGGAGTTAGAAATTTGTATAGGGAATTATTAACCGCAGAATCGATTTAGATAAAATTTGGTATGGAGATAATTTGAGCTCTGGAAAAGGAAATAAGAAGAAACAACCAATAACCGCTCTACGTATTTAGATGAAATTTGGTATTGAAATAATTTGTAATTTTTGGTCAAGGTGTTCATATTTATAACATGTTACCCGTCGCTGCTTTAAATTTACCTTTACCCGCTCTTAAGAAATATTTGAAAATGTCATGAATGTCAAAGAGTTATTGCAGGTTCGAGGACTATATATGACGGACAAAGATGCATGGCCCAAACCAAAAAACTACTACAAAATCATCTAACATTTATAGGACACCGTTTAGGTAGGAAAACATATCAAACGTTTTGTGAAGCAGTCAGATTAGGATTTAATTTTCTTTATAATTAAACAATGGGTACATTATCCGTCTCTCAAGCTGTTTTGATATGTCTTCTTGAAGAACTACGCATTATTTTATATCTTTAAGATCTAATAATGTATTAAGTACCCACTGTTTTGAAAAAAACAAGTCCCGTTGAGTTTATTTTCGGTCATAAATGTCATAATACTTCTTGGGCCAGAGGTGTAGGGTTAGAACCGGTGGTAGTTTTGGGACGAAGTTCCTTATCGGACGGTTCGCGGATGGGGGGCTAGGCGAAAAAAAGTCACGTGACCGTCACGAAAAAGCGTCACGTCACGAAAACGCGACACCCATACGATTGAGGAACATGTAAAATGGAATGAAATAAAAAAGTGAAGTGTAGTGAAAAGTGAAAGTGAGAAGTGACAAAGTGATAAAAGTGAAAGCGTCACGTCACGAAAACGCGACACCCATACGATTGAGGAACATGTAAAATGGAATGCAATAAAAAAGTGAAGTGTAGTGAAAAGTGAAAGTGAGAAGTGACAAAGTGATAAAAGTGAAAAAAGTCGAGAACCTAAAAGTAAAAAATGTCAAAAATTACTAAATTTCAAAAATTTCAAAAACTTCAAAAATTTCCAAAATTTCCAAAATTTTCAAAATTTCCAAAATTTCCAAAATTTCCAAAATTTTTAAAATTTCAAAAATTTCAAAAAGAAAAGAAAAAAAAAACATTAAATTTACGAAAAAGTCCAAAATTAAATAACATACTTCGTTCCAATCGTGTGTTCCACGACACTCACGTATATTATTTTTCTCTGACGTTCATAGTGCATTGTAATGTGCTTACATTGAAGAATAAATATCTTGATCTACACCAATATCATAAATCCTCTATTCCGCGTTCGGAACCGTATGTAATTACCACCATTATTGCAACCAGTAACGTAACATCAGTGTATTATCTGTGACAGTGTGGTAAAAACGTATGAAAATTCATTACCTACGGTAACATAATGATAATCCGCCCCCCCCCCCCCCCCTAATTTCAACCACGCATGTTCTTATCTTTCATGCTTAGACTGATTTGACGGGAGGATCGATTTGGATGATATTTGCCGTGGACATGAACATCGTCCGATATACACATCTGTCAACTTTAGTTCAAGTTCCGCCTCCAGGGTAGCGGGAGAGAAATTAGGGGTGAATTAGCCGCTTACTGACACAGACCGAATTCCACGCGGGCAGAGCCGCGGGCACAGCTAGTATAGAATATATGTATAACATTAAATTAAATAACAAATCCTTGCACTGCATGCTTTACGTTATCGTACGTATTGAAAAGAGTCTAATTAAGACGATTGTCGCCGGAGTGTCCTTGAGCGTTTGGGCGCTCTCTACCCGCGCCACCCGCGTACCCCTCTCATTTCGATCGTGCGTAAATCCACCGCGATGCACCGCAACAATGTTCAAAGAATATGACTTTACTCAGAGGCGCGCGGGCAGCTTTATAATAATTATTATAATCCTTTTGCGGATGTTTTGTGAATTGAATACTGTGATTAAGTACTACGGTGACATTTTTAGGAATGCTACTTACCTATTAAATAAGATAAGTAATAACGATCTCGATTAGTAGATTTTTATGTAAAAAAAATAAAAACCTAGATTTTGAATTTAAAGTACAGTGAGCGGCAAAATATTTACGAATTTACGAAATATGGTTAAAAATATTCCGCATATCAGAAAAAATAAAAAAATACTGACTATTACAGCAAAAAAAACTGAATGCACATCAAAGCGGTGTTTTCATGTGAATTTGGATTTTTTTTGCTGTGCAAGTGAGCTTAATAGATGGTTATTTTTTTGTTGCGATTTTAAATATTAACCGTAATAATTCACTTAATTACGATAAATTAACAAAACTAAGCCTGTTGCGAGTTGCGTATAGTAAAAATGCACATGTAAGGAGCGGTATTTGTGCACGAAATCGTCATACAATTGTCATGAGAGCTGTAAGCCCATTAAATTTAGATCTTTAAAATATAACACAGCGCAAACACTTCTTAGGGTTCCATAGCCAAAATAGCAAAAACCGAACCCTTAAAAGTTTTTCGAAACATGTCCGTCTGTCCGTCAAAGCCATTTTTATTATAAAACATATATTACTGAAATTTTATCTAGAGGTGTGTTTCATGTGCCGCTACTTAGTTTTCTGGCTAAATTGCTAAAAAACTTTTAGGGGAGGCACTCCATACATACATACGCCAAACTAAATGTCAAAAATATATTTTTTGTAAATATGAACATGTTGTACGATACGGTTTTAAAAATATTTTATATATATAGAGGATTTTAAAAACTGTTTTATTAAGTCAATATTTTCAGAAATATTTGTTCGAAAGTCTAAATATAATAGGCTCCCCATCTAACTTTTAATCCGTAAGTCTAAAAAATATGAAAAAAACCAAGAAGGCTTAGTACTCGTACTTAATTTCTACGATAATTATTTAACATATTATCGGTTTATCCGTTTTTCAGTTATCTCCAAGAAACTACTTTCTACGGAACCCTACAATATGCGTGGTCCGATACAAACTTGGCCGGTCCTTTAAAGATATTTGATAGGTAGTATTAACCCTTACTAGTAATTTATTTATTTACTTTGTGTTGATAATTAATATAAAATTTGTATTTATTTCACCGACATAGTAAAGTTTTTTTAGGGTAGTCAACGCGCATGTGAATCTTCTGGGGTTGCAGGCGTCCATAGGCTTTATAACTGCTTTCCATCAGGTGGGTCGTATGCTTGTTTGCCAGCGTCGTGGTATAAAAAAAAAAGCTTTTTTTCCTTTATTCTTACATATATTGAACTCTTAAATATCAGCCATTTTTTATTAGAATCTCAATCAGGCTCAGTGATAGTTATATAGTACACTGAAATTTGGTATGCGTATGTGTTTTAATTACGCCTACAAAGTGGTAAAACAATAAGTATCTGAAACACATTGTTGGATAGATCTTTCAAGAAGAATAAGCCTTAAATAACTTTTGGATAAAACGAATACTTTCGTAAATAATAGCTTCGAAAGTAAAACATGCTCTTTGATTTTTGAACCGTGGGTCCAAAAAATTTGGAAAAATTCCTGGAAGTGAGGCCATTGAAATACTTATCACGTATTTTCAATAAAAACTATATGGAATAAAATCGGTTGAGCCGTTTTTGGGTGATGCCTATAATAAAATAACGTAAGTGCCACAAAACATCTCTTTATAAACTACCTTTTGAATGGATGTATTGTAACAGGCCGGCAACTACGGATCCTTACACTGAGCATAGCCCGACATTCTCTTGGCCGGTTTATATGCAATCCT
Source organism: Pammene aurita (assembly GCA_947086415.1). NCBI lineage: Eukaryota > Metazoa > Arthropoda > Insecta > Lepidoptera > Tortricidae > Pammene > Pammene aurita. The sequence goes on along the minus strand of OX352290.1, from coordinate 28,487,318 downwards.
TTGCAGTTTACTTCGCAATTTCTTGATTTGATAAATTAGGATAAAGTATAACATTAAAAATTGTGTTTAATCTTTAAAAAAAACGCATATTACATTCGTTTAGAACACGGTATTCTTAAATAAATATGTTTAAATAAATTCGGTGCTTCGGAGTTTTTATTAAATTGATTATTAGTCTATTGTATTGCAGTACTAGCAGATTTCCACAACTCGACGACTAACGCCTATTTTGCGTGATGCATTAGTCTACTAAAACATAATAATTGTAGTTTACTTACATGACCAAATTTGTTTTCAGAGAATTATGAGATTCATGATTTTTGTTTTTTCCTCCATTTTAATTTTATTTGTTTTTTACTTGTATTATAATCTAAATAGAATACACTTTTTATACGAACGTGTTCATGTACGTATGCATACGAGAACATTATCTTAAAAGATAAAACGTCTATACTTTATAGATCCCGGGAAGACACGTTATGTCCGCATCGCATGAACCCTCTGCAGTTATTTAGTCTTTAGGCACAGTAAGTCCGATATTATTGCTCACGGGCCAATCACAAGTATATGTAGTACAAGGGAAGCACGGAGCGACGAGCGACACAGCCACCTCGTCTCAAAGCTAGTTCACGACTGCCAGCAACGCCGTTTTCAAGCTACCAACGCACGAAATGTGGAATTATGATCAAGTTGTTTAAGCAAATTTAATCAATTTAAATATCCTACGTTGAGTTTGTAGTGTTCTGTAGTACACATTTTTTAGTTCAACAATATTTTAAATCGAATAAGCCGGATATAAGCAAAATTAACCGTAAAACGACATTTCGTTACATTTAAATAACGGAGAAACTATACGTTACACGAGTTATTCAAACGTTGATAATGTTGTACATAAAATGGTAATTAACATATATTTTTTTCAAATTTTTTGAATGACTCGTTATTGAGATATATCCCTTAGAAAGTAACAGTTTTCGGCCACATTCAGCGCCTAGCGCCTTAAATAGTGAATTAGTCAATTATGATTGTAGCGTGTAATACCGAATAGACACCTATATTATATGTTGGATCGAGGACATCAGGATATCCGCAATTTAACACTTGTACTAGATTTTTATAAGTGGCAAGGAATGCGTTGATGTGTATTGCTTGCACTAATAGAGCCTGATGGTTAATACATTATTAATTAAAAATAGTACTGAAGAGAAGAAACATAGCCTCACGCAGTAAAAAAATGTAAAGTTGGTATAAAATTAAATATTAGGAGTAACTGTATTATGTTATAGTCATGATGAACTAGATGAGCAAAACTTCGATACGATTTTCAATCAAGCTAACTGTATTAAAACGCGAAACCTTGCCCCTTTTCGCCTCGTCTACTTAACAGACTTTCAGCAACACCTAGTATTTTAGACCCCGTCCCCGACTACCCTGTCTAGTTGCAGCCGAGTGGATGAGCATTAGGGGTCACAAAATCTTTAAAGTTGGATGTACACGACGCCAGATGAACGTGGACGATAAACGAACTGATAGGACTTACTGAGAACTGTTTCAACAGCGCGTGGACAAGGCAGAGGAGGCAGCGATTTGGGGCATATTACCATAATATCTCAGTCAGTATTCTGTGAGAAGCAGAGTAGGTTATTTATTTATTTATTATTTATTTATAGTTCTATAGTATAGTAACAACGAGTAGAAGTACTAAATTATGTATCAAATAAATAACTGCAAAGGTTGCACTATATAAATAACCTTACGATTAGACATTTTAGAGGTGTTGATTCAATTCCTACATCATTTTGAAATACATAAATCAAAAACAATTAATACCAGTTACTCCATATCAAAATTTCTATTTCTGTTTTGATTGGGTTAGAAAAAAAATCTAGTTGTCAAACCGTTATAAAAGATGCGTTTAATTATTTAACAAAATTAACCACAGTTTATTTTTGTAGGCTGAAGAGCAATGAAAACTGTAGAGTTTCTATAGTGATACCTTTTAGATTTTTATATAGTGATAACTTTTAGATTTAGATAGACTGATAGCTTTTTGTAGTGACTGCAAATTACTGAAACTGCAACATCAAATGTCCTTGCTCCGGCTCCCGCTGACGCTTATGAATTACGTAACAAAAAAGCATTTTTAATAAAAACGTTTTAGTAGCACGACACGACGTCTGCCACATTTGTGGTGAATCGTAATTCCGAGCTACGTGTCTGTTCCGACATCGGCAGACGTGGGACGATTTTTTGATTTCTCGAAATACTGCGTTTTACTCATTTTTCTTGGTAAAGTTAAATTGTTTTATTTAACTTACAACAATTTACCGCTCCCTCAATTGTATCCGAATCCCAGGGTCAGATTGGGAATATAGTCCCAAAAATCAACGCAGGCATTCGTTTTTGCAAATGCATTGCCGTCTGGCGTTTTAACCCTAAGGGAAAACTAGGCCTAGCTGTATACGTCTGTTTGATCGTTAGGTATTCTGTTAGATGTCAGAATGTCAGATTATATAAATATTATCTTATATCTCTGCATATAATAATCTACACATCTAATATATACACCGTGGGCCCATAAAACTAGACAGATTTTAACAGTGTATTCCTGATCATATTTAGATACTAAAATGTCCTATAAACTTTTCTGGAATACGCCTAGTTTCAGAGTTAATACCAATTTAAAAAAAATACACTTTTTATTATAACTCATCACAAAACGCCTTTCTAATGGCGTTGTTGCCACTATTGGACATAGTTTACACGTCCTTATTGACAGATATCACAGTGACAAGGAAAACTTTGCAGTAACTAAATTTTTTCAAAAGAAATGTACCCTTTTTATTTAGCCGATAATTTTATTAATAACATTTGCTTTTCATGAGCAAATAAACATTCAAAAAATGGAAAAAAAAACGAGAAAAAAATTTTTTTTTTACGAAATTGACCTAAAGTCACATAATATTTTATCCTTCTTTTGGTCTTAGAAATTCGTAGTTAAGATCTGTCGGGTTATTCCAGCCCACGGTGTATGATAAACGCGTAAGGAGAAATTTCTTTGTTCACGAACTAAACAAAAACTACTTCACAGAATTTCATGTAATTTAGTACAGTAACAGTTTATACTTCACAACAACTTTAAGTGTCGTTTTTCCTCCATGACGCATGCAGGCGAAGCCGAGGGAACAACTGATACATAAGTTCCGAATAACATATTGGTACAAGGCGACGTTCGAACATACCAAACCCTGTTTAGAAGCCGAAGTTCTCCATAAAATTTAGATACATACTCATACCATATATTTGTATTTAATAAGTAAATACGTTTAAGAATCTTGTATCGAAGTGACCTGTTTTTATTGTTCTTGAGTATATAAAATCAAAAACAATGGGTATTGGAATATTCGTCTAAGTGCAACCACCACAACTCTGAAGCCAAACGGTTCAAAAGGTTCAGCTTTTAATTCAACCGCCTTAAGCTCCCTAAAATCAAGGCACACACTTTTAATGAGTCCAAAGCTTGGAAAATAAATTAAGTAAGACAATGCTTTCCTACGTGAGGACTAAAAAAAGAAAAAGCCAAACATTTAGTGCCTCCACTTGCTAATGGCTACGCAAACAAGACTACTGTTTGGAAACGGTTGGATATGTGGTAGAATGTGTCGTGTTTTTTTGGAATTTTACAGTTTTAATTGTACGTCATCCATTCTTATGATTTCGTAACGTTATGATCGTTTCTATGAAATTTCTTCTTTTCTTATAAGCGGACTGTTAAAGCAAACTAAAGACTATAAGTTCTACCTTCTAGTGAAATAATGTTCAGGCCCGGTATGCATTTTTTCCTTTTAAAGAGAATAAAGTTACACGTTTTCTTAAATTAGTGTTCACTATTACATTACAACGTAACTTTAGGGTTAAAGCTAACGTTATTAATCAAACATATCTTTTTCTACGTTTACGTTACGAAGCTACCTACAAAATATGTATAAGAAATTGTATTTAAAGCATGTATGCCTGTATGTGTGTACCTGTAGACTATGATCATTCATATTACTGGTACAGGTGAAGACAACTGACACAATTTTCTACGACAATTGTGACTCCAGTACCTGTTGCCCTTTTTTGGTAATAACTATAAACGTAAGATATGTATGTACTCATTGTTTTAAGCCCAATGCTTCCAGGTCCAAAACTCAACCATTATCTTTCATCTCCTAAACACTCAAATGAGTACAGCAATCTCGCTCCCACTCTGTTTGAATAAAACTTCATGCAATATCAAACCTTAAATCTTCCAGTCAAAGTTCATATTTGGTTGTTTGGGATATGATGTAACAGCGTGCACGTTAGCTTAAACGTATTCAAGTTTAAACTGTAATACAAAACCATTGGGTTTATAATTTCGTTGCTGTCTTGACGTTGGAAGAGTTTATGCCGTATGCAGTAGGGAAACAATTAACACATGAAATTTAAAGCGTTGCTTTAGTTCAAATATGCAATATAAGGTTTTTTCCTGTTGAAAAATGTCGTGAAGTGTGTGTTTTAGTAAGGCAAAGGCTGAGACTACACACATGCATTTAAAATATTCATTTATATGAAGTATTTTTATTACCACAATTAAATATACATTTTATATTAGATAGAACTTTAATCGACTTTGTTCCTATCTTAACCTATCTAGGTATTTACATTTACATAATATATTAGTGGTTGCAGTCAGATATTCACTTCACCTGCCTTATCGCAAAATATGAGCAAAAATACAAGAAATTCCAGTAAACATTACCTACGGCCAAATATCAAATGGAAATTACAATCATAATATGTAAGCAATACAAGGCAGTAAGGGCTTCCTACGAGTGATTAAAAAATAAGCGTGTTTTGAAAACACGGAATAAACTAATAATATAAACGATTAACTAGATATTAAAACAAATCATCCTGTATTTTCATGATACTTATCAACCGAAAGCATATATGATGTGTTATATCTTACGCGACCCCCTATATACAAAGGTTATGGATTAAGGTATCTACTACTCTTTTATTTTAGCACTTTGGATTTGGTTACATGTATGGATTTGAGACATGAAATTGCATATCCATATTTCAAAACCTTTTCCTCATAAGTTTTATGTTGTTCCCGCCTTTTTCCCACAAGCCACCATTCCATGGTGAAAGAACTTTCAATTTCGTAAAACAAGCCGTGTAGTCGAATATAGATCTGTATAGATCGCTATAGATCCCCGAAATCCATGGGCGCGCGGGCGCATGCGTCACGAAGGCGGAGGCGCGAGGAATTCCGAACGAATTCGACTTGTCGGCTCGCGGCCTGTCGACGCCATCTGGCCGGTAGGGATGCCACACTGTCGACAGTGAGTGATAAGACTAAACAAGTACATATAGGTCATTAGAGACGAATCTTAATTTAAGAACCTAAATTTCTGTGCTCTAAATATTCATCCAAGACTTCATGGCCAATTTGATCCTTAATTAAGATAAATGCCCTAATGTAATAATAGGACTAAATCATTAGGCATGACAAGTAAATATATAAAATAATACCAAAACCAAACGGTATGGTAGTATGTACTTTTAATGAGCTAGAGTAGTAGAGACTTTTTTACTGCCGCAGTTATCTTATTTTAAATGTAACCGTCATTTGTTGCTGCTTATTATTAACCCGTAGATTTTAATATTTGATGGAAATCGTACAAAATATAACACAAAATTGCATACACCAATATTACGTTTTTGACAAATTATACGCATAAATTATTTAGTTACCTTAGATTCAATTGTACCTTGGTTGATAGCAATTTAAAAACGTGTTTTGTTCATGTTTTTCTTTTAAATCCTATAATAGGTCATTTATACATTCGTCAACACCTATGTAAGAACATACATGATATGCTTGAAGAAAAGTCTATATAGTCTATTCCCCAAAGGAAGAATTGCACTTATTCTATAAAATCGCCAAAATAGTAACGCGAGCAAACACGACCTAAATAAACGCAGAGTTTTTAACAAAAAAAAACCAAAAAAAAAACAAATCAAAATCTCTCTATTTCTTCATTAGAGTGAAACTGATGCAGATAAACGATTTGGAATTATGAGGTTCGCTTAACCCACCATACATTCTTCTTTAAATTAAATTTTCGTAGTATTTTACTTAGTTTATATGTATTCATTAAGAATGTTTGATTAAGTAATGACTGCGTATGTTTTTGTGTATGCTTGAAACACAGTGTTTTAAAAGATGAAACTTAAATGATTGTTGATGAAATAGAAGACAAGAAGACAGCGAAAATGTATTGTTTCTTCAATTTACATTTTCGGCTCTTATCGTAACTCACGCCACTCGCCTTTTTTGACCTCTCTTATACAACTGTTGCATAAAATACTATTAAAGCATTGCTGTCATTCCTATAGGCAACATTAATTATGGCCCTTGCGACGATGTCAGAATAAGAAAAGTTTTAATATGCCGTTGTTAAACACGAACGGATATTTGCGAAATTGTGATTATTCAAACGCAACAATTCAATTTAAGATTAAAATAAAATTTATGTCAATATAACACAATCGATATATCCCATCCCTAGTTCAAAATGCGGCAACATCGCTTTGCCCATCCCTTTCTCACTCGGCACTATATCCGCTCGCCTCGCTCGCACGCCGACTACCTTATTTAAATAAGAGTGAGCGCTTGTACCTGTAGAAAGTTGTCGTTGCATTTTCAACTCTCCTGGATTCCTTTTAGGGTTGTTTTTCGTAGGAGGGTTGCTTAAAAAGCGAAAAAAGGCTGCGCGAGTGAAGGCAAGGAACGCTCGGAGGAAGACACTTGACTTAGTTACAATTTAGCCGGAAATATTGTGCGTTTTGATTGATTTTCGACGGCCTATTTATACTACTGTACAGATATGATAACGCTACTCGTGTATAACAACTATTGAATCTTCTATACTTCGGTATAAGAATATATATTAAGTACTTGATTCGTGATTTTAGTTGAGAACTATTAAAACAAGTATTATTATACCAGTAGGTACAATTTAAGTATCTTATGTTGCGATATAATTTTTCGTCGGGAATACCGATCTCTAATCAATACATCGGTGTAAAAAACTGGACAAAAATATCTTAAACGACTTTGTTGTGGGACTAATGACGTGACCTTGCACATTAAAATCAATTAGGGTCTGAATGGTTCGTATCAGGGTATCAGGTAAAAATTAAACATGGCAGAATTATTTCAAAATGTTGAAGTTAGGCTGCTGACAGAAGGTTTTTCGAAATCTTAACGTTAATTTTGTTCTTATGTTGCTTCTAGATGTGGCGGAGCTTCATTAGAACTCGATTTCCACCAACTTGCCTTACTTTTTCCGATTGCTCGTCACTGTTCCAATACATGTCATCTTTAAACTCATGTCATTCGCAAAAAAGGTGATAGCAAAGGTTAGCACATATTGAGACTGGAACGTTTACCTTATTGTAACCTTATAAATCTGCATCAAATGACTGTCTATATTGATTTTTCGTTTAGACAGATGTATTTGGGGCAAAAATGTTAATTAACTAGGGACTATTCCTTCTAATATCGACTTTATCGATAACTAAATATCAAGTTATATTAAAAGTAGAATTTTTTTCATAACTCGCTCACCATCGACGTAATTATAATGATCAGATGTAATATACATTAGTACTTTTTAGGGATTTGAAATAAATTTTGTTGAAACAAAACATATGGTTAAGAACAAAACATGAAGGATGAAAACCGTTTTATTAAACTATGATGATGCTTTTAAAATACGCATCTCGCAAATTCATAGGTATAATACCGTACATCATAACTGTCATAAGGCATTATCGATAAATTAATATCGCTAGGAAGTCCCTAGGATAATTTTATCGTGCCACTTGTAGTTCTGTCTGTTTCTCACAGTCTAGTATCAATACTGACAGCCGGAGGTGTGATGTAGGTAAAGTGTCAACCGACACCAAACAGCGATACCGGCGAACCCGCGACCCCGCGCTGGACACCCGACACTGCGGTCAGTGAGGTAAACGATTCAGCGCCTCGAGCTTTAGCGCATTCCGGTTATATAGGTTATTATAATGTAGGTACAGGAGCAGTGGGTCAGAAAAGATATCATTCTCACCTAATGCAACGAATATTAAAGTTACTTATGAGACTTAACTAAGTTATTTATGAGACTTAAGACCGGAGTAAACGACATCGACGTGCTCTTCGCAACTCCAAACAATGTCACGATATCATACCATGGTTTTGAAAGCTTTTGACGGATGTCCAATATGTTTAACAATTATGCTGACGCAGTGTAAAAGAATTACAATGAATGCGAAATGTGCCGCACAGTTCAATGACAAATACGGATATATCCGTCATAAGATACCACACGTTTTACTGTAAGCTCATTATTGGTTTGGCGTATGACTGAATGCAGTAACACATTTGTCAGGGCGTCGAAAAGGTTAAATCTTATTGTGGACATTGACCAGAAAGTGAGGCCTAAAGACAAATAAAAGTTAGAGGTTTCATCTCGATTTGATGAAGGGGGCAATAACGCCACCAGGAAATAATGCAATAAGTCAATATCTCAATGTTCCAACACTTGCAACCAGTGCGAGTAAAAGTCCCTTTCTTTCAGACCGGATGTTTTGTTCGAAAGCTTCCTCCCATTAAACCCAACTTTCTCGATTTTTGAACCGCACTCATCAGTAGGATTTGCTTATTTAACAGTAAAAATATTCTGATTTAGATTCGTATTGTCTGACATGATCAAATGTCATATTGGGTTCATACACAAACTGATATTTTTCGATGTCCTTAGAACAGCACAGCACTTAAAAAAAAGCCGCTAACATATTTATATAATTTCTCACCGAAATGTAAAACACTCCATTACGCACGTATCGTCTTCGTGAAAGACTGCAGAAAGCATCATCAATTGCCCGCTACCACCATCCGTTACTGGTACTGCGCTCGCAGATAGCCCGACTAATAGTAGCAGTTTAGTTTGGCTTACTGCAATATTGCTGACATAAAGCCGGTCACATGTTGCATAGTATGGATGCAAACACCAAAATTTATAGAAACATGAAGCAAGCAAAAAGCTAAAAACATTTTGTGGGTACTCATTATAATTTTTTTTATTTTATTAAAGTGGATTTTTTTATTTTTTTCCAGCAGATTAAATCGCCAGTGACTGGCCCTGTTTATTTAGTTACTAGCCACAATTTTTCTTTGTCATTTGAATGTATGTTTCATGGGTACCTATGATTATGTATATGTAGTTCTTGTCCATGTAATGAAGTTTGATTCTATAGATTTTATCTAGATCCATGCTGATTTGGCCAGTAACTGGAGGGTGGCCTAATACAAATTAAGTTTTGATGATTGGTATTTGTAGCAGATGAACTACATTGTGAGATTCTAAACGAAGACTATAGTAAACTAGTAAAGTTAACGTGTAATCAAGGAGCATAACAAATGGACCAAAAACAGGTTAGAAGTAGAGAGAAAATATATGCACATAGAATAACACAAGGCTCGTGAAGAAAAAAGCTCGTACCTACTTAACAAATTGTTGCGCATTTCGTTTGTTTACACATAAATAAATTATAATTTTGCTAATAAATAACAGAAACATACACTGAAGAATTTATAAGCACCAAGACAGAATAAGGTGGAAAGAGGAACTGAAGAAGGAATTAAATCGATGGATATAATCAACCCAGACAAACTCATAGCATAGCGAAAGCAGCTTGGGAAAGAACCAGGAAAATTGATTAACGCAATCAAAGCCGTAAGCAAAGCTGCATAACGTAGATTACAATATGAATTTGTCTATTCGTTTGTTTGCGTGTAATGCATATTTTCTGTCTCCGCTGGTGAGGGATGGAGGCGCATTTGTCCGCGCTGCATCCACTTAGCCAGGACATGGTGCTGGCGTTAACGCACGACGCACATTTGTCGGCTACCGAATCTATGTAAAGAGCCGGCGAAACTTTCATTAACCCTGGTGGCGTATGAACTCTTAGAAATATCATTATACGTAACGTACATACTTCACCCTCATGACATGATAATTCCATAACCCGATAAAATGATGAGATTTTAGAAGGTCCATATCGTGTTCGAATATTAAAAGCTAAAATTCGATTCCAAAATTGGTTTTACTTTCAAAGTATACACTTTCACTTTAAAAAACGAAGGCAGATTCGGCCTCACAGCTCGGATCGCCCCGAAATTCCGCGGAAACCTTACGGCTCCAGCCGAGTGCAAAGGGTCGGGCTCCGTTACTGCCGTGTATTGTATTACTGCACTTGGGGACAAGAGAAGTGTACACTAACTAAACTCCACAAATCACGGTCAGATGTTTCTAAAGAGTAAATTAACTATACTATGTTTGTTATATAAACGATTTTATGTCGTGATGAAAAAAAATCGTGTCTGCGATTTCAATATGAAAGATAAAATACTTGTTTCCGCTAGTTCTTTTTGCATGTTCTGAAACTATAGTGTTGCTTTTCTGAAACATACAATTTCTATAATTATTTTTATTGCTCATCTAGAAGTATCAAAACATAATTCAAACTTACCTTTTATCCTGACAAAATTATAATATTGACTTCAATGTAAATATCATAACAGAAATAAGTACCTTACCAACTCTATGAGAAATATTTAAGATATATCAACATCATAATAAAGACGGACGGACCTCCATAACTTCAAATAAACCGTATTTAGTACCTCAAATGTCCATAATTCTGGAAGTTAGTTTCCGCCGTCATCGTTTACTGGTAGTTATGGGTCGCAAGCTTATCCCAGGATGCGACATTTATTGTGATCGCGGCTGCCAAGAATGCACATTACGACTTTTGTGAGTTACAGCAGTTTATCGAGTTGATGATGACGGCAGTAAATAAGTACATCCGCCTATTCTGTGGCCAAACTTGTGAATTTATACATCACCATATCAGTGGACAATAAAGGACATGTTTACATTTTAGGTTAATAACGTTGACGGTGGTTAAGTAGAGTTTTTGTGTGACAGTTATTTTGTCCTCATCTGTATTGCCAATAGATGAGATGGTAAAATTAAAACCCCAAAATCTACGCGTCAACTCAATAATTCAGAACAAGCTTTAAAGTGCTGCATTAGCCACGTAGAGTGTGAGATTAGGCCGAATGGGATCATATTACGGGTAGGTTAAGGTCAAAATAGAATTATGAAGTTAATTTATCATTAGTAACAGCATTAGGGTGACGTATACCTTTGATGACGCCTTATTTCTTTTCATAAATGAGTAGGCTAGTCTAGAACTCAATAAATAGGCATGTATGAAAACTAGATCCCCGTTTCACAGAACTTCTGCCTGCTCTTCCAATACGAACGACATCTATATCTTCTAGCAAAGGTCATAAATAAGGATCCAACGTCAAAAATGTTATACAGTTACGTAGCCGTCGGGCGACGTGTATAAGCACGCAAATGCGAATGGATAACATACTCGCCGCTATTGTGCGCCGGCCGATGCTGCGATAGGAGCGTTCCCGATTTACAGTTAAGCGGTTCTGCGCGTAGCTTCCTGGACCGGGAATTGGGTTAATTGTTGTATGTGTCTTAGAGTATAATGTCAAATGGGAGGCTACGACATAGATGAACGATTTAGTTTTAAGTAACCAGCTACTGCTGTATATGTCTTCAGGAGTCTTGTGATACAGCATTGTATGATATACCTGTTGTGACGCGCTATTAAATAAAAAACCGGCCAAGAGCGTGTCGGGCCACGCTCAGTGTAGGGTTCCGTAGTTTTTCGTCCGTCACAGTAAGTGTCCCCACTTAAGAGTTAAAATAACACCGCCATGTAGGATATGATATGAGCGTTCTACGTACAGCGACATCTATCGGCAAATTAAGTAAACTATTGCGCGCGAACTTAAAGTATGGAAGATGATTTTTATGGGATAATTCTTTATTGCGTGAACCGATTTTCACCGTTTTTACTTTATTTGAAAGCAAGTCTTTTCATTGTATTTTTGTAGAAATTACAGGTACAATACACACCTGCTTATACGGTTAAATTACAAACTTAGTTCCGAAATTATTTTGTAATTTTTTTTCAAAAACTATTCATCTTATCAAGTTCAAAATAATTTTCCTAGAAAGTTTTTATGAAGTTCTACTTTTGAGATTTTTTTCATATTTTTAAAAGTTAGAGGGGGGGGGACGCATATTTTTTTACTTCTGGAGCGATTATTTCCGAAAATATTTACATTATCAAAAAATGATTTTAGTAAACCCCTATTCATTTTTAAATACCTATCCAACAATATATCACACGTTAGGGTTGAAATGAAAAAAAAAATCACTCCCCACTTTACGTATAGGGGAGGTACCCTAATAAAAAAAAAATCCACTTTTTATTTTACCACTTTGTCGGCGTGATTGATATACATATTAGTACCAAATTTCAGCTTTCTAGTGCTAATGGTCACTGAGATTATCCGCGGACGGATGGACGGACGGACGGACGGGCAGACATGGCGAAACTATAAGGGTTCCTAGTTGACTACGGAACCCTAAAAAGGGTGATGTCATGATAAACAACCCCAGGCGCAAATCTAGGTTTTTAACTATGGTTAAAGAGGTACTCACTCATAAATGATAATAAGTATGTACTTTAGGGAACCACGGAGACGGGGACCCCCAATAATCTTCCGACAATAAATACTAATAATACTAGTAAGCTGCTAGGACCTACTGCTATGCCTTACGTACGTACCTAAGTCACCAAAACTAGTTGGCTAAAAGGCCCGCACGGCACACGTACCTAACTGTGCGCGATCGCTATCTGAGCAGTATGTGGGGTTACGGGAGACCTGCTCTCCGGGTTAGCTGCAGAATCCTCACTGGTCACGCCTTAGTTTTTTTTAATAACCTGAGATCTTTTAACTCATAGATAGAAATGATTTATTGACAATTTTAAACTATAAGTTTTTATTTATCGTATGGCTACATGTCACTTGTTATAGATAGGCATTTCTACCCGGGCTAGTAGTAGTGGGAAAGCAGATGATAAAGAAAATCCAGTGAGTGCTGCTAGGTCCAGATGGGACAGTGCAGCTGCCAAGATTGTTACTCTTTTTGCACCACCCAGGGCCACGATTCGACATGCCAAACTGTGAAACGTGGATGTCACACTTGTGTATTGTCACATAGAGTGATATCCATCTGTCCACACGTGTCCACACCTAACTGTCAAGCTGTCAGCAGGTCTTGCTAGAGCGTTTTGTCTATGGCTATGGTGTCCATTTTAGATATCACTCTTCTGTGATTCCACCTCGATTTCAACTGTCACAAAAGTGTGATTTCATAGTTGTCTCGCAAGGGACTGTCAGTTATGCCATGTCGAATCGAGGCCCTGGGATCACGTGTAGGTTTGTCTAAGGGGTTTCCTACGGACGCAGAGTAACATTGATCCCCGAAACTATAAGTTAACTTACGTAACAAACAAAAGAAAAATTAATGATCACAAGTCATCAACTCGGCAATAACACAAATGCCTTTATTCTCGTCCCAACCATCCAATTTAATAGCAAACATATTCAGCAAATTTGATGACTGAAGTCGCAATCGGTCAGCTAGGTAGACATTTTACAGATTATTGAAATAAAATTATATTGAAATTAATATATTTTACGTCACACCTAGCCATAATGTGAGTTTTATCGCACGCTACGCGTACGGTAAAACTCGCATTATGCCCAGGTGGAGACGTAAAATTGTGTACTCACCACGGGCAGTAAAAAAGAAAGCCCTCTATCGCATATTTACAACCCTCGCCTGCGGCTCGGGTTACAAATACCTGCGATTTCGGCCTTTCTTTCTTTTACAGCCCTTGGTAAGTAATGTACTATTTTATGGCGTTCACCTTGCGTAGAAATTAAGCGTAAGCGAGAGCATGCATAGTAAATATCACTATCAAGAAACAAGCTTAAGCTGCCCTAATAACTTAATCTGAAGCTAAGAATGCTTCATAATTCTATCTCGGCCATTTATCTAAGTTATAAGGCCTGGCATAGAAGGGAAATAATTAAAAACCGGTGAATGGGGCACTAAATATCGAGCCACATTGTCTGCGTAAGCACTAAACTGTGGATGTCAACGCTTACCTACGACGAACAGTCTACATACATACCTGTCTTAAGGTGTATTTATTTATGTGAAGTTATTAACTTTATATACCTACTTAGTAAAAGTTTATTACATAAGTGAGCCATATTTATGGTGAACAATACTAGCAACATAATATGTCATATTGATACACCCTGGATGAGCAGAAGCCTTCATTCTAAGGCGGTTTCCACACTGCGACGGTGTGCGCACGAGATAGCTCTATGCATGTCTATTTCGCTGTCATGCTTGCACACCGCTGCCGCATCCGGTTGCGGTGCCAGTGTGATAATCGCCTAAGTAATCCAAAATAGTAAATATAGTCTAGCAAACCATTTCTGTCAGTAGAAAAACGCGGCAAATTTGAAAAATCGCTAGTTGGCAACACCTGTCTTTGAATAATTCGAATATTGTGCATAATTTGTGTTTTATCTGTGGCATGTAACATTTTTATTTAAAAAAAGTTAGTTTTGTTTACTTACGTTTTTAAGTTTCAGGTTGCGGATTTTATTATTTATTAATGTGATATCTGCCACCTCCGTTCAATAAATGTACTAACAAGGCTAAGATATAAATGTAGGTACCTACTACCTAACTTCTGCAGGGATAATAAAATTTGCATGATAAATATGGCTTTGAGGTTATGCAGTTTTGTATAGAATTATCATTTTTGAAGTTCTTTCTTTCAGTGTATATAAATCTAACAAATCAAAGCGAAAACTGGTGCCAAATGAAGTCTAAGAACGTTTGTTGCATAGGCTGCAGGTGCTCAATATTGTCACAAAGCGATAAAGCGGTAAACATCAGATTTAACAAGCAACGAGCACCCCGCTACTTTATCAAATTATTTTAATGTTTCCCTTCATATTTTACCTAAGCTATGTATAAAATAAATAAACCCTAAAATCTCACGTGCGTTTATTAACTACAAATACACTTCACACAATAAATAATAGTCTTATAAACGAATGACGAAAGGAAATCGTAATTAATAGGAGTATTACTGAGTAATACTTATGCATTACACTTTTATTCGTACAGATTATGCAGCTAACCCGATTCCATTCTAAACTGAAAGTTGTATTTTCTGGTAGATATACTCGATTTCCTCGCCGGACTTATGATTTTAGCATTCAATGTTTGTTTCGTTCCTGGATTTCAACACTTTCAGCAGTATTATGACCGCGTGATCTCTACCTCTAACCTTCAGTCCTTTTAATATTTTGGTTATTTTAATTTCTTCGCACCTTCTTGTTTATTGAAAAGTCATAATTATATATACATATATCAAGGATTTCAATGATTTTATCTAATAAAATGCAGTTACAATTTACGAAATTACCACTAACTACACTGACGTACGAAAGCACCGTGCCAATACAGCCAACTTGAAAAAAAATTGTTGGTTCGATATACATTGCTGCTTTTCTATGGAGCAATGCTGCTGTTCGATTCGCCCTAGAGTGTTGCTATATTTTTGTTTGATGTACATTGCTACTGCGTTCGTTGGCTGGCCAGACTATAATAATAACATCATACACGTAGTATTTATAGTAAAATATCTATATCTATATGAATAATACACACATATAACAAAATAAACATATCTACTTAAACATACTTTCACATACACACACTTACATATATATAAATAACAGTGCTAGACCATGGAGAAAAGGACTCAGACAAAAGTATCACGACGGAGAAAGATAATGAAGTTTGAGATTTTTAAATGAAGTGGGAGACTGTGCGCACCTTATGCCTTATGCAAATAATACACCAATTAGAGAAAATATAGAATAGGAGATACATATTACTGCTCATTTTATTAATTGTAAACATCATTGAGCCGTCTGCGACATGGACATGTCGGTAGAATGAAATAAAACGACTCTGGCAGAAGCCTGTTCTATCCGGTAAATGTGAGGATATCGGATATAAACAATATAAGTAACGGTTTAGAAAGTAAATTCAGTTGCAACTGTCTGGATCCCTAACAACTTAATACTTGCTTTAGCACAAATACCAGTTAGTTACTATTGATAAGCAATTATGAATGCGCATATAAAGAGGCTGATAAGGCTTACTATCGCCTAAATACAGAATATTTAACAATTATACGAGTATGCTACAAAACTCAGACGAAGGACCAATCGATTGTAGTTTAACCCGGAATTTTCACTACTCATGTACTACATTGTCTATTTAATTATGGAAATATCATCGTTTCGAAACAAACCTCTTCGTCTTAATCGTCGTTGTATAGTCTGAAAAACAGTGCCGGAGTCTCGAGCATGAGCGACATGGACTCGATATTCACCGTTTACCATAAATAAGCCGTAAAAACGGTCTGATAGTGGCGAGCTTTCTAACTGATATCGTGGGTTTCTACGGCTCCAGGCAAAGCGCGTATGAGCTTTGATTGAGCGAGTACACTAGTTATAATTTATAATGGCACTTGACAGTGTGACAAAGTGACAAGGATTATTGAAAAATAAAATAGGGAATTTATTGAACTCCGTATTCCATTTCACTGGCATTTTGTTCACATTGCTATCCTGTATAGGTTGGGCAATGCCAATGCGCATGTTACATTCGGTCCTGAAATAGGCTCCATCAGCTTATATTATGTCTAGCTTCTATGTGCCTTTCTCAGGCATAACGAACCTTTGAGCGTAAGACGCTTTGATCACGAAGTAACATGATATTCAATTACAATTAATAAGTACTTGCTAAGTGCCAAAAACATAAATATTCCTTTTAAGTAAGAGCGACGTATTCAGCGTCAGGTTTCACTCTATAACGAGCTGTTTATAGTAATAAATCGCAAATTACACACTAGTTATAAAAACCAATTACCGCCCCCTATAAAACTTTTCAGGGCATTGACAACCAACTAATAATCAATAATCTTGCATCCGCTTTAGAAACTAGGGCAATCGTCCTATGTGGTCCCATAACTCTGAATTGCAGTGCATTAACTTCTTATAGGACCACTTTTTTCCTGTAACTACTTCCCAACGCCTTATTAAAGCTTCCTTTGCCGTAGAAGTCGGTTAAGTAGCCACGGTGTAAATTACTGCTTTAATCTGAAGTGTGGTGTTTGAAAAACTATTTGCCAGTTTAGATTTATGTGCGATATTCTTAAGGGTACTCATTTGCGAACCGCATTCGTCAGCAGTTACTTCGGCAACACTGTTTCAACCTTATTAGTTTTTCTAGCCTCCTTTCATTAGCTATAGACAGAATACTTTCACATGACGTCATACAGTAATATTACGTAAAACGCTTGCGCGTTCAAAGAAATAAAAGTTGATTTAATACAACATTAGAATTCCAGAGGAAATAATAGTAGATAGTAGAATTGGTACCGTTATTTATTTACTTAATCTTTGCCTCATGACCAAGTAGACAAACGTAGCTATTACTGTACACATATAGATAACGTAATGACGGTTAGATTGAATATTACGAAACAAAATATACATAATTGTTAACGGTACACTCCGAGCATAGTCAAAATTTCTACTTTGTAGGTATTAATATATATTATGAACCATTTTTGATAAAATATTAATTGATGTTGAGTATGAACAATGCCATTTCTGCCAGAATCCCATTTTGTAGCTAACGGACCGGGTTCTGTATGTAATTTCTTTACAACTTTAGAACGTTAAGAGGACCTTTTTAATTTTACCATGAGTTCAAATTAATCACCCATTCTTGAATATTATTTATTATAGCATTCTCCGTGGGAAGTGTATGTGAAAAAATGGCAAAAAACATGACATTATATTGTCCGGGCATAGTAAACAATGATACAAGTATGGAGAAAGGTCTACGTTTGGGAAACCGTAACAATGAGTTGATGAAGGTAAAGATTACGTACAAACGTACAAATAAAGTTTATGTTTTGTCAAAACGCTATATGTCTGAAAGTAGACTAAACGGAATACCAAGTGATAAAAGCGAGGTTAAAGTTATGTAATCGTGTTCTAGCCAGAGTTAAGTATTTATTCTGGCATTATTGGTTCAAAATAAAAGTGGCACTCTGATGTGACGTACTTATACTACAGAATTTAACAAAAATACTGGTGATCCGTTTAAGGGCATAATTGGTATATTACGACTAAGAAAAAAATAGGAGAAAGAAAAAAATTTGGACGCGAAAATACTTCTTTTTGTATGGGTTGTTTTATTTGGTGAGTATTTGTATTTTGTTACACCTTGTATAAATTAAATTAAATTATGAATGTGTTGTTTTCTAATTTTAAAATACACAAACAATACATTAAAAACACAATCTACCTCGGACATCACTCCAATACATAACAAATAATCAACCAATATTGAAGTTGTATTGGAGTTACTTCGCAATAATTTTCAAGCGAATTCTAATATTTCTGATTGAGACGTTTAGGCGCTAGCTGTATTGCGTAGTTAATGCATTGGAGTTGTATTGCAGTTGGATCGTGTCTATATGTGTTTTGAAGTTAGAATACGACCCAATGTCGTCTTGACACCAAGTAATAATTGACGTACATGCAAACATTGAAGCAATAATAAATTTCAACCTTTTATCCAATCTAATATTTTATAATCTCTGGTTAGCTTTTGGTACAATGTTGCTTTATTTAGTACTGTGCTTGTCATAGTCTAAAGTTACCGGTATTACTAAAAATCAAAATAGCACCCAACTCTCACCTCACAATATTTACATTATAAGTATTTTAAAATGTAATTTAGGTAAGGGCCATCAACTTTATATGTATTTTTTCATACTAATTTACTTCACGAGCTTGCCAATAAGACAGAAACGTTAATTTAATGGAATTTAAATTAGAAGATATCAACGTAAAAAAAAATGTTAGTAAACTAGTTTACGAACCACCAAGTTTACCAAAGTGCATGTAGATACAGAATCTTCAGAATTTTCTTTTAAACTAAGATCATGCTTATAGCTTATTGTTTAGAAAACGCGCATGCAATTTTAGAATAGAAGTGAAACAGCACGGAACATAATTTTTAGAACTGAACTGGTAGTCCGGGTGGAAATTTACGAAGTTTCCGCAAATTGCATATTGTCTTGCGAATTGCCTCAGCTAATGCGCCTGTTCACTCTAAAGGCAGTCTCAAGAACCTGATCAGTGAAGTACTTGGTCACAGTATTCTACGACGGCACGAATGTGTCAAAGAAGGAAAATGGCCGAAGTTGTATATGTACTACTTATGAGACTCATAGACCATACTCACGAACTCGTTGGATAGGTTTTCACGCACCCTCTCTAAGTACATCAATGATGGTCTCAAGAATATTGCTCACTTATACGATCCTTTATCGTTACCAGTAGGTCCTGTATCAGTAGACTCTTCTAGATGTCTCTTTCTATTTAATTATTAACGCAATAAAACCTATGCAAAATTTCTTGTTCTTATTACAGGTACTAGCTAGCAATTCGTTAAAATGTGCTAGTTTATAATATAACACAATCAAAATACAACAAAACTCGAAATCCGTCGGGCAGTTTTGAAATTTGGTGTGTATGTTGATTAGAGGTCCCGTTTTAAAGTCCACACAATGTGACATTTGAGGACCTCGAGTAACCACCAGCACCTTGGAAAATGTCCTCCATCCTCAAGAAATTCGTTTTCCCTCCGAATCTACGCACTCTATGAAAATATGATCTAGGACAATGTTAAAGCTCATTAAATCCTACATAGAAACATGCGTACTCTTTTGCTCAATAATGCACCTCCTAACAGATATCACTTGAGGAAGTGCAGTGTATCGACAATGCCTTTCCAGGGGATATTCTCATGATATGAAACTTGTGAGAATACAAAGTTAACGTTTATTTATAGTTTTGTATGTCAGCTACACCAATATCAACATTTTAACCGACTGCGACAAAAACAGTGAGTAAGGTAATGGTTTCAAAACTGAAAACTGAATACACCCTGTAGCCTAGGATGCTAAGCGGATTTCTACAAGAGACATATCCCTTAATTCCACTTGATCTGAACGATGAATCCACACTTATAACTAAAAAAAAAAATATAGCGGCCGCAAGAAGTCACCAAATATGAAATCATCTTATTTCCTTGGTGCCTAAACTATTGCGCGGATTTCAATGAAAGATACACCAGGAGGTCTGTAATCAACATACCAGTGCCATGCAATGCCAATTTTCTAAAATGTATGAAGGATAAATCACTAAGACTAAATCATTTGATGATAAAACCTTATTTTTGCTCTTTATTAGAGGCCAATCAATAGTGGCAGCAATGAAACTCGACACCTATTTTCTCTGGGATCCTAGTATGCATGCCTGAAAACAAGAGCTTCGAGGACCACCAGAGTCGGTTGCCATCATGCGAAGTATATCCATTTTTAGTTTTTTTGCATGCTTACAAAAAAAAAATCGTTATGCAATTAATGTGTATGGCAAACGAAACTTCATTAAATTCCAATTAAAAAAAGTGTATAACACCATATTTCAAAAACTTTGTCTTCTTGTAGTAATGGGTTACCAAAAACCTATCAATTGCCGAATGTATCCTTAGTTGAAATCTGCTAATAGTTTGGACACCAACACAAAATGTTGACTTCTGAACTATATTTCTAAAGAAGGATACATTTTTGTGATGTGGTGTCGTACATTTTTTTGTGTGGAATTTAATGAAGTTTCGATTGCCATACACATTCATTGCATAACGATTACATTTTTTGTAAGCGTACAAAAAACTAAAAATGGATATACTTTGCATGATGGCAACCGACTCTGGTGGTCCTCGAAGCTCTTGGTTTCAGACATGCATACTTAGGATCCCAGAGAAAATAGGTGTCGAGTTTCATTGCTGTCACTATTGATTGACCTCTAATTAAGAGCAAAAATAGGGTTTCATCATCAAAGTATTTAGTCTTAGTGATTTATCCTTCATACTTTTAGAAAATTTGCATTGCATGGCACTGGTGTGTTGATTACAGACCTCCTGGTGTATTTTTCATTGAAATCCGCGCAATAGTTTAGGCACCAAGGAAAAAAACATGATTTCATATTTGGTGACCTCTTGCGGCCGCCATATTGTTTTTTTTTAAGATATATAAGTGTGGATTCTTTGTTCAGGTCAAGTGGAATTAAGGGATATGTCACTTGTAGAAATCCGCTAATCATCCTAGACTACAGGGTGTATTCAGTTTTCAGTTTTGAAACCATTACCTTACTTACTGTTTTTGTCGCAGTCGGTTAAAATGCAGATATTGGTGTAGCTGACATACAAAACTATAAATAAACATTAACTTTGTATTCTCACAAGTTTCATATCATGAGAATATCCCCTGGAAAGGTATTGACGATACACTTCGCTTCCTCAAGTGATATCTCTAAGGAGGTGCATTTTTCAGCAAAAGAGTACGCATGTTTCTATGTGGAATTTAATGAGCTGTAATATTGTCCTGGACCATATTTTCATAGAGTGCGTAGATTCGGAGGGAAAAGATGGAGTATATTTTCCAAGGTGCTGGCGGTTCCTCGAGGTCCTCAAATGTCAAATGGTGTGGACAATAAAACGGGACCTCTAAAAAACATACACACCAAATTTCAAAACTGTCCGGCGGATTTCGAGTTTTGTCGTATTTTGATTGTGTTAATATGGTAGTAGACACATCTCTAAGATTATAAATTGATTACTAGTATTGTTATACTTACATTTTTATTTGGTGTGTGTTTTTATGGCGACATATTTAGTGGGTAATATTTACTATTATTTGAACGGGATCCATTGCAAATGAAAGTTGTATGGTTTAAAGATGTGCGTTATGTTGCTATCATCATTTTTAGAAAATAATGACTTTCTACCTCAAATTGTATTTAGTATTGCGGTCACGCAATTTAGCGCCACATTATAATGCGAAGTATGTTTTACGAGATGCAATGCAAATTGGTTATGGTTTCCATATAAATATACCTAGTATATACAGTTAGGTTACAGATGTACAGAACGCCAGATACGTATTTATGTGTAAATACTCAGAGATGTATGTGGAAAACAGTATGTGCCTATATTCATGGTTAAGTTAAGAGGCCGGTGACAGGAGATCCACCAATCCACCGTTCTGCACATGACTGGTAAAAGTAGGTAGGTACACGGAGGAAGTGAGTTTTTCTGTATACCTAATATAGAAAAGATGCAGTTAACATAATTCTTATAACAGTAGTTAAACAAAAGGAATTATACCTAGTAAGATTACTATCCATTAAGCATATTATTGACTTAGACCCGTTGACTACCTTATGAACATTGAACATTATAGGCATAATAACAGTATCTTCATACGGAGTTCACGACAAACATTAAAAGAAAAGCACAGATCAAAGCTTTCATTCCCTAGGCATGTGGCACGGGCTAATAGCGGTGAAACTAAAATAACGACCGCAAATGGTTGTCGGCACTTGACAGTGGAAACTCGGTGGCGTAGAGCCGGGGTTGGTGGAGAAGGCATCATAATTATCTATCATTTATGAGTCATATAACTAAAGAGATTGCGATTCCCATATAAGACACACATTTAGATGCAATACCTAATGGTTACATAAATGTACAATTTCGGCATAATCTTATTTACTGTCAATTTCAAATTACACAAGAATTCCACTCGTCGAAAGTTTTCATGTCGGGTGCCGAAAATGACAGCTAATGGAAACTTCGTTTTGATAAGATTTGTCGGTTATGAAATCAGCCGGTTCACTGTAAAATGCATAAGTCGTTTTGGAGCCCATTCGTAATATACAACTGTACCTACCTACTTTGATATGAATGATGTCCATATATTGTTTTCTATTTACCAACTCTATTCTTAGCTATAATAATATTATAAAATCTGCCATATCCACGATTAGTACCTGCAAGTTCATCACATATCTGCGCAAGAGTTTAATCGTCGACGAGAGATCGCGAGCGAACGAGTAAACTAGTGAATGCTTCATTGAATGAAGCTTCACTGCCACACTTATTGCCTATCATTGTTCTAGCTTCACATTGTTAGGAGGAATTCACTAATAGTTAGCATTGCTTCTCCCTACACATTGTAAATTGATTTTATTTAAGAACGACGCTGTTAGTTCTTGTTCTTGTATCATAAATATACACGCAGAAACTAGAAAACGATGGATAATGGACAGAACAATATTCTTTTCACCACTTCACCTCGGAAACGCGCATTTGTCCCTTTAAAGCGCTGGGGAAAAACGCATTTTATCCACATGTGGGGTAAGTAATTTGGTACAAGTTTTAACATGTTTTTTCACGTTATCTGGCAGGATGGACTTTAAAGAGATGATTTTAAATTATACAATTTTGAAAGCATTTATTTAGCTTCTATTTTTAATATTTTATAAGTTTTATAACTTGTATTTTTCTGGTGGTGGTGTGGTGAAAAATGTTGTATTATAGTCGGCAGCAAAGTTTATCCAACCTCTCTTGCCTTGAGGCCCTCGCACGCTTAAGATTCCATTTTTTTAACCACTCGCTACGCTCGTGGTTCACTTTTCGAGTCTTTCGCTGGCTCGGGTCACAATATAAGCACGAGAGGTTAAACAATAACTTCGCTCCCTTGTATAATAAGTACGTAACTATTGTTAGACGTAAATATTAAAAAACTAACCACTTAATTTATTACTTAAGCCTAATACGTAGGCAAGGTAGGTTTTAATTTTAACTGACATTAAAGTTGAGCTATATGATATTCCACTTTATATAATCATGAAAAAATGAAAACACTAAAAGAGTAAAAGATAGATATGAAAACGAAGGAAACCGATATTAAGTATTTATGTACCTGTAAAGATTTATGCGGTATTAATTTAAAAAGCCTTATTGATGCTGATTTTATCAAACAATATCAAATCATTCTAAATGTTGTAATTACTTTACTGGTAAGTAGGATAAACAAGAATATAAATTAGACTTACAAATAAAACATACTTATTTAAAAGAAAACTAAACTAAAACTAAATTAGAACTAAAACATATCAAAAAAATTGGGCCCCTTTGGCATGGTGCCGAAGATGCTGGCAACATTTCCCCGCTGTATCGCAATACCAATTCGTTGAGCGAGGAAGCTCCAGCTCTTCTAAATTCAAGTTTTAATGTCTGGTATTTGGGTGCTGAACGATCTGCAAGTACTGACACAAAAATTTGCTAATGGCCTTAAATTTAACTTCGCAAAATGTGAGTTATTCTTTCCAGACACATTTATTTAGAAGGACCGTGCGTAATCTCGTTTTCGTGCGATAGCACCAAACATCAAAACAATTGACAACTCATCTCTTCATCTCCTAAGATCACCTGTTTTAGACTAATATTTTCCAGACTAAAAATGTTAATGAAAATTGTCAAAATTTTTGTACCATTTCAGACCGCTTGCTCCAAATCAATACCCATATGACCTACACAATTCAAAATAGTGCTTTTTCATCTCAAAATTTACTTATAACCTACCTTCCACTCCGTTGCAGTAATCTTTGGATGTATCCCGACCTTTTGGAGAAACTCGACAACATAATCAAGTCAAGACCACTGTTTCATCTGTCATCATCATCAACATTGATCTGGATAACAAAGAGTGGTCCCAAGCCTCCCTTCTTATCAGGCATGGAGGCATTGTCCGAAAAATTGCGATCATCTCTCTACCCGCATTCATTTCATCAATACATAGCACGCAAAATTTAGTTGCCAAAATTAAAAAAAAAAAACCCAACTAACGTTAAAATTTCCTTTTCAACTGATGCGATGAATTTTTGAGGGCAAATTGCCCCACCTCTGGTTACAAGCTTTACCCTCCCAACATCTAGACACGCTACTGAGCAAGGAGATGTTTAAGTAATCCATTTCTCTACGCCTTGGTGCCAGCGTTACTGGTAAAAGCCTGCACGGCCTATCTTGTAGAAGGAGCGCTGGCCGCATCGCCCGGGACGCCAGTATTAACGATATCCTATGTCGGGCCTTTAGCAATGCCGGAGCTCCAGCAGTCCTAGAACTCACGGGTCTAGCTAGAGACAACGGCAAGCGGCCGGATGGCATGACCATCCTTGGAGGACACATGTGTGGACACTTTTGTGCCGTCCCACCTTCCAGGAACCTGCGTCAGTGCTAGAGCGGCTGCCGAAGCGGCCGAGCAACTCAAGCGTCGCAAATATGCAGCCATCGATTCTGGCTGCATGTTTGAACCGTTTGGAGTCGATACCCTCGGGATAATATTTAGGAGCTAACTAAGCGATTCGTAGACGCCACGGGTGACCAGAGGGCTGGCTCTTTCCTTGCCCAGCTAAATTGATATCACTAAGCTATCCAGCGCGGCAATGCCAGTAGCCTTTTGGGCACCTTACCGTGCGGTGCTGAGCTAGCTCCCATTTTTTATTTATTTATTTATTTAAACTTTATTGCACAGTATAAAATATACAGTTACAAAAGGCGGACTTAATGCCGTAAGGCATTCTCTACCAGTCAACCTTTAGGCCAAACAGAGAAGCATCATTGGTGCAGGGTATGTAAAGAACACAGAACTAATAACTAAAAATAGCAAGAACGTTATCTAATATAAATAAGCATTTCTAATATAATAAATATATATTATTAAGATATAAAATATACAAAGATAGTATAACATATACGTAATAAATACAAATAAATAAATATATATGCATAAATAAATATTTTTATCTGTAAATATGTGTAGGTATATAGCTAGTTTGACATCTTTAGTTCTAATTTAATTCATTTCTATTTTTAAACAAAATCATCCTATCAATAAAATGGATGTAAGTGAGGAAGTCAGACGAACGCTTTTATTCACTTGACTTAAAGCGTAAGGATAAAAAACAGGACATCCGCTTGAGATTAGGGCAGTGGAACGCAGTGACGATAATGAGTCCTTATGGAGGGTATAATCCGAGATAGGGCAGATATATATGTATCCCGTTCATGCTCGCTTCACTGGAGACATCTCGCAAGAATTGAAAGGGTAGCCTACATATAAGTAGTAATAATCTCAGACAGTGAGGTTTGATAAGCTTAGGTCCCAATCTACAAAATGTATGTTAACCGAATTGAAACCACTTGTTAACGTCAGCGTCATGCAACTCTGTTTTGCCGAGGGTCATACATCATGATGAAGGAACTCGTATTTAAACCATTCATACATGTAGATACGTACACGCCCATCTGTTCGTTACGCAGTCGTACTCAGCATACAAGATACCTAACCTTACTAATTCGACTTGTCTATCGTAACATAACTGACTATCCTACCGTCGGACATTAGTCGTAAGCATGTCTTACTATCAACAACTCCATTTTTTATGTCACTAACATCAAAACGCGCCTGCGGCCCTAAACTCACACAGTCACACTTCATATACAAAACAAAAATGGGGTTTGGACTTGACGATTTTATAATAATACCGGAGGTTCTATGCTATGAGAGAAAAAAACAGGCCTAACGCCCAACACGGAACTTTTACTGCATGTTCAATACAACAAATATTCAAATTCTAACCTAAAGGCTATTGTTTTAGAGTTGGTATTTGGTTGGTTCCCCTAAGTTGAGAGCAAGGCAGTAATCTGTAACGTTCATCAATTATCTTCAGTCAGAGTTAATGACTTTTATAGAGCGGCTTGAGGGATTTTTAATAGCAAAGGCAAAGGTTTCTACTCACGTGCGTAGATTGTTTCTCGGGAACTCGTACCGAACGCGTCTAATTTGGGTTCACGGTCGCATTTTAGTGTTATCTGTTTTGATTTTAGAGATTGCCTATCGATGAGAAGGTTATGGGTACAAAAATGCTGATGCAGTTCAATCGACTACTTTTCCGAAAGGTTTTTGTGTTAAGACTTTCCTGTACTAACATTTAATTAAAATCATCGTCAAATGTCGTGCCATGATATTAAAAATACTAGTGGTATTTTTTATTTCGTGTGGATTTTTAAGCTGCACGTACACAATTAGGTGTATAATAATATGCCTAAATGATTTTCAAATACATAAATACCCGTGGTACGCTTACGACGCGATTTGATGTTACAGTAGTTCTAAATTAACAAATGCAAAAAAGTAAAGGAATGACGACTCTATAGATACTGGAAAATATAACATGGCTAACAGTAAGAAAAAGTAGCTACCTAATAGGGCTTGCAACTCCAGAATTGTTTGTTTGGGCTAACTCCGGAATTCCGGAATTGGTCATACTAACAATTCCGGAGTTGCAAGCCCTAACCTAACCGCGAACTGCCCACTCATTTTTAGTAAGTTTTCCTGTACCTCCGTAGACAATATACATACCGTTATAGTCAAAGTAGCGTTAAAAAAATCAATTTACTAAAGTATAGACTCATCGCATCACAATTTCGCAGATCTTTCAGAATGGCGGACGTTTTTTCATCCTTTGTTGCCTATTCGTCACGGGCTTTGTACCTGCGCCGGAGCAGTTTTTTCGACCAAGTTTCCGATGAAGCTAGGACCTGACCCGGCGGGGCTACGTTTTGGAATGTACACTTGAATACAAAATTGTAGCTATGCGTTTAAAAATGCATTAGGTTGGGGATTTCGAAATTCATTTTTAATCTGGCAGGTTAGGTTACGTTTTTGTTAGGTAGTTAGATTATTCTTGTTTATAATATTAAACATTGTAGGTCAACGTATCAGACACACTCGATCAACATATGACCTATGTAAATTGTATATTCAAATGATTATGTGTATAATTCAAATTCAAACCTGCAGCGAAACTATTGGGGTTCGACGACGGAGCAGGCATTCCCAGCTCTAACTAAACTGTCACCTGCCTGACCGTGCATTGCAGAGATGGGAATTATTACTATTATTTTATTTATTATTAGCTATTTCTTTAATAAATGACTTCCTACCATTCAAATGATTATGTACTGGTATTACTAGAACAAGAGTGCATTCATAAGTTTCCTATACATATTTGGTTGGTAAATCTTTTTTTTTATATACGTACACACACAATATAAAATCAATTATATGAAAACTTTAAATAAAATGTGAATCAATCATATATTTTACATAAATGGTACATGCCGGGTTAAATATGACAGAAATGTGAACGGTTAATCTCTTTCATGCGCGACTGTCCCAAAACGTGTTAATGTTTTACCCCTTAGGACAATGGGGTTAAACATTTTTTAACCCATGAAGGCAAGTTTTATTCCTTTACGACGACGCGGTAAAGCTGTATGGCATTAAAGCGTTGTTTATCGAGTAAGACGGTAGGCGAGGTGATAATTTGTACGCTATTGACTATGGTTTAAAATTCGATCCCTAGAGGTTTCACACCACAATAAGCTCAAAAACATCCTTTATTTTTTACCTTGCACAAGTTATGTTTACAAAACTCAAAATTCTATCAGGCAATTTTGAGTTTTGAAAACATAATAACACATAATAAACGTTTAATATCTTTATTTGTATTCTTACAAGCATAATGCATAATTGGAAAATAGGATCAAAAAGCTGCTTAAGATCAAACTGGTTAGGTGAGAAGAAATCAAGGATACTTCCTCACTCTTACTTTTTGTGCCTGAGTACGGCATCCTTTTATACTCTCGGCCGGCAATGAAGAGATTCTCTCCTACCATTTACGCGTCAGTTTGACATTTAAAGTGCTTTACATGTTTTTCTAAGTAACATTATGCTATTACATATTTCAATGCTAATTCTATTGGCTTTGACTGGAAAGTGTTTATGCTTTTTCTAATAAACATCCTTTATAATGATCCAAAGACCAAAGCCGTATTGAGAGCTTATAAGACAGCATTTAAATTTATACATTTTTGTGTTAAACCTCAATTGTTTTCTTAAATTTCAAGGATTATACAGACACAAAAAAAACGTCTTACACCAGCCAGGACCCGTCTGTTTTCTGCATATTTTAAGGTGAAAGCTGTTGGTTTTAAAAGTCAAGGATACTAGATCTTTCTAACTCTACTGCGAAGTATAAAGGTATTCCTATATAACTGATAACCAATGTGGCTGCGTTTAAACCAGGGCTTGTAACCGGTTTCCGCAAAATGCCCCGAAATAACCTAATATGTTTACATATTTTATGGTTTTTACGTAGAACTCGTATTGTTTTTAGGTTATGACTTTATATTGTAAGATTTTTCGATTAAATATGAAATAGTAACCGAAAGAACGAAAAAAAAACCGGTATTTTAGTATGGAGTATGGAGCAAAATACCGGTTACAAGCCCTGGTTTGAACATAAGGAAGAAAATACCAAGGAGGTAACTGAATGGCTGAATACCTCTGAACGCTTTGTTAATCAATTGGCTTGTAGAAAACTTGTTCTAAACGTAACATACTTTTAAAACTAGACTCCCACGATGATATATTTTTATATGGCTCATAAAGTAAAGTAAATAATTTACGTATCTAAATATAGGACACTTAAAGCAGGCAGTAAATGCAACACACTTGCAAACAAAATGGCGGACATATAGAGCGGGAATTCGAATAATCCCGCTAATACAGCAACACTCGATGCTTAAGGCTTTATAACACTTTTACAACAGCCTTAAAGCAGCTATACTTTATTTGTTTATAATGCTTAATGGGCGGTGCCTTTATACTATCGCTATAAAAAGAGGCCTAACAAAGTATGAAGTATTAAATTATTTGCCTTAGCCGAGTTTAATGACTAATTATAATGTTTATTTTTGCATAATAATCAAACTCATTTTCTACATTATACGCACATAGTCGCTTACCTACTATTGAAAAGGATTGACTTAGTAGGTACAATAATTAAAATAAAGAATGTTATAATCTACGGTATGTTTGTATTAAGTTAGTGAATGCGTTGATGTCTAAACTTAGTCATTTTAATTATTTATTTGAAATAACAATTTCTAAACCTTACACGTAAGATTTGATATAACTTTTTCTTTCGAATGTGTTTTTTTTATACGTGGGTAAAAATGTATGAGATTTAGCAGACCGTTACAGTATTACCAACAAATCCTATTTTAGTAGTAATATTGAAGTTGCCGGTCAAATCTCGAGCTTAGTGATGTAGGCGTATTCCTGACATTATACCATTCTTTGTTGGATTCCCACAAAGGGATTGTCAAATGATAGGGATGGGAAAAAACCTGTGTCTGGCGCCGCGCGGCGAGACCTACCTGCGGGCACGCGGTTCTCAAACGTTGACATGCTAATGATATTGACCGGTTTCAGCATGTAGCAGCCAAATAAAATCGGTATTTAAAAAATGCTTTGTTACATTGTAGTTTTGTAAACTTACTAAACTAGAATTCTCAATGTGATTAAAATTTTCTATAGACATTCTGTCTGATGGTTATAATTTTCTATAGACTACTCGCATTTTTAGGGATTTTCATATTTCTTAATTGTGTAAGCAAGGAAATGCCTGTTTAGAACGATCACCGAGTTTGTAGGTACTTTTCTACTCGGCTGTGTAACCTGTTTAGCTGAGTATAACGCAAAATGTTTTAGATTCATACACAGAGGCATAAAGATCTTACTAGCTCGCTGGGATAACGAAACGATATCATTACAAAGTCAATTAATATAGCTTGAATTGACCTCCTAACGAAACACAATATATACAAAAACCTTAAAAACGAAGTGCACAATAAGATTGAAACCGAATTAGTAAAGTTTGAGAGTCCTCGTCCTAATACAACTGCCCTACCTGGCGTCTCAAATTGTACCCGAAATAATTGCCATTATTACCGCAGGTACCTCCAGTAGACCGTTGGAATATATACTTATATTATAAATATTATATACGTTTTGACAAATAGGAACTTTGTCGTGTGAAGAACGCCGACAGATTTTTAAAAACTAATTAGATATTTCGCTGGTTGCGCATACTTACATACATTAAATCTTCGCTCAGTGCTTTTGCTTAGCATACCTGAAAACAAGAGAACAATAGAATATTAATGAGTTTCACAAGAAATATAACACAATTGAATTATTTTTTTGCCGACGTACTTAGATTGTCAACTTAACTAAATACATATATAAATTAGAACAAAATGTATCGAAATTCAGAACAATAATAATCGTGATAGTAAATAAAAGTGATGTCTGTACAATTTTAAATTTTTAAATGTTTAAATATACTTCTCACACTACCGAGTATAATCCCCACGTACTTACAAACACCTCCACGAACACGTACAGTCGAGTTCATAAATATGTGTACATTTTTTCACCTTATTGCAATGCATTAAGGTGTAGAAATGTACACATATTTATGAACTCGACTGTACACAATTTCACACCATCTCTTCAAAATTATCCGTACAAGCGTATTAAAATTCTCACATAACTAAAGGTGGCTTCACACTAACATTAAGCTTTGATTAATGATTCTGATTCAATACGATTCGGGCCGAATGAAAACGTCGGTATTATTTCACGTTTAACCTCTGAAATTACTTTTATTTGGAGTCGAATTGCGCCAGTGAGCTGTAACTGGTTTGTTTTGTTAGATTTTTCAATAATTGGGGAACTTTTGGGTACCCAGTAGGTAATTTTCATTGTACATTAATAATAACGCAGTTTGGAATTGAAATCCGTGCTAAATCATAAAAAAACATTATGTCGTCGGGATAAACGGGTAAACACTTTATAATTATACTAGCTTTTGCCCGCGGCTTCGCTCGCGTTAAATTCGGGGTAACACGGTTCCCCTTCACTGATTGCCCCATACAAACTTCCACCCCCCATTTTAGGGAAGTGGGGGGTTAGAAAGAGACAAAAAGTAGCCTATATCACTCTCCATCCCTTCAACTATCTCCACTTAAAAAATCACGTCAATTCGTCGCCCCGTTTTGCCGTGAAAGACGGACAAACAAACAAACAAACACACACATACACTTTCCCATTTATAATATTATTATGGAAGTATGGATACAAACACAACACTTGTTCCTATAATTATCATAATATTAAATATTCCGACAGTTATTTCTCCCATAGCTCAGATAGTGCCAAATAGCTATGTGGTTGGTTCCAAAAAAACTTTAAGCGCCGCGACCGTATTAAAAAGCATTTTTTCCTTTAGGTACCCAATGCTAACAAATATTTTACTTCTTAATTTTTAACGATTCGACATTCACATAATAGATCACAAATCATCCGAATTACGAAAGTATGACCTTACTTGTCTATCAGATTGACTGACAACTTTATTGGGGCTCGGCCAGTGTAATTGTACCTCCGTGTTATACGGCTTGTAGAACTTTATATCCTGTTTGAAGTTCCAAGTTAGGTCAGTGGATAATAGGCTGTGTAATGGGCCAATAGGAATTACATGCAAATTTTGAGCGTGGTCTGTATGATAAATAGTATTGTTGTAGTAAATGTGGATAAAGTTCGCGTGTTCAGACAATAGCTGACAGATTGTGCCTTTCTCCTTCTATTTTAATGTCTATAATACCTATTTAGTTATGATTGAACAATTTAAAAAAGGAATGAAGGGTAAATAAAAACTTAAAAAGGAACAAGCGAAATTGACATAAAAAAAACTTTCCTGTAAAATTTTAGTTACCGACGGCAGACAGGTTTTAAGAGATAAGTAAGCTAAGACAGTTTGTTTGATTTGAAATATAAACACATGTTATCCAGTACTTATTTACTATACCTACGGCACACCGCCTAACAAGTTGAACAACATAGTTTCAAAGTCACAGCTTAGATAAACTTAATTGTACTTAATCACGCCTTGTACAGATAAGTTACTTATCTGGTGCCTGGAGCTTTACCTAAAATTACTTCATACATAAACATCATAATCTAAATTATTATAAATCGGACTACCGTGGCTCAACTTTGAGTTCTATTGTAGATAGCGTAGGTGTTAGTTTAGATAGTAACGATTGTTGCAATTCGCAGAACTTTAGGTTCTAGTGTTTAGAACAGTAGGGTAACCATTTGTTACATACCTACAGTAAAATAACTTACCTGGCCAACAATGAAATTATACAGGTACATCACGTAAAATCAAGTTTAACCAAAACCGAGTACCTGATAAATTTTACGTAATATTCCTACTTATTTTCATTCCAGTAGTTATAAGCCAACATGTTTATTATAGGAGCAAAATCAATAAGCGCCATTAAAACTTTCTAGCTATTTGTGAAGCCCCGTTAGAACTAGAATATGGTAATGACAGGTGCATTTCTCTTAGGTGTTTTGTTTGTAAATCCATTGGAAGAGAATATCGCCTAAGAACATAATTATGCTTATAATGTAGGTACAGGATTCGGTCTAACGTATCGTTTAAGCTGAATAATAAATATACTTTTTGTCCCAAGTCCTGTAAGGGTACATAGTATAGACATTTTTCAAAATATCATTTCATGTTTAAATCTTAACGACAACAATCAGTAACTCATAGGACCATGAACGGAGTTATTTTTTCAGGTTCATACTTTGATTTATTTTAGAAGGTTTTTTTACCCTTCAAATTGATAATCTTATAGAAGTTATCCTCCGATTTGTTAAAACATAGTAACCCTGTGCAGCTCTGTCAGTAGCGGTGGGCGTTCGACTTAACTACGGATTAAGATAACTCGGGTAAACAGGCACCGAGGTTTCACGCTCGCGTCGTAACTAGCTAGATTAGGTACTGGGACTCCACTCCACTCGCCCGGAAAAATGGATTAGACTGCTCCGCTATAGATTTATGTCATAGAAGTTCATTTGCTAACACTAAGTACTTAGTTTAGATATCGAACGGGGTGCAACTTGATCTAGATTAGCTACATCTAATACCCGTCTTTGCGAAAGCATTCTTAATACTTAAGGAGACGGGGTTCGTTTAATATTTAATCGGCCTAATCTAAAAGTAGCAAGTAAACAATGTAGGTAAACATCCTTTGTTTTCTCCTTTTTTTTAACCAGCATGGCACACGGGCCTACCGCGCATTAGGCATCAAAAAGCCAACGCTAAAAACCGTTACCGCGAATCCCGGCATGAGCTTAAGCCTCGTTTCTAATCTCGCATCGGCAGCGTCATCGATCGCAGTCGTAATTTATTTTAATTAACAACCGCCGGGCGACGTGGGCGCGTGATTGAGGAGCGACGGCAAAAAAGACGCGCCAGTGAAACCCGGGCTTAACGAAGCCAACCCAACCAAATGTAAAGGTGCGTTCAAATGCTTAATAAGCTATAGTAATCCACATGCATCTCAGCAATATAGCTTAAAGATTCATCGCTCTTCACTACACGTAACAGCGTAACCAAACTATTTACATCAATCATCAACATCTAATCAGCCGAAAGATGTAGGCCATTCACTGCTATATAGGTCATCTGAAACCCACAAGGCCACAGCATCCAGTCGTGCGCTACCATCATTAATTGGATCCCTGTCATCTGAACCAAATCATCGGTTAACCTAGTGGAGGACCTTCTCTCGCTCCTTCCTCCGGTTTGTGGTCCAAATGCATGGATCTTACTGCCCCAACCAGGGGGGTGTCACTACGCAGTTTAGGTACATTTGGCCGGCGCGCCTCCCGGGCAGGCGTATGGGCAGACTATCGTGCGAGCCAAGCAGCAGCCCACTGGGGCTGCCGCTTGGCTCGCACGATAGTCGTGTCACGTGGCGCTCGCGCAAGATTGAAAACACAATGGCTTCGAAACCTAAACCTCGATTATAATCCGTATAAAAGATATAATATTGGTTGCCCAAAAACAATATAAGGAGGAGGATATATTTTTAAAGGAATACGGCTGTGGCATACCTACTTCCGTGAGAATCAGACATACTATCTCCGGATAAAAATTTTATGTTTACAGAATCAAGTGTCAAGTGACAACCCCGACAGCTCGGTCATAAAACTGCGGCGCGCAAAGAAGATTCACGGTTCGTGCGCGGTTATAAGTTTCAATTTTGCTTGCAGGCGGCGAGTATAGGTGTAATTTTATACCTAAATTTGACTTTTGTGAAGGAGTGAATTTTCTGTACGGTAGTACTATGTATTAGTTATTCTGTGCCCCAACTGCCATTAGTTCCAAAAAATATGATGTGCCCCACCCACTGCCAGAACCCCAAGTCTGGAAACTTTACAATACTACAATTAATTTTTAAGATACTATAGACAACGAGACAGGAAATGTCCAGAAACTCACCAGTCAACTAAAACTATAGTAAATTCCTGCAGAATACAAAGATAAAACGGAAAACTGGATCAATATATTTTCATGCGCTTACGCCATGGCGGCACGGACGGCATAAGTATAAGTTGTACTCGCTCTGGCTTTAGAAATGCAGCTTAAGATACAAATCAGCTGATCGAAGACGTGAGTGAGCCTACAAAATGCTGAACATTGAACAAGCATCTTGTGGATAGTATGTAATACAATGTATAGGTACACTTGTGACACTACTCTCAAAAGTGTTGTGTTAGGAAGTTGTGGTTGAATTGAAAACTCGTTAAAACACGAGATCGTTAGCTCGAAGCCGAAGCTGCATGTGTGAGACTTTAGGTAAATTTATTCTGGAGATACGTACAATGCAAGTCACTTATATTTATGTATTTTATTTAAGTAAGTAAATTACGAGTGTTTACTTTACTTATTACAGTTACAATTGATACATAAACTAATACAATAAAGTGTTACAGTTAATTAGAAGATTTAGAAGAAAAGTGAGTTAAGAAAAATATAAATATTATATTGTATTGTAATGATGACCAGATGTCGGCGGATTGTACTTACCTAGTTAAGAATTAATTGCCCTTATCGCGCTATGCACTTAAGTTCATATAATATTTGAATTAATTTGAAAGCTACATGCAGACCCTTTCTGGGTGAATTATATTCACGTATGTAAGGCCTAGAGGGAATTTGAAGTAATTGTAAGGTGTCACCCGACGCCATTACCCTGTCTGTGCGTAAGGCGATAACACGAAATCATAAATACATCTGACTCTGTACGACACATTGTCTTTGTTTTTTTAAACTGTGATAGCATATTGGTCTAGTTTTAAAATCGACACAGAAATAGTACCTCTATACCTTAAAAACAACTGTAAGAAAAAGGAATGAAATAAACGAATTTGTATTTATATAAATAATAAGATAGATACGTGACTAATTATAAGTACTGAAGACGTGAATCAGCATAATTTAATCCGAGTACACCAAAATACCTAACTAGTGCACATGATTCGCACACAAAGGGTGTGTAAGTTGGCGTACCTTTCATATTAAGTAATAACAACGAAGTTAATGATCTGTGTAGCTGACAGTAGGCACATTCATTCAATTTAGTAAAAAATAATCAAAGAAATAATAAAATCAGTAACCATAATTTACAATAAACAATAATAACAATGAACATGCCTTCTCCATCTCGTTTTCGCGTCATGTTCCACAATTCCATTAGCATACGCAGCGTAGGCATACTCGGGCGGGCTGGCTAGTTTATGTATGCGAAATAAAAAGAGGCTGGAGATGAGAGGGTGCGAGGTGCGAATTAATATGAACATGAGTTAGGACGGATAACGAGTTGTGCACATAAAAGCTGGTGGAACATTTTCAAATGTTAAAATTGGCAATACACAAAAAGACTGGAGTCTGGACCATACTACGGGCACTCCTCAAAAATAGGTTTAGCACAAAAGCTAAATTGTAAAGTTTGGTAGAGTCGAGGTTCTTCACATAATAATCACTAATCAAGTAATCACACAAAAAGATACAGCAAAAATCCAAACGCTCACCTTTTCGCAGTAGGTCGAAACGATGTACTTACCGTACTTAACACTGATGGATATCAGATACAGAAAACCAATATATTTTCCATCCAGCTGCAATTCTGGAACCATTACTAAAAGGGTTTAAACGGTTAAAATAGATCACGACATCATTAGAAGCATAGAATTGACGTCAAACGAAGCATCCGTAATGGCGCACGTTAGTGCACAATCGGCCTTAAATAACTGGGGACGCAATAAAGTTGGGTAATCAGTGTGACCTGCGCAGACGCAGCGGCGCGCGCGCCGCCAAATGAGCGGCTTTTTACCCGACTAAAGGGAATCTAAGGCTAGCCGAACACTTGGAGTACTCTCTATGTGTATAATATTGAATAAACATCAATATATGAAACAATTTAAGCGCCAAGGACTGCAATTACACACAAAACCCAAAATATCAGAGTTTTCCCTTCTTGTAAAATTTAAATTTTTGATAATAACAAAAATTTTCGTGCACTGTGTAGCAAATCCGCGTATAAATACAATCTATATTTTTTTAATAATTACTTAAAAACTAGCTACGAATAATACTTTTAGTAGCTTTAATAAAACTCTGGACATAAAATAAAAATAAGATAAATAACATTCAAAGTGATAAGTTGATTAACGAGATCAGAGTGATCTATCTATTAAGTAATTAGTAAGCAGGTACGCATTACGTTTCAAGTATCATGCCTCTAAGGTTGGCTGCTTAGTACTCCATCCCACATAGCCCGGTCGGCCTTGCAAATTGCGCACTGCATAACAACTAAGCCCGACAGTAAGTGTTCACTCTTTGTTTCTGTATCTACCTAATTGATCAAGTTAGGATCATAATGCTACAGGATTTTGAGTCTTAACACTAAATGGCATTTTTACAATTGATGAATAATAGAATATAGTACACGCGACATTAACCCTTTATAGGGCAATTAACGATTTCGGTCGCAAAAGTGACCACTTGAGTACCTATATTTGTGTAGCTCAAATTTCAAAAATATTTATGCATATAACGTATTTTGTGATTATTTGTGTAAACCATGAATGGGCAAAGGTCTCAAATGCGACCGCGTTAACCATAGACAACAAAAACCGGTAATTTTGACGCGACATAAAAGTGGTCTCGAACGCGACCGCTGCACTATTAGAAAAAAAAAACATGCAGTTGACAGCTATGCAACAATTATTTGGCGGTTTTCTCCATAAATAATGAACAAAACCAGGAAAAGGTAAGTTATTTACGTAAATTTATCTTTAATTATGTCTTATTTGTGCAGTTTTAAGCAAGTACATTCATTCTTACAAGAATAATCGGGCTTAGAACTGAACCTCCCGGTAAAAAAACAATCGGTCCGTAATTTGCCCCCTCATGTTCAAATCTTATATTTTTATGTTAAAACATAATATATTTTGCTGTAGTTTTCTATATCAAAGGCTGAAATAATATATTTTGATTTACAATTATTGTTTTTGATTAATTGCAACCGGCAAAGATAATATAACCTTATCATTTCTAAATTCAGGTCCACTTTTCACTCCTCCAGCTTCTACCATGAGAAACATTAACGTGGTCTTATGTTTTAGATGTACAGGAAACGATACTTCACCGCTGCGGAACTGGAAGATCTATCAGATGATCAGATAGAACAGTTATTTTCACTGACTGATGAACAGGCTCTGGATTCAGATATTGGAGGAGATGATGATGCGGAAGATATCTTAGATGTACCAGCCAGAACAAGAAACATACCAACTAGAGCTTCAACCCATATAGCCACATCTTCTCCACCTTGTGATATTCAGGAAGAAATACAACCTCAGCCTCTTTCTCGCAAAAGAAAAGTCCCTAATGGAGACATAACCCAAGAGACAGGCAGCACTATTTCACCATCACCACCACCACCAGAGGTAGAAACATCTGAAAAACGTAGACGAGGAGCTGGAACCAGAGGAGGCACTAACGCTGGATCTAAACGACAAACTGTGAATGACATAAACTCTCCATCCACAAGTGCAACAGGGTCATCAGTGCAACACTGTAGCCAAGGTAGCCTTGGTGGCAGAGGAAGCCATGGTGGCAGAGGAAGCCATAGCGGCAGAGGTAGCCGTGGTGGCATAGGTAGCCGTGGTAGGGTGTCTGCAGTATGTGGAGAAACTCAAGCAACTGCAAGCCAGCCATCTCAGGAACAGTTTGATTTTAAACGAATCTACAGGACCCCCCAAGAGTACAAAGGTTTTAAATTCAGTTCATATGCAGGTATTAATGTTGAAGTTGATTTGCTTAGTTGTAAAGTTAAGTTGATTATTTAATAAAAAAAAAATATTTAATAAAAAAATTATTCTATTCGCATAGTAGAATAGGATGCAATGTAGCTCCTTGAATAGACTGTTACTCTCCATTTCATAAAAATAATTGTAAAAATATAACAAATAAGAAATAACTTATAAAAGGTAAAAATTTGTCCAATATAACTAAAGTTCCTTCAGGTGTAACCTATAGATAGAATAGTATAATATAATAACAATGATTGATCTCATTTGTGCCTTAGAATCTTTTCGTGAGTTGTAAACTTTAAAAGTTGATTATTTAATAAAAACGATATTATTTTCTTAAAAGTTGTTTAATTGTGTGGTTTAAATAAGTTGTAGGTGAATGAGCAGTGGTCAATATATAGACCGCATTGTATAACGCTGCATGATCACTGGTCAAATGGATGACCACCCTAGAAGTAACATCAAATGGTCTACGGTCATATGGTTGACCGCCAATTATCTCGCTTTTCCGAAAATTTCCAAAAATTTTAAGAAATTAGATTTTCGGTATAAACCTAAACTACAATATAACTAAAAATAAAGAAGATTGCCCAAAAAAAAATCTTGCCCTATAAAGGGTTAATGATTAACTGAAATTACCAACAAATATAACTAGTTTCATATTACGAAGATTTCCATAAATACTACCACACCTCGATCACTGCAACCATATTTCAAAATTTAATAACTCCTAATTGTTCAGGACAGTGTGCTAACACAATCAATCAATACAATTTACCTATAAAAGAATATTGTTTGCATTTATATTGCAATTGCTACGAAAATAAACCTTAATATCATCTTCA
Source organism: Pammene aurita (assembly GCA_947086415.1). Classification (NCBI taxonomy): domain Eukaryota; kingdom Metazoa; phylum Arthropoda; class Insecta; order Lepidoptera; family Tortricidae; genus Pammene; species Pammene aurita. Next base: position 28,447,194 of record OX352290.1, on the reverse strand, counting down.
TTGACTTCGAAATCGATTAATGAATTAGGAATAGTCGACTATTAGGTTTGTCAATTCCAATAACTATTTAGTATAAAATAACATTAATTAAACAGCTAATCCGCAGCGAAATTGTGCTAAATGTAAGGGTATTGAGGTTGATATTGCAAGTAAAATTGTTTTCGACTTCAATCTGACTAGTTTCCAGCGAACGTTAGTCTAGCCTTCGGCTGTCATAGCCCTGTGCTCTGTTTACCAAGACATATACAAATTCAATTTATTGTCGCAATAACAGTTTAATAGTTATTAATTGTCTGTCAATTAAGGAATCCGTGTTTTAAGTACTAGCTATTGCTATTTATACACTCATATAGTAAGTGTTTGTTAACCACTATGCTATGGGTCGGCTGCATTGCACCAAACCGTCTGTCACTTTTAAAACGTTCGCAAAATTAAGTGGGAAGTTTTATAGAAATGTTCTGAGTAACATTGATCAGTCAGTCAATTGTGATTGGTTCAAATGCCCCTAAGACCATATATTTCATTACGAGTAAACTAGCCCATAAGTTACCAAAGCGCTCAAAGCGTAATTAATCTGATATCTATGATAAACTGGTTACAGATTTTGTTGTATACTCTTTTAATAAGCTGTAAAATAACGGATATATATAGGACATTCGAACCCATGTATACATAAACCAGCATGAACCCAGTAATAGTCAATTAACTACAAAAGACTATTACTTATTAATTATTACCGCAATTCATAAAGCCTCGTAATTGTCAAATTGCCCGTAAAAGCCTCCGCTTGAAAGCTCAAGTCTGAAATTTACAGTTAAATACTTTCAAAAGTTTAACTGCAAAAGACTATTCACAAAGTCAGTCATAAATTGTCGCGATTTACTATCATATTCATGGCATACCGTAAAACCTGGTTCTACTTTACTATAAGTACAGCAGATTGTTGAGGATCAGCAGCGTGTGTGTACTTTAACGGATTTAATATGCTGTAAACTAGAAACGATTCCACGAAAGTTTATTTTACGTCACCACCAGAAATGCCTTTTACGAAATGTTAGCGTATCCTATGTATAGAATCTCATATTCAATGAACGGTTTTTCCTATGAAGCACTCAGCAGTTATTTTTATCCTGGTAGAAGCCAGGCGGGCTCCTACATATAGACATCAACAAAACGTGGGATCGATGGGTTCACGACAATCTACAGCTTTTACTTTTTAATGAGTAGTTAACTTAATTAACTTTCGAATTTAATGAAATTAGAGATGTGTGTTAGTATTAGATACCAATCGGCCCTTTAAAATTAAAACAGGTGTCTAATCTAATTGGCATAGATTAATTCCGAGGTGATTAAATTAATATACACGGTAGCACTTTCACTGCTCAAGAGTTTGAGCGTCACTGCATCAGTCACGGTATTTGCATGACGAGATGTTTATCTGACAGCTCGTATTATTGACCCAGTTACGTAACCAGTGAATATCAAACTTCACTTTAAGGATGTTATATACTAATCGGTTTAGAAGGTAAATGTCATGGAAATATTTAAGTCTACTCTTAAAGATAATTATTTTATTGAATACGAGTGTCCCATACCGGTAAATAATAAATGTATACATTCTTTACGTGGATTTAAATTAGATTTTTAGACTGATTAACTTTACATGATGTTTAATAACGATCACTGAAGCTTAGTTTAAAATAATAATATCAAGTTTTGACTCATAATATCAAACTGGGTTGATTATTTTTTCAATGTTTCAATGTTTGTATTTGATTAAATAACATACTAATGTATGAGTGGAATACCCACTTTAAAAACAAGTAAAATAATTATAAGTTTTGAAAGGTTCAGAGCGATGGTGCAATTGACAATCGCCCGGAGGTCGGATAGAAGCGATAAGATCTAACCACGGGCGGTTATCTCGCTAATAATTAATTCCTGAACTCTGGCACCCGATGCACAACTGTTGCGTAATAATAGTGAAACTGAATTGGCTATGACGGTGATCACGGTGATAATATAAAATCTACTACTGTCGCATTGTTTCTAACTTTGCAGCATAGTAAGTTGTAAATAAATAAATAGTAAAAAATATATATATATATATAAATATTATAGGACAATCTTACACAACTCGACCTAGGCCCACAGTAAGGTCGTTGAGGCTTGTGTTATGGGTACTAGACGACGATATTTATAATAGATAAATATGGATAAATGCTCCTGCTTCAAGCTTGTAGGCAAGATCACTACCGACTGGGCTAGGAGGCCGTTCAAAAATAAATATAAATAAATGAATTAGAAGATTACTTATCATCACGTAAGTTTGTTATGAATAAAAAAATTATATAATTTAGTTACCCAATTAAAAAGTACCTACATATACTACCCTGGTTGCACAAAATCTAAGATGGTAGTCAAGCCTAATATTTCTAAGAAATAAACTGAAAACTGTTTTACCTATACACGGTGTAACATGAGGAAACCGAATAATTTTAACAGCGTATTCCTGATCATAATTGGAGACTAAAATGTCGTATAAACTTTTCTGGATTTCGCGAAAAAAAAATTTTTTTTTTTGCTTTTTTTTTGTGTGATTTGTGTTTGTGTTTAACATAAAAACATAAATGTTATTGGTAAAGATGTCGATTAAAATAAATTAGTACATTTTTTTCGAAAAAATAGTTTACGTAAAGTATTCCTTGGCACTTTGATATCTGTCAATAAGAATGTCTAGACTAGACCCCATAAAGGGTGAAATCGCCATCAAAAAAGCGTTTTGCACTGAGTCACATTAAAAAATGTTTTTTTATTTAAGTGGTAGTAACTCTGAAACTAGGCGAATTCCAGAAAAGTTTATACGACATTTTAGTCTCCAATTATGATCAGGTATACGCTGTTAAAATTATTCGGTTTCCTCATGTTACACCGTGTATACTCGTATAGAAAGAAAGAAAATACCGGATATAATTCCTAGTGTACAGTGAATTATGTTTTTTTAAGTTTCAATTTTACAAGATTAAAAAACATTGAAACGCCTGATTACGAGTAAAACGTGTTTTAAATATTAATCCTTATATTCGTAGCACTCGCTCGTAGCTTTATTTCGTAGGAAATTACAAAGCGAAATAGTAACGCTGCTCGACAATGATAAGTACCACAATATGTTATGTGTAGTTTACATTAAATATTTATTTACCGACACATATTTCAACTCTCAAGTTGATATTGCTAAACAGGCGGCGACTTCGCGTAACCGATTAATATGATCAGCACGCACAGTAGTGTACAAGCCAAGTTTCCGCTAAGAAACTGGCAGTTCACAAATGTATTCACGCATAAATTTACAGATTACTTGAGTTGCGAATTCTAAGAACATAGTCGACAATGACGTTGTAACTAAACTTTCGATAACAGTATCTAAGTTATGGCTTTAACAAGGACGTTTGCAAATGAATTCTGCTTAAGTGTACTTCGACAATATTTAAACGTTTACAATTCTCGATTAACCACATTTGGTCCATACCTAATACCTACATACAATTACAAACGACCTACCTAATTAATATAAAATAATATAGGTTAATTTTTTTATACCACGACGGTGGCAAACAAGCATACCGCCTGATGGTAAGCAGCTAACCGTAGCCTATGGACGCCTGCACTCCAGAGGTGTCACATGCGCGTTGCCGACCCTTTACAAAAAGGAGGACTCACTGTGCTGACGACTAAAGGAACAAGAGGGTCCCTCATCGTCAACACACTGGGTCCTTTTTGAGGTCTTTGGCAACCTTACTCACCAGCAGGAACACAACACTATGAGTAGTCTAGTGATATTTGGCTGTGGTTTTTTGTAAGGTGGAGGTACTTCCCCAGTCGGGATCTGCTCCAGATTTGAGCGAGATGACATTCGATGCATTATTACTGTAGCGTAGGAAGTTTGCAACTGATTGAAAACGACTTAATTTTTCGAATGCGTGAAGCACCTTCCCAACTATATGATAGTTTGATTTCAGCCCTCGTGTAAAAAACGAAATCTTGCTGATTGCAGTTCCTAAAGTTAACAGCATTACTACTAAAATCTACATATTTATTGCTTTATTGTTCCAAACAATAACAATTTAAATCATATAAAATACCGTGAGAAATTACCTTCTATTGCAGGAATTGTCCAACTAGGCAACTTTGTGGCATTCAATACGCCATTAGATCAACCGATGTATGGGTCTCTATTCACCCATAAAAAACAATATCATGTCGACGCACAGCCATCTCACCGGACCTTAATTACCAACTGAGAACACTTTGCTATCAACAAAGATTGAACTTTAACACAAGGGGTTAAGTTTGTGTTTAGCTTGCAGGTGATGAGGTGTAGGTATAATAAGCTGGCTTAATAAATGATCGCGGTGTTAGATGGAATGCTGTGAGGCAACAGAAACTTCAGGTAGATTGTTCTAGTACGGCTTATGAAGAAATTGTGGAGCATTCATGGATGGTAAACTAAATAATTTAGGCAAATTATTCGTCGATTAGAAAATTGATTTACGTATTTTTGCTGACAATTATGGGACTCTTTATTGCACACCTCAATAAAATAGAACAGTACAGTACACAGATACCTTTTATACTTGGTAGCTGCACCTGCTACTCCAGTAGTCCGTCTGTTATAGTTAGATTTGTTACCTAACCTTAGCTTTCCTCTTGAACCAATCCCAATTGGCTCTATGTGAAATGAATGGACAAAATGATCAATAAAACCAGTATGTATAAAGAAGAAAACAAAACCCGTATTTTGAAGTTTTCGCCTAGTATTATGCCAATTAACCTCAAAATGAAGGAAGCAATTAATACATTTAATCCATCATCTACAGACAAATGAGACAGTTAGTTTTAATATTCTTACTGGCGCCTAATAACTAATAAAAGTGTGGCGTTTCAATTATAAAATAATATGACAAGGTCTAACATTGCTAAAATCATGTTAAGTACTTAACGTTAAAAGATTGATAATTAATACATTTCTCTATAACATCCGTTTTTTAACGTCTCTATTAATTAATTAATGCTAAGTAAAAACAAACACGGAATTCCACATTTTGTTTAAACTAAATACCTCGCGCTTCTCTGATTAATCGGCACTTGTTTCCTGCATTTCCTTAAGTGATCATTCGTTGTCAAGAAAAATAAACGAAATGGGAAAGTAAACTATAATCAAAATTTAGAATTAGTCCCGCAAATACTATGACATATTTGACTATTATGACAATACTAGCTTTTGCCCGCGGCTTCGCTCGCGTTAAATTCTCCATACAAACTTCCACCCCCCATTTTAGGGAAGTGGGGGGTTAGAAAGAGACAAAAAGTAGCCTATGTCACTCTCCATCCCTTCAACTATATCCACTTAAAAAATCACGTCAATTCGTCGCCCCGTTTTGCCGTGAAAGACGGACAAACAAACAAACACATCACACTGACACTTTCCCATTTATAATATTACTATGGATTTTTTCTACGAGTGCTCAAAATAGGCAAGCCGGTAAAAATTTAATTCGACGAACGCCTTACAATTTGCTGATTTTATACAATTTAGTAACCTCAATCTCGCGGTGAATTGTCCCGCGCTCGGGCAGGAGGACAAAGTATTATAATATTGTATGAAAATCCATAACCATGTTCTTATGAAACAACGGTTATAAAGTATATCTTTTTAATATACCTGTCAGCCATTGAATTGATAGATTATAATCTAGGAGTAGAAAAAATACTATTTCAACTGCAGGTAGGTAGGAACTATTACCTACCAAAAGTAGTCAGACTGTGCTACCAACATATTACTCACAAGTGCGTTTAGCTTTTAAGCGTATCCTAGATACAGTTTACGGCTAGCCAATTTTTTTTTTTTTTTTTTATACTACGACGGTGGCAAACAAGCATACGGCCCGCCTGATGGTAAGCAGCTACCGTAACCTATGGACGCCTGTAACTCCACAGGAGTCACATGCGCGTTGCCGACCCTTTACAAAAAGGAGGATTCACTGTGTTGACGGCTAAAGGAACAATAGGGTCCCTCATCGTCAACACACTGGGTCCTCTTTGAGCTCTTTGGCAACCTTACTCACCAGCAGGAACACAACACTATGAGTAGGGTCTAGTGCTATTTGGCTGTGGTTTTCTGTAAGGTGGAGGTACTTCCCCAGTCGGGCTCTGCTCCAGATTTGAGCGAGATGACATTCACTGAACGTGCCCTACCACACTAAGCGAGATGCCATTCGCAGTGCCCATACCTCTCTTTTTGGCATAGTTTAAGGACATACCCAAGTCCGGACGTAGTTTAAGGACATACCCCGGGTCCAACCAATGGCCAATGGATGAGAACTAAACCTCACCACATCTAGATAAGGCTTTACGATGCCAATAAACACAAATTTGTCGATAATTAAGTAAACATGTATAGCAAATGCAAACATTAAGAAGCTGCGTGTAATTTAACGTTTAAATAAGTACAAAGATAGCTTTTAATGCAAACGTGGACCTTACATGTTTAGTAATGAATTACTACGTTTTTGCAACGTTCAATTAGTCCAACACGATGATGAAACTGTAGATTGTATAGTAATTGCGGATCATGCAAAACCTGTAATTAATTAGGCGCTTAAAATGGACCAATATCTGATGGATATATAGACAAATTTTTAGAGTCTACATTTCTAAACTAAATATATGTCGCATTTTACTGATAAGTACATCACATTAAGACATACAAGAATACATTCAACTTATTTTAAGCATGTAAATACTAAATATACTACTGTTACTAGCTTTTCAGGGAGTATGTAGAAATAAAATATATAGGCAATCTACATTACCGGCGGTAAGTTAGATATACTTACCGTTAACTTGAACTTTCCAAGGCGGATGTTCGATATTAAAGTATATAATATAAATTTAATTGAACACAATTTATATACCATTAAAGCAATACGGTATTCCTTATCTTAATAGTAAGACCGTGCTGGTGTTATTTCCGCAAATAATAAAAATCACACCGAATTTGAAGATCTTCAAATGGCCATACGCCGGCGAAAGTAGAACGTAGCCGAATGAATTATACACCTATTTGAAAGAAATACCACGCGAATGTGTTCCTTATGTAAACAGAATACGGTAGCCGTGAGATATAAAGATGGGTCTAATTAATTTGGTATTTTAATGTTTTACATATTAATGGCATTTCTCTAGACGTTCGTAAGAAACCTGTATTGGACTGCTTACTTTTTAACCGCGTATGGTCTACGTCTCATATATGTATTAAAGAAAAGAAACCATGTGGTTGCCTACCAAGATTCACGTTTAAATAATTAGTAGATCATATACCGCATGAATGCAATAGTTAGAGAGTTACATTTAGTTTTGTGGATTTGCTGGGGTCGTAGTTTACTTTCTGTTAAATTACTTTAATAAATGAGATATTTGATTTCGTGCCATAAAACACTCGATTGCAAACATTACTTCGCCATTTTGCATTTCGCTCATGATACGTACACGTATGTAGGGGTGTACTTAGTTGTTTGATGCTGTGGGTTGTGGATTCCAGTACATGCACATATAATGTGAAAACTCAGATAATACAAAGGTGTTAGATCACTGATTCTAAGCGGAGGGACATGTCGCGCCCGTTGTAAGTTTGGTTTGCGAATCGGAGTCCCCAGTGAGTCGGGGTGTACTCCAGAGTGAATAGCGATTCGTTTAATAGCTCCGGGAACGTTTATCCCTGTAGCTTGTTTACGTGTGAGCGTAAGCTATGTTTGCGGCATTGTTTCAGCCTGTATAAAGATCCACAATAGTTATCTGACGTAGCGTTAGTTAGTTAGTTATCCTAGGCGTTTTTCCGCAAGTCGACATCCAGTGTGCCTATTTTGCGTGAAACGAGGGTAGCACTATTATTCCAACCACCCCAGCTCCTCTACGAAGCCCAGCAGAGCTTTCAGGTTGCCTGCCGCCTCGCGCAAGGTGCCTGGGGTCCCCTGACGTAGCGTGTAGTCAGTCGTACTGCTTCAACAAGTGAAGTAGATTTAGAACAGCTCTCCCCTCACTCTTCCCTCCAGTCACTGATTTACTGTGTAGAAAATGAATTTTAGCTTAATTAAGTTTAACCCTTTAACGGGCAAGACTGAAAAAAATACAAAAATATGATGTTCCAGGTTGTCTTATTTGGGACCGTTGCCTTATAAAGGGTAAGATCTGTCTCAAGATCGGTGTAGATAAAAATTCAGCTACATATTATTTGTAGGTATTTGTAGATATTTGTCAAACAACCTAGCACTTCAAATGTCAACCAGGTGGCTATGATGTAGGTATTTTGAAAAAAGCTTTCCTATGTAGGTAGATAGCGGAAAACGATACAATTATATAAGTATAAATCAAAGAAGTAAATGCGTACTTAATACAAAAATTTAAAATCAATACATCGTTAAGGACAAGTCATAGTATGAGCGAAGTTAAAAACCAGTCTAGCCTAAACCCTTGCCTCCTGTGGAGGGCTGCAAATACTTTTTATCGTACTCTTGCGCACCATAGAATGAACATGTGCAGAGAAAGTGCTTCTATTGAAAGCATCATTCATATTTGTACGAAGAAATATTTCAATAATAATTCTGTACTGACAGTGACCAGTAGTATTTGAAATTGTAAAAAATTAGAAAATGATAATGTTTTTTTTAGATGCACAAAACACTGCAAGAAAGTAAGACAGAAAATCTATTAATATATCCTAAATTCGAGGGACAAACATATACATGCACATCAAAATTACCTTACGACCTACTAAAAATTATTTAAAGAATAAACATATTATTAAAATATATTGTGCCATTGGAGACATGTTTAGTGAAAATAAATGCCTAAGTGAGTCCTCTGCGCTGCGTTGTCTGTGATCAGCGCCCGCGCACCCTTATACGCTGCAGCGTCATGTTTATTTATTGTGGAAAAAGCATGTCTATTAGCGGCCAACTCCGCGTTTGATATTAACGACTTCTGTGTCGTTCTTTAGTTGTTTTACTAATGTAACAAATTTCATTTGTATGATACTAAGTAATCTTTAAAAAGTTAATTGTGCTACTTTTCGAGTAAGGAGCTGTGAGTCAAATCCGGCTAACTATTTTTGGTGCGTAAGAGTGATGTACTGAAGTAAGTATGTTCGCAATTAGACTAAATAGAAGTCACAATTTTATTATATTTTACACAAACACAAACATTGTTATTTTATTATAGTGGTTTTAGTTAGGTATCTTGTTTAGGTAAGGATTATTCTTCTTCGTGGTTGGTTGGTTCTTGGTTGGCCAGACTGTTAAGAGTCCGATAACGTTTTGAAAACGAAAATCGCTAATAATTAATAACGCACATGAATTGCAATTGATAAGATAGTTTGAAGTGTTGTAATTGCAAAAAAAAAACACTTTTGGTATATATGTTTTACATTATCTGATTATAGCATAAAGTTAAGTTTATTTTTATTTTTATGAAATATTTTACCACATTACCAAAAATATCACCTAAACTTCGGCATTTTTTCTTAAAATTGCTATAGCTATTCTTGTTTAAAATATATATTTGAAAATGAATAAACTGTTTCATTTATTCCTACGACGACCCATTTTCCATAGTATTATTATTTTGACATACTAGTTTAAAATAATTTTAATCGATAAAAATCTTATTTTTTTCACCTGTACAAGCAAAAATCGCGAAACAGCTGTTAGATTATGGTGGATGATTTAAAAATGAAAGACGAAATCGAAAAAGTGTTCTACTTATGCAGTTTAAAAAGAAACGATCTTTCAACCTATGCATATAAACTAATAGAGATGTTTTGTTAGTTACAGCAATATTGTATCAAAAAGTTGAGTAAAATCGAAAAATTACTTTACCGGACTCTTAATACAAACAACGATTCCTTAGCAACACGCTACCATTTTATTATTTTCAAATTAACGTTCGAAAAATAACTATTAGTATCTTCACAAATAGATAACATCTCGGAATGTATGTCTTGAGCTATGTTTTAAATAAATATAAAAAGCAAAATAGTCACTCGATTATGCAGAAATGTCGCTTTATTATGCCTGTATATGGTGTTTTATCTAATATTTTGATCGTTACAAGAATGTATGAGGTACGTAAAATCATAAAAGTCTACTTTGATTTTGGAATAACTGATAAGCTGTATTTTCATATGTGTTTTTTTAACAATTCTTAGTCATATGGAAAAGCGTATGAATGACTGTTAACCAGAAGATTATAAATATATTAGCGTAATGTATAGCCATATATTACCTACATAAAACATCAACCTTCGACTGGCTAATTTTGATTTTAACACAGATAAATCTTAGATAAAAAAGAAAATAAGACATGATTTGAGGCTACCATGATGATATCCACTGACTTGATCTATATCAGAATTCATTTCGTTTTTTCGTTTGCCAGCCTGACATATTTTAAACATATACAATTATACATAATTACCTACAGCACAGACTAAGCACAATAATTACGTTACTACCTTTAGAGGTGCAACGAGTGTGTTCCCGGTTCACAGCTTAAGGCATTTAATTACTTCACTAAATGAATGTATGAGAGGAATAAATAAACGAGTTACGTTGATAACGTATTATAACGTAAGTATCCCGTATTGCATAAAAATAAACTTGGAAGTACTAGAATTCTGATCGTTCTAATATTACTTATGCATTCCCTATGCATTTTAATGTTGTTTAATAGCGAATGCTTAATAAAGATATAATAGAACGTAAAACTTATAATTAATTTAAAGGGTGTCAATTGGGTGGCATTTTATTAGAGACCGTTAATTCTATCTCTCAACCTGTTTTAGGAACTGAAACACGACTTTTCCATCGCGATAACGATCAAACCGATTTAGGTAACAATAAAAGGAAGTTAACTTAGCATCATGTCATGCACCCATGAAAACCTAAATTTAACTTCGTAAAATCGTTTATTGTGCGATGATACTGCACGATTAGGTAGTACACAAATATATGTAATAGTCTAGATTAAAAGGCACCATTGCTCCTTTGGCCAAATGGTGCCTTTTTCGATAAAGTGTTACATATTTTCAAATGATTGCTACTGACCAGAGTCGGCGTAGAGTACCTACTGATCGACCGTGTGTAAATATTTGGTGTACTCGTATTATTTTCAAATTGTTTATTAAATCTATTAAATTTCATATATGCATCACATGAATTATTTTTTCATGTTTTTAAAGTGGGGCATTCCACTCATACAATAGATTGTTATTAAATCAAATACAAACATTGAAATCATTGAAAAAATAATCAACCCAACAGGACTTGAACCTGTATCGATACGCCTTGCCGGGGCTCGATCGCTTTACCAATTAAGCTATGGGTCAAGTTACTAAGTTGGCGAAATTTTCAGTGCCTTCAATCATCTTTTTGCATTTATTTTGATCTACTTCGGCTTTACAGCAGCCTGCTCTAAAGTGTAAAGCTGCAGGTTCAAGTCCTGTTGGGTTGATTATTTTTTCAATGTTTTCAATGTTTGTATTTGATTTAATAACAATCTAATGCATCACATCAATTACTTACCTGTATCCTAGCCTAGAACTAGGCTAATAATACCTTTAAGTTACAAGTTCTAACTTAAGCAAAACATTAATAAGTATCCGTATAGTGTAACAGGAACTCAAAAACCGCATACGTTATTTACGCTTTCATTCTCCGGAATCTTAAAAACCGGCTCTATATACGCAAATGAGCCCAAAATGGCAAAGGTTGATAACGAGTCTAAACAACAACATTCCTGGTTTCCTACTTCTATGCCTCTAAATAGGGAACTAACTTATTAGTCAAATGCCTTAACCAAAAGGAGAACTGCCTCTAAGACTTCTAATCAGGAAAATACAAAATAGAAGGCATGCAATATTATGTTCTCGTACTTTTCTGCTATTTAATTGTTGTTGATCTATATACAAGAGATCAGACAACCAGTCAGTTTGGATGTAAATTATCTACAATACAAAAGTGACCCGTTTCGCTTTTAAGTGTATAAACGTAAGTTCTAATATATTCGCAGGGTATGCATAGCGATCTCAATTCAGTTATAGAAGCCACGAATCTTGATCTGCTCCGCATATCAAATTGGAGTCAAAATTACGGTTTAAAAGTAAACCCCCTAAAGTCACAGGTAATTGTGATGGGTAGCGCTAAACAAATCTCCAAAATTGACTTTCTCAGGCTCCCTCCGATAGTCTTCGATGGTATCCAAATTCCTTTTTCCAACCAAGTGAAAAATCTTGGCGTAATCATGGATCGTTGTCTATCATGGGTGCCTCAGGTGAGTGAAGTGAGCAGGAAGATGTTTGCTGCCATAGGGTCTCTCAGACGGCTCCGGAATTTCCTGCCAAATGCTACTAAAATTGCGCTTGCTCAGTCGTTACTTCTCCCCATTCTTGATTATGCAGATATCTCCTATTTAGACCTAACCGAGGAGCAACTTAATAAGCTTGAGCGTATTCAAAATGCCTGCATTCGGTTCATTTTCGGATTACGCAAATTCGACCATGTTTCTAGTTTTCGTTCTCAACTCAAATGGCTCCCTATCCGTCACCGCCGTAACTCTCACATACTTTCTTTACTCTTTTCTATACTTTTTAACCCTGCAACTCCCCGCTACCTCAAAGAGCGTTTCTCTTATCTTAATTCTATTAGATCCTCTCAAAAATTGCTCCTAAAAGTGCCATCTTCATCTTCCAAATTTTATAATTGCTCATTTACGTTCCAGGCCGTTCGTTTGTGGAATTCTCTCCCTCTCAACATTAAACGCGCGCAATCTATTGGTAGCTTTAAATCGCAACTTAAGGAATACTATTTATCTCTTCCTTAGGTTTTTAAGTTGACACTGTTGTTTCTTATTGTGTGTATTATATATGTATATATGTACGTATATGTATGTTTATTTTGTATTTATTTAAGTATGTCTATTCATATGAATGTGCTGTGTTATCTATTTCGTCTCTTTTGGTTCTATGCACCACCTACTGCGTATTGTTTTTCTCTAGTCTCCACTACCCAAAGGTTGTCTGGAAGAAATCGCTCATTAGCGATAAGACCGCCTGTTGTTACCTCTACCTAAATTTATCTAATTGTAAAATTTGTGCTTGTAACTGTATGAGGTGTGCAATAAAGAGTATTTATTATTATTATTATTATTATTATTCTAAGCTCAAGCTTCTAAAGCATTACTTATTTACGTAATGCCTGAGTGCCTGAATTCTATTTCTGGGACCTCAACGTACTGCTCAATAATGTCATCACTCTTAATCAGACCGAACTCTAACAACTTGATTTTAATAAAAGCTTTTACCGGATTTAAAAAGACCACCACAAAATTAATCGCAACAGATTAAAGCTAGCAATATTATCGTTAATACTTATTGACAGGGGCAACCTCTGTCGCGGAAAAAAAACGAAACAAAACTTTTAAGACGCGAGGTATTATATGGGTCACTTAAGGGGGTATTGACCCTTCATTTGCATATCTTTTGATCTTCGGATGTCTTCGGGCCGGTCCGCTGGAATTGTCGCTATTGCTTATGGAGCTGGATTCTATCTGGGAATTTTGAAGTTGGTCAAGATTTGATTCTGTAGATTGTAAAATTTACTAATTATTAAGGTCTCGTGGAGCATATTTATTTCATTTATTTATTTTTTGTACGCACTGGAAGAAACCCGATTAAAGCCATTTCCGACAAAATGCATTCTAGATCAGCAATATACCCGAAACTCGACATCAAAAAAGTTCCCTGATACGTTTCGGTCTACGTCTAATAAATTAGCGAAGTTGAGTTAAGCCACTGGCTTCTATTGTGAGCAGGTGTGGTGCATCTATTTTTGCATTTTTTGGATTCAACACTCCTCTCGCCATTGACAAAGTATTACATTTTGCCTTCTTGACATACAAACAAGTAATTATCAAATAAGTAAAATAAGTAATTATTGCCGACTTCGTCAAAGTTGTTAAGCATATAGATAATTAAGAATAATAAATAAATAAAATACTAATGGCTATACATATCAGAGAGAAGCATTATCTTATATGGATAGAGTTATTGGAGCCAACCTCCAATCAATCCAAATTATTTATTCAAAGTTTATCTAAAAGCATTCCAAACATTTTGCTCTCTCCATTATACCTAGATTCCTTGTAAATTAAATGTAAAATGGCGTCGCTTTATGAATATTCATGCTAATTAACGGAACATCAAACTTGGGCTGAGAACATTTAGATTTTTGTTGCTTATTAAATCAATTCTATGCATGCATAAATTTTATTTGTGTACATTTGAGCCGTTACAGCGATAACACGAGTTATCGGAACGGAAGGCGCATTTTAATTTATATAAGTAAGTATGTTTAAACACTCCAAAATTTACCGAAAAGGAAAATGCATTGTATTATTTCTAGATCGCCAATGATTAAGAAAACTGTAAAATAAGAACCGGTCAGTGCATGTGGGACCACGGATATTGGAGGGTTCCGTACTTACTATCGAAAAAACTAATATCAAAAGGTCGTATCTGCCTATGAAAGTAGTTTTTTGGAGGTAACTCAAAAGCGCATTAATCGTTAACGTTCAAAATAATTTTTATTGAAAGAATATACAATTATATATGTGCTAAATTTTCATATATTTTGGGTCTCCGGTTCAAAACTTATAGGACAATTTTTAAGACTTTCGGGGTGATTATTTTTGAAAATATTCACGAAATCAAAAAATGATCAAGCAAACCTTAAAAACCTATCGATTGATGTGCAACATGAGTTGATATTTGGTAAAAAGTTAAATGTATGGAGTGCCCCCCTAAAAATATACGGATGCACGGACAAACGGTCATGACGAAACTAGGTATAAAGGTTCCGTTTTTGCCATTTTGGCTAAGTAACCCTAAAAATGGCCTTTTTACGTACCTATATAATGAACAATACATATACATAGCAAATACAAATTGTTAGAATAGTAATGCTTACATCGACGTGGTCACATCAGTAGGTAAGTTGCAATACTTGCAATTTGCGAGTCATTATTTAAAATTTCGCTACACTTAAAATGATAGTTGCTTCAGTGCATTGCTCCCAAAACTGGCTAAAATTAAAAAGTCATAAAGCGATTCAGTTCCTAAGAAAATAGTCTCTTACTTAACTGCGAAGCAAAACACCCTAACGTTTTCAAAAGGACATGAAACTGTTTGAAATGTATATTAACATAGGCTCTTTCTGTAGTTAAACAAAGTATGCCCGTAACCTTGTAATTAAATCATAAATCGAATTTCGACACTGGTAACCAACAATCACATTGCTGATAATGGAACAGAATCGAATGGAATGAATCGAGTGAAAAATTAAAGACGAAAATTTTATCGAGAAATCGAAACGAGCCCGCAACAATTTTGCGTCGATCCGTCTTGCGGGAATATCGGGTGGTAAATTATTGGTTTGTTTGGCGAGTGGTTTCGTTTGTCCATTTTTTATACGCTTTATTGCAACCAGTTGTACAGTCTTCGTCAATTATTTCTGAAAGGATAAGGCGTTAATTCGGACACGTCTGTATTGCTAGGGAGTGTTGAACTCCGCACCTTATCCTTGGAAAAGGCTCCTTTCAAAAGATTAGGAAGCAATGTATCTATAGTTTTATACAATGTAGCAGAGGTATCAGTGACATTAACTGTGCACTTTATCTTAGGGTCTCCCCAAACCTATCGACGCGGATTCGGCAAAATCCGGTGGAAAAAAGCTTTATGACCACGCAATAAGAGCTAACAATGCACGGTTCGACTCGGCTCGGCTCGGCCGACGCCTGCCGACGCGTCGACGTCTTTTTCGCTCTTATTGCGTAGACATAAAGCTTTTTTCCACCGAATTTTGCCGAATCCGCGTCGATAGGTTTGGGGAGACCCTTAGACGACTCCCTTAGCTACGTGACAAACTACTGCCTGCATGTATGCAGATGAAGCACCGGCTGGAGTGCAGAGGTTGCCTTTTCTGTTATTCTTTTTGGGAGATGCCAAATCGCGATAGTAAACCGCGTGACGAAGGACACTCGATCAGTACCAAAAGAACAATCCACAATCATACGAAATGGCGTTGCCTGAGGCAAAACCGCAAAGTAGGTACCTCAAAAATTACTGCTCTCCAGTCTCCACCAACCACTTATAAATAACATATATAGTACGATTTTTTTAAGATGTCGGCATTGTCGGTAGAATTCCTTAGTAAGATTCCGACATCTTAAAAAATTACCACTATAGATATTCACTTTAAGCTATGTTTAAAAAAAATTACTTGTTCACTACCATTAAGTAATTAGCGTATATTATTCTATTATTCAGTACTCGTATTGCATGATTAGTTGATAACATGTCATCGGGGTGTTAATGTTAAGTCATTGATCTTGTAGATGCAATATCAGTCTTAGATGGCTAGCCATGCGTGGAGGGAAAATATCAAATAGCTTATCTTTACTCTACTTGAAAAACATATACTTTTTAAGGTTTACTCTTCTTGCTTAATTTTCCCACGTCACAATATCTCACTATCATACTCGTGCTACCCAAATCAACATAGCCACAAACCGAAATACATAGAGCAGACATATTCGTGAGCAAAAAGCAAGCGTGGCATTATCGAAACACGATACGAACATTACCTTCCCAAACTCCTATCTCAACTAAACACACACTCATAATTTGAACCGTAATTTAGTTCTCCCAAGGTTCACATTTCGAATGAATTCAGGCATTGATAAAACCTATAGACAGTTGGGGCCGGGATAGCAGCATAGCATAACTAACACAGTTGATTTGATAAAACTGCAAACAATATCGACTGGATACGTCGGGTGAATTAGTACCAAGTCCTGGCTGCTGATACATTTCACAGATATTATTTCATTTTTAGTACTTCCAGACTAGACATTGATATCTTGTTGAAATTATCCCGTAGATATGACCTGCCTAAGATCCTATATGCCTCGAGTATCTTTTACCGATATATTCGAAACTACACACAAATTTTAAAACTTTTCCATAATTAACTCGGTTGTAAGTACGAAAAAGTTACGTGGAAGAATCCTCTGTAATATTTTAAAGGACCATCATAATCGAATGCCTGTCCTCGGTTCATTTTAAACCGACACACTACAGCATAATGCGACATGTTACTTTTCTATAACGTAGTATTTAGGTAGTCATTGACAACTTTAAGTGATGACCGTTTCTCCTTTGCATCGAACACTCGAGTCCAGATTTACGACGTTGCAAATTTATGCAATAAAACGTTTCTGCGTCTAATAATAGATGGCGTTTCATGGCCAGCATAAATGTTTTATTGTCATAGCGGAAGAGCGACACTAATATGCCGTTAAATCTCGACACTGTACTTGTATACGGACATTCCACAAAAATACCTACTATCTCAATGAAATGCAAGAAGCTTGAATACACTTCAAAAATGTAAGTTATAAAAATATATATAGTAGTATCTTATTAAAATTATTTTATTTCTGCTAGTAGTCCTCAGGGGCTCTTTAACAGTCATAACCTATTTACATTATTTTATTAGTCACATGAAAATGCTAAGCAATAGTTTATTTTATACATACACTAGCCAATATTATTTGTAAACCCGATAAGTTGAGATATGTTTTTATTGTAATAAGAACTCTACGTAAAACACGTATGGTTCTAATTTCAAATAACAATTATTCGGACTTATCGGGTTTCACCGCTCACCCTCTATCGCTCGATTTGATAAGTTGGCCTCTGATATATTTAAAAAAAGTACCGTCACGACGTAACGTAGGGGCTTAGAGCTGAACCTCTTGCGAATTTGTATGATATTCCTTTACTTATATAAGGTGGAACGTTGAAACTTGAAAGTCTCATTGCATTGCATTTACGGCATCTGACGCTAATAGGATTAGTAGACATCTTTATACCTGTGCCTGCTCCACGAAAAAATATACCCCGAGAGTTTGACCCCTGCTTCAAGAAAAAACGCTGCAAATTAGATAGTTTTTCGACATGCAAGTCATCCTCCATGTCGAAAAATCTATTAACGAAACTATGAACGTATGAACGTTTGTTCATACGCACGCGGCCGACAGAGCGTAAAAAGCAGAGCGTTTTTTTCGTAAAACAAGGATTTATAGGAAACACGAATAAACTGTATTCATTATTCAATATACTCAAAGAACTTTTTCGCTGAATTAAGGAGAACGCAACACTCCATGCATACCTACAATACAACATTCTTGCGAATAGAAAATATGTTACTTTAAGGGACTTTCAACTTAGTGAAAAGTTTTCATTATTTATTGGCCATAATAGGTAACTATTATGGCCAATAAATAATGAAAACTTTTCACTAGACGACGACTGTGTTATTATTATAATCTATCATTAAAGACAATGCTCATTCAAATACGCAAGTACGTATAAATGAAAACGTGGGAAATACAAATATGCATAATCATATGGATGCCTAGTACCAGTAGCACCCAAGCAACGAGGTTACCACAATCTTGCGATTTTCGATTATACCTTCTAACTAAATACATGCTTAAAAATTTGACAATCCATACTAATATTATAAATGGGAAAGTGTATGTGTGTGTTTGTTTGTTTGTTTGTTTGTTTGTTTGTCCGTCTTTCACGGCAAAACGGGGCGACGAATTGACGTGATTTTTTAAATGGAGATAGTTGAAGGGATGGAGAGTGTCATAGGCTACTTTTTGTCTCTTTCTAACCCCCCACTTCCCTAAAATGGGGGGTGTAAGTTTGTATGGTTTGTTACCACGAATTTAACGCGAGCGAAGCCGCGGGCAAAAGCTAGTAGAAAATAAATGTTTGCTGCCCTCACTGATCCGTTTAGAAAATCCCCCTGTATGTAGACAACTAAAGATAAAATAGGTACTTTTACACTAAGGTTTAATTTGGTTTTTTTAATAACTTAACTAGTAACTTAAAAATAAATACAGCTACTATTACATAACTTATTTTATTAGTTAAATAAAATGTTATTTAATATTTTACTAATTACTTGGATCTGTTCCACTTCAGAATGTATAAATAAAATTAAAATGTTTCTTTCAGTTCAGACCTCGGCCCCATTAAGTTGTTGTAAGTTGTAATAAAGTTTAAGTAATATAATCCTGACAGGTTTTCCTGAGTGAGCAACTGGGATGAACCAGTCAGTCATTTCTTGGCTTGATAGTTCTCTTCTCCTGAGTGAACGAGCGTTTCGTCCAATTCCATTAAATCAGAAATGATGGTACTAAAATTGACTAATGAGTTAATCCCAGTAGCGGACGTGAAAATGCATTTTATTTCCCAATATTTTTAACATTTCGCGTAGATCATTCACCGAGGGTAACATTACAGCGCTGCTAATGGAAATAAATCTTTAGCACGCGCGCGTAAGACTCTTTTAAAATATCAAAGTACAGCCAACACACTATCATTAGAAAGATAGAACAATTTCCTCCGACCGTTATAAAAAAACATTTGAAAACAGAAGACGCAGGGTTGCCACCACAATTCTCATTAACGAAGCGGTCGCTCGGCGTCCGTCATTATCCATCCGCAGACAGCCCTATAATTTCCCCGCCTGCGCCCCTGACCTATCCCTCTCACACATACCTAGATTTAAGAGGTGAGAGTGAGAAGGAATTTTGAGTTTTATTAAAAGAAGACGCAACGAAATGAGTTTCGACGAAAAACCTTCTGTTTCGTTTTATTATTAGTGTTGTAATGGACGGTTCGTTGTGCTGTATGACGATTAAATATTTAATTCAGTAAGAGATTTTAATGTCCTATCTTATGTTTTTATCGTTGAGCAAAAAATTATAGGTAAAATTATGAATACCATAACATAACAAACCTAGTTTTTAGAGTCTGTATGAAAGCTTTCATACAAAGTGTCTCGCTTTAGTAACTCTTGGGTGCATTAGAATAGAAAATAGTTCCATGTGTGTACAAGATTGCAAGTAAGTACCTATTTTCAACCAACTTCAAGATTTCCAAGGAGGTTCTCAATTTGTCGGGATCTTCGTTTTTTTTAACTTTATTGCAGAAAACAATGATCCATAGTTGGTATATTAAAAACAACATTTACTTATTACTACGTTAGTACAATTTTAAAATTAAAACTTAAATACTAAATAAATTATAATTTATAGGTACATATATATGTACAATCATTTGACACAACGATACACCGGGACATGCAATGAGGCCCAATATTTAAAAAAGGGGCTGTCAAGCATCCTGCCTATTTCGGCCAGCAGGCTGTTGGTACTGCCTCGCAGCCGGTACATCGGATCGGTGTTTTTGCTTGTTTTTTTTAATGTATGTTCACCAATTATTCGAAGCCGCCTGGACCGATTGGTAAATCCTTTTTTTGTTTGAAAGGGTACTTGACAGTTTGTCCCATTGTCATCAGGTCAGGATCTGGATGATGGGATCCTGAAGAAATTGAGGGAACTTTTATATAGTGTGAGTATTTTTTAAAGTAGCTCGGGTATTGCTCTTAGAAAGGTGGAATCTAAGTGCAATTATTAGCTTTCGTCCATATGTACATTTCTCTGCAGCTGACTATACTAGGTGTTATTATTATTAATATTTTATTTCATAAGGACACATTACATAGGTGTTACATATCAGTTGCACTGCCAAACTGTAAAACAGTTTGATGGGAGAGATTAAGTATACTTATGTAGTAGGTAAGTAATTTAAGTCGGTACCTTTACCTATATTAATTAATACCCTAAAAAAATACAGAATTGCTACAGTCTCAGTATAATACTGAGCTGTACATCGTTAATGTATTTGAAACCGTAGGTTCTATTTTTAAAGATAATCGAGTAACGTAACGATGCTTTATCGAGGGAGTTGTCCGCAGTGGGTGCTAAGTTCACTAATTTCGTTCAGAAATTGCAAATAACCATAGACTGTACAACACGTCCAAAGTAATATTCGATAACCTGTTTTATAATTAAAAGGCAACAGAAACTAAAGATCATAAAGATATTTTTTTTGATAAAATATTTTTCAGTATGAATACCCAGGCACGCATAAAATGTACCACAGTAATATAACACCAAAACACAAGACAGCTATATCGCGGAGTTATTCCAAACATCCATCCATAGTCTTCTTATTTAGAAACACCCCTTCACGTAATCGAATCGAACTAATGGAGGCACCCCGCGGATCGGTGTCGCGCATTCTTAACCAATAATCGATTTCTCATTCTGCACATCACTACGATGCTGCAAACTTATAAATGCTGCCGAGCAAAATAGGAATTACTTTACTACAAACATACTTCTTCTTCAGAGATACTGCAACCAGAACAACAAAGTTGGTAAAGCTATACCATTTACTAAAACCGACTAGAAACAATGTTATATGTGCAGTTGGGATAAACAGGAACTAAGCTCACGAGACTATCCTTGTAAGACCCCTCGTACTTGTGCAAGTACAAATTAAAAATCTAGTTTTGAACTCTTATAGAAATAAAAGAAGGTTCCAAATTCATTAATGCTAAAATTGCCCATGGGTCTTACGAGGTACATCTGACGATACGATAGTGATACACCTATCCGTAAAATTAACTTTGCAAAGCTGTAACGTAAACGATGACAAGCGATCGTCAACGTTTTTTTATTAGAATTTGTTATGTAGTTTACTGTGTTGGTACTGTTCCGACTTTCGTATGAAATAACGCTAAAAGGTAATTCAACCTAAGCTTTTTTAATACGTGTATCATTTGGATGTTGTGGATAATTAAGATTTGAAAACATGTCTGATCCTAAAAAAGGTAAAATATTTTATGAAACGGTCTCAATAAGTGGGTGATATGATAACTTTATTATTGCGTTAACAATTCGGTGAATGTTGCACAAAAAACTAATAAAACCACATCACTACTTATTCATGTCAGCGGTATTCAAAGAGCGCAACCATAGACCAGAGCTGACAGGACAACTTTTTCAAGATGGCCGCTCTGCAGCCACTAAGCTGTCAACGTTGGACACGGCTCGCCACGTGCGATTGAAGCTAGGGCCATTACTAAAGCAGCCGATTAATTTAAAGGCCTGGCCTATTTTATGAGGAAACAAAGTTATAACGCAAAACGAATTTCAAGTTGTTTCATATGGTATGTGCTATGCGTATGGGGGTTCAGATTTATTATTATGTAGGTGTTTGTATCAGATTATACGGCCGATCTGCACTAAGACTGTCAAGCGCATAAATAAATAAAAACAGCACGACAAAGGGTTTAATTAACTGAAGTAATCTAATCAGTAAACATTGTTGCATCCTGAACAATGATTAACGTCATATTGATGCTTTACCATTTTCGCCCTTGAAGCTAAAGCCAATCAACAGCATATCTCACTAATTAGAACACTAATCAATAATAAGGAATCTCTCATCCCTAGATTGTGCTCGCAAAAAAACTCTATATTTAGTACCTACACAACTGTGGGAATGCATCTCGTAATGAAATCTTTTTACTAATGTTAACCGACCATGTTAAAACATAATGCCGCTTCAAGGGAAATGAATACTCTATGATTCCTTTCTTAGTTGGTCGGCGTATAAAATGAAATAAATGAAAAAAGCAACCGACGGTGGCTTGTAGTTTTGAATTTTAAATTAAGAACATCGATTCATTAACAATGTTGGTTTACTTGACCAGCCTTACATTTGCCTTGTTTTGTGAACCGTCTTAAACATAAAATGTTACAATGAGTTAGGATATATAGTAGAGAGAGGTACAGTCTCAAACAAGATTTACCGAAAATATGGCTGGTGAAAATTTGTAACCGGCCAGTGTTATGCCGTAATATGACTGTCAGAGAAACAGCTGTAAGAGTTTTTCTTACAACATTATTGTGGGCCAATTTTTTTGGACTGATTGTGTATTCCGTTCTTTATATGATATCGGTGATATGATAGTACTAACTGTACTAAGTGCCTAACATTACGATAGAGCCTTCTTACGAGTATGAGGTACTTAGATATAGTTACGCTAAAAATACGAAACCTGTGTCTAAAAAACTGTGTCTAAAATAATATCTGATTTTAAGAAAATAAAAAGAGCTGAAATACTAAAAGGATACAACAAAAATAAAAAAACAACACAAAAATAAAAAACAATTTTAACACACGTTGCTGCTATGGCCGAAATATAGGTATCTACATACATAGTACATTAGTATTCTTTAGTATTGAATGTTGTTTTTATTTCCTTTTAGTATTTCAGCTCTTTTTATACCCTACCCTACGGTAGGTACTAAAATCCCTACCACAGAGGACTATTAGCCCTATATCTCACCACTATAGCGTGGCGGCGTAACCAGGTAACCGCCAACAACAAAATGTATAATACAGCTCTATGCAACCAAGTGGTTACCAGCACCAGGTGAGTAGGTATGTATTAGGATTATCGAGTACACACCCTACTCACACGAGATTTTCAAGGATAATAACATATAGTAATTAATTCCATACGATGTGTCATGTATGAATTTTAATCGTAAACGCGAAGCCATACTATTAACGTAAATTATAAACTGAATTTAAGGGAGTAAGCCGTCACTCACCCGTCTAGGCACCTACAAATTACACGCATATCCTTTAGTATTTCAGTTAATGCGTATTATAATAATAAATTAAAAAATAGCAAGCGTAATCGATTATCACGCGTTTAAAAATGGATATTTTATCCGATAAATCCTTTAATAGAGCGTCGAATATTCATAGCAACACTGACTTTAATTATAAGACTATCTGTGGCTCGAAGACCTTCGCTTGCACTCGCGGAATTAAAAAGTTAATTGTGTTGAACGATGGCGGATTTTTAAGTACAAAATAAAAAGTTACCTTACAAACTGGTTTACTTGGACAGAACAACGTACTATGCTTACCTATGTAAAAATAACGAAATTCTGTATTGATATGTTTTCAACCGACTTCAAGATTTCGAAGGAGGAAGTTATCAATTCGTCGGGATCATTGTTTTTTTTTTATGTATGTTCACCGATTATTTAAAGACTGGAGAGATTTGGAAAATTATTTTTTCGTTTGAAAGAGTATACTTCACAGATGGTCCCATTGTCACCAGGTCAGGATCTCATTATGGGATCTTGGAGAAATTCAATTATTATAGGCATACCTATATTGATTTGAGTATTTTTTACAGCAGCTCTAACATTTGCTTTTGGAGGCTAAGTGAAGTCGGTTCTTTTTTGTTTAATATTATTTTTACGTCTATTTTATTGCTAACTAGCTGTGCCCGCGGCTCCGCCCGCGTGGAATTCGGTCTGTGTCAGTAAGCGGCTAATTCACCCCTAATTTCTCTCCCGCTACCCTGGAGGCGGAACTTGAAGTAAAGTTGACAGATGGATACGCTAGGGGAAAAAATATTTTACAATTACCACTAAATGAAACTACACTCAAAAATTAATATTTTTTTTTATTATACTATTTTTTTTCGCATGATTTAAACGACTTAGAGAGTAGTAGGTGTATATCGGACGATACAGGACCACTTTTGTATTTATACGTTCATGTCCACGGCAAATATCATCCAAATCGATCCTCCCGTCAAATCAGTCAAAGCATGAAAGGTAAGAACAGGCGTGGTTGGAAGTGGGGGGGGATCACAAATGCTGAAATGTTTTTTTCTATTTTAGGTGCACTTGGAGGGGGGGGGGGGTCCATGACCCATGCAATTTTAACTCAATCGAAAGTAGTGGCTACCCCCCCTTTTAGACGTTGAATTTTTATAGGTTACGTATAACCTGGCTGGGGATTTTTTTGAATTGGAATTAGTAATCCTTAAGGGGTGATTTCCGGAAAAACGATGCAAAAAAAACCGGCCAAGAGCATGTCCGGCGATGCTCAGTGTAGAGTTTCGTAGATGCTGCCCTGTTACAAAAAATCCGTTCAAAAGGTCGTTTATTTGGCGGCGCTTACGTCATTTTACTATTCGGCACTTCCTTTCACTATGAGTTTTTGACTAATAATTCAAAAACGGCTGAACCGATTTTATTCAATACAGTTTTTATTGAAAGTTCTTATCAGGCCTCACCAAATTTCAGCTTTCTAGTGCGAACGGTAACTGAGCTAGACCGCGGACAGACGGACGGACATGGCGATGTAACTGTTACGTAATAATGCCTAATTATGTACAGAAGCATACACTGCTTTACCCTACACACATATTAAAAATCCATTGAAACCATTAGAATGACCGCCATTACTCAAGCCAATGCGTCAATGCGCCGTGTCGTCAAATGGTTGCAACGGAAGACCAGCGCTGGCCCTGCCGGCATTTAACGCTGAGTTGCGACCATTTCGTGGCAATTAATGTTTCGGGTTGTATATGTTATTTTTTATTATGTTTTTTGTAATTGTCATGAATAAATCTTTCATTCGTTCATTCATTCATTCATTCATTACACTGCCATGACCAACATTGCGCCGGCGGTCGGGGGGGCGGATTTTCATTACGTTACCGTAGGTAATTAATTTTCATACGTTTTTACCACACTGTCAAAGATAATACACTGATGTTACGTTACTGGTTGCAATACAGTTGGTAATTAATTACATACAGTTCCGAAAGCGGAATAGAGGATTTATGATATTGGTGTAGATCAAGATATTTATTCGTCAATGTAAGCACACTACAATGAACTAATGAACGTCAGAGAAAAATAAAATAGGTGAGTGTCGAGGAAAGTGTGTGAATCGAGTGCGATTGGAACGAAGTTATGTTATTTAATTTTATTTCATTTTTGACTTTATCGTAGATTTAGTTTTTTTTTTTAATTTTAGAAATTTTAGAAGTTTTGGAAATTTTGGAAATGTTAGAAAGTTTGGAAATTTTGAAAAGTTTTGGAATGTTTGGAAATTTTGCCAATTTTGGATTTTGGAAATTTTAGAAAATTTGGGAATTTTGGGAATTTTGGAAATTTTGGAAATTTTGGAAATTTTGGAAATTTTGGAAATTTTGGAAATTTTGGAAATTTTGAAAATTTTGGAAATTTTTGACATTTAGGAAATTTTTGACATTTTTGAAATTTTTGACATTTTCGACATTTTTAAAATTCTTGACTAAGGTTATTCTTTAAGGTTCTCGACTTTTTTCACTTTTATCACTTTGTCACTTTCACTTTTCACTACACTTCACTTCACTTTATTCTATTTTATATATTTTTTATTTCATTCCATTTTACATGTTTCTCAATCGTATGGGTGTCGCGTTTTCGTGACGTGACGCTTTTTCGTCACGTGACTTTTTTTCGCATAGGCCCCCATCCGCGAACCGTCCGATAAGGAACTTCGTTCCAAAACTACCACCGATTCTAACCCTACACCTCTGGCCCAAGAAGTATTATCACCGAAAAGAAATTCGACTGAACTTATTTTTTTCAAAAGAGTAATACATTATTAGATCTTAATTATACAAAATAATGCGTAGTTCTTCAAGAAGACATTGATATGTCTTCTTGAAGAACTACGCATTATCAGCTTGAGAGACAGATAATGTACCTATTATTTAATTACAAAGAAAAATAAATCCTAATCTGACTGCTTCACAAAACGTTTAATATGTTTTCCTACCTAAACGGTGTCCTATAAAAGTTAGATGATTTTGTAGTAGTTTTTTGGTTTAGGCCATGCATCTTTGTCCGTCATATATAGCCCTCGAACCTGCAATAACCCTATGACATTCATGACATTTTCAAATATTTATTAAGAGCCGGTAAAGGTAAATTTAAAGCATCGACGGGTAACATGTTATAAATACACCTTGACCAAAAAATTACAAATTATTTTAATACCAACTTTCAACATACAAACTTTCAACCCCCTTTTCATCCCTTCCAGGGTTGATTTTCGGGATGAAAACTATTCTTTGTCCTTTCCCGGGACTCAAACTATCTCTACACAAAATTTCATCAAAATCCGTTCAGCCGTTAACTAATAAAAAATTCTTGGAACGTGTTCTGTTATCGATTCTAAGTATCTCCAGCCAACTTTTTTCGAATATATTCCATGAACAGACTTTCGACCCTCTTCAACTTTATTACATGTATAGATATAGATAGTTTTTATAAAAAGTACCTTTCAGGCTTCACTTCCATTTTTTTTTTTCATTTTTTGGACCTACGGTTCTAAAGTAAGATGGGGGGAGGGGGGTTTGAAGATGAAACTATCCTTTGTCATTTCTCGGGACCCATACTATCTCTATACCAATTTTCATCTAAATCAGTTCAGCGGTAAAAAATCCTCATACCACCTTCTAACCCCCTTTTCACCCCCACAAGGGTTTGAAAACTATCCTATGACGTTTCTCGAGACTCAAATTATCTCCATACTCATTTCTATCTAAATCGTTTCAGCGGTTAAAAATTCTCCATACAAACTTTCAACCCCATTTTCACCCCCACCAGGGTTGATTTTCAGGATTAAAACTATATATTATCCTTTCCCAGGACTCATACTATATCTATACAAAATTTCATAAAAATCCGTTTAGCCGTTTTCACGTGATGCGCGGTCAAATAAACAGACAAACAGATAAACAGACAAACAGACAAAAATTCTGAAAATTGTTGGAACGTGTTCTGTTATCGATTCTAAGTATCCCCAGCCAACTTTTTTTCGATTATCTTCCATGTACAGACTTTCGACCCTCTTCAGCTTTATTATATGTATAGATGCATATCAATCTATCATGGATATACTTATATTACTTAGGAATGTATAGATTGTGTAGTAGTTAAGCGTATTCGCTAATAACGCTTATTGATTCTACTATTTATGCCACAAAACAACTCGAAAAAAAGCACACATTCAGCAAGTATTTACGTCAGGGTCCATTAAATTATTAAACTTTAACCCCTCAGTCTTTAAGTATAAATACTCGTAAACCCTAGTAAAGTAAAGCTGGGCGTCTTTATCCTCAAAGTTATTTAAGATAGGGTTATAACAATATTTTATCAGACAGGCAGTAAACGATGGGCTTTACCAAAGAGAATGTATAAATAGAGAAACACAGTCAAAGAATTTTTGATGCTCCAAGTTTGATAGCTTTACTTTACTAGGTGGCGCTGTTGCATTTTGCGATCACTCTGATTCAGATGACGCTTCAGAGTTACCGCATAATGTATGGGGGCGTACAGCGTCATCTAGTAAAGCTATCAAACTTGGAACCTCAAAAAGTTTTTAGACTGTGCTCCTCTATTTATACATTCTCTTTAGCTTTGCCTTCCCTAGGTACCTTATTTTTTTGTGGTTACTTAGCTAATAATGATGCGCTCAACTGTATCATAAAACATTATTATAAATATATATTAAATGTTATGTATCATAAAACATTATTAATATTATTATACATAAATGTACACAATGAGTTGCATAACAACCTTTACCTATACATTGGTATATGACAGGAATTCCCAACCTGTGGGGCGCGCCCCCCTTAGGGGGCGTAGAGTGACCTAAGGGGGGGCGCAGCAAGCTGCTCCAGATTTAAACTGTATAAGGCCTGTACCGCGGCGTGGTAGGTGCCCGGTTTTGACTCTCCATTTCGGCCCCTAGGCGGGCGTAGTGTTTTAGCATAATGTAAGGTGAGGCGCATAGGCAATCAAAGGCAAGCTGTAAACAGACGAACAATGAACATGTATTTAAATCTTTTAATGCAAAAAAGGCAAGCTAACCCAAGAAAAGAAATGGTAAAGCTGTAAAGGCAACTAATTAAGGCTTTAATCGATAATCGGTATATCCATTGCTCTATCTAAACCCTTAATCGACTCGGGTCTAATGTAGAGAACTAACGTTTGATGGTATATTTACGAATTGCTAGCCTTAACGATCGCTCGATAAATCGACGGAAATCGATACTATCGAGCCAATTCTTGGTCTATCGATAGTTGTAGGAGCTTCTCGACTAGTGGGGATTTAGATAATCCTAAATGGGATAGAATGCTGTTATTGTGAATGAAGTACTCAATTTGGACCTCTTAGCTAAGTCTACGTGTTTAATAACAGTGATGCCTGAAGATTTACGATAAAACTCTATTGAATGTTACAAACATTTCAGATCTTGTAGGAAACAGTTTTTTTTTTCGGTTAAATAGCACAATGTATTAACATTATATATAGTATATATACATATATAAATTATAGAATGTGTTATGGTTCATATCGTCACTAATTTGAAACGCTCGTATCTCGTAATGCTGCTTAAAATTGAAACACAAGTAACACAGAAATACGTTTTTATTAAAGTAGATAATTAACTTATCCATGCAGCTTACTTAGATTTTTTTTTTTCTAAGGGTAAAATACTTTGTCATTTTTATAACATTATGAAGGCATCAGCGACAGGTAAAAGTAAAATTAATAATTATATTATACCTAATACTCAAAGGGGCAACTTAATTGCAATGTTTTCACAACTTGTATGAATAATATCGAGTGCGAGGTATTTTGTATCAATATCCTCTTAACGTAAGTGCTTAATAACAGTTATCTAATCCTTCGTGAGAAACGAAACGCTTTTCTTTTCAAACAAATTACCATAGACACGCGTGACTTATGTTATTTAGTTAGCTAGAGTTGCTGATACGATAAGATGGTGCCGTAGATGCATTGATTTTCAACCGACTTCAAGATTTCGAAGGAGGAGGTTATCAATTCGTCGGGATCTTTGTTTTTGCTATTTTTTTTTTTTTTTTTTTTTATGTATGTTTACCGATTATTCGAAGACGGCTGGACCGATTTGGAAAATTCTTTTTTTGTTTGAAAGAGTATACTTTACAGGTGGTCCCATTGTAACCAGGTCAGGATCTGATGATGGGATCCTGGAGAAATCGAGGGAACTCTTCAACTATTAAAGGCACAACTATAGTGATTTGAGTATTTTTTTCAGCAGCTCGAGCATTTGGTGTTGGAAAGGTGGATGCTAAGTGAAGTCGGTTCTTTTTTGTTTAAAATTATATTATATGTAGTAAGTGGGATTTCGCAGCAATATTTCGATAAATTATGCAAAACGCTATGGGAGTATTTTTAAGAAACAAAGTTGTTGGTTTACATACTTTATATTCCTGTTTACAGGAAAACTTGACTATTCATGTAAGCGACAGCGAGAATAGTAATATTCTATAAAAAAAACTCCATAGGACTTTATCTCCTTGTATCTGGTTAACCAAAGTTGTAAAAAAGAACGTAACAGGATATAGTCACCAAATTAATTTCGACCTCAATTTTGTCTTGATTTATAGTGTTTAATGACCCTCTCGTCGGTACCCTAACTTACAAGCATATTTACAAGTGCACAGTTACACTACATGTTACGTGCTGCGCAGACGCATTGAGATGCGTTCGCGTGCAATACTTTCATTGCATGCAATTTAACGGATGCCGATTTTGAAATAGAAACTGAATTTCATTGTTGCGTAGAAACAGAAACTTTTTCACTGAAAACGTCTGCGTTGCGTAGTATGCGAGTATGCGTATTGATATTCCCGGAATCGAAGTGAAGTTTAAAGAACGTTACATGTCTGCCTATATAGGACAAATTCATGTGATTTCTCGTGTTTCTTCTACTACTAGTACTACTAATACAAAATAATATTAAAAAACACTAAGAGATTTCGAAGATACTTTTAAGAAACAGAATGTATGCAGTAAGAAAAGTGACTTGTCTTTAGAATCTTTTAGACCAAACACAGATAGAAATTAGATTACGGAATTTTTGGTGAATCATGATATTGTAACCTAAATAAAATATTACTATTATTCTACATAGACAAGGCTAACATACATTAGGATTAAGGAAGGTCTGCCTGTCTTTAATCATATAAAGATCAATGCCAAACCGTCGCCAAAGACAACTGAACGGATTGAGCGTTGTTTTTCGTCTAAAATTATCCCAGCCTCTGGTATGGGCACGTTTGGCCTCATAAATTGTTCGTTACATCATTACCGTCATTAGCGATCGCGTGACCAACGCCCATAAGAGAACTTGTCCCGATGTGTTTAGTGGCTGTTTAGGTTTTTCCTGGTCCAATTTATTAAAGAGATTCAGACTCATCAGATTCTAGTTATAAGTACAAACTTAATTTTGCCGCACCATTAATATGCGGAACCTAAAAAAATCGTTATGCGTCAATTTTTTTATTTATATCTACATTTCAACTTAATAATGGTTTAATGGCATCAATTTATCTCATAAGTTTTGCTTTTGCTACAAACTACGTAGATAACAGGAACTTATAGTAGAATTAGTAAGCATTTATAAAGTTTGTCCTAATTATATTAAATTATTTTAAACAAAAAAGAACCGACTTCACTTAGCCTGCACCTTTCCGAGGAAATGCTCAAGCTACTTTAAAAAATATTCATTCACTATAGGTGTGACCATAATATTTGAAGAGTTCCCTCGATTTCTCCAGGATCCCATAATCAGATCCTGACCTGTTTACAATGGGACCAACTGTGAAGTATACTCTTTCAAACAAAAAAAGAAATTTCCAAATCGGTCCAGCCGTCTTCGAATAATCGGTGAACATACACCAAAAACAAAGATACTGACGAATTGACTCCTTCTTCGAAATCTTGAAGTCGGTTGAAAAAGTGTTCTTCCAGGCATTTCTAGTCTCAAACACGGTTTTCACAAAAAAAAATACAAATCTTAAAAATGTCTAATGTCTATGTAAATAGGTAGACGCCTACGCCAAGTATGAAAAAAAAATTACAAGTTTTTAAAATGCCTAGTTGTCTACGTCTATGATTAGCCTCGCGTCTGCCTCTGGCATACATCTCTATTAAGAGCTTAAAATTCTCAAATCAAAAGGATATATATATATCTAAACTAGCCCCTAGCATCCAAATGTATTTGAAAAGAATGTTATAAATATTAGTAGTAACTAATCTGTTGGAAAACAGCGAGCCGTAACGATTAAACACAGCTCATAAATTATCACTATCGTTGCACAGCATGAAAGGAAAAACCTCGCGGCGGCAGCCTGCCCAACCTTAGGGCATTCAAATAAACTGTTATATTTCTGGCCTAGTATTAGCCAGAGCATCCGCTTCATCGCAGTCGCGGGTGCGATATCAGATGAAAAGATGTATTATTTATTACTTTCTGAAAGGTACACAAATAAATTATAGTTAATCAAAAAACAAAGTTACTTATCAATTAGTTCTCTTTTTAATATCAGTGAACTATACAGTCGCGAATTGTTCAGAAATTTAAGTACAATCCTCCTTTGTAGTAGATAAGTAGTAAGTAGAAAATGTCGCAGAAGAATATTTTATTACCAGGCAGTATCCTAACGCCTCAAATAATAACTGACATTACCGTATTCGCGCGCCTACGCTGCCGTAACCATGGCGACATTGCCGGCGGAATTCCAAGATGGCGGCTTATGAAGCTACCGGACTGAAGGATACAGTTTGACGACAGTAAACATGGAGGAAGTGAAGTAGATTAACCATTATGTTTAAGTCGTTCAAGTGGAAACTCAAATTGAGTTTAATGTAGGTACATATTTTGATTTAAGATTATATTCTCGATACTTACGTACGTTGTTAAATGATTAAGTAGGTAGGTGCCTATGTTTAATATTTATAAACTGTGCGCGGTACCTATACCTATATTTAATGCTATTTAAACACATGACAAAAATTTCTTAAAGTTTAAAAAACAACGACATCATTTATTCTAAAATAAAGTTAACTTTTTATCCGGTGATCGAGAATCAACCTAAATTGATTATAAGGTTTAGAAAAATGGTTTTATAATTTTATTTCAAATATTAGCATTATGCCTTGAATTTTGGTTTATAATAGCATATAATTTAGCCTAGGCATAACGAACTGTACCTTTGTACACTTGCATTAAAAAACCAAAATGAATCACAACCAATGTCTATCATTAGATTCATTAGCTGAACTCTCACACTAACACTACACTTTCAATCGACCTACTTAAACGTTTCTCTAGCGCGTATGGGACCACAGCATAGATATCCGCTACGTCGCATAAAAATATATTCAATGCAGCAGAGATAAGACTCAATTTCAGCTATTTAACATATTTCATAACACACGAAACGAACAATTCGTTACAACTTGCACTTCGTCGAGCAGAGGTTATTTAATGAGTAGTTGATTTACTTATTTTCATATGGTCAAATCTAATTGGATAATTTGAATTTGAAATAAGGACAAGGACAAATGATCGTTCGATAATTGCTATGCTGCATTGTTCCGTATATGTCCATCTAATCTCTCATTATGACATAACGCATAGTGGTAGGTGCAATAAGGTATACTTTACTTTAATACATTAACTTATAGATGTAGTCGTATAAAGGCAATGTCAAACATCTTTAACGTGACAAAAAATGGTGAGCAGGTTTTCACTGACAAGTGCATAGTGCGACTTTATCTTTATGACTCTTATTTAACGTTTTACTCCACGTAAATATTTCCAAATTCACTCACCAAGCTCACCTTCGCGATGGGCTGAGCAGTTGTCTGCAGTGAATACGATAAAGAATTACAGTATACAAAGCCTTTATATTGCGTAGCTATCACTAGCTATAGTTGGCCGCTCGTAATCGTGAGTTCGTGACATCGCAATGCGTCAGGTGTCGACACTACAATTCAATTGTACACTTTTTAAAACGGCATTTTGCTTACAGGTTTTAAACGTGCAAATGATCTTTTTTGTTTCTTCATTATCATGATACAAATGAATGGTATTTGGCATTTTAAAAAAGGATATATTGGTTACAGATTAGGCTTAGAGTAACAATAAAATTATGTTAAAGAAATAGGGCTGATAAAATGTTGTATAAAAGTTGAAATGTGTGCTGTGAAAGTGTGAAATGTTTAGAAATAAAACAGTTAACCAGTTTTTGCCACTGCCACCATTGCAAATACATTCATCAGTAGTATGTACCACAGTACGAGTATATAGTATCTACGGTTTTTAGCAATGACTTTCATTAACTTACTTTTATTAACTTTAAGAAAGATAAAGCTGATAAAGGGTGTCTTTGTCATGATAAAAATAATATAACCTTCTTGGGAATGTAGGAAGATCACTTTTTCAGTGCCATCCAGTTAATAATGGGATCGATTGACATAAAAATCTTTTTTAGAATTTTTTAGATTTTCTGGCCGACTGTATTGTTTTTTTCTAAAATCTGGAAATAACAATCATCGCTACTTAAACAGTTAGGGAAGATTTTCGTGTAGCACGGGTAGCACCATGGAATCTTGTTGCTGCCCTCTCTGACCCATTTAGAATCAAACCCGTATTAATTAGCAATTACTGATACTTAAATATTTCAAGTAACTTTTCAGTAACTTGATCGATAGCTATTTCGATACTTGATGTATCGTAATATCTTCTTTATTAGAACAATCTATTAGATTTAAAATTAGTAGATAAGTCATCAGTGTCATCACCAGTTATGTAATTAAATGTTATTATAATGCAAATCAAGTTTGATAATGATTGATGATCATTATAATAAAATAATCGTTTTGTTTGAGCCTTGTTGAAACTTATTAGGTGTTATATTTGCATTATAAAATATGGAGATGAATATTATGTATCTTAATGGTAGAATGAAAAAATGGCAACGTGACATCATAATGCCAATCTTGATCTCAAAATAAGTTCTATATACTAGATATGCACACGATATCCACATAGCATATGTGAGTCCACTTTTTCAAGTTACAAGGACACTTCACAACTTCACTAAAAGATAGCTTATAGTGTGTGGTTTTAAGAAGTATTAATAACTCCATATCGACAAGTTGGGACCTTTTTCCCTGGACTGACACATATATATACCTATACCAGATTTTGATAGTACGGTAACCCATATTTGGTCTGTGGGTAAACAAAAGGTTTGTAAGTTATCGTCATGACTATTCTGTCCTACTTTACCTTATCCTGCCATCTAAGTTTAGTTACAAAGTAAGGCTAACACCCGCCAAATTTCTGAAAATACTATACTTTATTTGAGGTGCGCAAGATTGTCGCACGGGACGGTAAAACGCGCCGCGCAGGATAGAAACGGCGCGTACGCCGAAAGCGCGCCTGCGGCTCTCGGGCACTGTTTAATTTTCAATTTAGATCGCAATATGCGATGCGCCCAAACTGGCATCACTCCCGATAGATTTATGCGCCTTATTTATAACTACTTCAATATCGCGGGAATATATTAAAAGAAATTAACTCGCGAGTTATGGGGGAGATAAGACTTAATGAAAGTTTTCGTCGGAGTAATTGTTAGGTAGGTAGATTGTTTCGGGAATTATGTTTGTGTGTATGTAAACAACTTGCTTATAAAACACTGATTTAAACTTTCACGGTTTTTACACATATCTATTTGTAATAACGGGACTTAACCGCGTATATATTTCTAAAAATTACCTTCGACGTTTCGAGGACGACATTGTCCCCGTGGTCCTGAAGAAAGACTCTTTCTTCAGGACCCCCGTTATTCCCGTTTCCCGTTATTATAAATAGATAACTTGCTTATAAAATATAAGTTCCTTTATTAAGGAATAGTTTACTTGCATGAAACGACGTTTTATAATTTACTAGTTCAATAAAGGTGTACGGGTATTTATTTACGTTTAGGCGTGAAAGAAATCAGGATACTTAATAAAACATAAGTAATACAAGTATTTACAAATGATGGTATAAAATGGTAAATATTTACTGCCATTCAATATTATTTTACTATCGGTAGACATTGAAACTAACCAACTTTCGACCCCTTGGGATGCCGGAAATAGTCATGGCAATAAAATCGCAATAATCTGCGAATCTATACTAATTGGTATATAACAAATTTAACAGATATTGGCTTCTAGTTTATTTCCTCCCAAACCGCTAACGCGGTAAAAGTTTATGCTTCCACCACGTAAGTTTTTTTATTTAATTTGGGAATTGGGACCAGTGATATGACCAACACTTAAAGATTAAAAAATTGTGCACTTACCTTTAAAATACAGCTGCCGACGGCTTCGCTTTCCTGGACCGTCACGTTGTAGAAGGACTGGTCGAAGATCGGCTCGTTGTCGTTCACATCAAGCACTGTCACTATCAATGTCGCTGTCGACGTCAACGGAGGGTTGCCCCGGTCTTTCGCACCCACCGTCAGGCGAGGCATCGGGTTTGTCTCGCAGTCAACTTTAGCCTTCGTAGTCACTAAACCTGAACGCTCGTCTATTGCAAACCAGTCGGATTGCGGCGTCGGAAGCAATGAATAACGAATTTCAGAGTTCTCAGCTTCATCCACATCAGTGGCGGAAACTTGGACAACCGGCGTACCAGGTGTCGCAGCTTCCAGAACGTTTGCTTTATATTCCGATTCCAGAAATACCGGAGCGTTATCGTTTACGTCGGTGACGCGGAGGCTTATGATTCTCGATGCGTGCAGCGGCGGTGAGCCTTTATCAGTAGCTACTACGTTCAAGGTGTATGAAGGCTGAGATTCCCTATCTAGTGGCAAAGCTACTACTACCAAATATATTATATTGTCATGTGTCCGCAAATCGAAGTGACCGTCGCCTCCACTGAGCGTGACATTCACGTTTGAGTATTCCGTCTTGGAGTCTGGATCGTGAACAGATATCCTAGCCACGAATTCATCTAAACGCGCAGACTCTGAAATCTTCGGAGTAGCATCATCGCTTAGAAAAATAACATCTATAGTCGGTTGATTGTCGTTAACATCTGTAACTCTGATTGAGACAAATGCAGTTGTCTCCAGAGGCTGCGCGCCCTTGTCCCTAGCCACAACAACAAGTTCGTGTAACTCTTTCGTTTCAAAGTCCAAAGCTTTGTTCACAATAATTTCACCTGTTTCTGGATCTATTTTGAACATGTTCTCCTTGTCGCTTTGTCTTCTGTTTATCGAATATTCAATCTGGCCGTTTTCGCCAGAATCAGCGTCGGTCGCAGATACTTTCAAAACGGGCGTGCCAACAGTAGCATTCTCCGCTATGCTCGCAGAATACACGCTCTCGGTAAAAATAGGTGGGCTATCATTAACATCTAAAATAGTTATATTTACAGACATAGTACCTCTTAAGGGAGGTGTGCCTCCATCTAGTGCCTCAATGACCAATTCATAATGGTCGGTAGTCTCTCTGTCTAAAAATCCGTTTATTTGCAAGTCTAAATACAAAACTCCATCTCGTTCTCTATGAGAGGATAGCCTAAAGGCATTGTCCGTATTCCCAGACACGATATTGTATCTTTGAGTATTGAACACTCCTAAATCCTGATCTTTCGCAGGATTTAGTTTCCTCTTAACATCACGCGGAGTATTCTCTGAGAACTCCACATTCATGACGGGTGTAGGAAAAGTCGGTGCGTTATCATTTTCATCAGAAACTCTTACAACGACTCTGACATTGTCCCCGGTTGCCGGAATCGCCACAAACGCGTATTGGTCTCTATTCTCTCTGTCCAGGGGGACTCTAGTCCTGATTTCTCCTGTGTGGGGGTCTATTCTGAGATCATCGTGGACAGCGGAGCCCGGGACGGGCACGATGGTGTAGGGCGGCGCCGCGTCGGGCAGCTCGTCCCCCAGGTGGCCAATCAAGGTGCCTGTTCGTGCGTTCTCGCGAACGACAAATTCGCGCACGTGCTCGCCCGCCGCGCTCGCGACGAGCAGCAGTGCATACGCGACCCACATCGCGCTCGCTTCACCGCGTGCACATTTTCACTTGTCCCTGTAATAAAAAAAGTAACGCGTTAACCATACATATAATATAAATAAAAAGACATGAACTACTCTACCATGCCATGTTGGTTGATGTGTAAAGAAAGTTTCGGGCAATTTATTATTTTAAGTTTATTTCTTGCTGCCGTAAGAATTGTTAATTAGGTTAAGCGTATGTTTGATAGGCAATTCTCTATACATTAATTACAAAGCGCGATAATTATAATACTGTCGAAAACATTACGTCACCTAAAAGGCCTGTAACTATTCAAATTATACATGTAAAAAAACTTTAACTTTCGCCGGTTAAACGAGTCTGATAGTTAATTGCCCAGATCTCTATCAGTAGAATGGTAGCGATTCCATTTAGCTACTCCATCGCAAAGTTAGTTCAGTCGCCGGTTGAAACAGGAATTAAACGTAACTGCGTACTAATTTAAAGCCCACCGAGTGATGACAGCGACACAGCTACCAGCAAAAATAACTTTGTACTAACGCATCTGCATCTTAATGATTTACAACTTTAAGTTAAACTACATTGAGTAGAAATTAAAATATAATAAGGCTCGAGTTGTAAACGTTACGATGAAAACCGGCCAAGAGCGTGTCGGGCCACGCTCAGTGTAGGGTTCCGTAGTTTTCCGTCCGTCACAGTAAGCGTCCCCACTTAAGAGTTAATAACACCGCCATGTAGGATATGATATGAGAGTTCCACGTACAGCGACATCTATCGGCAAATTAAGTAAACTATTGCGCGCGAGCTTAAAGTATGGAAGATGATTTTTATGGAATAATTCTTTATTGCGTGAACCGATTTTCACCGTTTTTACTTTATTTGAAAGCACGTCATTTCATTGTAATTTTGTAGAAATTACAGGTACAATAAACCTGCTTATACGGTTAAATTACAAACTTAGTTCAGAAATTATTTTGTAATTTTTTTACAAAACCTATTCATCCTATCAAGTTCAAAATAATTTTCCTAGAAAGTTTTTATAAAGTTCTACTTTTGAGATTTTTTTCATATTTTTAAAACTTATGGTTCAAAAGTTAGAGGGGGGGACGCATATTTTTTTACTTCTGGAGCGATTATTTCCGAAAATATTTACATTATCGAAAAATGATTTTAGCAAACCCCTATTCATTTTTAAATACCTATCCAACAATATATCACACGTTAGGGTTGAAATGAAAAAAAAAATCACTCCCCACTTTACGTATAGGGGAGGTACCCTAATAAATAAAAAAAATCCACTTTTTATTTTACCACTTTGTCGGCGTGATTGATATACATATTAGTACCAAATTTCAGCTTTCTAGTGCTAACGGTCACTGAGATTATCCGCGGACGGACGGACGGACGGACGGGCAGACATGGCGAAACTATAAGGGTTCCTAGTTGACTACGGAACCCTAAAAAAGATGATTTCTTGCGGTTTTAATAATTCAGGATATAAAGTTAGAACAGTTTTTTTAACATATCTTTATAATGATTGGTTGTTTTGTAATATAACTGTGAATTTAAAATAACGCTGTTTGCTAAAAGTAGGAAGTTGTTGTTTGTTTTTATTGTGATAATTTACATATTTGTAAAATAACGTTGATCCTATATTTATTTATCTTTCTAATATGTCCGAATCGTACCTATAGAATAAACACTCAAGCAACATTTGTGCATCGTAATAAATTCTTAATATAAAAAAACCTTAAAAACATATCATAACGGATACGTATGGATAGGTTTTCTTATTATTATAAATATTATAATACTGATGAACTCAAACAAAGTATGAATATCACGTACTCGTCTACAAATGTCCACGATATCTACAGAAAGGACAAGCGACAAAAACCGGGGAATGTCACGTCAACATTTAAATGGAAACTAGTATTGAAAGATGGAATTGCAACAATTCGTATATTAATTTATTATTGACCAAAAAAAGCGTGTAGGTTTGCCTGTGGAGCCGATGTTCAGATTAATTTTTACTGGTGAATGAAGAAATTAAATTCTTTGTATGTAAGTACCTACGTACTTAGTTGTAATCCAATATTTATAAATACAAATGCTAGTATGTTTAGATATTTAGATGTTTGTTTTTCCTTGACGCAAAAGCGGCTGAATGGATTTAGATTTTCAAATTTAGAAAACAGGTACCAAGCCAGGCAGGTTTAGTACCCGGAAAAGTACAAAGAGTACTTTCATCTCTGAATACATTCCCTAGGGGGTAAATTGAGGGTTCAAAGTACGGAATTATTATGCGAGGCAGGGACCGGCCCGCTATCCCTTATAAAGGATTTTGTATGGGTTTTGCATAAGGCTTAATTAACCATACCCTTTCCCCGACGATACCCTTTCATATTGCTTTTAAAGCCCTTATATAAAGGCTAGCACCGCTATCCCAATACCCTTACGAAACCCTTATCATCCGCTCACCAAACCCTACATATCGCTTATAAGTGTTAGCCTTATATAAGGGCTTCCCTTTTAGCATACTGCGTGCTAATTTAAATCGTCTACCTTGTTCATAAATCACACATTCCTCCGAATCCACGCGCTCGATGTTCGCGCGCTTCGAAATGATCGAAGCCGCTGTAGATGAAATACGGTTCAATTTTCAATGGCAAAATGCTGTGATGGCTGTTTCTTACTTTGCGCGGGTCGAGCGACTCGAGCGCATCGTCACGGCGCTTTTTTTTTAAGTCTTAGACACGTGCCAATGTTATCATTATTTATTATTAGATGTCAAAGTGGAGTGAAAATAAACATCATGATAAGTGAATTATTATGTTTAGAACACTTTAGACCTACTTGCTGTATGTATAGTGTATAACTCCGTATGTCAAGCGCGCTTTAATGTCGTTTGCCCAATATTACAGGGTTGCATGTTTTACTTTAATCGAATTGAAATTTGAACCTCTATTGAAAGTCTAAATTTAACTATCCTCAAAATCTAACATAGAACCCTGTAATATTAGGCCAGCAATATACGACCTATACATATATGAAGCGATACAGCAAGGTAAACGAGATGGCGTGGGCCATAGAATAATAAGAAAGCATGGAATGCCATTTCAAAAAACCTATTAGTAATAAGTTTTAAGCAAGGTTTATCAAAACTTGTTGAGCGCACTTTAACACTTTATACGGCAGCGGTCTCAAAAAAGACTGCCTGGAACATCATCTTTTTGTATTTTTTTCTTGTACAGAATTTTTAGGACTATAGGAATTTTTAGGATTGGCGATGAGGATTTTTGTCAGTCTTGCCCGGTAAAGAGTTAAACTTATTTTAATTCACATTCTACATTTTCAGTGTGAATTTTTCATTTTAAGCAAATACTTATTTTTATTTTATTTTCATTTTATTTTCATTTTATTTTCGTTTTATTTTCGTTTTATTTTCGTTTTATTTTCGTTTTATTTTCGTTTTATTTTCGTTTTATTTTCGTTTTATTTTCGTTTTATTTTCGTAATATTTTCGTTTTATTTTCGTAATATTTTCGTTTTATTTTCGTTTTATTTACGTAATATTTTCGTTTTATTTTCGTTTTATTTTCGTTTTTTTTTTTCGTTTTATTTTCGATTTATTTTCGTCTTATTTTCGTTTTATTTTCATTTTATTTTCATTTGATTTTATTTTCACTTTATTTTCATTTTATTTTCTTTTTGTTTTCATTTTATTTCCATTTTATTTCCACTTTATTTCCATTTTATTTTCATTTTATTTTCATTTTATTTTCATTTTATTTTCATTTTATTTTCATTTTATTTTCATTTTATTTTCATTTTATTTTCATTTTATTTTCATTTTATTTTCATTTTATTTTCATTTTATTTTCATTTTATTTTCATTTTATTTTCATTTTATTTTCATTTTATTTTCATTTTATTTTCATTTTATTTCCATTTTATTTCCATTTTATTTTCATTTTATTTTCATTTTATTTTCATTTTATTTTCATTTTATTTTCATTTTATTTTCATTTTATTTTCATTTTATTTTCATTTTATTTTCATTTTATTTTCATTTTATTTTCATTTTATTTTCATTTTATTTTCATTTTATTTTCATTTTATTTTCATTTTATTTTCATTTTATTTTCATTTTATTTTCATTTTATTTTCATTTTATTTTCATTTTATTTTCATTTTAATTTCATTTTATTTTCATTTTATTTTCATTTTATTTT
Source organism: Pammene aurita (assembly GCA_947086415.1). Classification (NCBI taxonomy): domain Eukaryota; kingdom Metazoa; phylum Arthropoda; class Insecta; order Lepidoptera; family Tortricidae; genus Pammene; species Pammene aurita. The sequence continues at coordinate 28,405,101 of OX352290.1, read as the reverse complement.
CACTTTATTTTCACTTTATTTTCATTTTATTTTCATTTTATTTTCATTTTATTTTTTTATTTTTTTCATTTTTTTTTTCATTTTATTTTCATTTTATTTTCATTTTATTTTCATTTTATTGTCATTTTATTTTCATTTTATTTTCATTTTATTTTCACTTTATTTTCATTTTATTTTCACTTTATTTTCACTTTATTTTCACTTTATTTACATTTTATTTTCATTTTATTTTCGCTTTATTTTCATTTTATTTTCATTTTATTTTCATTTTATTTTCATTTTATTTTCATTTTTTTTTTTTCTTTTTTTTTTCTTTTTTTTTTTTCATTTTATTGTTTTTTTATTTTCATTTTATTTTCATTTTATTTTCACTTTATTTTCACTTTATTTTCACTTTATTTACATTTTATTTTCATTTTATTTTCATTTTATTTTCATTTTGTTTTCATTTTATTTTAATTTTTTTTTTTTTTTTTTTATTATTTATTCCGTTCAGTCAGACAGCTCAACTACGATGCGCGGCAAAAGCAACTGGTAGTTGTAGTCGTACTAGTATGTTGTATATATGGTAAGCGAATATAATGATTTTAACGGCCTCCTAGCCCAGTTGGTAGTGACCCTGCCCACGAAGCAGGAGGTCCCGGGTTCGAATCCTGGTCAGGGCATTTATTTGTGTGTTTATCACAGATATTTGTTCCTGAGTTATGGATGTTTTCTATGTATTTAAGTATTTATCCATATTTATCTATTATATATATCGTCGTCTAGTACCCATAACACAAGCCTTATTGAGCTTACTGTGGGCCTAGGTCGATCTGTGTAAGATTGTACTATAATATATATATATATATTTATTTAACAAACCCTTCCCGTACGTATTGTCTTTCCTTTTCATACACTACCGATATACACTTTCTTTCTCGTTCACGCAAGGCTCAACTACGACATTACTAAAGGGAAAGCCTTATAAAAAGCGCTTAATGATAAGGGTAACCCTTATTAAGGGCTAGCTTTATATTTGGCTAAGTTTTATGATAAGGGTTAGTCAAACGAATGTGTTAGCAGTTCAAAAGGGAAAGTCTCTCAATCGGTTAGCCGTATATAAGGGACGCCCATTGAAAGGCTTTTATCGCGGAAAGGGTTGTCCGGTCCCTGTGCGAGAGGGGCGGGGCGAGAGGAACTTCTAGGAGGACGAAGCCGCGAACTCAGCCAAAAATAAGCTAGATGATTTTTTATGTATGGTATCAATCGACTTGTTTGTACAAAATCAAAAACTTAAGAAAGTCTGACATTGTCTGTCTGGCCGCTCAAAACGCTCCTTTAAAATTAAATAAATATGTAGTAGCATCACGACATAAGTAGTTGCACTTTTTAAACTTGCTATTTTGACCGTGAACTACTGCGTTTATGTATATAATAGTTGCCATACAAATTATTTAGCATTAAAATGTTATTCATCGAATGATGTATCTTTTTTTACTATTGCGTACTTTAAAAAAATCGGAGGCCGGTGTATCTTTGCATGATGGCAATAGATTTTATATTTTGACATTATTGAGATATTATGTTGCCCATTTTGTAACAATTTAACTTGATTGCAAAATTTAAAATGTGTCAAATCCGAAATTATGATTCATGAATGGTCTAGATTTTAGCGAGAAAGAGCAATGAAGTTATTATTTTTCAACTGCAATAAGGAATGATATGTTGGAAAGTATTTGTGACGCTTGTTCTGTAACTTATTAAGCCTGTCCTTTAAAGGTTCGATTATTATTAACATACTTGCTTCATAACCAGCGTACGTAGAGTAAGGTTTTACATCTTTACACAAATGCACGCAGTAAAATGCTTGTTAATATTTTTAATATTACATTACACCACCTGTACCTCCCTCACAAAAGTGACAAACATATGACACACATTCATTACAAACACTATCAAAAAAGGGGGACATACCCACCGTAACCTACCCTGTTCGTATTTAGTTGTAATTGTTAGCTGATACCATGTTAGATTAAAACCGCACATTTAGTGTTATTTTCTACTTAATAAATACTTAAAAATAACTTTATGTTTATCCTTAAAATTGAGCCAAATAATAAATTTTCTATATAAATTATAAATTTTAATTTAGTGTCGATTTCAGATGTATTTATTTTTCACCAGCCGCCGCCCACGGCCTTATCTGCATAGATCTCGTTAACACTTACAACCCCTTTTTTACCCCCTCAGAGGTTAAATTTAAAAAAATAATTGCTATTGGAGCCTCAAGATATATGAAGAATATTTTAGATAAGAACCTTGAGAAACATCGGTATCTGATCGGTCCATCTCATGGGAGGCTTACAACGTGGTCTCGAACCATCAACTCTACCCTGCATTACAAGACGTTCGATCGAGAGGTTTTCACCTCGAGTCACGTGACGAAAGAACGTCAGTATACGCTCCTGAACTTGAAAGTTTACTTACAGTTGCTTTTACCCTGTTCTAAAATTTATTTCAGGATGAAAGAAAATCTCTGCTAGGATCTTCGGCTGGTACTCGTATTTTATCTTAGGATGTTTAGTCCCGTTCCCGTTGCAGATATTATGACTTAACTCATAAAAGTAAGATATAATATAAATATGCAATACGTAGGCGGATATATTAAGTAAAAGCTAACGGTTTCATACTAATCACGTCGCCATTATCCGTTCGTTCTTGTCATCGGTAAAAAACCGGTATATTCGAAACGGATTAACTTCTTATCTAAGATTTATTTTTTAAACAGATATTATTGTGCGCTTTTATTCTGTCTAATTAGTATTATTAGAACACTCATCAATTATTCATAAATATAAAGTTTTATTGATTTAGAAATAAGATCGTAAGTTCATAAACTATAATCAATCCATCGGCACTTAGCATGGCCAGGCCAACTCGGAAATGTCTTTTTGCCTGCGCTACAGTTACATCGGAAAATCTCTCGCGGGTTTTTATTCTTATGTCATTTGCAAAGCCCGGATGACGGGAGCAAATATGCACTTTTTTCTAGTGCTTAGTTAAATATCGACTATTCTATCGACATCCGTACCTACGAACAATTTTTGAATCAGAAATTTATTGATCATAAGTTATGAGAAAAGTATTTTATTTATTTATTTAAACTTTATTGCACATAAGGAAACTTAACGTACAAAAGGTGGACTTAATGCCATAAGGCATTCTCTACCAGTCAACCTTTAGGGCAAAACAGAGAAGATTGTAGGCGGTGCATCTAAAGAAATTAATAACAAAAAGTTATTCTATTATCCTAGTCATACACATAAAATATATAAACTAGAATACATAAGCTATATAAATATAAAACTACTACATATATAATAATATACATACACACAAATACTTATATATGTAATTTTTTCTCGCCAAGAAAAGCACTTTTGGAGAAGATACAGAAAATTTTACTTTGAGCTACCAGCAAAGAAAGCTCGCACAGACCTTTTAAAAACGTAGCTCGATGGAGCTTTCCTAATTTCTGTGGGAAGACCGTTCCAAAGACGAGCCACCTGAATAGAAAACGAATTAGAGATGAAACCTGTACGATGAAGCGGGATAGAGAGGGTTAGATTACTCGCGGAGCGCAATTGATGGTCACGGGAAGTATAAAGAAAGTGAAAGAATGATTTGAGATATTCAGGGGCCTGCGGATTATTAAGTATGGAGAATAACGTACAAAGCATGCGGACATCACGCCTTTGACGTATGGGGAACCAGCCAAGCTGCTTACGAAAAGAAGACACATGGTCATATTTCCGGAGACAGAAGATGAAACGTATGCAGTTATTCAGTAGTCGGTCCAACTTGCCAAGCAGCTCTTCGCACACATCACCATAATCGACAATAGGTAATACAAGGGTATTTATCAATAAAATCTTGGTTTTAACTGGTAGAAAATGCTTCAGCTTGTTTAATGAGTGAAGGGTACCCGTTACTTTCCGACTTATTTCAGCAACTTGAGGTCTCCAACTTAGAGTGCTGTCCAAATGTACACCTAGGTCTTAACACTTTGGCTAAATGGAATTGGAATATTGTCAAAATTCACTGGTGTGATGGTGTTAAGGTCTAGTTTTGCGAGCTGTCGAGAACTACCGATCACGATAGCCTGACACTTTGAGGGATTTACGAACAGCCCGAACTTCTCGGACCACTGTTTAATATGCAAGAGGTCCTGGTTTAACCTTTTGACAGTAGCCAAGATGTCCGGTACCTTGCAGTGGTCGTAAAGCTGCAAATCATCGGCATATAGGTGGTAAGCGCAGCGAAGATCAGGGGTGACGAAATTAATACATGTAGAAAAAAGAAGTGGGGAGAGAATACCACCCTGAGGTACACCAGTAGCAAGGTCACACCAGTCTGACACGGACGGTCAACACGGACCGCTTGCTGGCGCCCCCCAAGGTAGGCAGAAAACCAATTAAGTGCCAAAGGAGAGATATTAAGATGCTTAAGTAGGGCAAGGAGAATGTCGTGGTCAACAGTGTTAAAGGCGTTTGAGAGGTGAAACAGAATTAGTACTGTGACCATTTGATTCTCCATGCCGCTTCTTATGTCCTCAGTCACCTTCAGTAGCGCCGTGCACGTGCTATGACTTGATCGAAAACCAGACTGGAAGGGGCTAAGCAATTTATGGGAGTAAATGTATTGAGAAAGCTGCTTATGCGCCACCGCTTCAGCGATTTTCGACATAAAGGGGAGGATAGAGATGGGTCGAAAATTGCTAGGCGAAGTGGGATTATTAATTTTGGGAAGAGGGATAACAAAAGCTTTCCGCCAAAGTGAAGGAAATTCGCCAGAGACCAAAGAGAAGTTGATGATGTGAGTAATTACAGGAAGCACAGAGTCCAAAACTGAGACAATCATGTAACGACTCACATCATCACAACCCACGGCTTTAGATTTGATGGCTCGAACAATCTTTTCTACTTCGGTTTGAGAGGTTGGGTGGAATGTAAAAAAATCAGACAAACAAGAGGGTAAGGACAAAATACCTGAAATAGTAACGGCCTTTATACGGTTGTTGACACCAAGGGCAGACGAAAAGTGCGAATTGAGGTCATTAAGCGAGAAAGACGTGGCATCGCATCCTTTAATTTGCCTCCCAAAGCCAAGTGATCTCAGAAACTTCCAAGTATCTATTTAAAAGAATGTCACTCTTATTTTATTATTACGATCATTCCCATGAGTATGATAATATTGATAATAATTATAGTATGTAAGTAATTAGTTAACTGAAATTATATTTAATGTAAGCTTACCTAGATACCTGATGTAATATTGTGTGACATGTATGATAATGAGTTTGATCAATAAATTTCTGATTCAAAAATTGTTCGTATGAATGTCGATAGATTAGTCGATATTTAATTAAGCACTAGTAAAAGTGCATTTTTGCTCCCGTCATCCGGGCTTTGGACTCATTTGCCATATCAGAATACAATCACTATCGTCGTCAATAACCTGTATTTATTTTATTAACTGTGGTGATATGTTGCAGTGAACATTGTGTACAATATTATGTCGAAATAAAACCATTCATAAATCAAAAATATTAAAATACTAGCTTAATGGCCTGTTTCACAATCTCCAGTTAAAGCATATCTGTCAGATAAATTTTTGCTGTCCTTTTCTTTTATATGACTAGAGAAAAGGATAGCAATCATTTTAACTGGCAGATAAGTTTATTTGGAGATTGTGAAATAGGCCCTAAGTAAAATGTTCTGACTGTGGTAAGTTTGGCAATTACAAACTCAAGATCGTAATTATTAAACTCCTAATTTGATGTTTTTTTTAAGTAAAGTAAGCCAGTAAAAGCCGAGGCAGTATTTCTCAAACAAAAATTTGATACCAATATAATTTAATTTAATACGATATTATGAATTTACTTAAGTGTTTTTTTCTTGTGCTTGAGTAAATCTGGCTGTGATTACGCTTCGGCCACGTAATACACGTTTCGAACTTGAACGCCCGACGGTCGTCCAATGTATGGCGGTCGCCGGCGTCTGCCGACCACCATAAATTGGTTGAGCTACGAGCGGGCCTTCCATGACCCTCGGTAGAGCGAGCGAGAGCACGCAATCAATACGTTTTAAATATCATATCCAAATGCACATTTAAGAATAAGCGCTCGTGCATTAATAAGATACGCGACTTATTTGCATCGGAATCGTTCATTTGGAGACCGACCAAGTTGTTTCAACTGGTCTTACATTTTATTATCACTGATAACTGTGAGGCGCTCAGACTTAACTCAGCCAAGTAACGAAGTTTCCATGTTTAATTCTTGTTATGTACATATATAAAATCTTAAAAACGTATGAGTAATTAGAAGTTATTCAAAGCAAACATGGGGCAATCCATATAGATATCTTTTAAAATGTAAAAAATCTGGTGCTGTCTGTTAACATACTGGAATTTTTACTAAATATGAACACTAAGACAATCTAGAATTTGTAAGACCTAATTCAGTCCCTTGCCTTTTTTGAAGGAATAGACAATTATTTGCCGGTATTTAAAATGGTTGTTGGTGCACGTGGGAGGTAAGTCAAACAGCTCAGGTATTAAAATGCATTTAGGGTGGAGACAAGTGTTGTCTTTGTTAAAACTCTACATTATCCGCGGCAGGTAGGTCGGCATTGAAAAAATAAACATCCCGCCGAATAAAAAATGACAGCTGCCTTTCGCTATAAGCTTTTATACTATAAATATGCATATCTTCTTTTCGGCAGCTTTAATATATTATGTATACAGCTTAAAGATATTTAACAATTTAAAGGCTAATTCCAAATTGATTCCGACGGAACTAACGGGACTGATTTAGTCATATTGTAGGTTTTTTATGGGTCAAAGGCAGGATTAATGCCTAATGGATGCTGAATATATCTTTCTTGTCGTAAAGTTAAGGATCATCCACGCTGTTATGTTCATTTCCGACACTTCAGTTTTTATAGAAAGTATCACTGAGGATCCACAGAGGTGACCTCCGTATACTTTCTATACAAAGTGAAGTATCGGAATCGTGTAGGACACGGAACATAACAGCGTGAATCATCCTTTAAGAGCATGAAAGGAATGATTATGGGACCGCTGTATGTGCTGTATTTTAATAATACAAAAAAAAATTGCATGCCTATTTTATTGGCGAAATGGGCTGAACTCACAACATTGTATATTTACACCTTATCTCTGGACCACATTTCTAGCAAATAAATTTCTTATTCTTATAATCGCCCCAGTTTCCTTAATTTCGTCACTTCCGGCCTTTAATGAATAAAGTAAAGATAGATACTTCTGCACATGCAAATATGTACATGTATTTAATCATATTAAAACGTGTTCAAATATATGTGTATCTAATATAAAAATAACTGTTTTATTTAAATGGCGTATGCACTCTGATGTATGTATGAACAACATTAACCCATTGAATCTACATATTAGGTATGATCATCGCTTCGCTCACCACTCGAGAAAGAGCCGCGGCCGACGCGGCGGATATAAACTCCTCTAATTACTACGCTATATAAATAAGGAGAGAGAAGCTCAATTAGCCCTGGCCAAGACTCGGATGGTTTGTGCCAATAAAATCTGCTTTTTATGAGCAAAAATAATACGTTTGTGTACGTGATCTGCCCCGCAATGCCGCGATAGAACAGATAACCTTAAAGAACAGCCGACCATATATTTTAAGTAATACTTACACGGAATAAAGGCGCGTAATCGTTTCGTATTTCCGGAAGATGACTTAAACTATGCCATTTTGTAGCACCTATGACAGCATTACAAGCTTAGTGGACTAATTAGCTTTTTAAATCCATATCTTAATACAAGAAGACAGGAACCCCTTTCCCGTTTCGCAAATAAGTGATGTAATTTTTGTTCTTATTTGTTATCTTTTATCTATTATATGAACATAAATACATACCTACAGGTAAGTATTCTCTGTACTAAGGCTAGAGGAACAGATAAAGGAGGCCTATATCAGTAAAATAGTTATTTCATTATAAACATATAACTTTTTAAATTGATTATACTTAGGCTATCAAAAGGTATAAATTCAAACTTAAAATATTATAGTGTCAGCGTCACTAAATCAATTCCTCTTTAGGGTTCTAATCTTTCGATCAACTTCAAAACATGTGTATTTTATACAATTTATTAACAATAGTTTAATTCAAGTAATTATAGAACTTCAATTTACTAATTAATTATACAGATATACAAAAACCAACTCTGCAAATGGGCAATTATGAAATTTTGATACCAAAAGTGTCACCGAATAAAAGCAATTTCTAAGCAAATTATCGCCAAGAATCCAGAGGCGCGCGCGCCGCCGCGGCCGAGATCAAAAATGTCCAAAGTCGAACGTCAACGCGCTATGCGCGCGGGCCTGAGTTACTGCACGATCTTCACAGAAGAAATTCCAAATTTAAACTTTAGCGAGATTTTTGTTTCTTCTGTAAGTTTTTGTTGAGAAATTGTCATTGTAAAAATGCTCTAAGTTCACTTTTAAGAGAATTTTATGATTTGCTCCCTAGGTGTCTAGGATAGGTAAAACAATTTTGATAGGAATTTAACAATTTAAGTCGGTACAGGGTCTAGATTAAAACAAATCAATTATATGAATACCATAATTCATATAGTTAAAAACAGTTTCACTTTAAGTATAGCACAATGGTACCTGTTAGAGTACCATAGTGTAGATCCCCTCAAAAACATTACATGTACAAAAATGCTAGTCTCGCAACGCAGTTCTCCTACTGCAATAACTATTGAGATCTCGTGTAAAACCAACCTGTGTCCATAGAACTCCACCCCCACTGGATTTTACTAACATGTCATTGTGATTGTGACCCTTTCAATATTAGATATTCTATATTTTTCTAATAAATAGAATGCGATCGCATGTTATTTGTATGATATAAATATTTTGCTATACTATGTGTATGATAGATAAATTAGGATCTTGTCATGATTTTCAACACCTACTAATAATTTAACCAATCTCCGCTGCCTTAAGGTTGTCTGGAAGAGATCGCTTCTTAACGATAAGACTGCCTGTTGTTTATCTTAAGTTTTGTAATTTTTCTGTCTCGATTTATTTTATTGAGGTGTGCAATAAATAGTATTTTTTTATTATTAATATTATATATGTCAGCAGTCAGTGACAAAACGAATGATTGCAATAATTCTTAAATGTTGGAAATTTAATTTATTTTATATTAATTCAATCAATTTACTCAATAAGTCAACAAAACAAAATACACTATAAATAAAATGACTTAAGACTATCTTAAGTCTAGTCACAAAGTGCCCCTCGAGTTGTCCCCGGCGCAAGGGTGCCCATCACACTGGCCGCGTTACCACGTTGAATAGTGATGGACAACCTTTGCACCAGGTACGAACCCGCGCGGGCGTCAGACCCCCTCTCTGTGATGCGACGTCCCACTTCCCTAATAAAGGCCTTAAATTATAAGTTAAAATTTAATGTGTTTGGAAATATATCTTCCGTGTGTTATGGCCTCGTATTCCCTGAAATTTCAAACTTCTAGCTTTATCCACACCAGAGTTAGAGGGGTCGAAAATGGCCTGAATGGCTTCGGGAAAAAGATGGTACGGCCGTGCCTTTGTTGTTTGTTTTGCTCGACTTGGCGGAAATATGAATATTTAAACTAAACGCAAACTATGTGTGTAAATCGGTGGAACCATCTTTTCGGACCATCAAACCAAACATTATTTTTTTTTAATCCATTAACATCGAGGATGTATTTGTTTCTTTTAAATTGATATGCTCTTGTCAATATTATATTTCACTGATGCGACTCCAAACCGGCTGAAACTAAGAAAGTATTTATTTAAGTATTATTTTTAACCCTATTGTCGACTTGCCTCCGTTTTTCTTGGAGGTTGTACAGTCACGTCTGAAAATATGGATACATTTAATGTGACAAATATATGTATCCACGACTCTATTACCAAGGAGTAAAGACGTGGATACATGTTTTTGTCAGATTAAATGTATCCATATTTTCAGACGTGACTGTACTGTGTGAAACAGATTTGGGCTGCACAATAGGCACTTTAGTAAATCCGTTACGGATGCATTTGGCCCATTTGCATTCAATCGCACTGTTATCGACATGGACCATGTGGAAAAATATTTACTCATTATAGAGTTGATTTGGAGTTTAAATGATACCTAGTGTATCTTGCAAAAATAAATGTACAAAGTAAATACTCCGTTCTTAATATTACTTTATTATTATGAAGTTAAAAGAGTGTTCCCTGCGTAGAAAGGCAGTTTTCGCTTTTTCTTATTTTTTTATCGATCCCACATAGAAACGTATACAGTTTATGAAATAGGTACTGTTTACATATTTATAATAAACAGTTTATTAACAAGTTAGGTTGATAAAGACATTTAAAACTAATTATCAAATCCCTGAGCCCACAACACTTAAAACTTTCGGCTAAGAAATTTTACAAAACATGTCATTTTATTTTGCGATAGATTCATAAACTGTCTGAAGTTATATTGAGTTTACATATTTAGAAACTTAAATACATGCTTTATTTTGAAGGCTGAATCTGTTCTGTGTTCTGGGCTCTACGATTTGATGATAAATTTGTCATAAAAATTTCTTCACCAAACTGAAGATATATTGAGTTAGGTATATACATATTTAGAAACGTAAATACATGCTTTATTTTGAAGGCTAAATAAGTTGTCTGGGCTCTACGATTTAATGATAAATTTGTTTATCAAAAGGTCTTCATCAAACTATATAACTAGTTAATAAACTGCTTATAACAAATATGAGGCAAACGGAGAAGGCCATTGTCAATGGGACAAAGGGACGAAGAAAATCAGTTTTAAACTAATATTTTTATACGGAAATATGTCTGAATAAATAAATAAATAAATTATAACAAATATGTAAACAGTGTTTCATAAACTGTAAACATTTCTATGTGGGATCGATTAAAAAACTATAATAAAACACGTAAACTGCCTTTCTAATCATTGAACGCTCTTAATGCATGCAAGCTTGCCATGCTGAGGTACATGAAATAACTTTAAAAAAAACCAAAGCTTAGCAATTTATTAGTACTGGCAACAAATTGTAACAAGTATCTACCTAATTTGCTAAGAGTAGGCAAGCACTGTAGCAAAACAATAATATAATTACTTATTCAGGTATTCCAGAGACTGTTAGTAAAAAATATCACCAAAGCGTTACAATGGTTCAAAACATTACATTGTAGCATCGCATTGATTGTACTGAATTTTATATATAGGTAGAACGTTCAATGTATTGTTGGTATATAATACGGCTAATGCAATATGTATTCCCTTGACAACCTTTGGCGCAGGTTCGGTCCCGGCGCAAACAAACAAGTTCTGGGCGTCCTAAGGAACATGTTAACAGTATTTTAAATTCACTTGGACACTGTGAAATGGTACTGCTTTGATTTCAAGTTCCATTGATCAAGGAAACATTTTGAATCACTTGGTTGTTTGTCTTTTATTTCTGCTAAACCTATATTATATATAATATTAGAATCGGTTTTCAAACTACTGATTTTTTTTTGACTGTCCCAAATTGAGAAAAATGTTTTTACTAACTTCCAAAACAGGATTTTCTATGTCTGTAACCTCAACTCCATCATTTATAAACCAACTTCAGATTCGCTATGTGCTTAGATGAGACTAATCGTGCAATCGCAAAAAAAACTTGTTGGTTATTGATACAGTTTGTAGTACTAAACTATTTACAGGATGTTTAGACCTTTAAAATAACACCACCATTTATAATCTGTCGGATTTGATCTTCATTTGACAGTTACACGTGGGTTACAGATTATATATTCTGATTTTAAACACACTTAAATGAATTACACTTGTAACTAAATAACCATGTAATTTTTTAACCTTTTCTACATATAAATATTTCAAATACAAGCATTTGTTACCATCGAGCTGAAGGTGGACAATGGAACTCTTAAGTAGCGATTAACAGACCTTTCGATATTGCACTCAACTAATTTGTTGTTTAATGTTTTTTTTACCTAAAATGAAAACTCACTAGCCTGTTTAAGTATGCAAACTTCTCATCCGACCGCGCCAAAGCAATTAGTGCCTGCTCAAAAGTTTACGGGCAGTAATAGGTAGTACTGGAACCCCGGTGATCTACATTTAAGAAATATCCTTTCCTTTCCTATGACGTGGCATTGACTTTCATATAGCATGGTTCAGAGATCATAAAAACTTAAGTCTTAAAGGTCCTAGCCCGCCGAAGCATATAAGTGCGAAGCATATAAAAATCTATGAATCTATGATAAAGCTTAGTATAGAAAAAAATTAAAGAATAAATAAGAAATAGATGATACCTACATTTCGTTCTAGGGACACAAAATGTAGTTTAGAAATACAAAAGCCAATCGGTAGAAAATTTATAAATTTAGTAGAGTACCGGGGCTCCTCAGTTTAAATTTTTCCCATTCGGCGAAGTAGCGAAGAGTATGTTATGCCTTAAATAATTAATATCCAAAATGTTCTGTTCGAGTTTTAGACAAGTATGGGTAGATAGAACCTGCATAACCCTGTTTTTATAAAATAAACGACTTATTTGTCTTATTACGAGTACGTTTCGGATTTGCCTATATCTGGTTAGGTAGGTATCTATTCTAAAGATTCTTATAATAAAAATGTAGTCCAACCGCTCGCGTGAACTAGTTTTTGTCGTGTTAACCGGCAAGAACTATATCGGACGTTTAATAGACTGCTATCAGGACTATTATCTGATAATATATTGTTAATTAAAGCTAAGGTTTAGCGCAAATTTTAGGTAATTTTTAAAAGTAAATGTCATCAACTCATCATTCATGAATATTCTTTAAGTAAATTGAAGTCCATTATTTTGTTTCCCAAGTACTTTTTAGGGTCCCGTAGGTACCATAATGGTAAAAAAACGAACAATTAAGGTGCGATTGTGTCTGTCTGTCTGTCCATCTGCGACCCAAAGGCGGACGTGTAACATATATAAATGAATTTTCAACATGGGGGCACTTTTGGGGGGGTAAATTCGAAAATCAAGTTCAAGGGCAAGCTAGGTAGGTTTCCAAGATTGATCTTAAATATATCTTATAATTTATAATAGTTTTGAAGTTAGTCAGGAAAATAACGAAAATTTACCATTCCCCACCACCCTCTTGAAAAAATACTGAAATTAGTCCTTAACCTAAAGATTACAGGAAAAATAATAAGAAGTACCTATACGGTCAAGCGTGAGTTTAATAAAAAAAAATTGTGATGTATGGAACACTCGCTCGGGGCACGAGTCTGACTTGCACTTGGCCGGATTTTTTCAGTGGGTACAGCACCTAAACATTAAACTGCAATAAATTTACTTAAGTGTTTCAATTCAGTCGACATAAGTTCCACCTGGCTCTCCAGCGGCGTTTAATAAAATTTATAAGGTTCCTTATTTATCCTATTTAGGTAACCATATATGCCTGCACCATTGACTTTTTATATTTTCTACTAGATGGGCTATCGATAACAAATGTGCGCCATGTTTGACGATGGACAGTTGTCACTGAATGAAAAAGGGGCTTAGACTTTTAGTGATTTTCACTAAAACTTTTGGCGCAAAGACTTTCTTAGGGTTATCGTCTCCTGTTACTCAATTACCTACCCGCGGAATTGTTCCATTCTTGCAATGCAAATAAATTATAGACGATGGATTCTCGTTACACTTCCAACACCCAAAAGCCCATTTAAAGCTTTCAATGATAAGTTATCATATTAAAATACTTGTATGTTCTAACTGTCCTCAGTACTAACTAGAAATATGTGTATAACTCTTTAGGCTCTCTTTTGTTACTGGACTTTAATTGGGTTTTAAACTTAAAACGGTTTGTATGCAAGTTATAGCATCTGCAGGCAGGATAGCGGCTTAGAATCACCAAGGAAGGTGAAAAACCGAGCGTGGCAGCTTTCCCCATATTTTCACGCGGAAAGAACTCTCCTGTTTTTGTTCATAGGTATCTACTTGCTAATTAGATTAGATAAATAATAAACATTGCTCGAGGCCGACGCTTATTTTCTTTTGCTCTGTTAACGAAAATAATCATTGAAACGATGTGGAATTGTTATCTTGTACCTAATGACTGTAGTCTCTTAGCTGGTCGCATCAACTAACAAGTTACTCCCAAAAAGCTTCCTAAATGACCGGTGGGTATCACTGTGATATTCAGTTCAACTGTAAAGTTGCGGTTGTGGCTTTGATTCCTACATTAAATCATTCCTAGCCAATACACTATATCTATAGACATAGACGATATGCGATATAGATATAGACTACCCACTGTTATTATTTACGTACATAAAGCTAACAGAAAGCTCTGATAATAATTTTCTAAATGAAACCAACCTCCAAAGTTGAACACGACATCAAAATAATATCAATTCACAGAACACAGTATCAAATCAGAATCTGCACTAGAACCACTGCAATCCGGACACTGGTTATCACTTAAAAATCACTGAAAAACTGTCAAAACACCGTCGCGCGTGCGCTACGCTCCCGCCTGCGCCCGAGTCTCGGAAGGCACTGCCAGTGGACGCAGAGGGAAGGGCGCAGTGGGAAGGGGGGGACTCGCCCCCCTGAGAACAGGTTGCCTCGCATACCGTTTGAGCGCCAATTTTGTAGCTCTCGGATAAGGATGGAGCTTAGAATGTTTGGATGAGGCTGTGCTTTAAAGCTCAACTTAATGGTTTTGCTTCTACAGATGAAATTTTGCGGAATTTGGTATTTATGAAAATTCATGTCCATACCCTATATAAGTATATGTATATGAGTGTGTTATAATATAATGTATTGTGAGGAGGTGGTGGAAGTGTAATGTTATTGAATTGCATATTAAAGTAACTGATACCGGCAGTGTCAGTAAGTATTACTCATATCATAATAGGGATTACATTAGTATGGTACCTAGTAAAAGACAGCAACGCGTTGCGATTGCAACGGAACCTTCTCATCTAGAAACCAATGTAAGTAAGTAGTCATCTCGCCATCAGATATATCGGAGTGACCAAGGTGGTCACAAATATCTG
Source organism: Pammene aurita (assembly GCA_947086415.1). NCBI lineage: Eukaryota > Metazoa > Arthropoda > Insecta > Lepidoptera > Tortricidae > Pammene > Pammene aurita. Next base: position 28,389,944 of record OX352290.1, on the reverse strand, counting down.
AACAACGCCTCTATTTTTCAAAGCGATAAGATATTTTTATATTATATTTGGCTCTACTATTAGGTAGGTACTTTTTTGAAAACAACCTTAATTAACGTTGCTATCTAAAACGAGTCCATCCGTCTGTCTGTCCCAGGGTTCTATCTCAAGTAGGTAGGTACCGGGGCTCTTATACAATAAACGTATTATTTCTGTAGACTCTATAATAACCGTAAAAACAAACCTTAAAATTTGTGTACCAAATGATAAGAAGCATAATTATATAATAAAAAATTAGTCAACCAAGAGTAGGTAAAGAAAAAACAACATAGAATAATGTGTGTATTGGTATTGGTACCTACGACACCCTTGAGTCGCGAGCCCGATTCGCACTTGGCCGGTTTTTAAAATAAGGTACTTACCGAGGTAATAAGGCCTAAGGGAGATAAAATGAAAAATTGTCGATCTTATCATACAAGGCTCGGAAAAACTTCGCTTTGAAAACATAACCTTGTTCCGAACAGCTGAGACTTCAATATATTAATAAAAATATTATTAGGTATTTTATCAATTTATTATACTATAGTTTACATGTTTACAAATTTATTACTAAAAGACATTCCAATATCCCTGTTCCGGTTATGGGGAAAATCACTGACGCCAATAAAAATGTGTGACCAAAATATTTTCCAAATTTTCACTTGTGAGCCCATAACGACGTGAATTTAGGACCCAATTATGAGTCGAAAAAGTTCGTTCACAGTCTACGGATATCATTGGAGCATATGTTATCGTTGGCTCGGCGGTAATTTTCTTCTGTATTTCTTTTAGGGTAACATAATCAGGATTTCTATTTTGAATTGCTTGAATTTTTGATAGAAGTTTAGATCTTAGACTCCCAGGTATATCTTGTAAAGCAGTATGCCCTTTACAATTTTAAGCGCATCTTTTATATGTAACTTTGTGCTTTGTAGTTCAAGAATTTTTCTTGGGATGACTTGGAAATATCTTTTTATGTACAGAAAATTGTTTTTCCAATTTGGGATTTTAATTATTTTCTTAATATTCCGAACTGAGGCAGATTCGTTTTTTAAACCATGTATTTTTTACTGTGTAATAAAGTTTTAAATAAAAATAATAATATTTTGTGTATGTAATCGTAATAGCATAAGGTAGTCTCCGCTGTTCGGAACAGGGTTATGTTTTCAAAATGACCGAAGTTTTTCTGAGCCTTGCTTATCAACATATTTTACACTACACTACAAAATAATCCAAATAATGGGAGCTGGATCCATAAACGCAATCACAAAACGTAGACAAATGTATCGGAATTAGAACCCAGTTTTTGATTAAGTTATGCTAACAAAACAAAATTTAGGTTAGTTTAAATAACTACGTTTTAGGCAAATCGATTATTATATTAAAAGTTGTTAGACGAACTGAAATTCGACGAAAAGTTGTCAGATGAACCGAGGGTACACCAACGCCAAGTAATAAGGTTGTTCGTTTCCACGAACGCTAAGACCTGGATGTACGTATTAACTTTCAACTGTCAATACTATAATGGATACATTGTAATAATTTATTGCACTTAGAAATTAATTGTGAGGTTAGACATATTTAAAAATATTTTTAAAGTTTATAGACCGCTTACCTTTAGCCCGTGAAATTGAACAATCAAAATTGCTAAAATCACAAAGCATCTAGTTCTGGATTTTTGATATGTTGTTGGGACTAGTTAAGGCTATTTACATCTTTATTTGCTACAAGTAGTTACTTGTGCTGGCTGAGCAATACATTAAAAACTACAGATTTTTGTATTTTTCTTTTAATTTTTTTAAATATATTTATAGTCCTAATTGCATGTATAACTTTACTTAGTTTAAGTTTATACTCATGCTTTTATCAAAGATATGTCCGGTTACAATAAATACACATACATAGTTAGTAGCGGAGTCTTCTGCCACAAGTATATGTTATACTTACTAGGAGACTCCAAGCATCACTTTTCATAAACAACATAACATTTTCATTTTATAAGTTTTATTAATAGGGTTGCTTTGGCGATTTTGAAGACCCTTTAATTTGCAACAATTTTCGTCTAAATTATATTGCCTACTTTAAATATTTTACAAGATACGGCTACTTATATCTTTGAAAAATTAAAACAAATATTACAATCAAATTGCTCACGAACTCCCAAAAAACTGCAGATACATTGACGAGATTTATTTTATTTTTTCTGTAGTCAGAAAAAATAAAATTTAATGCCAGAGACTCAAATGGCCCTATTTTATGAAATAGTGTTCCATCTTTTCAAAAAGAAATGTGACTCAAGAAACACAATGTGATTCCAAATCTCAAAGTGAATGACGGCATATAGGATGCGACTCTCTTACATGAAGTATATTAAAATAGATAAATAGGTGGAGATATGGAAATAATACACACAAATCGAATAAAAGCGGGTTCGTTCTTTTTAAAATGCAGTACCAGTTTATTTCTTTTTTAGTGATTGTCGGTAGCTAATTTACAACAATTCTGGTTAGAAATATTTAATCGACTTCAAATACCTGCAACTGTTTCGAGGAACCAACGTAAACCTTAATAAACTATAAAGTATGCCCCTATCTCAGTTATAAAATACCGTAAAATGGGGTGAGTAGGGATTGCGTGGAGAGTTGGGTTATGAATGGGGAGAGAAGGGATGCCAGGGGGGTGAGATGGTTTTTAAAAGCTACTGCTACCTAAATAATGTATTCGTATTACAAATGGAGCTATTGTATGAAATCCCACCTCACCCCAACTACGAGGTACTACGGTGTGAGGAGAGATTTTGTATTTATCGGTAAATTTATGAAATGGTACGGCCCAAAATTATAAAAAAGAACTAAAATACAAACGTCCGGAACATTTATTATATATACCGTTCAGTTTACATATGTAAAAATAAAATGTTTTAGAGGTTTGAATGTCAATTTTCTCTCTACTCACCCCATTTTACGGTATAGAGAAATTTAAAAAACAAATGAATATGGACTTAGATGATGGATAGTTAAATGTTATTTAAAATTCCATATATGAGTTCTGACTGAGTCCTGAGTGCAGTGAGGGGTTCAAGCGCGCCCGTGACAAAAACAGCTTTATCCCCGAGGAGTATACTCTACTTTTCTCACCTCTTGCGAGACAATAAAATAGCTAAGGCTACTAGAAACGGATTTTTATTAAAGTAAATCAAAAGTAAAAACCGGCCAGGTGCGTGTCGGACCACACATAGGAGGGTTCCGTACCTTCAATGGAACCAAACTAATACCAAAAGGTCGTATCTGGTGCCTATGGTTTTTTGGAGATAAAGATAACTCAAAAATAGCTAAACCGATAATGTTCAAAACAATTTGCGTAGAAAGTATATGGTAAGACGCATCTCCTCAATTTTTTTCATATTTTTGGACTTACGGTTAAAAAGTTACAGGGGGGGGGCACAATTTTTCTGACTTTCGAAGCGATTATTTCAGAAAATATTCACTTAATCACAAAATGGTCAAAGAAACCTCAATGTTATTTTTAAAGACCTATCATTGATGTGTCACATGTTGATATTTAGTCAAAAAAAAATAGTTACATGTATGGAGCGCCCCCCCCCCTAATTTTTTTTTTTCAAATCTACATAACTAAGTAGCGGCATACAAAATACACCTTATGTGTAAATTTTATTCAGATACGTCGTATAGTTTCCGAGTAAAATGGCTGTGACATACGGATGGACAGACATACAGACAGACATGACGAATCCATAAGGGTTCCGTTTTTTGCCATTTGGCTACGGAACCCTAAAAATTGATTCTTGATACATTAGTCCATTTTATTCAAATTTTATCTTCAATTTTTATAGAACCTGCAGTTTTACTCCGTATACTGCAGCGTCTTATGACACTCGCGGCATTTGTTTTAGGTATTTAAAAAAGGTGGCCAGCACGATTTTCCGAATAAATTCGATTTTCAAATCAGTTCGACGCGGCGGCGCGGGCCCCGGCTGGCGTCGCGGGGCTGTGCACCCTGCGGACTTTACCAAATTAGACTTTAAGCACATAACAATAAGAACTATGGGAAGTGAAATCACATTATTAACCAGCGGGTTATAATGAGATTTAGTACAACATTATAACCCGGCTAAAGCCAAGGGCTATAATGATTTGCTTTCGGTGAGGTTTGCATGATATATAATTTGGCATTGTCGAGCAGGTGGTGTGAAAAAAATATTTGCGGGCAATATTTGTTATTCGTGCTAAGTGGTCACACATGCTAAATGGTGACCCATTTTCACTGGAAGATGCAATAGCGGCATCCCGGAGCCAGCTAGCGCGTAAAATTGAAGTTATAGTTTCTTGATCGTCTACTAGACACCATCTATCGGGACCATGGACGTGAAAACACATTTTAAACACGATTTCTGAAGCATACAGGCCTTATTTCCCAACAGGCCTTATTACCACCAGGTACCTTACATATTAGTATGTAAAGTTCCTACCTAAGAGTAAAATCTGAAACTTGCATCATACAGAAAAGACTTACGCACGTACGCGAACTCTACATAAGTAATAGACTATAGTCAGCAGGGAGTAGAGTCAGCATTAGACGTAGTAAAGGAGCGAGGTGTCTAGGACTTACGCAGGTACGCGAACTCTACATAAGTAGTAGACTATAGTCAGCAGGGAGTAGAGTCAGCATTAGACGTAGTAAAGGAGCGAGGTGTCTAGGACTTACGCAGGTACGCGAACTCTACATAAGTAGTAGACTATAGTCAGCAGGGAGTAGAGTCAGCATTAGACGTAGTAAAGGAGCGAGGTGTCTAGCCAATATGATCATTACACACACTTGATGCTTAGTTACTTATGTTCACTCTACCTACGTATTTTACCAAAAATACGTGTGACAAATAAGAGTTTTTCCTATCTTTTACTATTGGGAAAAAAACATTTGCAGATGATACCAGGACCATACGACCAATAAAGCGGTGTAATAAGCGCCTTGCCAAGTGGCTACATAGTTGTTCACACTGTAAGTATGTACTATCGGGTTCAGAATTTAGTTATATATTTACGATAATAAGTTTATGATCTGGAATCTCAATTCCACTGCACTCAAAAGCTACTGGAATACTCAGGTCAGCACAGATTTGTAAGGGTTTTGATTTCAGATTTTGTTTTACTAGTATGCAAGACCCCCCTCTTTTTTTATTTTTACGAGAGAAGGAGCTTGCCAGTTTAAAATTACTGATTTTCAAATTGTCTTCACTACCTCTCCGAATAAAAGTTTCACTGAAACAAAGGACATCCACATGCTTAGCACTCGCCTTTAGTTCCATGAGGGCCGCCTCAATAAAGTCTAATTTGCCTAAAACACCCTGTAATTTTGGTGCATAATAGTAAAACTATTAGTCTTCACGAAAAAAACTACGCTCTGGACTAATTTCGGTAACAGGTGACTGACTTATACTAGCCTCAACGATACAGATGCCTAATGAATATATTAGATGTTTTAGATCTCTAAATATTACTTCAAGGCCTCGTCTGTTAATTTTTCCAGATCGAACTGAAAACATATAGTTTGAATAAGTTAAATTAAAATTAGAATCTAACAGATAAGCATACTCATGCGTTTGATTGTCTAAATATAGCAAGTTATTAAATATTTCTATTCTCTTGTTACATAGTTCTGAATATATATTAATTATAGTCTAAAACTTTAATCTCCACTTAAAATATTGTACAATTAACTTTAAAATAGATAATTCGTGCCAAACATATTTAGTGCACTGCCTAAATCATTAATAAAACTCATCATAAACTTTTCCCATCACAAGTTTTTTTCTTCATTGCGATGACATTTGCTAGGGCCGAATTCGAGGCGGCTATTAATGTTTTATTTTTAAAGGCACTAGGGTGATTGTGCTAGTTTCCCGTCCAGGGTCAGTTTCCGTCCACCTGACGGTTCTGCTACACATATATGGAGAAAACTTGAACGTAAATGAATTTTCCTGCGGAAGTTTGGTCTTGTTGCGATCCATAATATCTAAGAAACAATTCTACTATCATAAAAAAGTAATTTGACAAATAGTGTCTTTAAAAATAAAACATTAATAGCCGCCTCGAATTCAGCCCTAGCAAATGTCATCGCAATGAAGAAAAAAACTTGTGGCGAGAAAAGTTTATGATGAGTTTTATTAATGATTTAGGCAGTGCACTAAATATGTTTGGCACGAATTATCTATTTTAAAGTTAATTGTACAATATTTTAAGTGGAGATTAAAGTTTTAGACTATAATTAATATATAAACTTTGTGGACCAAAACTAGCAGAGCAATTTGGTATAAATTTCAGTTTTGCGACCACCTGATCCCGGAAACCCAGACAGCTAGGTAAATATTTCTGATGGTTATTTTACTTCAAAATACTTAATTAATACGTAATATTATAGTATATAGTAGTATGGTAATATTATATTTGATTACCTACACACTTTAGTTTCTGTCCATTCCTCATATAATGTTACGTAAATAAATGTAATAAATAAGACATTTAAATGACTTGAGCAAAGACTAAAACTAGCTCTTCTGTTGCATTGTTATCGTTAATATACGAGTTATTTGTGAGTAGACAAAACTATAATTAACATTAGAATGACCAAATGGTAGTAGAATAACAATTATAACCTCCATACTATGGCGTGCTCTGCTTATTTCACTTCAAAAGAAAGCTTTGTGATCGTGCCATTGCCATCGTCCGTACACACACACACGCACACACACCCGTACTTCTTTCACAATGAATATTATCCGTTATTTTCACTAAGCACTATCACATCACCTTTATCTATTTACCGGCAATTAAAACCACACGAATACAAACAAACAACAACATGCGCTGTTAAATATTTGAACAAATACATCCGAAAAAAGGAAGTCTCGTTTTTTGAGCTGATTACAATGAAAAAAGGTACTTTTTTAAATAGTCGCATAACCTTTGGATCTGATCGAAACCAATCGGAAACCTTCGGCGGCATGATTCCGGGTAATGCACGACCCTTAGAGAATTCAACCAACCGGAGTCGCCATTGACAGGCGTTCCCCTCTGCCCAAAACATATGACCAGTGGTCATGCATACACCTATTTGTACGTTACGTACGAATAGCCACAGAATACACTTGACGTTCCCCTCCCCCGCAAAAATCGGCAGACTTGCTTTGTAAAGAAAACGGCAGACATGGCTACTCCGGGTTGAATTCTCTAAGGAACGACCCAATAATGAACGATCCAATGCGCGGTTGACTACGCTAGTCGTGTCAATTGCATTAAGCCTTGGTCAAACAGCAAGTCTCCTAATAAAAAATGGCCATGGCATACGGACGAACTACGGACATGACGAAACTATAAGGTTTCCGTTTTTGCCATTTTGGCTACGGAATCCTAAAAACTAATGATAGTAAAGATTAACACCGTGTTTCTTTATTTCCGTTAATATTAGCATACAGTTAGGTACGATTAAGGAAACGAAATGGCGTAGTTAGTTTTTATAAATTTGTTTTTTCCATACAAGTACGTATTGTTAAATCGATCACGGTATTATATTTAACTCAACCAAACAATCGAATATTATAACTAAGGCATTTTATCACCAAACAATGATATTGTAGGCCTTTAATGTTAACCACTGTGACTGCTTGTACTATAAAGCCTTGGCAAAACAGCAAGCGTGGCGCAGCGCCGTGGTCGCGCGGCGCGACCGCGGCACATGTTAACAGGTTAGCGACGTCAAACAGACTGCGTTCCGCCGGCGCCGCGCCCCGCTTCTGTCGCGCCCCGCGCCGCGCGGCCCCTGGCATCCACGCGGCGCGGGCGCAGCGCTGCGTGGCGGAACGCGGCGGCACGCTGCGCCGCGCTGGGTTACATCAGTCAGACATTAGGCAGCGCGGTGTGCCGTGCGAGCGTAGCAATATACTGTGATTGTGATTATGGATATAGAAAAAAATAATCTTGGCTTCGCGCGGCGCGACCGCGGCGCTGCGCCACGCTTGCTGTTTGACCAAGGCTTAATGCAACTGACACGACTAGTGTAGTCAACCGCGCATTGGATCGTTCATTATTGGGTCGTTCCTTAGAGAATTCAACCCGGAGTAGCCATGTCTGCCGTTTTCTTTACAAAGCAAGTCTGCCGATTTTTGCGGGGGAGGGGAACGTCAAGTGTATTCTGTGGCTATTCGTACGTAACGTACAAATAGGTGTATGCATGACCACTGGTCATATGTTTTGGGCAGAGGGGAACGCCTGTCAATGGCGACTCCGGTTGGTTGAATTCTCTAAGGGTCGTGCATTACCCGGAATCATGCCGCCGAAGGTTTCCGATTGGTTCCGATCAGATCCAAAGGTTATGCGACTATTTAAAAAAGTACCTTTTTTCATTGTAATCAGCTCAAAAAACGAGACTTCCTTTTTTCGGATGTATTTGTTCAAATATTTAACAGCGCATGTTTTTGTTTGTTTGTATTCGTGTGGTTTTAATTGCCGGTAAATAGATAAAGGTGATGTGATAGTGCTTAGTGAAAATAACGGATAATATTCATTGTGAAAGAAGTACGGGTGTGTGTGCGTGTGTGTGTGTACGGACGATGGCAATGGCACGATCACAAAGCTTTCTTTTGAAGTGAAATAAGCAGAGCACGCCATAGTATGGAGGTTATAATTGTTATTCTACTACCATTTGGTCATTCTAATGTTAATTATAGTTTTGTCTACTCACAAATAACTCGTATATTAACGATAACAATGCAACAGAAGAGCTAGTTTTAGTCTTTGCTCAAGTCATTTAAATGTTTTATTTATTACATTTATTTACGTAACATTATATGAGGAATGGACAGAAACTAAAGTGTGTAGGTAATCAAATATAATATTACCATACTACTATATACTATAATATTACGTATTAATTAAGTATTTTGAAGTAAAATAACCATCAGAAATATTTACCTAGCTGTCTGGGTTTCCGGGATCAGGTGGTCGCAAAACTGAAATTTATACCAAATTGCTCTGCTAGTTTTGGTCCACAAAGTTTATATATTAATTATAGTCTAAAACTTTAATCTCCACTTAAAATATTGTACAATTAACTTTAAAATAGATAATTCGTGCCAAACATATTTAGTGCACTGCCTAAATCATTAATAAAACTCATCATAAACTTTTCTCGCCACAAGTTGTTTTCTTCATTGCGATGACATTTGCTAGGGCTGAATTCGAGGCGGCTATTAATGTTTTATTTTTAAAGACACTATTTGTCAAATTACTTTTTTATGATAGTAGAATTGTTTCTTAGATATTATGGATCGCAACAAGACCAAACTTCCGCAGGAAAATTCATTTACGTTCAAGTTTTCTCCATATATGTGTAGCAGAACCGTCAGGTGGACGGAAACTGACCCTGGACGGGAAACTAGCACAATCACCCTAGTGCCTTTAAAAATAAAACATTAATAGCCGCCTCGAATTCGGCCCTAGCAAATGTCATCGCAATGAAGAAAAAAACTTGTGATGGGAAAAGTTTATGATGAGTTTTATTAATGATTTAGGCAGTGCACTAAATATGTTTGGCACGAATTATCTATTTTAAAGTTAATTGTACAATATTTTAAGTGGAGATTAAAGTTTTAGACTATAATTAATATATATTCAGAACTATGTAACAAGAGAATAGAAATATTTAATAACTTGCTATATTTAGACAATCAAACGCATGAGTATGCTTATCTGTTAGATTCTAATTTTAATTTAACTTATTCAAACTATATGTTTTCAGTTCGATCTGGAAAAATTAACAGACGAGGCCTTGAAGTAATATTTAGAGATCTAAAACATCTAATATATTCATTAGGCATCTGTATCGTTGAGGCTAGTATAAGTCAGTCACCTGTTACCGAAATTAGTCCAGAGCGTAGTTTTTTTCGTGAAGACTAATAGTTTTACTATTATGCACCAAAATTACAGGGTGTTTTAGGCAAATTAGACTTTATTGAGGCGGCCCTCATGGAACTAAAGGCGAGTGCTAAGCATGTGGATGTCCTTTGTTTCAGTGAAACTTTTATTCGGAGAGGTAGTGAAGACAATTTGAAAATCAGTAATTTTAAACTGGCAAGCTCCTTCTCTCGTAAAAATAAAAAAAGAGGGGGGTCTTGCATACTAGTAAAACAAAATCTGAAATCAAAACCCTTACAAATCTGTGCTGACCTGAGTATTCCAGTAGCTTTTGAGTGCAGTGGAATTGAGATTCCAGATCATAAACTTATTATCGTAAATATATATCGTGTCCCTAAGAATACGAACAAAGAACAGTTTTTTTTACAGTTTGAAGCTCTTCTATACCACTTTGCTCGAAAGAAAGCAAAATATAAAATTGTACTGTGTGGAGACTGGAACTATAACATTCTAAAAGTAGATAACAGCACCTTGAAAATCATTAATCTGTTATTTAACTACAATTATCAAATGCATATAGATTGTCCCACACGAGGGGAGTCATGCCTCGATCAAATAGCAAGTAATATTAAGAAGATTACATCCGAAGTCCTCCCACTAGCTCTTTCAAATCATGAAACCGCCCAATTTGTCACAATTCCAGTGAAAAAGGTTTCAAAAGCCATACCATACTACATAAAGAAGAGAGATTACAGTTATGAAAACATGCGTAAATTCCGGAATTGTGTAGAGGCATTATCTTTCTCTGAGGTGGTTAGCTTAGGGGAAGTAAATGAAGCTTTTCGCGAATTTCAAAAAATTATGTGTTTATTCAATGACCTGTGCTTTCCATATATTCGTGTAAAAGTAAACCACAAAGTCTGTAACAATCACTGGCTGACAAAAGGATTACGACGAGCTTGTATAAATAAAAGAAAATTATATTTAAAGTATAAGCACGAACACTCAAATAAATCTCAAAATAAGCTTATTTACAGTAGATATGCGAAACTTTTGAGAAAATGTATTAATAAAGCACATCAGTTACGCAACACAAAAATGATTGCACATGCAAAAAATAAATCACGAGCAGCTTGGCAAATCATTAATGGTCCAACTCCCATTCAACCTGACATTATTACTAGCATTACAACGAATCAGGCAACATATTCTGATCCCACTGAAATAGCCACACTTTTTAACAATTTTTATGTAAACTTAGGTAGCCAAACAAAGACTAACGAGGATCTTGGAAACCACCTAGCTATACCCTTAAATCCAAAAAGTATATTTTTATTTCCGTGTGATGAAACTGAAATACTAAAGCTCATTATGTCCCTAAAAAACAGTAATGCCGTAGGTGTTGATGATCTAAGTACCAAAATACTAAAGTTATGTGCAAAACATATCAGTGCACCTTTAGCACACATAATAAATTTATCATTTGAACAAGGTATCTTAAACTGTCTATTGTTAAACCTATCTACAAAAAGGATGACAAAACGCAGATGAATAACTATCGGCCCATAACCCTGATACCGATTGTATCCAAAATTATTGAGAAAGCCATGCACAATCGCTTAACATCTTTTTTAAATTCCATACTAAGCGAAAATCAATATGGCTTTCGTAAGGGTTGTTCAACCACGTTAGCATGTTTTAACCTGGTAAGGCTAATAACAGACTCCGTTAACCTCAAAATTCCTATAGCAGCTATCTTTTTAGACTTGAGTAAGGCTTTTGACTTTGTCAACCACTCGATACTTTTAAAAAAACTGGAGAGGTATGGTGTCAGGGGAAAGGCCCTGAGTTGGATAGCCAGCTACCTATCAGATCGCAAACAGTGCACGGAATTACAAGTTCTTAACAATGGAGAACTTGAAGCAAGGAGATCCCAATACGCCCACAACAGCTGTGGAGTGCCCCAGGGGAGCATTTTGGGACCTCTTTTTTTTATTCTTTATATCAATGACTTGCCCCTGCACATTAAACAAAACTGCATAATGTTTGCTGACGACACTACGCTCCTAATCAAAGCAGATGAACTAAATAACTTTAATAATGACATAAATGAAACTCTTGCACATATAATTGACTGGTTAGACAAAAATAATTTAAAAATAAATATAGATAAAACTAATATTATGCAATTTAGGACATATAAAAATACTGACATTGACCTAAGTGTAAGCTATAAAAACCACCAATTACAAGAAGTAGAGACTACTAAATTTCTTGGAATTTTTATTGACAAATTTTGTAGTTGGAAACCTCATGTTGCGCATGTCTGTGACAAATTAGAAAGATTTGTACCTGCCTTAAGAAGATTAAGTAGGACATCTTCTACAGCCGTAGCACTAACTGCTTACCACGGCTATGTATCGTCGACACTTTCTTACGGTCTAATTATCTGGGGAAACTCCGTAAATATCGATCACGCATTCGTGGCTCAGAAAAAATGTATAAGAGCGGTGTGCGATACCCACTTCTTGGAACCATGTAGGCCCTTATTTAAGAAAACTAAAGTATTGCCACTTGCGTGCCTATATATAAAACAGATGTGCTTGCTGGTAAGAGAACATCCTGAATATTTTGCGAAGCGTAACGTCTTCTATCCAAGATTTACAAGAAACAGAACTAATTTATTATACTTACCGAGTTCTAGGCTTCATTATCACAAATGCAACTCGTATTCTATGGCTATTCAAATTCATAACCAGCTGCCTAAATCTATTAAAGAATGTCCTACGAATCGGCTTAAGAGTACACTTACAGAATGGCTCCTTGACAAATGTTTCTACTCAGTTGAAGAATATTTAGAAAATAGACCAAATGTGTAAAAATTGTAATGTACCTAGAATTGGTATTAATCTTAGACCATAGTATACATTTACATTCATTAGGCACTTTATTAATAATTGTAATCGTTTTGACATGGTATATTTATATAATTGTTTTTTTTTCATTGTATTTTGTGTTGTACGTTGACATAATTTAATTCCCTGTGCCCTGTAAATAGTAATTTGTATAGTAATTTTTGTACATAGACATTGTAAATTGTTTTGCATGCCTTTCCTGGTAGAACATAAGCACCGCTATCTTTATCCTTGACATCTTATGTAAATATGTTCTTGCAATAAATCCTTTGACTTTGACTTTGACTTTATAAACTTTGTGGACCAAAACTAGCAGAGCAATTTGGTATAAATTTCAGTTTTGCGACCACCTGATCCCGGAAACCCAGACAGCTAGGTAAATATTTCTAATGGTTATTTTACGTAAAAATACTTAATTAATACGTAATATTATAGTATATAGTAGTATGGTAATATTATATTTGATTACCTACACACTTTAGTTTCTGTCCATTCCTCATATAATGTTACGTAAATAAATGTAATAAATAAAACATTTAAATGTCTTGAGCAAAGACTAAAACTAGCTCTTCTGTTGCATTGTTATCGTTAATATACGAGTTATGTGTGAGTAGACAAAACTATAATTAACATTAGAATGACCAAATGGTAGTAGAATAACAATTATAACCTCCATACTATGGCGTGCTCTGCTTATTTCACTTCAAAAGAAAGCTTTGCGATCGTGTCATTGCCATCGTCCGTACACACACACACACGCACACACACCCGTACATCTTTCACAATGAATATTATCCGTTATTTTCACTAAGCACTATCACATCACCTTTATCTATTTACCGGGAATTAAAACCACACGAAAACAAACAAACAAAAACATGCGCTGTTAAATATTTGAACAAATACATCAGAAAAAATGAAGTCTCGTGTTTTGAGCTGATTACAATGAAATAAGGTACTTTTTTAAATAGTCGCATAACATTCGGATCTGATCGGAACCAATCGGAAACCTTCGGCGGCACGATTCCGGGTACAATGCACGACCCTTAGAGAATTCAACCAACCGGAGTCGCCATTGACAGGCGTTCCCCCTTTGCCGAAAACATATGACCAGTGGTCATGCATACACCTATTTGTACGTTACGTAGCCACAGAATACACTTGACGTTCCCCTCCCCCGCAAAAATCGGCAGACTTGCTTTGTAAAGAAAACGGCAGACATGGCTACTCCGGGTTCAATTCTCTAAGGAACGACCCAATAATGAACGATCTACTGCGCGGTTGACTACGCTAGTCGTGTCAATTGCATTAAGCCTTGGTCAAACAGCAAGCGTGGCGCAGCGCCGCGTGACGCCGACGCGATGACTGTTCAAACAGGGCGCGCGCGGATCGCACCGGCCTCGCGCTCTCAACACGCCCTCATCGCGCGCGCGATGCTGGCGTGACTCGCGCCCGATACATCATGCGCGCGCGGAGGGTCGCTCATTCCTTCCGAAGCCAAGATTATTTTTTTCTATATCCATAATCACAATCACAGTATATTGCTACGCTCGCACGACGCACCGCGCTGCCTAACGTCCGACTGATGTGACCCAGCGCGGCGCAGCGTGCCGCCACGTCCCGCCGCGCAGCGCTGCGCCCTCGCCGCGTGGACGCCAGGGGCCGCGCGGCGCGGGGCGCGGCGCCGGTGGGACGCAGTCTGTTTGACGTCGCCAACCTGTTAACATGTGCCGCGGCCGCGCTGCGCGCTTAGCAAGTTGCTGTTTGGCCAAGGCTTTATAGTACAAGCAGTGACAGTGGTTAACATTAAAGGCCTACAATATCATTGTTTGGTGATAAAATGCCTTAGTTATAATATTCGATTGTTTGGTTGAGTTAAATATAATACCGTGATCGATTTCACAATACATACTTGTATGGAAAAAACAAATTTATAAAAACTAACTACGCCATTTCGTTTCCTTAATCGTACCTAACTGTATGCTAATATTAACGGAAATAAAGAAACACGGTGTTAATCCTTACTATCATTAGTTTTTAGGATTCTGTAGCCAAAATGGCAAAAACGGAAACCTTATAGTTTCGTCATGTGCGTAGTTCGTCCGTATGCCATGGCCATTTTTTATTTGGAGACTATAACTAATATTGATGAAATTATAACAGAAGGTGTATTTTGTATACCCCTACTTAGTATTGTAGTAAAATTGCTGAAAAGAATTTTTTTAGGGGGGAGCCACAAGGGGTTTTCCTTACATGTAACAATTTTTTTTACCAAAAATCATCATGTTGCACATCAATCGATAGGACTTTAAAAATAACATTGAGGTTTGTTTTATTATTTTTTGATTAAGTGGATATTTTCAGAAATAATTGCCCTACTCAGTGGACGAAAACTAGCAGAGCCCAGGATGGAAAACTGACATTTATGGACGAAAACTAACGAATACCCCACTTTTTCAAATAATATTTTTTATACAAAATCTCGCAAGTATGGATAATTATCGCGTAATATTAACATAAACTAGACTATATAAGCTATACAATGAAATATAATACATTTAAGTAAGGGTACTTTAAGATGTTCTTTTTGCATCACAAAGCTGGCAAAATCGATAAGTGGACGAAAACTAGCACAATTACCCTACTACTGCTGGCGCTGCATATTTTTTCGAACGATAATGTTTCGAATGCTTTTGTGAAGATTGAAGTTTCTACGAAACATATCTTTCTACTTGCCCTACTCCGAAACTCTGGGCACGCCACTGTCCCATTAAGTATATTTATTTATTACTAGTAGTCCGCCTTGAACTGAGAACTCGCGATTAACTTGCAAACGAGATGACCAATATAACAAGACCCTTCTGAAGATTTTGTTTCGCCTTCTAGCTCCACAACCCCTTGATCGATCCTGCTCATATTCGAACTCTCAAATTATATGTATCTCTGCACAACCCCAGCACATAAAGATCAGAAAAACTTTACTAAAGTTATCGCAGAAAAACCCTCAAAATCGAAAAGCCATCGAAATGCCGAGACGTCCCAGTAAAGTAACCGAAGTTGTTTGTAAGAACTTCACTTCGCTTACGCTCCGCTCGTTCGACTAGCTAGCTGACCCGGCGAACTTCGTACCTCCAAGTAGGGTGATTGTACTAGTTTTCGTCCACTCTTGTCAGTTTTCCGTCCATACTTATTTATATGTTTATATTCAAGTTTTTCCCAAAATAAAAGCTTAAAATTAAAAATCTACTAAAGAATAAACTATAAATATAAAATTTGTTGACCTTAAAAAGTTTTTCCCATTTATTTGCAGCAGTTTATACAATGGGCGGTAAACTGGACCTGGACGGGAAACTGGCACAAATACCCTACGCCGACAATTTTTTTTTCTCCAAGTTTTTTATAGTTATTCTGCTATTTGGGGCGGAGATAAATCCAATAAATCAAACATCATTTAAATCGATTCAGCCATTCTTAAGGTTTAAATGGTGTACTAATTAACCGACATAACTTTCTTTTATATTTATTTAAACTTTATTGCACATAAAAAAAGTACAAGTGACGGACTTAATGCCTTAAGGCATTCTCTACCAGTCAACCATTGGGCCAAAAAGAAACATTTGTTGGGTGCAGGTTCGAAAATAGAAAATGAAATTATAATCATCACTTACTAAATACCAATCAATACCTATATATATATATATAATAGTACTTAAGATATACTTACATATATACTTTATATGATATACTTACATACATATTATTATACGTACCTATTATGAAATATAATGCAGACAACTAATCACGTAAATTGTCAAATAAGTGCTTGCGTACCATGCGCTTGAAGATAAATTTGCTCTGAGTTTTTCTGATATCAAGGGGTAGATCGTTCCACAGACGAGTGGCCTGAAGAGTGAAAGAATTAGACAGAAAGCCGGTGCGGTGTACTTATATAAACTAACTTTTGCCCACGACTTCGTCTGCCTGGAATAAATGATTCCCCTTTTGCCTGGAATAAATGATACACATTTTCACCCCCTCAAAAAATGATTTCTGGTATAAAAACTATCCTATGTCCTTCCCCGGGGCTCAAACTATCGTCGTACTGAATTTTATCTAAATTAGTTTAGTGGTTAAAGCAGGAAAGAAAAGGTAACAGACAGACCGACACACTTTTGCATTTATAAATAAAATATATATTTAGGGACAATCTTACACAAATCAACCTAGTCCCAACTCCCAAACTAAGCATAGCTTGTACTATGTGTACTTAGCCTCAATATACCTACTTATACATATAGATAAATATATACTTAGATCCCTAGAAAACACCCATAACTCAGGAACAAATATTCGTGACAAACACAAATAAATGCCCTTACCAGGATTCAACCCGGGACCTTCTGCTTCATAGGCAGGGTCACTACCAACTGGGATAGGAGGCCATTGGTATGGATAATGTGTGTTTTTAGCCTATATTATATGCTTGAAAAGTGAAGGATTAATAATGTCTAGTTTTGGGATGAGACATGATTTAAATAAAACAAAGAGTTTACACAATTATTTTGATGATTTAGGTAAGTTTATCAGCATCATGAAATATACAATTTTATTTAAAAATATGTACCTATACAGTTTACTTAATAAAACATAAATTTGTATACAAAACATATTGATCACACTCATTAAGTCAAAATCAAAATATAGCTGTTACCACCAGTGAATGTGTTAAGTGGATCAACACTAGGGTATCCATAAGTTATTATAAAGAATTTGGTGTGTAATATACACACAAATCTAAATACACATTCACAGGTGACACAGATAAGTTACAGCCAGTAACTAAAACTTTTGATTAGAGTATGAATAATGTGCATCAAAATTAAAAGGTATTACAGGCCAGAATGCAGGTGATTCTTTGTCAATATCAGACATATAATCACATTTCATTGACATCTCTAATGCTGCCATTTGCTGCCATTTGTCTCCATAGAGATCTTGGGCTGACAAACCATAGTGCCGTCTTGCTTTCAACTGAGCCTCTCTTTCTTCTAAATCAGCGAGTTCTTGTGCTGCTTTTTGTCTTTCTCGTTCTAACCTTAGTTCCTCTTTGTGTTTGGCATTGACCATTAAAAACTGTATGAATTCTTCACTTACTTCTAGATTTTGGTTATCATCTGAACTGTCTTCTTCAGTGTCTGGCTGCATATCCACTAACATACTTTGAGAGTTTGTACTTTCTGTTTCTTGCCATTCTCCTAATTTACCTTCCCTTATTGGACTGCGCATTTCGTTCATGATGTACTCTGTCACATCTTCATGATTTTCCCCGTCTTCATCAGATTCTGAAACTTTACATCTAGTAGGTGAATTTCCACCAGGGATTATTTGATTTTTGCGAATTATATCATGCAGGACACTATTTTCGTACTCTAAAGACTTAGCTTTAGCTTTCCAGTAAGCCATCTGGTGTTTTAATTGCCAAGTAGCCGCAAAAGTAAAATGCTCGGCCCATGACGACATGGTAAACATAAGTTTAGATGCACTGTTGTTCACAGATTTGTATTTATAAATATTTTTCTTCGCAGAAGACTGTTTGTTCTTATTCTTATTTTTGTTCCTACGTTTCCGTTTCTTGCTTTGTTTTGAGGGTATAGTAGAAATAATAATATTTTGAAACTTGTTGTCGGGTAAAGAAGACATTTTCTTAATTTTATTTTTTATCTATACTCGGTTGGTCGGGCTGGCGGTCCTGTCAATCCACTTCCACTCAATTTTGTCATCCATCATGCTTTGTTTCAGGTAGTACCAACATGTTAATGAAACTCTTACTGCGGCATAGACTTATGGGAGGCCTATACTCGGCCAATTTCATTTCGACGCAAATTCGCATGCAATTTCGATACAGTCCGTGAGTTCTAAGAATAGCATTCGGGTTTTGGAATTTTATTTTGGCTAAAATCGGACGTAATCGTTCATGTAATACAAAATGACAATGTTTACGAAGTAACCAGTTATACATCTGTGCGTTGAAATCGTTGAATGCGCAAAATTATGCCACGACGCTCGATTTCACAACTTTTGTCTCATTTTGAGTAATTGACTAGTTACTAGTCGCTTACGTGAGTAGACCCCTTAAAACAATCTATACTATGTATGTAAGTACAGTCACCGGTACTAGTAACTTATACAGAAAGGGCGCAAAAATATGTGACACGCTCTTACATGTAAGGCCATAAGAGCATGTCACATTCACATATGTTTGCGGTATTTGTGTAAGAAGATACTATTGCCGGTAACTGTACCATCTTAAGGCGCTCTACTGACCTCGCAACTAATCACCTGCGATTTTTAATACATTGCGGTTTTTATCCAACGATTGAATTCGTTGCACATGCCTAGACGGTATCGTATCGAAATCGCCGGTGATTTTTGCGTCGCAATTGCGCCGAGACCTTATATCAAAGAATATAATACTCGCTACCTCAGTCTCGCTTTTTATCATCCTTTCGGGTGGCAAAGTCCGGGAGCCGGACCTGTCGTAAAGTGGCAGGGATCCGGGAGCCGGACCTGACATAACCAGCTTTTGAGTGGCAGCGCCACAGATTGAACGGCAGCAGAAGTGGCGCGGCCATTTTGGAAAAAATACCGTCAAGTGGCGGGCCCCTCACAGGTGATCATAGCTAATCTTCCGCGTGTTAGAAAAATGACCATTTCTTAAAAAAAATGTATGGATGCTGTAGCTCAATATATGGATATAGACCATGTATCCTTATATTGAGAATTAAATAGCCTATTTGATTATATAGTAATTTATGTCATTTCATATAAGTGAAATTCGCTAGTCTTGATCAAATCTCAGATGATCATTTTTTTTCTACTTTCATCTATATAAATAACTATGATTAAGAAATAAAACAATTAATTGTAGAAAACACAGATTTAATGACTAAACTATACAGTTATTTACACTTGTAAACCTTTTTATTACCCCTCACAATACAATATTTTTACAATACAAGGTTTTCAAAAACGTGTCTAAAATTGGACACGCTCGTCGATGAAGAAAATTGGGACATATTCCATGTTGATTTATGACGAGATGTTTAATAAAACAACGTATGTGGTTTATGTATTTCAAAGTTAATCATATAATTTTGCTGTAGACACAATTACAGCCCCTAAAACCCTGATGGTTTTATATTTATTTGCCAAACAAAATATGACTTAAAAACTAGTGTCGAAAAGAGACCTTCAGAAAATGACAAAAAAAAAACAAATTTTATTCGATTTACTAGATTTTTGACTGTAGATTCCACAACATGAATTAATTAACTAACATTATAAAACCAAAAAACTACCTGTTTTCATACATAAAAACGTTTAAAAACAATAGTGAAAGTAGTGGAAACTTCTAAAAGTATGTACTTGTCAGGGCTACATAGTATGGATAAGACGTTGGATTTAATCGGGCCACTTATTTTTAATTTTTTATTATCGTTGCTAGTGTTCACTAACAAGTGAATGAGGTAATTTCAAGTATGATCAAGTCACAAAATAATATACAAAAAACAATTAAGTACACCAAAACCACAACACCAGTCTTATCCATACTTTCTAAGCACGCGACAAAACGCAGAGAATGGCAGGATCCGGGGCCCGGTCCCAAGTTTCTTGCATGCATTTTTATTTCACTTTTTCTTAAATACTAGCGGTTTATTAACAATATAACACTAAAGTGACGTAAATAATAAGTTTTAGTATCATTATATTACTTAATTTTATGTTAGTAATGTAATATAAGGAAAAAACAAGGCATTCTAAAGTGTGTTTACGTCTTCGTACACCAGGGTAGTTGGTTAAAAACATCAAATTAGTATTTAAAACCATCACACAACCATCACATTATGATTAAAAATGGATTATTACTTACCGATTATTACTCCACAATTCCGATAACTATTCACGGCTCGGCTGTCATCACGTCGCGGGTCGGTGGGGCGGGAGTATGACGCAATTTGTAACTAACTTTACTCGGCGCGGCAATTCGACCGTTATTGAATACCATCCTTGTCTATTGACGAATACATCATGCAAGTGTGACCAAGCTAACAGTAGTTTTACTCGTTCTAAATTAGGTGCGAAATATGGCATCGCACAGGGTCCGGGAGCCGGTCCCTGCCACTCAACGGCTTGTTATGTCAGGTCCGGCTCCCTGACCCATGCCACTTTCGGAGCGATCCGGCTCCCGGACATTGCCACTTGTCGCGACGATCGATCCGATCCCGACTTGATACGGATAGATCATCTAGCGAAGCCTTAAATATTATGAAGGTAGCAGCGTTATGGAACGCTCCCTTTAAACTCAATTGTCTGTGGTAAGCAGTGTTGTTCCGGATACGGTAATTGCCGTAATATACGGCAATTCAGGGGCATTACAGTCAAAAATACGGCACACGGCAGCGGTCCCATTGCCGTATCTCCATACATTTTTTAGACACGTTTTCGCCAATTTTCTGGATACGGCAATTCAGCGGCAATTATTTTAAGAATTTGTATGGGGATACGGCAAATTACGCCTCGGAATACGGCAACCCCAAAATTCAACAAGAAATAAGCCGACTTGTTGCAACTCGAACAGAAACACGAGGTTTTGGTGTAAATACGTTTCTTTATTGGAAAGACATTAGTGATTTTAATTCCTGTAAAAGTATATATTTATTGTGAAAGTGCTAAGTTAATAAATAGTGAAACCAACACGCCGCCTGCCAGCCTCTCCTTCAGCCGAAAGCTAAGTATATAAAAGAGAACAAATGGTTCCAAACAATAACATAATACCATCAGGAAAAGCAATTATACAAAACATTCCTGATACTATTTAAATGTATTTCTGATAGAAATGTGTATTACTATTGATAGAGATTTGACTGAATCTATAATAAGAATTGTTAGTGTTAAAAGGAATAATGACATACAGATTTGGGAACAAAACAACTAAACGAATTCCCAATTTAATCTGAGAATATCCTTTCAATCTGGATATATTTTATACTGATAATGTGATTTAATGATAATGATAATCGAGTGTATCATGTATCAACTGCTATGTTTGTATTTAATGCCATCCCGGGGGGAGTACGGAGACACCACCACACCAGCAGTCTCAGTGGGTCAGCCCCTGGGATGAGGAAACTAAACCTGCTTCAGGCAGAGGATGATCCGTAGGGATCCTTGCTGTTAGGTGCAGCGCTGTACCTCACTATCGATGGGTCGTGAACAGTCGAAATAGCCCTGGCTTTGTGGCACCAGGGCTGTGGTGTGGCACGTATTATGGCGTGGTCCACTATTATAAAGTAATCTACTATGAGCGGTATATTCCCAAGTAGATTATGAAGTAATCTACTATGAGCGGTACATTCCCAAGTAGATTAAATGAATGGAGGTCTCCTGGGGTGTTGAGTATTCTGATCCGTAAGAAGGTGTATTCCAGTGATCAAAGGCCCTTCCGTGTAGTGTCCGTAAGAAGGTATATTCCAGTGACATTACAATATCCTAATAGAGGAATAGAAGGAGATCTCGATACATGTTTAGTTCATGACATGATGAAGAGTTCATGTATGTGTCTACAGTATATGATTGGTTCAAGATAAGATAAAGAATTCATGTATGTATAGCTAGAATATGTTTAGTGACTAAGAGAGTCATTAAAATACATTTTCCAACAGATGGATGACGTGGCGAGGTGTGGGCTCATCTAGGCGCGTCTGGATGAGATGCACACCGTCGCAGCTACTAGAACTTGAGCAGGTATGAATTGGACCCTAACTATAGAGCTGACGCATATGAGTGTAACTTATAGAGACAATAGATTCCTTATCGGGATACATAGACTTACTACAGCTATACTAATGAACTTCAGGCAGATGCTATGTAACATAAACCTCTTGTGGCTGTCGTGCTATCCCCAACGATGGCCACACCACTTAGCGGTATATTTTCCAAAATGGTCTTGCCATTTCTCTTACCGTTAGACCGCTGGCGCGGCCACCCGAAGGGTTATGATAATAATTTAAAAAAAAACCGTCATAGATATAAGATATTTGAGCAATCTATCTAAAAGACCTGTTACACTTTACTTTTTTTAGAATCCTAACTAGCATCCTAATTTCTTTCCTAAATAAATCTCCCAGTTATACTTGTCCTAACTAGCATCCTAACTAGGATCCTAAATTCACAATAAACAGAATCAGTTTGCAATTAAAGTTTTGGGAAAATAGCAGATAAAAAATCTATGACATTTAGTGTCGCCGCCGTCTCTCTCTCACACCTACGTTATAAATATATGAGACCGTCAAGAGAGAACGACGTCAACAATGAAGTAAAATTGTATGTATATGTACACACACAATAATTATAGAATGCATCGCATACCTGCTCATATTGGTCCTGGTCGGGTTTCAAACATCTCTTCCTTACGTCTCTGTCTAGCCCTTTTCTCTCGTTCTGCTTCGCCGATATAATTGGAGTTGATCGTGCCTCGTTGCGATCTGGGGAAGGTAGCTCTATGAATATGAGAATATGACATTCTCTCGACAAAAGACTTACCATCTCATTGTATCTAAACTCAACAACTTTGGAGACCCATCTTACCCGGCCAGAGGAAGGACACCGCGCCGGGGGGTCCGGCGCTCCAGTTCGAGATACCCGGCGGCCATCGCCGCCGCATCTCTATGCACAGGGGGGTCCTGCGCTCCAGTTCGGAATACCCGGCGGCCGAAGCCACCGCATTCCTATGCTCCGGGGGATCCGGTGCTCCAGTGCGAAGTCGTAGCGTCTGAAGTCACTGTACCTCCTAGCACGGCGGGCACCGAGCACAAGTAGATACAGCAACCGCAGCCACCACACCTCTTTTGCTCAGGGAGATCCTGAGCTCCAGTTCGGAGTACCCGGCAGCCGAAGCCGCCGCACTCCTGAAATACTCGACTTCCACTACTGCCCTTTCTCACCCAGCTTCCTGCCGGGCTCTGAGCAAAGCAACAGTAGTAGCCGTCGCCGTACCTCTATTGGTGAACCTTTCTGCCTTACCTAAGATGGGCTCAGATGCTAATTCCACGTTAAGCGGCAATTCAAGCATACACAACTCCACGACTTGGCGCGTGGCAAAGTTACGTTAAGATATAGCTTTAGCTATTTCCGCGACATCGGACACATGACAAGTTATGAATATACTAACGTCCGTTGCCTAGAGAACGCATACAACCACAATGAGCTACCACTAAGATATAAATACTTAGCTTTCGAAGTTTCAGGATAATTGCAGACTTTCCTCACGTTGACTCGCACTTTCACTGTAACCGTGCTTCACACTTCGCGCCATCTTGGAACTAATTACTAACCGTTGCGGTTTGGACTTACTTACCACTACCCACACCAGGTGGCGCTGTTAAGTGTTGCCGTAGTCAAGTTACGGATGTGTCTATATTCGCGTCCTTCGCGACATTTAGGTCGACTGCAAAGAATATAATACTTACTAGGCTGAACGCTGTTACACTTTACTTTCTTCCGTCCTAATTAGGATGCTAACTCAATAAGTTTGTCAATGACCATCCTAGCTTTCTAACTAGGTTACTTTTTTAGGAAACTACTTGCTAAATGCGGTTACACTTGTCTAAATTTAGAAACTAAAAGCCCTGTTACACTAGTCCGTTTATGAAGGGAAACATTAAAATAATTTGATAAAAATCTAGGTAGCTTGGGGCTTGTAGGGGTGCTTGTTAAATCTGATGTTTACCGCTTTATCGCTTTGTGACAATATTGAGCACCATCCTATGCAACAAACGTTCTTGGACTTCATTTGGCACCAGTTTTCGCTTTGATTTGATCGATTTATATACACTGAAAGAAAGAACTTCAAATGATAATTCTATACAAAACTGCATAACCTCAAAGCCATATTTATCACGCAAATTTTATTATACCTGCAGGAGGTAGGTACCTACATTTATATCTTAGCTAAGCTTTGTTAGTTTATTAAACGGAGTTGGCAGATATTACATTGATAAATAATAAAGTACGCGACCTGAAACTTAAAAACGTAAGTAAACAAAACTAACTTTTTAAATTAAAAATGTTACATGCCACAGATAAAACACAAATTATGCACAATTTTTGAATTATTCAAAGACAGGTGTTGCCACCAAGCGATTTTTCAAATTTGCGCTTTTCTACTGACAGAAATGGTTTGCCAGACTATAGGAAGCCAACTAGGACAAGTGTAACAGGCCTTTAACTTAATTTATCTTATCTATAATAATATTAATGTCAACGTCAGTCAGATATTGGATATTGGAATAGTTCTTCGATTTAATTATAAACACTACAAAATGTATCAAAATTAAGTGAATTAGTAGTTATTAAGTACCTGTCGAAATGAATTATAAAGATAACTGCCGGACGTGTTTAACCAGTGGCAAGGAGATGCGGTATATCCATACAACTATTTCAATAGGTGGTGAAAACATAAGGGTGTCTGATATTTTAGCAAACTTTTATAACTACAAGGTATTTTTATGATATTAACAATTATGTACACTAGTTATTTTAACTTCCAGTTTTGTAAATTGAATCCTCATCTTAAGTTAAAATATTAGCGATTTGTTAATTGTAATCGACCGTTTAATTCCATTTTCTCTTTTCTTAACAGGTAACCAACGAAGAGTACCCTGAAAATATCTGCATCAACTGTATATATCACCTCACGATGACATATTCCTTCAAAAACCTTATAGAATCAAGTGCTAAAACTTTAGCCGAGAGTTCAAACATGGAAGAGAATGATGACATTGACTACAGTTACGAATCTGAAGAAGAAGGAAAGACTTATCAAATGAAAAGATATGAAAGACGGAAACAGCAAGCTATAGAAAACACTGCATGTGAATTGAAATTAATGTTTTGTGTTGATTGTAAAGCGGAATTTCAATCAACAAATGAATTAAGTGCACACTGTATCAATAATCATCCTGTCAAATCATCTATAGGGCGCGATTGTGATTATTGCCATGAGAAATTCGAAGATTTCCGATCCCTTGTTTTACATCGTAAACTTCATTTAAAACCATATCTTTGTGAAAACTGTTGGGAAGGGTTTTATTCAGAAAATGAATTAAATGTCCATTCCTGCCAACCCAATGGACATCATAAAGAAAAGAACAGCTCAGACAGAATGCTACGGCAGTGTGATCAGTGTGGAAAATCATATCCACCGGGATATATAAAAATTCATATGTTAACACATAGCAATGATCGCCCATATAGTTGTAAATTCTGTCCTAAGAAGTTTAAAGTTCCAGGAGGACTTCATTCACATGTTTTGTGGAATCATAAGAGGACTAGAAATCACAAATGTGAAGTGTGCAATGCAACTTTCATTTCATCTAGTTCTCGTAGCTCCCATATACGTAAAAATCACCTCAAGGAAAAAAAGTATGGGTGTGAGAGCTGTGGTAAAAGATTTTTCTCTAAATCCGAGTTACAGAGGCATTCATTAACTCACACAGGAGTTAAAAACTTTCATTGTCATCTGTGTGACAAGTCATACCAAACACGCTATGGGTTAAATGTACACTTGAAATCTCACTCTCAAATGTCAATGAATGTGCTAAATTTGTAATAATTTTTTAGCTTGACTAGGGGCATGCACAGCTATGCCTCTAAATTTGTAAAAAAGATGCAATTAAGGTTTACTGAGTACAAAGTGTAATGATCTCTCACATACATACTCAATGCTTTATTTTGTAGTGGTTAAGTTTATAAATTATGAAACTTTTTATGGAAAAAAATATTGGAATAGGCTAAATGGTGTACTTTTAAATTTTATTTAATAAGAGAGATGGTTCATGTCATGACTATGGAAGGACACCATTTACAACAGGAAAGGCTACTTACTATAGCTTTAATCAACCTTTGAATTGTTTTTGGAAAGCAGTAGATTCCCATTTCAGTGTACTCTGGTCGAAACATTAAGGTAATTCTGCAAAAACAAACTACAACTTTACTTCCCGCTAATCAAAAGATGTAATAAACGTATGCTAGAATAGCTTGTGACTTTATATTTATAAGCTTAGGTTGTTTTATATAAAAACTAAAGAATAAAACATTGTAGAGTACCAAAAACTTTACATTTTTCCAATAACTTAAGGTACAAAAGTAATTTACCTTTATGTGTACATGTATTGTTAAATTAAAACTTACTAATACCCTTTAAAATACACATTTTGTACAGAAATAACAATATAACTAAAAATACATATCTAATACCTAACAATTTAGTTTGGTTTTCGGAATAGTAAAATACCACAATGCCCATATTGTTATATATAAGATAAACATTATTTTGCATTCAAAAGTCAAAAAAAGCCAGAATTAAGCAGAACATTTTCAGTTATGTTATGACAAATTGCCATTTCATGTCACACTGTTTGAAAAGGTTTGCCAGTTTGTTTCATTAAGAAAAAACCGGCAAAGAGCGTGTCGGGCCACGCTCAGTGTAGGGTTCCGTAGTTTTCCGACCGTCACAGTAAGTGTCCCCAAAGAAGAAAAGAGTTAAAATAACACCGCCATGTAGGATATGATATGAGCGTTCCACGTACAGCGACATCTATCGGCAAATTAAGTAAACTATAAACTAATTCTTTATTGCGTGAACCGATTTTCACCGTTTTTACTTTATTTGAAAGCACGTCATTTTATTGTGATTTTGTAGAAATTACAGGCACAATAAACACCTGCTTATACGGTTAAATTACAAACTTAGTTCAGAAATTATTTTGTAATTATTTTTTCAAAAACCATTCAACCTATCAAGTTCAAAATAAGTTTTTATAAAGTTCTACTTTTGAGATTTTTTTCATATTTTTAAAACTTATGGTTCAAAAGTTAGAGGGGGGGGGGGGACACACATTTTTTTTACTTCTGGAGCGATTATTTCCGAAAATATTTACATCATCAAAAAATGATTTTAGTAAACCCCTGTTCATTTTTAATTACCTATCCAACAATATATCACACGTTAGGGTTGAAATGAAAAAAAAAAAACACTCCCCACTTTACGTATAGGGGAGGTACCCTAATAAAACATTTTTTCCACTTTTTATTTTACCACTTTGTCGGCGTGATTGATATATATATTAGTACCAAATTTCAGCTTTGTAGTGCTAACGGTCACTGAGATTATCCGCGGACGGACGGGCAGACATAGCGAAACTATAAGGGTTCCTAATTGACTACGGAACCCTAAAAACAATTAAACAACGAAACTTTGTAATTTAGTTATACTTACTGGCCCTGTAACCACGATGACAATCTTTAGCAGAAAACGAAACGAAAAGCTACACGCTCTCGCTCACTGTTCCATATTAGTGCGATAGAGACACGAATAGCGTTTCGATTCGTTTTCTGCTAACGATTGTCATCTTGGCTAAGCCCCCTGATATCATAGAAATACCAATTGGTACATAGAGAAATAGGGCTTGTAGGACGGATTTTATGTGATGGTGGCAAGAGGCAGCAATGAAATTGCAGTCCCATTCGTCGCTCGCTACTGTAGTACTGCTTCTACCAAAAATAAACATACATGGACACCATATCGCTTACTTCTATTCTATGTCAAAAAAGAGGAACATTACGAGCGTGTAAAGCGATGTGCATAAAGCACGATATTTTAAACAGGTCAAGGTAAAAGGTTAACACTAAAATATTATAAATTATAACAAACTAAGGTGAATGAATAACACCAACTTTACATAAATTGCATTGACATTATAGCATTACATAAAACACCATTTTGATTATAAATAACTGATATTAATCATAGACATAAAATAAGGAGACGTAATGCCGTGAAACCAAAACTGTGATCCATAATAAGCAGATTTCCTCGTGTTTACGAGAAACACGCACGCAGTCTTAATACTCGTGGACGGGCGGTGATTGGTTCAGACGTTAGTGTGTGTGCAGGAGAGCGCGGCTTATTATGGAATCACAGTTTTATCTTGGTGGGATTACATTTCCTTATTTTATGTCTATGATATTAATTTACTGGTATGGAGAAACTGCAATTCGCTCCATATTTTATAAATTTAAGTTGTCTATGGCACACTATTTTAATCTTGACTATGATTCAAGAACTAAGCGCCTAATAGTGTTTAGTTTAAATCGAACAGCAGGGAAATTATAGTAATTCCTATAATTTTTGCGATTCTTCGACATTCATTGACCTATTTCACATAAGCCAATTTAATTTAAGGCACATAAAACAATAAACTTGTCCATATATAATTAATTATATAATAATAATATTCATAGCCATATTAAAAACTTAGTTAAAGCCTCTATTCTATGTCGTTGAACTAATTATGCGAATTAAAATCCGTCTTATTGACATTGCTTGTCAGTCTTTTCACCCTAAAACAAGAAATTATGCGAATTAATTTTAATATGCATTTCTTATTAGCTATTTATCTAATCAGAAAACAAGTTTTGATTAATCCCGTCCATATAATTTAAATTTCATGAAATATAAACGTAAGTAAATATAGTTTGGCGCAGGGTTTGTCAAACTTCAAGCATAGAGAGAGAGAATAATACAGTATCTTTCTAACGCTAGTACCCTCGCTGCTGAAAAAGGGATGAGTATAGCTTATTACTTCTACTGTTACTGCACTTTGTGGCCAGCCAGACTAAAGCTGTCAACATAAAGTAATTAATAACAGTGGAACCCGTTTAATACGATCACGTTTAATAAGATTTTTCACATAATACGCCATTTTTATCAGTCCCTGCAACTGGAGGTTCCGCATAATACGCTTTCCCTGTAAATTTGACTTAAGCGAGTTTTATTGGATTATTATGTGTTTTTGTAAACTGTACAAATGTAAACAATGCACACATGCATGAGCGGCTTTAGCTAAGTTTTAAACCTAGATACAATGTGTAAATAAAGCTAATAGGTGTCCCACAAACTTAATTTACGGAATTTAGAAAAATATAGAGACCTAAGTGCTACAATGCAATTATGAACAGCTATTTAATTATAAAGAGTGTCACAAATATATTATAAAAATAGAAAAAATATCACTTTCACCAGTCTCTCTGAAAATGTATGAATCGGTGGTTAGGCAAGTAAGGCCCAGACGCTGGTGGTTACGACTGATATTTTTAATCCGTTATATTCGAGTTCCTGTAAAAAAAGATCTGTTTTAAATAAAGAAATAGGTTTACGTGGGGCAAAAATATATTGAATAAGAAGTCAGTAAAAAACAAACTAACTACTATCCTATCAGTACTATCGAGGATAACTTTTGTAAACTCTTTGATACTTATTGATTTTCAGATCTTCGCTGCTTTAAAATTTTGAATAATGCTTAATGAACTTGGACTTAAAAAATATAGTATGAGGTAGTGCAATACATAGTTTTGTCTCTCTATCTCTATACCGAATAATATATTATATCCAAGGGATGTAATACAATTATCAGCAGTAGTTGCTTAGCGGGTAAGGTTTTCAATATGAGCAGAACTTGTCCTTACCTATAATAATAATAAAGAAGATTAAGGTCATATTTAACACATTGCCTGAGCGCTGGTTTTGGTGAATACGGAACTCGATATAAACGTGGGCACTTGGCGATTGATTAAGATTTCGAAAATAATTAACCTGTAGGCACCTGAAGATTTTTCCTAATATTTACAAGTTGTTTAACCAATCAAAGAATTAGATATTTGTGATTATACGAGTTTCCAAAAACTAGCCCTCGCTTAAAACTAAGTTCTACTCGTAACTACAACATACATTAACATTACATATAATTGAATATATTTATTAAAAGTACAACATATCTTGTTATCACACTGGAAGACACGTGCATTAATAGTTATTACACATATTATTTATTAAATACAAGAAAAAAGATTAACGCTTGCATAAGCAAAAACCGGATTTATCGAACGAGCGAAGCGTAAGCGAACTTCAGTTCTTACAAACTACTTCGGCTACTGGGACGTCTCGGCATTTCGATGGCTTTTTGATATTGAAAGTTTGTTCCGCGATAATTTTAGTAACGTTTTTTTCATCTTTATGAAATTTGTTGGGATTGTAGCATAATAGTACATTACTGCAGAGACCAGTAAGTAAGCTTTCCTGGCTGAGTATTTAGTAGCCGTCCGAGTCGAAGACGAGGACGGCTACAATACGAAGCCAGGTAAGCTGATTACGGTCGAAGCATGTATAGTGCTTTTCTCAAACATGTAAGGAAATATTTTAATACATACCCAAAAATACCACCTAAACTTAAGCAATTTTTCTTATAATTGCTCTAGGTAAACGTACTCATGTTTAAAAAATATGTATGAAAATGAAAAAAAAAATTACATTTATTCCTTAAACGACTAATTTTCAAACTTATTTATATAAAATTACTTGTTTAATGCTTCAGTTACTGGCTGAGTGATTTAATGTTGTATGAAAATCCTTTACGTACGTCGCGCTGAACCTGCCTTGGAATAGAGTCCCTACTGGTCTCTAATTACTAACGTAACAGGAACATTTCCGAGCATGTTTGAGAAAATACATATACAAGCGGTTGTGGAGCTTGGAGTCGAAAAAAAATCTTTAGAAGGGTCTTGTTATATTGGTCATATCGTTTGCAAGTAAGCGCGAGTTCTCAGTTCGAGCGGACTACTAGTTTAAGGGCCTGTTTCACAATGTCCAAGTAAAGTCCTGAATAAGCTAGTTGCCACTTATCTGACGAATATAGTCATCGTTAGCGTTTCACAATCTTCAAATAAGCTTAACTGGTAGATAAAGTGCTAAGGTTTGCAGGTAGTTTTACCTGGCAGTTAATTTATTTGTTAATTAGCTATCCAATACTTGGACATTGTAAAACAGGCCCTTAGTAACAGTTATTTATTAAAATCCCCCTGCGCTTTTATTTGAACCAACAGTGTAAAAATTGAAGGTGAATTTATTTTGTTTAAAATCAAATCAAAACAAATGCAAATCATTCAATTAATAAAAGGTTATCTTCCATTGAAGTAAGTTGGTACGGTTAGCTGCAGAGAAAAAGGGCCGCGCTGCATACAAAGTTTGTATTCATGTTTGTATTGTGTGTAAGTGTAAGTTCTTTTTCTCTGCAGCTGACTGCATTTTTTTGTTACATCGTGAATCATTACAAAATGCAAAAAATACTAATGGCGAAATGCTTCTAAATGTAGCTAGCTACCAACCACTGCACCTAAGACCCGACCACTGTTTTTAAATGGTTTAGCAGGCTGTCGCTTGAAAAGCAGATTTAGATCTACACATTTTGGCCAAACAATGTCTGATCTAAACAAAATAGATACACATAATATTCACCGCGTGCTCAAAAATTCATGTCTAATCCTATTTGATACATAACTTCATCCATCCCTGGATTCAAGAGAGGGTTCCGGTCATTCTCAATTTTCTCCATACCATTGGCTCCGCTCGTCGAAGGCTCGTCGTCGGAGTTCGTAGACACGGAGACGTTGAGAGGGCTCATTCCAAGTATGATCCTGATTTGGTCTGTAAGGTGGTGTGCTGATATAATTTGGTGGTATATGCCCTCCGCTGTGCTAAGTATTTTGTCGACGTCTAGGCACATTGATAGGTCGTTTACGTGCTGAAAATTATAAGATGTGATTATGACATCAGAAGAAACTTGCCATAAAACAAAGTGGAAGACCTGCTTGAGTCCTCCACCTTCCCACTTGTATCCTAAAGGAGGCTAGGTTTCGCTTTAGCAACCTTATCCCCAAAATTAGCGCAGGCACTAGTTTTTCCGAAACCGACTGCCATTTGACCATCTAACCTAGAGGGAAATCCAGGTCTTATGAGAGAGAGATTACTCCGATTTCCCCACTATATTTCCTTTCTGTTATATAAATATGTACAGTCGACTAGTAGATATTATCTAGAATTGTGGATGTATGTATTGTATGATATTTTAAAGATGTCCGAATTGTATGTAGAATTGTTAGTCTTTAGTAAGATTCCGACAGTTCCACTTTTTCACTACATTGCATTGTAATAAGGTCCAAAAGTGGATACATCTCTTTTTAGTCGACTGTACATATCCACAATTCTAGATAACATCTACTTTAATAAAATATATAACACACATTTCTGTAGCTTACTTTCAATATTTCAGTGAAACCATAGTTGTTGTTGATTATCGTTTCCTTTTCAGCGTCGAGTATGGCAACACAAATGAGCAGATGGAAGTTGGCACACGGTAACCCCGTCCATAGTACTTCCCATAGCCTAAACACACAAAAAAAGATATGTTATACAGATATAGACTCTCAAGATTTTAATAATCTACATATTACTTGTTCATATTTAGAGGCTGTTTTTTTTGTTTAAACCATAATAGTAGTTTATTTAACTGTTACGTAATAAGGGTCCTTAAAATACGAGTGTGGTTTTATGAAACGAGCCGCAGGTGAGTTTCATAATAAGATCACACGAGTGTTTTAAGGCCTAATTACGTACAGTTGCATACACTGCTTTATCTACACTCATATTATTTATACTAATTGCCGTGTTCGCAAACCATAGAATGGCCGCCATTGCACCGCCATGGCCAACTCGATTGTGCCGGCGGTCGGGAGGGAGCGTGTCGGCGGCCGCGCGGGCGCGTGCAGGTGTACATTATGTTATCAAAACTCATAACACATCAATGTTTGAGCATGTAAAGTTAAAATTACGTTACTGTCACAGATAAAAAGCTTATCATAGTAAAATCGGTTGTGGTAATGCTAGCCATTGCCTACCGTTTTTGAACATGTTTTAGAGGACTTACAATGCGAGTGTAGATAAATTAATATTCAAACACATTTCGATTCTATACTGATAAAGAAGAATGAACATATCATAGGTTACAGTACAATGTAGGAATAAACATACATTAGGTTCCATCGTAACATTAGAATTTGTGTCAACTAACTAATTTACAGTAAATTACCTCATAATGTCCCTGAAGGAGAACTCCCGCTTGAACCAGACCAGCAGCCAGCGGAAGCAGAAGTACATGTTCCCGGAGTCCTTCTGCGCTAGGTGCTGCGCCAGCTCCGGGCTGCAGAACGTCAGCAGCTGCTGCAGCTGCAGGAGCTGCTGCTTCATGCCCGCCTGGTCCATGTCAAAGTTGTATGCCTGGAAATTGATGATAAAATAATCGCCGACCCATTGCTATTACTCGAGCCCAAAATGTTTGTGGACTTATTTTTGACAATTTGGCAGATTTTAATGGAACTTTCGGTTACTTGGAAAAGTCTTTAGCTAGAGGACTGAAAATAAAAATGTGTCCACGAAAGTGGTTAAATAATCTAATAAATAAATAAATAAAACTTTATTGCGGACAACTTATAGTACATATATGTATCTTGTTAGTTACAGTTTTGCTTATAATCTAATGTTAGTACCTACGCTAATGGGAATACAATTACACACCTAAGCGTGTGTAATTGTATTCCCACCAAATACAATTACACACGCTTAGGTGTAAACCAATACAAATTTAATATTATTCAAAGGCGAAAAATCCGAATATCTACGAAATATTTACTTATTTATTTTAACTTTATTGCACAAAAGAAACCTTATCGTACAAAAGACGGACATAATGCCATAAGGCATTCTCTACCAGTCAACCTTAAGGCGAAGCAGAGAGATTGTGGGCGGTGCTACAAACGGGCAAGTTAAAAGAAAAAAACAAAAAATATATTATATTTATCAAATCTATTAATCCATACTAATATTATAAATGGGAAAGTGTCTTTCACGGCAAAACGGGGCGACGAATTGACGTGATTTTGTGACTCAGGCTACTTTTCGTCTCTTTCTAACCCCCCCACTTCCCTAAAATGGGGGGTGGAAGTTTGTATGGAGCATTCCGGGGGGGCAATCAGGAAAGGGGAACCGTGTTACCCCGAATTTAACGCGAGCGAAGCCGCGGGCAAAAGCTAGTATAAAATAAATGTTAGTCAAATAATCAAATTTGTAGCTGTCCAAAAAAAGTTTTATACTCACAATTCTTTCCATAAACCCAACTAAACACCAAAAACTGTCCACCTCATTCCCCAACAATAGAAGCAACGGCGCCAAAATATCGCTCATGCCTTGCACATAGCCGAGGTCAAAATTGTACATGACATAAGTCATTAAAATGTCCTGCAGCACCACCAGATTTGGGTTATTGTCACCCGCGAAGAATGGGTGGGTGCGGTCTGTCCTGGCGACGTCTTTTTCAACAAGACTCTTTCTGTCCCTGTACTCTGAGAACCTGGACTCCTGGCCTTCGGTCATGGAGCGCCATTGGAGCTTCATGGAGAAGTACTCCTCCGTGCGTTTGCGTTGTAAGTGTCGTATTTCTAAATGCGTCATGTGCCAGGGGGTGTAGTCTAGTAAATATTTCCAGACTGATGAACGTATCGTGTGGGCTACACCCTGAAACAAAAATTAGATTTTAGTATTTTGTTATTTTGTATATTTGCAACGCTGATAAGGGTGTACTGCCTGAAAATAAAAATTGATTTATTATTTATTTATTTTTAAAAATGTTCTATAAGATTTCCATATAAAAAAAATCACGATTTGGTTACTCCAAATTGCTCTTTACTTCCGGAAATGACTTACTTGATGTATTTTGAGTCACGCGCGACCACGTACCTATGTCGTTCTAAGGAGGCTTTAGGACGTGTTGTATAGGTATGTTTTGTTTGACTTGGCGGAGGCACTGCTGTGCCCCCAGACATGGCGATAAATCGTAGTCGCTAAGGAGGATCATATAGTTTCACAGTGTAATGGTGTGTAATTATTAAATAAACATTCAACATGAAGCCACGTCCACGTCAGCTACGGCTTCCGTGGAACAGAAGCCACCCCGGAAATTGCCGAGCTGCCTCGCGTGGCATTTCCCTCGCGAGGCGGTGCGTCAGGTGTGAACACCAGGCGCGGATACAGGGGGGGGGGGCAACAGGGGCAATTGCCCCCCCCTGAAACGCAAACCTCGTATACTACGGGGCCCATAGGTGCGGACCGCGAGATTTTTTGTGAAGGAAAGTGCCCCCCCTGAACGAAATTCTGGAAAGTGCCCCCCCCCTGAACGAAATCCTGGATCCGCGCCTGGTGAACACGCCTATTAACGTATAAAAACCGCAAGAACTCCCAACACGTTTGCTTACTTACCCCTCTAAAGATGAGCTGTTTGACACCATCGACTTCCAAGACCCTGCCTTCCGTGTCCTGCAGACCTTCCCACTTCTCGGTGGATAGTGGCGTTCCCCTGAAAACCAATAATTTTTAATATAAAGTGTTTTTCGTAAGTATGTGCCATTTGCAAGTATACTTTCTGAAACCACCTGGAAATCTACGTAATATTCTTGAAATTTTCAGAAAAGCTGATATTATAAAATGCGTAGATAACTGTCTCAGTACAGTTGAAAGAAAATTTTAGATACTCTGCATCAGCATAAGTAAATATAAGAATAATATTTAACATAAGGGTCCACATTTTGGCATTGCACTATGCACAGTAAGCGTGGTCGGACTTTATAATCTATATTAATGGCATAGCTGGGCATTAACTCGTTAATCCGTTAATCGTTAATTAACGCAGTTAACATTTTGATTAACGGATTAACTTTTAAGTTAACTTTTAAAAATGTTAACGGACACGTTAACTTCCGTTAATATGCAGAAGCCCGTTAATCGTTAATCCAATGCCTACTATTTACCGCACGGCACCGCGGCGCGGCGCGAAAATCAGGTTCAGACAAGTATGAAACGAACGACAAGTGCCGGGCGGCGCGTGGCAGCGAGTGAAACAAAAACAAAACTAGATATATTTTGCCGGCGCGTGCGAGTGAGAAAACTGCGAAGAGATTTTCCACAGGTAAAGACATTTTAACACCAAAACGAGCCTCGCTTTCAGACGAGAACTTCAACATGTTAATGTTCATAAAGGGGAATATGCACCTTAACCTTATGCCCGACGATTAAATTACACATTTGAATTATACAAGTATTTTGTTTTGTTCCTATCCTGTTAACTTCCAGAACCTTTACCAACAGGTTTTATAAGTTCACTAATGCAAAGATATAAAAATGCAATTTTACACATATTAACGGATTAACGATTAACGTTAACTTGCGTTAATTCTTCCGAAATGTAACGCTTTAACGTTTAACGAAGCTAACTTTTTTTGTATCGGATTAACGATTAACGAAGTTAACTATTTGATTAACGGTGCCCAGCTATGATTAATGGTAAATACATAACTAACCTTGGTATGTTAGGTCTCGGCGGCAGCGTAGGTTTGACGCTGATGACTTCGTATTCGTCGGACTTAGTAACCGTGGTGGCATCTTCCAGTGCACTCATGCTTTTCGTGAGCAAGTCCGCCACTTCCTCTGACACGTCGCGTTTGCCGTTGGTTTCGTTGCCATAATATACTAAAAAAATACATTTGAAGGTAAAAAAATCTATCAAATTTTTATGTTTTTCACAGCAATCATGCAATAAAATAAAAACAATGCTAAAATTGTTTCCGTACCTCAAATTATTTTAATAGAAACAAAAAGTCGTACGAATTGATAATTGATTGCTACCTTGTATGCATTATGTTATGAGTAGAGATGCAACCGATATCCGGCCACAATTTTACTATTCGGCCTAATACCGGATAGTAGCGTACTATCCGGCCGGATACCGGATAATAAAATGACACATAGTCAAGTTTAAAAACGGGAAAAATATATCGTAAGCAACCAAATAATTTACTTATGAATTATCAATATTTCTTGATCACGTCACGTGATTTTTCCATTCAATAAAGGGCATAACTTTAGGTAGCTTACAATGACTTGAACAAGTTGCAACTTGCGTGGAGTGCCACCCGCGTGCTCGAATTAGCTTAACTGTAGGCAAATCTTTTGGCCGAATATTCGGCTATTCAGCCGACGGGTCCGACTCAGACGGATATCCGGTATCCGGCCAAACAACTATCCGTTGCATGAGTGTTATATAAATCGTTTTAATGTTACATTAACGCAATCGTAGGATCATATGTGGTCTATTTAATTAGTTGGAATTATATGTTAGAAAGAGACTACCGCTTGTAATGGTCTATCTATACATACAAAATAGTGGAATAACCTACAACCAAATTTGGCTTGATAGAGACCTGAATGGTGCTATTACGGTTACATTCATACTCTCTCCCTACGACGGCCACATTGCAAGACTTCAAAGGGTATTCGTGTTTATCGTCTCATTTATTCCCTGTGTGAAAAAAGGTATTCTGCTGCAAAACTGATACTAAGTAATATTTATCAGCTAAGCGATGATACATACGTTTGTCGAGGTCAATCGCAGAGCAACCCAGATGTGGATTCGATCCTGGTCAGCACCAGAAAATTTGTAATTTTAAGGTACAGAAATAGACATTGAAAACTATAGGTACGGGATTCGGAATAAATATGGAAAAACTTAAACTAAGATGCGTGCATTGAGGTATAAGGTAAGTAAGTAATGGATATTTGTCACAAGTGTGTTATACATTATTAACTATAAGTTACAAGTAAGTTTAAAATTTCCAGTTTTTTTCCAAAAGTACGCTTGGATAAGTAATTTACTCAATAATATACATACCAATATCTGTTAGCTTAGAAAACGCAGTCATAGTAGTCTCATACGGCCTTTGTTTAAAATTTGACACCAAATTCCATACAACATCCGTGGTGTTCTCTGTGAAGATATCCAGTTCTGCAAAACTCTTATTCAGCACTTGTGTCTCCACATTTGACTCAACAACCACATATGTGTTCCTGTCATGTCTGGCTTTGACAGTTTTGACGTGGTTCTTTAAATTGGCGACGAATATTTCTGCGTTCCCGTGTTGGAAGTAAAAGGTGGTCTGCCAAATGCCGGGTTTGGTGGAGAACTGCATCTGCTGGTTGTTCCGGGTGACCCTGAAGGTCTTGAGGTCGTCGAGGGGTATTTTAATGATGCGAGAGCGAGCGGTGGCGTAGTCAGAAGTGATGTTACCGCTGAGGGTACGTTGTCTTCGACCTGCGAAAAAGGGTTGTATTGTAATTATAATAGTTGTTCAATAGCTTCACTGTTTTCACTAATACTTGGCCATAAAATAATACAATATGTAGCTATATTATTTGCCACTGGGGTTGAGTACCACGCTCATCATGGCGAGTTGAAGTATTTTTGGAACGAAATTCCTTGTCGGACGGTTCGCGGATGGGGGCTAGGCGAAAAAAAGTCACGTGACCGTCACGAAAACGCGACACAAATCCATACGATTGAGAAACATGTTAAATGAAATAAAATAAAATAGAATAGAATAAAGTGAAAAGTAAAAATAGTCAAAAAGTAAAATAACTAAAATTTAAAAGGCAAAAGGTCAAAAATGACTAGAATTAAAAAAAATAAAAATAACATAACTGCGTTCCAACCGTGTGTTCCACGACACTCACGTATTTTTTTATATACCTTGACAGTGCAGTGGTAATCAAGCATACGCCTGATGGTAACCAGATAGCGTCGGCTATGGACGCCTGCAACGCCAGAGGTTCACATGCGCGTTGCCGACCCTTTACATAAAATACCTTTGGTCTGCAACAAGATGGACCTGGTTCATGTATAACCCACCTATAGTGTTGACCACAGCCCACTCCTGGTCCTGCGTGTCGGAGTCGATGGTGATAAGGTCATTAGGCCGCCACTCCACACACTTGCTGCCGTTGGGGATGAGCACCACGCACAGCATGCCAATGGAGTTGAGGTCGGTAATAGGACGCCCCATGCATGCCTTGAGGAGCACGCCATCTTGCGTAAATAAGTCCTGGAATAGGGGATAATTCCGACATATTAATTTAAGCAACAATACATATATATATATCTATATTATTATATGTATAGATATATAGTACATATTTAAAATAGTTGTTAAAATATTAAAAACTTTAATACTTAATAGATCTAGAATAGTGACCCTGTTTACGCAGCAGGATGCCCTGGTTTCGTAGTTCTTAGGGCATTTATTTGTGCGTCTATAACAGATATTTGGGCCATTTTATTAAAAAATTCTAATTTGGAACTTTTTATGTGCTTTCTATTCAGAATGACAAGCTTGAATGTGTAAAATTGTACCATAATACTTTATAATATAAGCTTTGTTGCCATCTGTATTTTTCTTAAAACAGCTTCTATGAGTAGTAGTTTGTTGTAATTATTACTGAGTTACAATAGCCACCAGTTCCTATTATCAGATCAGCAGCTCAACAATGGCACTAGTTATCAAGTGAACAGTGAATCATAAGCTTGTATAAAATTACAATTGCCCGTTTTCATGTTATCTACAGAGAATTAAGTCATCTATAAGAATGACAAATAGGTACATCACTAGCATACAGGCCACTTGACATATCCAAAGTCAAAGTGCATAATAAAGAACAAGTGCAGGTAAATCGAAAAACCCAAGTAGGTAGAAGATGTTGTACTCGCATGATGTTACAATTTGTCACACCAGCCTGGTCTTAATCATAATTGTAATTTCACATTTCAAACATCCTGAGAAATAGCAAAAGTAAGTGTATAAATAAAGCCTTCTTTTTATTTATATAATGAGTGTAAAAAACTAGTTTACCCAATCTATTTGGCTTCACCCTGATCAAAGGAACCTTACTGTAAGCATAGAATACTAGGCGACAATATATATAATTGACAAAGATAAATACTGAAATACAAAATACTTTTCTGCATTCTGCTGTAAATGTAGAAGAAGCTGGTTCATTTATTGACATAAATAAATAAATAATAAATATTATAGGACAATCTTACACAAACCTAGTCCCACAGTAAGCTCAATAAGGATTGTGTTGTGGGTACTAGACGACGATATATATAATAGATAGATATTGATAAATACTTAAATACATAGAAAACATCCATAACTCAGGTACAAATATTTGTGATAAACACACAAATAAATGCCCTCACCAGGTTTCGAACCCGGGACCTCCTGCTTCATAGGCAGTGTCACTACCGACTGGGCTAGGAGGCCGTCAAAACACATGATATTAATGTACCTACAGGCTCATGTATTGTCAAAGTTACTTTTAAACAACTTTAAAAAACAGAGGGGTTCTCAGTGTCTGTATTTCTTGTGTTTGTTACCTCAGAACTGTCATTATTAAACTGATTAGAAAAAAACATTTTTTATGGATACCTACACAGATTGGTCCCATTGTGATCAGTTTTTCATTTGTAGTCAGTTTTATTTTATTAAATTGAAATCATATATTTTAGAGATTATTTTTATAACACAGGGCCTATAATTTTAAGGGTTAGCTACTCCTTAAAATTATAGGCCATTAATTTTTTTTAACATTATAATCGTTTTTGAAAATGACAATACTTATAGAGAAATAAGGATTATAGGACTGACGTAGATAATTGATAATGTAGGTACTATTATTTCACCTACAATAGCTACGGTCTCATCATTGATATGCTGCAAATAGCAAGAAAATGTCATGATAAAAAAGTTACAAGTTACACATAGTAAAATTACCCTAAAAATGGTATTAATAATACTTTAAAACTGCGTTTTATTCGGTGTAATTAAACCAAGGTCGAATGAATATACACCAAAACAAAGAATAGACAAGGCCTTAGAGATTATTATGCGCTCACCTTACACTGTTCCGGGATGTCTTCTACAGAGCTTGAAGACATTTTTCACCAAAACGAAAATGAGGCAGCACTATCATAAATATTGCATGGAAATATTAATAAATCACAGTAACTGCACCATAATCATGTGGGAAATTTTGTCAACAAAAAGGTAAACATGACAGTTTAGTTTTACGTGAGTTTTACTTACTTCGTCGTTCTTTATGTACAGATTAAACAGGCGGTGGCAAAGACCGACACGCGTACAATTTGTGAAAATTCTGTTTTAAGCAGTTTAGCCAACATTCAACATAAAAATATGTTATGCTGTCTACAGACGTAAGCGACTATTCAAACGATTAGCACGAAATAGCATTATATTATAGTTAGAATAAGAGGTCAGCTGTCAAAATGGTTGTGTTGATCAATCGATACGCATTCAACCGGCGATCAAGTCGCCGGGTTTTTCTTTATACGAAATATTTGAAATTATTTTAGCAAATAAATAAATTTGTTTTATTATCTCCTAAAAATTCTAAAATATTTTTACTACACACTACAATTTGCTTACAAAAACACATTAGTTATATATTAACTATTAGGTAACTGCCAATTTATAACTATAA
Organism: Pammene aurita; assembly: GCA_947086415.1. Taxonomy (NCBI): domain Eukaryota; kingdom Metazoa; phylum Arthropoda; class Insecta; order Lepidoptera; family Tortricidae; genus Pammene; species Pammene aurita. Next base: position 28,347,690 of record OX352290.1, on the reverse strand, counting down.
GAAATAAATAAAATAAACTCTGGCTAGCCAAATATTGTGGACAGATATTTCCAAGTTGTATCACTAATTATCTATGATTTAAAAAAAAGTTTAAAGTCAGTTGTCAATGTATGTCATTCATTTAAATTGTTCACGGCTTATAAAGGGTTTATTTTAAATTATATTAAAAAGGACTATACCGAGTGAGGTCCTCAAACTATTCTTAAAGCTCGTAAATAATTACGACAATGTGCGAAGTTGACGTGAAGCGTGTTGTATAACGAAAAACGGCAATGTTTACAAGTCGTCAACAATTTTGTAGGTTGGTGCACTATTAATATTTTGATACTTTAAGTACTAGTTCTAACATTTGCCTATAACTTTCATTAAGTACGTGAATTTATTAATACCTGAATCTCATACACAGGAAAAGTGTGTAAAGAAACGGATAAACTAGAACTTCTGGAAAATATCAATACAATCAAAACATTGGAACGTAAGAATTTACTTGCTGAAAACCAATATTTCGAAGAAATCTGTGGAGTGACTGGTTAGTAGTAATTTGATATAAAAATATAAAATAAATACAAATGTCTTGGCGAAACATGTATATACAATATGTAAACCAACCAAAACCATCCCTTAAAACTACTGAATAGGGAACTCGAGTACATAGTTATTAAATTGTTTTTACTTGCTTCTGAGCATGTTTTGGGGAATTTAATTTATGTTTGAATTTATCTTGTTGCAGTCAGTTAATGATCTTTCTAACACCCTGTGAGGCTTGTTTACTTCTTTGACTTCTGTCAGTTTACGCGGACTGCGCAATGTTGATATGTAACTAGGGACACCTGATAAACATTTACGTTGTTATGGCTAACGCTCATACGCGTCGAGTGTTGTTTATATAAGGGGTACAAAGAAAAAAAAATCACGCGAAAAAGGAATTGGGTTTTTATGGAGGGTCGGCCGGCTAGGATGACGTGTCACATACAAAAAAATATTTTTCGCTTTCAAAAAAAAATCTTCCACGTTTTCTTTGTCGCAATACGATTTACCAATTATGCCCTTAAAACGGATCACCACTGTTTTTGTTACAGTCTGTAGGTATCCTAGGTAACAATTTATATAATAATGGCGGAAATTCAAACTTCAACATGAAGTTTGACACCATTTTGTCTAATGACATTTTAGCCTACTGTCATTATTATACAAACAAATAATATAGAAGGTTACAAAATATTAAGTTTGTATGTAAATATTAATTTACATACAAATTAAAGCCTGACCAGAAATATATGATCATGCGCCATATTGCGGAATTTTATTGGAACTAATTTCTTGCACTGGCAATAATTTTAATGACAGAATAATATGCATGTGAGAGTACATATGTGACAGGCTGTCACTGTCATTGATGCGGTTTACTTAAACGATAATAAAGTGATGAATATTAAATAATAAACGATAGAAAATTCTCAAAATTATCCATAGTCAAGAGCGGAACATTGTAGATAGTGTATATAATAAACTGCTGTAAGTAATACGTTCGGGAAATGAAACTTTCGCTGTGAAACATTTTCAAATTAACATCAAAGCTGACAGGTAAACAAATCAAGATGTCACCATACCATAGAGAACTGAACTGTTGCCATATAAATAAGAATAATAGCGCCCTCTTGACAATAATCATATATTTCTGGTCAGGCTTTATATTTAATAGGTACAGCATAAAACTTAAATAAACTGTAAATAAACTAAAATTAACTTACTTAAAAATACTAAAAACTAAAAATCTATCTCTAAAATGGGCCCCTGTGGCATCGTGCCGAGGACGCTGGCAGCATTTCCTCGCTGAACCGCAATACTAAGGCGTTGGGCGAGGAAGCTGCCAGCTCTTTTATCCCCGGTTTTGTCGACCAATACAAACTTATAAAGATAAAAGTATAAAGCGTGGGTCTTCTCTGCAGCTGACCGTACCAGACTCATATTTCTGATCTAAACATTGACGGATTTCATTAAATGGCTTAGGTAGTACCTCACGTGTGCACAGAAAAATCGAAAATATTTTCTAGTATCAAAACTATAATTCCTACAACACAAGGTGTGACCAGCCCAAGATGTTTTGCATTTCCCGCCCAAAAAATTGTGTAATATTTCTATAGCCAGACTCTATATTAATATAAGTCGAAAACGTCAAGTTTGGAGTGTGGATGTCAACAGACTTAAACCAGTATTAGACATTGCAATTTGTAGAGCCCAATCTGTCAGATGGGAGATGTAATAAAAGTTAGGGCACTTAGGGAACTGAGGGAGGGAAGAAAGGGGCAGGGTACACGACAGATTGGGTCCTAAAATTGCAATGTCAAATACTGGTTTTAAGAATTCAACCAACCGGAGCGGCAATCCCAAGTAGCACAGATGGCTGTATAACTACTCACATATAGATTTATATAGAGCTCTGCGCGTATTAAGACAGTTATAAGGACACACTCGCGGTCCTAAAGCTGCATAATAGCTGTCAGTGATAATTAAATAGCTTAGGGCTGATTAAGAGCTGCATTACGGTCGAGAAAACTAACATTAATACGCAAAAGGTGCTATAAAGGTGAATTTGCTACGACTGTATACAGCTTTAAACGTTTTCAAATACTTTAACCGTAATAAGGTCTGTTTAGTGGGTAAAATTATGCCAAGTGCCGTTTAACAAGGTAATTGTGAACTTGTATTACGCGGACTTAAAAAGGGAGCACAAATGAACTACTATGCAGCCAATAGACGTATAATGGAACATAACATGGTGCATAATACAGCTTAAAGCTGAACATGTTTACCGCTAAGCAGCCTTTATACTGCCGTTGATACTGTCCGCATATAGCGGTTGTTTAAATGTTCAGAAGATGTCTCATAGCTGTTTAGCGGTTCAGTAGTGTATCGAATGAACGTCTTTTACTTCATAGTGGTTCATTTAAGTATCTTTAATCTGATATTATCTTAGTAACATAGCATATGTGGTACCGTAATAAGTCGTAGTCTACCATTTGCTGCATGGGGATACTAAACTGACGCGCGTATTTATATTTTACTATAACTTAGACAATTCTGAAGTATAAGATAGCCAATGCAATAGCTTTATTTGCAAAATTACGGCTCCCTAAAATGTCTGTATAACGCCTGTTTAATAGTCACATTTAAGTTAAAGGTGAGAGTGCGAGGAATTAAACATAAAGTAAACAGCTTACAGCTACATACAGGTTCATACTCGTATGTTGAATTCAATTCAGATTTAGGCTACTTAACAGTACACGAATAATCAATAAACAGCCTTATGCTGCTTATTAGACATGTAACGGTTAACGTCGCTGTTTAACATCAGCCACCATTTTATGTGTATAACCTATAAATATTTTGATTTACTTTTCCGAATTCTATAATCTTTGTGCATAAATTATGAACGTATGCATTAATTTGTACTTCCTAATATCGTAATAGTAACTTTTTATGTAATAATTATTTAAAATTACTTTAAATTGTTTGGTCAAAATTTTCCCATATCTTATTTATAGCATATAATTTAATTATAAACATATATTTTTGCGGTTTTTGCGGGGGAGGGGAACGTCAAATGTATGGCTATTCGTACGTAACGTACAAATAGCCACGTCAGATAAACATCAGTCCATGCATGGGTATGACCACTGGTCATATGTTTTGGGCAGAAGGGAACGCCTGTCAATGGCGACTCCGGTTGGTTGAATTCTCAAAGCCTGTCAATGGCCGCTCCGGTTGGTTGAAATCTCTAAGTCAAGAGATGTCACAGTTGTCTAGTCGCTTACGTCTGTAAAGGCCTTTAGGGTGTCTATACATAGCGCGATTTGGCGTCAACACGACATTTCAAGGTCAAGTTGCCTCGACTTGACGTATCATTTTATACGGCGCTCACACCAGCGTGTTCGTCGTTGCGTTGGAGCTCGTTGAATAGTTCGAGTCTAGATATTCATCTCCCCGTACAACTCCCCGATGCGAGCACGAGCTAGTAGGAGTGCGAGTGCCAATGCGCATGTGTGATCAGTCGCCACTGACTTCTATATAGGGGACCCGACACATCAACGAAAAACGTGTATCGATTTTGAGGTACTCGGAGCGCACAATATGGCGGTTAGAGTGCTGTCCAGAAGATTTTACTGTGATTAGGTTTTGTCGATAAATCTATATAGATAGTTACCATAGGCCACAAGGTGCCCGGCTGGAATCAAACCAGCGTTTTCTGCGACACACGCCTTTATATTTAAGTAGTGAAATAAGTGATTTGATTTGTTATCTACGTAGCACCAATAATTAATGTGCACTTATTTTTAAACGTTAAATTAAATAAAGGTTAAGTTAAAACGGGTATTAGATATAGCAATTTGTAGGGCCCAATCGGTTGTGTCCAACTCCTGTCGGCCCCAACGCCAGTTATTTACACTTTCCCTACAAATCGCCCCTACCGACCCGACCTCACCAACATTTCGTCCCTACCGGCCCTAGCTCAACGTTTACAGAGATGCCTTCAAAACATCAACAATTTGTATTGGTGAAGCACGGTGATAGTACTCATAACTAGAGGGCGGAGTACCGGTGGCAAATTTCACACAAAAGGTATGGAGTCGTTTTTATAATTATTATTTTAGGCTTGAATAATAAAATTATTCATTTACCTAATGTACTTAGTATGGTACCTACTCGTAAATTGGAAGTAAGTACTTAACATTTATTTTCATAAATCGATTTCAGGAACACCTAAATGTTATGTCGTAAATGTTTTGGGTTATTTTTCAATTTCTTTTAACAAAGTCACCATTCATCGATATAATATTTTTTACCATATGCAACCTTTCTTTTCAAAAAGTTACTAATTTACAAATTTATGAGACATTTAGAAACTAATTATTTGACATTGTCAATTTAGACAGCTGCTTTACATCTATATTATCTGAATTATTATTGCGTCGGCTAAATATTTAAAACCGAAAAATATCAAGATGAATAAGCCATGTGAAGCAACAATTCTGCGGATGATAGAACCGTACGAAAATCTTATATATAATGAAGAAGAATGTAGCATTCACTGTATTTCTTGCTCAGTGGATTTAAAGCAGTTGAAAAAATATAATGTCGAAAAACACGTTAACAGTAAACAACACCAAATTAACTGTGGAAACCAAAATGGCACCTTTGCCTATGATTTATGCGTTTTCCTTATAGCGTGTAACATCCCATGGAAAAGAGTTAACCATCCAGAATTTAAAAAGTTCTTTGGAAAATACTTAGATAAAGGCGTAAAACTTCCCGAAGAAAGTGTTTTGAGAAAATACTATCTTACCAGAATATACAATGCGACCGTCAAGCAAATACGAAATACATTTTTCGATTCCAATTTATGGCTTGCGGTGGATGAGACTCTTGATAATTTCGGTAATTGCGTAGTAAATGTAATTATAAAATCACTTGATGATGCTTTACAAAGGCCATATTTGTTAGCGTGTAAAGTCGTTAGTACTGTAAACGCGAACTCAATTGCAGCGGTGGTTGACGAAAGCTTGAATTTTTTGTGGGAGGATAATTTTACAGATAATATGAACAAATTTTTAATATTCTGTTCAGATAGCGCAGCGTACATGCTTGCTGCCGGCAAGATTTTGAAGAAAAAGTACACTAAAGTACGACACGTAACTTGTTTCGCTCATGGACTACACAGAGTCGCGGAGCAGATAAGTTCTGAACATAAATTGGTCAATTCTTTAATATCTAATGTCAAGAAGATTTTTTTTAAATCACCACACCGCGTCCGATTTTTCAGGGACCATGCGCAGAATGTGCCTTTACCGCCGGAACCCATTATCACTCGTTGGGGCACCTGGTTAAATGCAAGTTTTTACTACCATAGACATTTTGACGTGATTAAAAATGTTGTGATGCAATTGAACAGTAAAGAAGCTATTGCCATTAGAAAAGCCCAGAAGTTGTTTGAAAATGAAAATTTAAAAAACGAGTTAAGCTTTATAAAAAAATGTTACGAAATTATACCTGAATCGATAGAAAAATTAGAATGCACTAAAATTCCGATAGAAGAAAGTTTTCTGGTAATAGATATAGTTAGGAGTATTTTAAGCCTCCAAGGAAGTGAAACCGTGCGCAATAAACTCGAATTGGTTCTAGATAGAAACCCAGATGCTGACGAATTAAGGAATATGATTACAATGGAAAATTATAAACAAGTCCTTAAACATGCAACCATGACATCGGTAGATGTAGAGCGATCGTTTTCCACTCATAAATGGATCTTCAATAAATTAAGAAACCGATTCACTCCGAAAAACCAGGAACATGTGGCCATAGTCCATTCATTTTATAACATGGATACGCACTTAAGTGTAGATTGTGAGGAGGACCTCGAACACATAATTCCAGTCCTCAATTGTAATTGAATGGTCTTGAAAATAATATATCGTTTGGCAGGTATAACTTCTTAGTCTAGTATTTAGTCCATAATGATAATGTTTTGATAAGAAAACATATTATTATGTATTATAGATATGAACAACATATTACATTATATTTGTATGCTCGTAAGATAATTTCTATAAGTTCCTAAAAATTATTATGCAAAATTAATCATTTATTCGTTATTTATTTAATCATAAGAATACTTAGGCGACTCCATACATTTAGTGTGAGATTTGCCACCGGTACTCCGCCCTCTACTCATAACAGTACACATTAAATAAAAAAATGAACTGTTTTTTAATTATAGATATTTAAATGACCGCTCGAGCTGCCTGAATCAACAATCCCAAAGAATATAACTACATTTGCCCAACCCTTCTATTATTTAAATACAAAATTAGATAAGTTGACGGATGGATGTGCTACGCGAAGGTTCAAGTTTCACGTCTTTTGAAGCGTGTCGTGACAAAAAAGCCTGAATGTCGTAAACATTCGCACATTTAAAAATTGTTGAGTGACCAGGGACAGGATAAATAGGGACAGAATATCGAAGCCGCAGTCGAGCGAGAATCAAGAGAATCAATTTGAGTCTGGGGTCCGCTATGCAACTTCATTTTCATTCCCTTTTTATTTTCATTTTCCGAGCTCCGGTTTCTATTTTGCATTTCCCATTTCTGATTTCCGATTTGCTTTTTTAGGGTTCCGTAGACAACTAGAAACCCTTATAGTTTCGCCATGTCTGTCCGTCCGTCCGTCCGTCCGCGGATAATCTCAGTGACCGTTAGCACTAGAAAGCTGAAATTTGGTACTAATATGTATATCAATCACGCCGACAAAGTGGTAAAATAAAAAGAAAAAAAAATGTTTTATTAGGGTACCTCCCCTATACGTAAAGTGGGGAGTGATTTTTTTTTCATTTCAACCCTAACGTGTGATATATTGTTGGATAGGGGGCGTCCATTAATCGCGTCATATTGTATAGGGGGAGGGGGAGGGGGTCAAGAAAAAATCACCAATGATCACCACAGGGGGGAGGGGGGTCTGGACACATATCACGTGTAATTTTTTTGTTCCTTGTGCTATAAGTACTGTATTGTCAATAAAATAAAAATTATCAACTTTTAAATGAATCAATCTGTCAAAAGCCCTTCCCGATCACAGTTGGCGTGCACCAAGGCTCGGCCCTGAGTCCTTTTCTGTTTAGTGTTGTGCTTGATGCTGTTACGGCGGAAATCCAGGACCCGCCGCCGTGGCTGCTCATGTATGCAGATGACATTGCACTGACGGACGAGGACAAACAGGAACTAGAGCGAAAGGTGAACATATGGAAGGGATCGCTAGAGAACGGTGGTCTAAAGCTAAATGTCTCGAAGACCGAATACATGGCCTGCGGAAGTACTGATCCCGTTCCTATCAAAATAGGGAACGAACTTGCCGTGAAAACGGACAAGTTTAAGTACCTGGGATCCGTACTGCATGAGTCCGGATCCATTGACCACGACATCCGAGCCCGAATTAGCGCAGCTTGGTCTAAATGGCGAGAGGTCACAGGAGTCATCTGCGATCGCAGAATTCCGCTAAGACTGAAGGGGCTAGTGTACAAGTGTATCATCCGACCGGTCTTAATATACGGAAGCGAGACGTGGCCGGTTCTTGGAAGGCATATTTAGGAGCTTCGCGTTACAGAAATGAAGATGTTGCGGTGGATGTGCGGCGTTACACGTGCTGATCGCATTCGTAACGAGTACATACGCGGCAGCCTCGCAGTTCGTGGCGTAGCGGAGAAGCTCCAAGAATATCGCCTTCGTTGGTTCGGTCACATCTCTCGCAGGCCAGCAGACTACATAGGGAACGTATGCCTTGATCTAGCTCTGGACGGTCCTCGACGTGGTCGCGGAAGACATAAGAAGCGCTGGCTGTATGTCGTGGAGGCCGACATGAGCGAAAACGGGCTCGTAAAAGAAGATGCCCAGGACCGCGCAAAGTGGAGGAAAGCGAGCAGGAAAGCGGACCCTGGCAATAGCCGGGATAACGCTAGGTAGAAGAAGAATCTGTCAAAAGCAGAGTAAAATTGCACTAGCACTATGATTGTAAATAATTTTTAATGGCATTTGACATATTATTTTGTGAAGTAGGTTTTTAGGGTTCCGTAGCCAAAGTGGCAAAAACGTAACCCTTATAGTTTCGTTATGTCCGTCTGTCCGTCCGTCCGTCCGTATGTCACAGCCATTTTACTCGGAAACTATAAAACGTATCTTAATAAAGATTTAAATATAAGGTGTGTTTTTGTATGCCGCTACATAGTTATGTAGTAAAATTGCTGAAAAATATATTTTAAGGAGGGGCACTACTACATACATGTAAAAAATTTCCTGTAGAAAAAACTCCACACATTCGTAAAAAAAAATTTTTTTACCAAATATCGTCATGATGCACATCACTCGATAAGTCTTTCAAAATAACATTGAGGTCTGTTTGAATATTGCTTTTATTTAGTGAATATTTTAAGAAAAAATCACCCCGTAAGTCTAAAAAACTTGTCACTTTTGAACCGGAGATCCAAAAAAAAAAATAGAGAACATCGGTTTAGGAATTATTGAGTTATCTCCTAAAAACTCATACGCAGATACGACCTTTTGATATTACTTTTTCGATAGTAGGTACGAAACCGCGTGGTCCGACACGCACTTGGCCGGTTTTTTTCTATTAAAGATAATTTTATTTTATATGTATACATGTAGTTTCATTTTTTTACCCTTTACGTGTACGTACGTTACGTAAGTAGGTTCACGTGTTAGAAAACTGTACTTACTTTAGTTAGCAAAAAATTACACGTCATATTGGACAGGGGGGGGGAGGGGTCCTGAAAATATCACCAAAAATCACCATGGGGTAGGGGGGGGGGTCTGAAACAAGCCAATAATGGACGCCCCCATAGGTATTTAAAAATGAATAGGGGTTTCCTAAAATCATTTTTTGATACTGTAAATATTTTCGGAAATAATCGCTCCAGAAGTAAAAAAAATGTGTCCCCCGCCCTCTAACTTTTGAACCATAAGTTTTAAAAATATGAAAAAAATCTCAAAAGTAGAACTTTATAAAAACTTTCTAGGAAAATTATTTTGAACTTGATAGGTTGACTAGTTATTGAAAAAAAAAATTACAAAATAATTTCTGAACTAAGTTTGTAATTTAACCGTATAAGCAGGTGTTTATTGTACCTGTAATTTGTACAAAATCACAATGAAATGACGTGCTTTCAAACAAAGTACAAACGGTGAAAATCGGTTCACGCAATAAAGAAATATCCCATAAAAATCATCTTCCATACTTTAAGCTCGCGCGCAATAGTTTACTTAAATTGCCGATAGATGTCGCTGTACGTGGAACGCTCATATCATATCCTACATGGCGGTGTTATTTTAACTCTTAAGTGGGGACACTTACTGTGACGGACGGAAAACTACGGAACCCTACACTGAGCGTGGCCCGACACGCTCTTGGCCGGTTTTTTTACATTTTCCATATTATATTACATCTCCGTTTCCATCTTTATCTTTGCTTTTTCTTCATTTTAGACTCCAAAATTGACCCCGTAGTAAAAGTTGTTCACAATTCACATTCAAAAATATGTTCAGGTTTTACTTGTTTCACGATATGATTTCCCCTTGTATAAGTTCTTTGTTCCTTATATTAATCGGATTGATTACCTAGACGACTTAAAATTTTGTCGGTGGAAATTAAGCACCGACGATTACATATTTATAATCTTCATTTTTAATCGACGAATTATTTTAATTAATCGTAGATGTTAATCGTTAGTCGATCACATTTTGCCCATCTCAGGGTGGATTACTGTGTGGTTACATGCTGTGTGCGTTATATTATATTATAATATAATATCTGACTATTTTGGCGATACGATAGAGTGCAATGGGAGTTATTAGTACGGATTTGCTCAAATCATCATGAACTAAAAATTAAAAAACCGGCCAAGAGCATATCGGGCCATGCCTAACGTAGGGTTCCGTAGTTACCGGCCCGTCACAATAAACCCATTCTAGCATGTCGGGACATGCCCAACGCAGGGTTTCCGTAGTTACCGGCCCGTCACAAACCCACCCACAATAAACCCACTCTTAAAGGTTGTTTTTATAGGATTTTTTTAAACTTTCGGAGCTTATATTTTCGAAACTACTCGTTTTATCAAAAAAAATCTGAAGACCCTATTCTTTTTGAAAGACCTTTCCAACGACACCCCACACAATAGGGGTGTAGCGAAAAAAAATCAACCCCCACTTCATGTGTTACCTACACATGAAGTGGGGGTTAATTTAATAAAAATATCTTGTCAGTTTTTATTCAACCACTTTATTAACGTGACTAATGCACATACTCATACCAAATTTCAGCTTTCTAGTGCTAATGATCACTGAGCTAGCCGGGGACGGACAGACATATGAGGTAGGTAATCTTAGCTGAGTGTCCAAAAAAAATCTGTACGTAAGTAATCTACATTCTCATCAATATCCGACTGTGATACAAATAAACCTAAACAGGATAACGTTGTGCTTACATTTACACACGATATTTTCTAAGTACAGTCAATACACTACTATATATAAACTGAAAAATAGATGTCATATACTTCAGAAAAAGTGACCAAACCCTCCGGTGTCCGAGGCCAGATTTGAACTGGCGTCTTCAGCTTTTGCGGCTGACGTCCTGACCACTAGACCACCCGGTCACGGCGGAACTTGACAAATTTTCTCATGTATATGCAATCTCTGAATTTGAAACGGCTAGGCACCGTTGACCATACTCTAAGGGCATGCGCAGTACGTGCTTGCACCTCCTATCCGAATCACTTACGTTACGTGATTCTGGTATAGCGAGAGAGATGGTGCTGCCATCTATGAATCTTGAAGCAAATCAAATTATTTTGTTCAATATTTTTTTTTTGCAATTTTTTTTAAGTAGTTACACTACTATATATAAACTGAAAAATAGATGTCATATACTTCAGAAAAAAGTGACCAAACCCTCCGGTGTCCAAAAAAAATAAAATATTGAACAAAATAATTTGATTTGCTTCAAGATTCATAGATGGCAGCACCATCTCTCTCGCTATACCAGAATCACGTAAGTGATTCGGATAGGAGGTGCAAGCACGTACTGCGCATGCCCTTAGAGTATGGTCAACGGCGCCTAGCCGTTTCAAATTCAGAGATTGCATATACATGAGAACATTTGTCAAGTTCCGCCGTGACCGGGTGGTCTAGTGGTCAGGACGTCGGCCGCGAAAGCTGAAGACGCCAGTTCAAATCTGGCCTCGGACACCGGAGGGTTTGGTCACTTTTTCTGAAATATATGACATCTATTTTTCAGTTTATATAGAGTACTGTAAATACTTAAAAAAAAATTGCAAAAAATAAAAAAAATATATTGAACAAAATAATTTGATTTGCTTCAAGATTCATAGATGGCAGCACCATCTCTCTCGCTATACCAGAATCACGTAAGTGATTCGGATAGGAGGTGCAAGCACGTACTGCGCATGCCCTTAGAGTATGGTCAACGGCGCCTAGCCGTTTCAAATTCAGAGATTGCATATACATGAGAAAATTTGTCAAGTTCCGCCGTGACCGGGTGGTCTAGTGGTCAGGACGTCAGCCGCGAAAGCTGAAGACGCCAGTTCAAATCTGGCCTCGGACACCGGAGGGTTTGGTCACTTTTTCTGAAGTATATGACATCTATTTTTCAGTTTATATATCAGTAATGTAACAACTTAAAAAAAATTGCAAATAAAAAAAAAATAAAAAAAATATTGTACAGTCAATACAGTTGAACTGTATTCAATGCTAGTTTCCATGAAATTTACAATTTACAAATAACGAACAAGAGCTAAATTCTACATTGTATTTTTACGTACACGACATTGACAAATATTGTGTTAGGGTCATATTACGAAGTTTGCGTATGTGTGTGCAGTCCAATTGTGTGTAGGAAGGTAAGGTAGGTACTTAGGTAATTAGGCAGTGGGAAGATTAAGATAATATACCTAATTTATTTCTCGAAAACTGTAAAAACTAACCTCAAATTAACTAAGTAAACAAAACACAAATTAATTAAGTGAGACTTGTATCACACACATATCTTATCTTGAACAGTCGGGACCTTAAGTTTGTTTAATAATTTTAAAGAAAAAATAGCCGACTTCACTTAGGCTACTCCACCTTTCCAAGAGCAAATTTCTATAAGATACTGTAAAAAATACTCAATTCACTATAGGTGTGCACTGTGTCTATGATAAATATGTATTTGAACAGTTTCCTTGATTTCTCCAGGATCCCATCATCAGATGCTGACTAGATGGCGAAACTGTCAATAACCCTTTCGAAAAAGAAAAAAATCCAAATCGGTTCGGCCGTCGTCGGATAATCGGTGAATATGCATTTAAAACAGCAAAAGCAACAATCTCTACGAATTGAGAACCTCAGCCTTCGAAATCTTAAAATCGGTAGAAAAAGCATTTTTTTCTGTTCACCTGTGGTTCACCTACTTAATTTCGTAATAGTGAAAATGAAGCCATATTACCAGCTATCGTTAAACAAAGTCGAAATCGAACATCACTGTCTGTAGTACAACATCCGGAGAGAGGAAGTTAATTATGCTACTATCTAATAAAGTGTTTAGCAATAAATTTGTTCAATGTCGCTAGTTTCGAGCTGAGGGTAATAAACTGCAGTTTAGAAGTTAAGGTTAAGAGTATTAGGTACCTACAAATGTTAATGTTTTAAATGCTTAATAGTCACAGAAAGGGACTACATATTGGTACTCTAGTTAAAGTTAAAGTGACCGGAGAGCGCATTTTAAATTTAAATTATTTTTTTGTAGGTACGTTTCCTGTAGATGTACATGTTATAATAATTAGTCTAATTACAGTAATTACTGTAAATACGTAAGTAAACTTATATTTTTAATTGAATTGATGTTATTATTAGGACTAATATTAACATAGAGCCTAATAGAGAGCAAAGATATTTATCATTGTGCATAGATTCATTTCATTAAAAATAAAACTTAAGTAGTTTTGATCAACTGTCGAACGTTTTATATCTTCGTAAAACACTTTAAAGGCATTTAAAAAAATGTTATATAATATTAATGAAACCATAATAAATAAAGAAATATGATAAATCTAAGGGCCATCTCGACAGATATAAATGAAAAAAAAATGCACATAAATCGTAAAACTCATCAGTTTGGAAGCTACCATATCACAGATAAACGTAGAAAAAAAAACGTTTATATTTAACCCTATTCTTCCGTTGAAGGCTAAATATAAAAACACAACGATTACACACCTTAAACAAACTGTATCTATAGTTGAAAATAAAAAAAATAAGGTGAAGAGATGAAGAGGGACAGACAAACAAACATACTTTCGCATTTATAAAGTACTAGTTTTTCCCGCGACTTCGTCTGCATGGGATTAATATTCGCCATAAGAAATTAATAAAACTCCTAGTAAATTCAAATAGCAAACATTAATTTAGCGCATATGCTATTTTAAGTCAACAGTGAGCAACAAATCTATACAGACTTCCACCCCCTTCAGGGGTGTTTTCTGTGATAAAACTATCCTACGTCTTTCCTCGGGACTCATAATATACTACCTTCATACTAAATTTAATGTAAATAGGTTCAGCGGTTTAAGCGTGAAGAGGTAACAGACAAACAAACACACTTTCGGATTTATAATGTTAGTATGGATAAATTCTTTAATTGTGTAATGTTTTGTTATAGTCTAATTTAAAACTCAAGCAATAATGGGTTGGTTGGATTGGCTGGATGGTTTTGTACCCATTGCGCAAGTGAAAGCCATAGCGCCTGTTATGTGGTTCATGCAGCTAGTATTGTCAGGCATGTCCTGGCTGCCACTAAGACACTTCATCATTACCTACCCGCCACACGCAAATGTTGCCGGTAAGTCGCCTTGATGGTTTATGATATTGGTACGAGGTTGAGTATCTAGACACGCGGCAGCGTGTCCAGCCAAGTTCAAAGAAAAAGGAACTGGCGGCGCTACAGCCGTGTGTATATTTACATGAACCATTATGAGCTACTTTTGACCCTCCCACAAGTCCCACAACACGTTTATTAAAGTTCCTTAGTTCGCCTAGAAGCCAGAATTTCATAAATGTAGCTCATACGGTTATGGATATATTGGCGTTCAAAAACCGCTATTTTTGTGATTGACGGCAAAAACCTGTGAAAAACCTAAACAACTAACCTAACCCACTTCTAGATGATTTAAAAACTTGATGTTTGGCATCAAGATAAACTTAAAGGCGAATATAACCAAAAAAATCTGAAACTTGAAAATTGTTGATAGTTAGCATAAAAAAAACAATATTCAGTGCGGAAAGAGAAGTACCGTAATGTGGTTGGGACTTAATACAAATTACGATACTTCTCTTTCTGCACAGTCTAAATCACAAACCTTGCAAAAACCTAACCCCACTTCCAGATACCTTAAACTAAAGACTAGATATTTGGCATCAAGATATAATTTTAGGCGTATACAAACAAAAAGAATCAAAAACCTAACATTATTGATAATTAATAAATAAAAAAATTGGATCTAAACCCCGTTGAAAACCTAACGCAGTTCTGGATGACACAGGAAACAGGAGCCCCGCTATTGGCGCTATTCTAAACTCATAAAATCCTACCTTCCATGATTTCGGCAATAGTTTTTAGATTTTTTGTTTAAACACATGTGTTAAAGGTCCACCCGCCGTAAAACATATACATGAGGGAGTTCTAAGGTAGCAAAATGTAGTTTAGAAAGACGAAAAACTACATTTGTTTCACGTGGATCGGTTGATAAATATCGGCATTTGATAAATTTTAGACCCCTGGGTTCTGGGACTCCAGTAGGTTTTACTATCAAAGGAAACTAACTTTACTATGGTAATATTATTATGTCATGTCTTATATCGTATAGTTAAGACTGTTGAGACTGAGAGTGAGAGTTCGGTTTTATGCAAAAAGAATTGAGATCTATATGAGTGCCAAGTTCCGCGTAAAAAATCCTAAAATCTTAGTTACAAGATTCAAGTTATAGATTTCACGTGGGAACTTCTGGAAGGGAGTCACTTTGCTCGTATTCAAAATAAAAAAAAGATATCGGCGCTCTTACTCCTTTCGGGCGCCTAAATATCTCGCCGGAAAGGCTGAGGTCGCTTAGTCGTTCTGATTTACATGTATAAATTTGACTCTTAGTTATTTTAAGAAGTCTTAAAGAACTTCTTGAGAGGTACCTATGTCTCTATCTTCTATTATTTTGGTAATGCGCACGTTATATATGTTGGTATAGTGGGGTCAAAAGCAACGTTCCGATTGAGTCGAAACTCATGAAACTGGACGTCTCGCTCACTCTCGCTGTCTGCTGTCACTCCGCGTCGCAGCGCTCTTGCTTTATTTTATGATCCGAGCGGCACGATGCTTTTGACTCTACTCTAGTTACTTACATGTTTAACTGTTTTCATCATTTTAATGTTGCTAGACAATGAACGCTTCGACTTCATCGTTGTGGGCGCAGGGTCGGCAGGTAGCGTGATCGCTGCACGACTTGCAGAAGTGACCGAGTGGCGGGTGTTGCTCATCGAGGCGGGAGGTGACCCTCCTCTCGACACTGAGGTACAATTATTAACGCAGCATACGGGACCAAAGCCTTTAGAGGAAGCAAAAGCTTGTAAATATTTTTGGTAACTTTAATGGGGTTCATTTATTGTCTTAAATATTAAAAAAAATCGATAAGTAAGTAAATACACTTCAGTGTCCTGGTAAAATAAAATTACTTCTTCTAACTGCCACTAGCATAAATAAATAAGTAAACTTACAGTGCTCACTCCGTACAACTGCTTATAAGTCTGAAAGCTTGACATTATGAAGGCTAGGCGACTAAGGGGACTGAGGGAAGAGCTAGCAGGGGGCGTGAATACCAAATTATACATAGGGCGCTCTGCCCGCTCCTACCTCAATTCCCTTAGTCATCATGCCTTTATAATGTCAAACTTTCGGGAAATAACTTATTTTTCTATGACCATTAGTAGAAGTAACAGTCACAGAAAAGTTTTACCTTAAAAACAAATCTAGGTATATATGGAATTAAGTAGGTAAATACGTATAAAAGTAGAGTAAAACAACATAGATATTTGAAAACCTTTGCTTTGTTACAGCTTCCCGGTTTAACTCCATTCGTTGCTCATACTAAATCTGACTGGGATTACTACACTGAAAACGACGGTTATTCCAGCCAGGCCCATAAGACAAAAAATATTCGTATGACTCAAGGCAAGATGCTCGGGGGTTCCAGTAGTCTTAACTACATGTACTACGTGCGAGGGAATTGGGCGGATTATGAAGTGTGGAGCGCGCAGGGTGCCGAAGGGTGGGACTTTCGCAACGTTACACACTATTTTAAAAAGACCGAATCAATGAAAAGTCCCGAGATCCTAAAAGCGTCACCTGAATTGCACACTGTAAATGGACCTATGGGAGTGACGTGGATTTCCTGGGACCGGTATACCCAGAAATTTATTCAACCATTTGAAAATTACGACGTTCACCTCGATACGAATCAGTTCGATCAGCTGGGATATTCGTTTCCTCAGTACACAATATGGGACAAAATACGGCAAAGTACTGCTAACGTTTTTCTCCGGCGTGCCAAAAACTTTAAGAATTTGCAAGTTCTCAAGAACACCGTATGCATTAAGGTTCTTACAGAACCCGGCGACGAAGACAAGCCGAAAGCGGTTGGCGTAAAGGTTAAATTACCTAATAAAAAAATCATCAATATCTATGCTTCAAAAGAAATAATTTTATCTGCCGGTGCTGTTAACACCCCTAAATTGTTAATGTTATCAGGAATCGGTCCCAGGGAACATTTAACCGAAAAAAATATTCAAGTCGTGGCAGATTTGCCAGTAGGTAGAGACTTACAAGACCATCCCGTAACAATTGTAATACTGACAGGCGAGAAAGGCATCGAGTCTGCATTACAAAACTTTAAATTGTTGGGCAATCTTCACAGATTTCCTACTCCTACTATAGTGGGATTCGCAACACTATATCCGTGGCAACCTCCACAATATAAACATACATTAAGTGATTGGTTTTATATTGAGGGATCTCAAATCCCAGATTATCAAACTTTTGTATTTCCGCTCCCAGCAGCAACTCTAATATCTACTATGATTTGTTCCTACGTGATGGAACTTAACGACCGTATATGCACAGCTGTGGCAGAGATCGGTCAAAAACAGGAAACTTTTTTTACGCTGGTAACTTTGCTGCATCCTCGGTCCAAGGGGCGCGTAGAGCTAAGGAGCAGTAATCCTGAAGCTACTCCGAAAATCTATACAGGCTACTATTCAAACGATGATGATTTAGAAGTGCATGCGAAAAGCGTAATGGATTACATCAATATCACTGAAAGCAAATATTTGAAAGGAGTCAATTCAACGGTGGCTAATTTGAAAATTCCTCAATGTGAGAACATAAAATTCAATACTCTTCAGTATTGGAAGTGTCACATTCTCAACACCGCAACAACCTCTTGGCACCTAGTAGGAACCTGTGCGATAGGTAAAGTCGTAGATAAGACCTTGAGGGTGCTAGGTGCTGTAGGGCTAAGAGTAGGCGACGCTAGCGTTATGCCAACTATCACTAGTGGCAACACAAATGCGCCAACTATTATGATTGGCGAGAAATTAGCCGATCTGATCAAATCTCAGTGGCCCCACTATAAAAAATAACATTTTACCAAATCACCAAATATCACTATAAATTACGTGTTAACTCCAATATCAACCGATAAAAATAGTTGTGACGCGACTGTTACATATAAAGAATTTCTTTTTTTGAAATTACTATTATAGATATATTATCGGAATACAGAATGCACCTGTCTTGTTATTTCGGTTATGTCGTTTATATACAATAGAAATAAAATCGGACCCAGAACACTTCCTTGAGGAACTCCGTATTTATTGTCCTTAAAATCAGATGAGTAGTTAACTAATTTGCTATTTTTGTTCATTTTTGGAATCGTTACACATTGTTTTCTATTTTTTAAATAGGAGGCTAGTAGGCTACCCACTGCTGCTGTGCTGCGAACGCAAAATTTTTTTAATTGTATTCAATTAAAAATAAACGCTGATTTTATATATTCCAGTTGTTTTTCTTGTACCTATGTAGTATTTTCCTCGCTTTAGTGAGGTGAAAAGATTTGTGTTACACACGGCTGCAAAGTTATTTTTACGTCTCGTGTGTTGCAACACTCGCTTCGCTCAGGATTCTATTTTAGAAACCACTCGCTTCGCTTGTGGTTCAACCATGGAATCCGTTCTTCAATTCCACACTCGCGGTTAATATCAGGGCTTGTAATTCGCATAAAATCCCGAAATAACCCAATATATTTAATTATTTTATGGTTTTTACGTAGAAAGAACTCAATATTGTATTTAGGTATTGACTTCATATTATAACATTTTCGATTAAATATGAAATAGTTAACGAAAGAACGAAAATAACCTGTATTTTAGTATGGAGCAAATACCGGTTTCCGAGCCCTGGTTAAAATACAACTTTGCACCGTTGTATAACAAATAACTATTGTCGCTCTTATTGTTAGAAAACTACAGTTTGGCTCTTTCTCACGCGGGTGACGGGGACTTCATGAGCTCGTCCGGATGCTCTCGCTGATAAGAAGGTACTCTGTGCTGGTGCGCGATTAGAGACAATTGAGTGAATACACTCAAGTGCTTCACTTTTGTAGTGTGTATAACTCATCCGTCATTATTTCTCGTCAGGTGACAACCAAAACTCACTAATGAGGGTTTCCGAGATCAACTTTTTCACTAGATGGCAGCACCGTGGCGAGAGGTCTCTAGCTGTCATAATCCACCAATCATGTTTAATCATTTTTTTTTTATTGGTGGATTTGACAAATGCTGTCAAAAAGACCTTGCGCCACGGTGCTGCCATCTAGTGAAAAACTCGATCGCGGAAACCATCATTGCAAAAAAAAACAATTAAACCAAAATCATCTTATTTTGTTACTAGTAATTATGGAACTTGTGGGAGTAATTAGTGGATCTGAACACACCTTTTTTGGAGTTCCGTATTCGTATCATAAAAAGGAATCCTTATGGTGTAACTCTGTCTGTCTGAAAAGGTGCGGTAACACTTGACTTGCGTGCAAGTGACGGGCAGATGGGGCCAGAGTTGGGCACACTTGATTGAAATCGGTGACTGATTACTAATCATCGCTGATTGAATAATCGCTGATTAAATCATAACAAAACAATCAAGTAATTTCGCCATGAGTAAATCATTAACGACGGGCGCTGATTGAAACTAAAGTAACGCTAGTGAACTAAAGGCTAATCATGATTTGTCAATATGATTGACGAATGTACGATCAGAGTGTTCTTAAGCTGATTTATATTATTACTAGAATAAGGCGTTTGTTCTGAAATTCACATATTGTAAAAACATACCTATGTAAAAATAAAATGAAAATGGAAGAAATGAAAATGATAGCCCATAGCTGCCTTAACTGCAGCCGAAAACCGCAATTAAACCGAACAGGCCGTTTCAAAGTTAAATGGGAGCATTCATTTGTACACTCGTACCAAAAACTAACAAAGAAATGTGTCGATATTTAGCTAAATGTAACATTTGCACAACATAACACCGCTGGCGTTTACGCTTTTATTGCTCAATATTGAATCTGCACTATACAACTTATGACGTAAGCGCCAACCGCCAAATGATACCTTTAAAAATATTATCACAAATAGCCATTTATCCTAAATGTATATTATACTCATACTTACCTAAGTACCGCCTCTGTTTCGTCAAAAAGGGATGGAGCTAGTAGCTACGCAAAATCTAAACAAAATCTAATCATCTAATCATATCATCTTATCAACTAAATCGTTAGTTTAACTAAGCATCTGTCTTACTAATGTAATCACTTCAGCTAATCACGAGTGAAACTAAAAATCGACATGATTTACTCATGTCGGTGCTCAATCAGATTAGAAGGCTCATGATTGAATTCGTAATCATGTTCGGATGATTATGAGTAACGTTCTCATTTTTTACTTTAGTATCAATCACGTTAATTTTTGCACAACTCTGGATGGGGCGAATAGCGCCTGAACTCTCGTAATACTATTATATTATAGAACGTAGTGATTATATTCTCTTTGTGATAATATTTTGTGATTCAACCTGGATTCAATCGGTGACCGGACATCAGCCTGTACGAGATTAGAATGGCTCTTAAACAGCTCAAAAACAATAAGGCACCTGGTGAAGACGGAATTACAGCCGAACTTCTGAAGGTGGGTGGTAAACCGGTCCTTATGGCCCTTCAGAAGTGGTTCGACTCCGTTTTATTAGAAGGGAGAACGCCTAAGGCATGGAACAGAGGTGTGGTGGTATTGTTCTTCAAAAAGGGTGATAACGCGTTACTGAAGAACTACCGACCCATTTCACTTCTGAGTCATGTCTATAAGCTGTTTTCAAGAGTCATTACGAACCGTCTCGCACGCAGGCTAGATGACTTCCAGCCTCCCGAACAAGCCGGTTTCCGAAGAGGCTTTAGTACCGTAGACCACATCCATACGCTGCGTCAGGTTATACAGAAGACTGAGGAGTATAACCTGCCCCTCTGCTTAGCGTTCGTGGACTACGAGAAAGCCTTCAACTCGATCGAAACCTGGGCTGTACTACAATCTCTCCAGAGGTGCCAAGTGGACTATCGCTATATCGAAGTGCTGAAGTGTTTGTACGAGAACGCCACTATGTCAGTCCGACTCCAGGACCAGAACTCGAAGCCTATTCCGTTGCAGCGGGGAGTCAGGCAAGGGGATGTTATTTCTCCTAAACTGTTTACTGCTGCACTGGAGGATGTTTTCAAGACTTTGGACTGGAGAAGGCTAGTCATCAACATAAACGGCGAGTACATCACTCACCTTCGGTTTGCTACGATATAGTAGTCTTGGCTGAAATCATGGAGGATTTGAGTACGATGCTCGATGACCTCAGTAAAGCCTCCAAGCGAGTTGGTCTAAAGATGAACATGGATAAGACGAAGATCATGTCAAATACCCATGTAGCACCAACTCCCGTTACAATCGGAGACTTTACACTCGAAGTTGTGGACGATTATATATACTTAGGACAGACTGTCCAGTTACGTAGATCCAACTTCGAGAAAGAGGTCAATCAACGAAACCGACTCGGTTGGGCAGCGTTCGGGAAGCTACGGCACATCTTTTTGTCCAATATTCCGCAGTGTCTCAAGACGAAAGTCTTTGACCAGTGTGTGTTGCCAGTGATGACATATGGAACTGAAACGTGGTCGCTTACAATGGGCCTCATAAGAAGGCTCAAAGTCAACCAAAGGGCAATGGAGAGGGCTATGCTTGGAGTCTCTCTGCGTGATCGCATCAGAAATGAGGCCATCCGCAGCAGAACCAAAGTAACCGATATAGCCCTCCGAATCGCTAAACTAAAGTGGCAGTGGGCGGGGCACAATTGCTCGTAGAACCGATGGCCGTTGGGGCGGAAAGGTTCTCGAGTGGCGACCACGAACCGGAAGGTGCAGCGTGGGTAGATCCCCCGCAAGGTGGACTGATGACCTGGTGAAGGTCGCGAGAGTCCGCTGGATGCGGGTGGCGCAGGACCGGTCATTGTGGCACTCTTTGGGGGAGGCCTATGTTCAGCAGTGGACGTCTTTCGGCTGATATGATGATGATGATGATGATATTCTGTCCTTTTTATTTGTTGGTTAATTCAATTTCTTCGCACATTCTAATTCATACAAAAGTCATACATAATAATAGGTACATCATGTATCAGACTCAGAGTTATCAAATAAATTATTTCATACAACGCAGAGTTAAAATAAAATTCTCCACAGACGTCACTGACATATGACTGACGTACCTACGGAAGAGCGTGGCTATTTTGTTCTATCTACATTGCTGCTTTTCTATAGAGCAAGCAATGCTGCTTTCCTATTCGCCCTAGAATGTTGCTATATTTTTATTTGATGTACATTGCTACTGCGTTCGTTGGCTGGCCAGACTATAGTTAATAACTATTAGGTAATGTATTAATATCTTTGATAATTCCCTGATGTTAATATTGTTTAAAAATGTGCGTGGAATTAAACGTCAAGTTGGGAGTGGGGATGTCAAGTGACGTCACAGTTGACTAGTTGCTCAGGCGCTGTACGTACTAACTTCGCAACTAATCATCTGCGATACATTGCGGTTTTTGATTCATCCATTGATTTCGTTGTACCTACCTAGACGGCAACATGACAGCAACGTATCAAAATCGCCGGCGATTTTTGCGTCAAAATTGCGCCGAGACCTCTTTACGTCTGTAGACCGCTTAAGTACAGTATTTTTTTGAGAATGACATTGACAGATTGCTAGGTACAAAATTATTGTTCATTTCTTTCCTGCCATACTTGAATGTTACAGAATTTTTTAGAATAGCTAGGCATGTGTATTTGTGAAATTCGTATTGGAATGGATATTTAAATGTTCATGAATTAAAATACAGTACCAACCCGAATCGCTGGATCTTTTCTCTCAGTGTTTGATTCAATCCAAAAACATGACAAATCTCGATGTGAGTAGAATCGTTTTGTGATTGTTTTGTAGAATTTATTACTTAAATATTTAATTTATGTTTATATGCATAGCTGTAGCTAATTTGCAGCTTTGAGCTTTAGCTGTACATATTTTAATATGATTGTTTTAGTTGGTTTTAGTTACATTACTGTTTACTAACATGCAATCAGTTACTTGTATTCACTTTTGCCTTTAACTTCAGTAAGTAACTAAAAGAACACTTACTTAAATCAATGTAAACAAAACTAAATGATACAGGCTCAATACAGGCTGATAAGTTCATAGCCAACAAGATATCTTGTTGTCTTTCAACATCATCTTATTTAAGTAGCTATACGTAACAATTACAAGTCAAATGAGGAACAGGGCATATGGACTTATGAAAAGGTTTTAGACCCCATTTCCTACACATATGCTGCTCTTCTCTTAATAAAAATGAACATTTTTGTTACATTTCAATTGCAACTTTTATAAGTTATTTTTTTATTAAAATTTTTGCTCATTTTGCCAATTCGTTTTAATAACATTGTAATGTGTTTTCTGCCACGGCTGTTTAATCTGGAACAAACTATAACCTTGTTTCATTCAATTGAACCTTACTTTATATAAAGTATGCTGACTTGCCAACATTGACTAGCTCCATTGTCAATCAAGATTAGTACTTGGGGGTGCTGTGCTCCCAGTGTCCCGGTAGGTATTGATTCTCTAAACAAATGCAGTACCAGAACCAATTTCCTGGTTCTCTAAATTGTAACCAGGAGTATTTGGGATACTTAGCTCCTAATCATATTAATAACTACTACTAGTAAAATTAACCCATTAGCGCCAGCGAGGCCATTCAGCATTGCTTCTTGTGTGCTTAGTATTTCGCTCCTTAAGGTTACTAAATCTAAAAAACAAAGGCAGTTTACTGTTAAAATAACACTCAAGGAGCTGTGACTACTAACCAGGGATGTTACAGAGCTCCTGTTCTGGTTCCGTTATGTCGGTACTTCAGATTTTAATTTTAAACGTGCACTTTGCTTCCGGTTCTGTTACTTTCAAAACAGAAGTTATATTGGATGTCATATTAACGCGGCGGGGGGCATGAACCATGTGTTGCTTTCACTCGGGCTCCGATTCCGATAAAATAAATTTAAAGCATCTGATTCCACTTTTGCTACTAACACAAGTAATGAAATCAAGGTAGAAAATAATAGTAGTAGAAAAAAAACGGCTTCTATTGTGGAGGCCGGTAAAAGATTATTGTAGATGGTGCACTCTTAGATTCCATACTAGAGATGAGCCGAATATAGATTTTACCGAATACCAATATTCGGTCCCACTCTTCCGACACTTCTTCCGCACCGAATATTCGGCCAGATTATTTGGTTCAACTCAGTGCCCTTAACACCCGCTAGGAAACACGAAAAGCGCCATTGCAATAGAGTTGCACAAATATTGGTGTGGAACCAAGAAAACAGACTAACTTAATTAGCTTAATGCACAACTGGCTTAATTTTAACTAGTCTCCCTCGAACTTAGAACTTGTGACGTGAAGTAAACAAACACTATGGCCACACTTTCTTGCAAACAAGTTGACCAGTATAATGAGACCTCTATGATAATCACTTTTCCGCCTTCTAGCTCCATAATCCCTTTATCGATCCAGCACATATTTTAATCAATAAAATATCTTTTTGACCTCAACTACTACTGCCATCGATTTAAAATTTAATAACTGTACAAAAGTTATTGCGGTACAAACTATTAAAAATCTTATGAAATTTTTTAATTTTTGATAGTTTTTCCGCAATAGGTGAAGAGATATGCTGGTAGCCAGGTGACAGGTGGAATGTTAGAACTTTACTTTGTTACTTATTTGATTAGAATATTGGTTAGTAATTATTTTCAAGTAATCATTAAAAATATTTCAAGGTGAGCAACAGTAGCACGGACAGTAGCTCCGGGTCATCCTCAGACTCAAGCAGCAGTGGTAGCTCGTCTACCAGTTCTGGATCAGGGTCAAGCAGCTCGGACTCTGAGTCTTCTACCTCTGACAACCCTGCAGTTGCACAACCTGCTCCGAAATCCCCTGCTAAACCTGAAGAAGAACCTCATAAAAAGAAGGATGATTCAAAGTCACGGCAAACAGCTAACAAAAAGGTATCATCTTCCAGTGATGATGATGCACCCAAACAAGAGCCATCGAAACCTGCACCACCTCGTAGACGTTCTTCTACCAAACCCAAATCAGCAGCTAGTGTCTTGGCTAAGGGGAAACCACCCCGAGCAGCAGGAGCTAAACCACCTAAACCCATACCCAAGACCATGACGAAACAGCAAACAAAAAATGACCAGAAAAAGAAAAGTATATTCTCCCCTGACAACAGCTCGGAATCCGAATCAGAAAGCAAATCGTCCAAGAGTCCTAAAGCTTCACCAAGAAATAAAAGAGTAACCAGAAAATCTAGTGAAGACAAGGACACATCTCCTCCATCACCCTTAACGCCTGCTGAAAATGATGATTCAAATTCCAAAGACAATATAAAACGTAGAAGTGGCAGTAGACCCAGTGGGCCCCCCTCCAAAAAAGTTGTGGACAATAAAAGCGCTTCTTCTTGTTCTTCCAGTCAATCATCAGCAGAAACTGTGTCCTCCGAAAGTGATAGTGAACCAACCCCTAAAAAGGAACCCATAAAAACAGGAAAGACAAAACCACCTTCGTCAGCTAGTAAAGTAAGTTTTAAAATTATATTTAATTATTATTTTACTTTAAAACATATTGGAAAAGAAACTTGAAATAATAATTTTAGGGCCTATGCACACCGCGTTTGTAGTGATACAAATGCAAACTGCACGCAAGTCAGACGCTGCTTGTACGTGCCGTCAACGCGCGTTTGTATCTCCGCGCCCGCACCTATTTTATTATTTTATTTTATGGAGGATAGGCAGGCGTTTGACCATGATCTCACCTGATGGTAAGGTGAGCATCAGAATGACTGACCAAAATGGCAGATCAATGTTAGAGTACCATTAGCATTTACTACCTATTTGCTACTATTTAGTACCTATGGTGACATATTTGGTACCTAAGTAAAAACAAATATATATATTTAATAAAGTGGGCAGTCATTCTGACGTCAGGATGACTGCCCACATTTATTATGTCGGGGTTGGACCATGAAATTATATACAATCTGGAGGTCATACTTCAACCACAAAGTGAGGCCGAAAGAGAGGGTAATGTAGGGGGCTGCATCTCATTCTAAGTAGAGTGACCATATGTACTATGATGTATGTGGGATTGGGATAGTATGAAGATAAATATAAAATAAAATATGCTTGTCGTCTAGTAAGTATTGAGTATTGTCCAGAAAGAGAAGTCTCATAGTTCATATGGGAACTTATACATTCTACTGACTGAAGGAGCTGACCACTTCAGATACGTTGACGCAATAGTGAGAGCAGAGAACCCCTCTAATTAGTTTACTATTTTAAACTTATTGCTAGATCCGGGCATCTGGCAGCTATTTATCGGAGGACGTCAGAGTGACAGACCAGCAAAATATTTCAGTTAATAGGTAAAAACTGTCGAAGCCTATTGCTAATATAATAACAAAAAAGTAAAAACATTGCGTATCGCCACGGAAAAAAAACAGTAGGTAGGCGACAAACAATACATTAATGTAACGTCATTTTGCACTATTTTCCCCCAACAGAAACTCCTGAAAATGATATAATCTTATTAATTACATGATACTGCACTGCATCAAACCTAGAACTGTAAGATATTTATTTCTTACAACTCGTTTGCATAACACCGATGAAAAATTGCCAGATGTCCGCGTCTTAAAATAGGGGATAGTTAGTGTAGCAAACTAAAACTAAGTAAGTACAGGGGGTTCGTGGCTCACACTATTGCGTCATATATGATGTGGACAGTTTTCCGACTTTAATATACTTAAAGGTAAATAAAGAAAACATCAATACATCAAACTGTTGTACAATAAAGTATATTTTAACGGCCTCCTAGCCTAGTCGGTAGTGACCCTGCAGCAGGAGGTCCCGGGTTCGAATCCTGGTCAGGGCATTTATTTGTGTGTTTATCACGGATATTTGTTCCTGAGTTATGGATGTTTTCTATGTATTTAAGTATTTATATGTATATATCTATTATATATATCTTCGTCTAGTACCCACAACACAAGCCTTATTGAGCTTACTGTGGGACTAGGTTGATTTGTGTAAGATTGTCCCATAATATTTATTTAATATTTATTTATTATACTGCCACTACTACATTTTTTTGTATGGCCTTGTGCCATTTTAGGACCCTTTCGAAAGGGCCTAAAAAGACCCGCGGGCCACTCCTGTCCTGTGTAAGTAATACTTAGGAACAGACCATGTACTTGTGTACATTTCTGTAAAAACAACAAAACCGACCCGCAGCTTGCAGACATCATAGTCACCCTATTGTTTGATAATCTTAACTTGTTGTTAAATCGTAAAATTGAATGATTGTGGATTACCGGTGAAAGAAAAGTGTACTTTATAGTAAAGTCTCACCCCTGCACCCTTTTACGCAACATATCTTGACCATTGTTACTTAAAAATGTTGTTACGAAATGTTGTTGAGCTGAGCGGCGTCATTTGAAATAATACCAGTGACATATTATGTCAGTGATGGGACTGATGTCACTGATGGGATGGGGATACCAGACCGTATTTTAAATATTACAAAACTTACTACTGTCTGCAATATTAATTGCAATTCTTTAATTTAATGAATGAATAATATTTACGTCGTAAAAAAATTCTAAGCAGCTAAAAGGGAACAAAGTATTAATTCAAATCTTGCAATAAATTATTATAAGTAGGAAGGAAGTAACTTCTAGTGTGTTACTAAAATAAATGTATATAAATAAAACCACATTGGTAAGTTTCATAAGTTGGCAGCATTGTGCGAGTGAGACACCGCCCCCTACATTATGCTCTCTATCGGACCGTTTTTATTACTTTTTACTAGTGACCTATGAACGACTGTTTTGCTCGGTAATAAGGTTCAACTGTGGTTAGGGAAATATAGTAAAAGTACTATCCGGATTGTCTTCTGATCCGTGTGTTGGACCCCCTAATTGACAACGTTCTATACACTATGATTTACTACCTATTTACTACCTACACATATATTTTTTCTAGATTTTTGAGGCCAAAAATAAAGATTTTATAAGCAAATGACTGACCAAAACGTCAAATCAATGTTTGAGTACCATCAGCATTCACTACCTATTAGCTACTATTTAGTACCTATGTTTACATATTTGGTACCTAAGTAAAAACAAATATATATATTTAATAAAGTGGGCAGTCATTCTGACGTCAGGATAACTGCCCACATTTATGATGTCGAGGTTGGACCCCCTAATTAGCAACTTTCTATATACTATGATTACCAACCCCGACTTAATAAATGTGGGCAGTCATCCTGACGTCAGAATGACTGCCCACTTTATTAAATATATATATTTGTTTTTACTTAGGTACCAAATATGTCACCATAGGTACTAAATAGTAGCAAATAGGTAGTAAATGCTGATCGTACCCTAACATTGATTTGCCATTATGGTCAGTCATTTGCTTATAAAATCTTTATTTTTGGCCTCAAAAATCTAGAAAAAATATATGTGTAGGTAGCAAATAGGTAGTAAATCATAGTATATAGAAAGTTGCCAATTAGGGGGTCCAACCTCAACATCATAAATGTGGGCAGTCATCCTGACGTCAGAATGACTGCCCACTTTATTAAATATATATATTTGTTTTACTTAGGTACCAAATATGTCAACATAGGTACTAAATAGTAGCTAATAGGTAGTGAATGCTCAAACGTTGATTAGACGTTTTGGTCAGTCATTTGCTTATAAAATCTTTATTTTTGGCTTCAAAAATCTAGAAAAAATATATGTGTAGGTAGCAAATAGGTAGTAAATCATAGTGAAAAAGTCATTTATTAAAGAAATAGCTAATAATAATGTATATAAAATAATAGTAATAATTCACATCTCTGCAATGCACGGTCAGGCAGGTGACAGTTTAGTTAGAGTTGGGAATGCCTGCTCCGTCGTCGAACCCCAATAGTTTCGCTGCAGGTTTGAATTTGTGACGTGTGCCTCGTATGCACATACTGGTGGCTCGAATTATAGTAATGCATATCCTTGTTCTTAGCCAACCCAGTATCGTACTCAGCGATTTATTCCAGCGGTCCGCGAGGGCTTCGCCTATGTGTTTGACAAAGGAGGTCATCTGTGGTGCGAATACGCCATCGACGGAAGTCACGAGAGGGGTGAAGGTAGCGTGTTTCGCTTCGCAGGCAGCGGAGTATTTTCTTTGTTTTTCAGTCTCAGCAGATTTTAGGACAGAAGTGACATGGCGTGTAATGTAAGAGGGAGCGTCAGTGTCTACGACACGGATATCAAAAAGAGCCTCTCTCTGAGCATTCCATACGCCACGGCAAGATAACTCGCCGCGTAATCCAAGGTCACCTTCTGTGATTATGGGTTCTATTGTGACGTTGCTCCATGCTTGGTGACATAGTTCAGCAAATAGATCACGAACTTCATTGTGTCGTCTTGAAATTAGCCCCCCAGTCTTGCAGCAGAGAGCATGGTCGATATTAAATTGGTTGTTGCCGCATCCATCACATGAGGGTGGCATTGAGTTTGGGGTTCTGTGATAGCGTATTACCAGGGCGTCTCTGAATTCTTGAGGGGACAAGTCGAGGTTATCTTTCTTCGTTGGTATAGTAGATAGCCAGGTGGAAGACTTTGTTTTCATTTTCAATGCGATTGATCTTTCTATAGCTCTTCTTTTGTTAGGGGGTAATTTGGCCAATATAGTGTCTAAAAGTTCGTTATCGCGAGCTTCTTTCATTGTTCGGCTTTCTTTGCGTGCGTCAATCAGGGATTTATTGTGTTGGGCTAGGTCTACATGTTGTGTCACGATCAAGGCTGATGAGAGGATTGAACAGCCTTTTTTAGAGGTTTTGTAGCTCAAATTATTCTCGGTGAATGGATTGGATATTGCCAAGCCACCTTTATGTACGGGTAGGGAAAACAGAGCGGCTTCGTCGGCAGTGATGTCGCTACCCATCATAGTTGGCATGAAATTAGCCCGTAGTGCAAGTGTCAGTGGTTCAAAAAGTTCGTTAGAATCAGCGATTACACGTTGTAGGAATGACCATTTGAATTGGGCAGCTTTGGTAAGTGCTGTGTAAGCTGCTTGGGGGGAGTCCTTACAGACATGTGTTAGTTTCTCGATTATTGAAATAAATTGCTTCACTTTGTTTCTTATAAAGTCTTCTTTTCCCTTGCCTATGTAACTACCAAGGAAGGGTCAACCTGTGGCGATAGTAATGTTAGTTTCTTTAAAAATCTGTTGTGCTTTATTTTTGTCTGTTTCAGATACAATAAGGATTGTCTTTTTAGGTTGAGGGAGGTATCCATATGCCGGTCCTATGTTGCAGATCTGTTCCCACCATTTACGAAGGCTTTTGAAGTTTCCCTGGACCGATGAGTCATCAGCGTACCATGTCTGGAGTGTATTCTGTTCTTTTTTTAGTTTATTGATTATGGGTAATGTTGCAAGAGCATATAGTGGCATAGCGAGTGGATCGCCTTGGGTAACGCCTTCTTTGCTATACATTCTTGTGTCTGAGTTTCGAATAACAAGCTCGGCATGGCCGTTATATGTGTTGTACAGGAATAGTGTATAGAAAGTTGTCAATTAGGGGGTCCAACCCCGACATAATAAATGTGGGCAGTCATCCTG
This sequence comes from Pammene aurita, assembly GCA_947086415.1. Classification (NCBI taxonomy): domain Eukaryota; kingdom Metazoa; phylum Arthropoda; class Insecta; order Lepidoptera; family Tortricidae; genus Pammene; species Pammene aurita. The sequence continues at coordinate 28,316,677 of OX352290.1, read as the reverse complement.
ACGTCAGAATGACTGCCCACTTTATTAAATATATATATTTGTTTTTACTTAGGTACCAAATATGTCACCATAGGTACTAAATAGTAGCAAATAGGTAGTAAATGCTGATGGTACTCTAACATTGATCTGCCATTTTGGTCAGTCATTCTGATGCTCACGATGGTAAGTAATAAAGCGGTCTACGTTTTTACTCTCGCTTTGAAGAGATCCAGATTGTACTCGAGTGGAAACACAGACTCGAGCAGGCCGTTCCACTCCTTGGCAATTCGTATAAGGAATGTTGAAGCGAAACGCTTCGTGCGTATATGTGAATACCTACCATGAAGCGATGCTGGAGTGCCGATTGTCTGGTAGTCCAATGGTAAAATGGGGACGGAGGAATAAGGTTGAGCAGTTCTTCGGCAGACTCCGAAATGTAGGCTATAAAAGATGGATGGGCTGGCAACCTTGCCACAATGCTCCAGACTTTGAAGTTGTCCATTCGTCAGAGTCGGAAATCTTCGGACTTCACCCGAGGAAAACGAAAACGTACACTGCAAATGCCCCATAAATCATTTTAAACAAAAACCGGCCAAGTGCGTGTCGGACCACGCATAGGAAGGTTCCGTACCTTCAATGGAATAAGAACCAAACTAATACCAAAAGGTCGTATCTGATGCCTATGGAAGAAGTTTTTTGGAGATAACTCAAGAATGGCTGAACCGATAATGTTCAAAACAATTTTCGTTGAAAGTATATGATAAGGCGCATCTCTTAAATTTTTTTCATATTTTTTGAACTTACGGTTCAAAAGTTACGGGGAGCCCCCCCGTAACACAACTTTTCTGACTTTCGAAGCGATTATTTCAGAAAATATTCACTTAATCACAAAATAGTCAAAGAAACCTCAATGTTATTTTGAAAGACCTATCGATTGATGTGTCACATGTTGATATTTGGTTATTTTTTTAGGGTTCCGTAGTCAACTAGGAACCCTTATAGTTTCGCCATGTCTGCCCGTCCGTCCGTCCGTCCGTCCGTCCGTCCGTCCGCGGATAATCTCAGTGACCGTTAGCACTACCGAAAGCTGAAATTTGGTACTAATATGTATATCAATCACGCCGACAAAGTGGTAAAATAAAAAGTGGAATTTTTTTTTTATTAGGGTACCTACCTCCCCTATACGTAAAGTGGGGAGTGATTTTTCTTTCATTTCAACCCTAACGTGTGATATATTGTTGGATAGGTATTTAAAAATGAATAGGGGTTTACTAAAATCATTTTTCGATAATGTAAATATTTTCGGAAATAATCGCTCCAGAAGTAAAAAAATATGCGTCCCCCCCCCTCTAACTTTTGAACCATAAGTTTTAAAAATATGAAAAAAATCTCAAAAGTAGAACTTTATAAAAACTTTCTAGGAAAATTATTTTGAACTTGATAGGATGAATAGTTTTTGAAAAAAAATTACAAAATAATATCTGAACTAAGTTTGTAATTTAACCGTATAAGCAGGTGTTTATTGTACCTGTAATTTCTACAAAATTACAATGAAATGACGTGCTTTCAAATAAAGTAAAAACGGTGAAAATAGGTTCACGCAATAAAGACTTTTTTTTTTTTTTTTTTTTTTTTTTTTTTTTTTTTTTTTTTTTTATATTAGCCTAAAATAGTGTCCCACTGCTGGGCAAAGGCCTCTCCCGCTGATAACCATAACTCTCGGTCCCGTGCTGTTTCCGGCCAGGTGCTGAGGAAAGCGTCCAAATCATTCCGCCATCTCTGTTTAGGCCGGCCCCGTCCGCGCCTCTTTTGCGGCATCCACTTGGTGGCTACCGAGGCTGGCTGGCTTGAATAAAGAATTATTCCATAAAAATCATCTTCCATACTTTAAGCTCGCGCGCAATAGTTTACTTAATTTGCCGATAGATGTCGCTGTACGTGGAACTCTCATATCATATCCTACATGGCGGTGTTATTAACTCTTAAGTGGGGACACTTACTGTGACGGACGGAAAACTACGGAACCCTACACTGAGCGTGGCCCGACACGCTCTTGGCCGGTTTTTTTTTTAATTTAGTTACCTGTATGGAGCGCCCCCCTAAACATTTTTTTTTTCAAATCTAACTACATAACTAGCTGCATACAAAATACACCTTATGTGTAAATTTTATTCAGATACGTCGTATAGTTTCAGAGTAAAATGCCTGTGACATACGGATGGACAGACAGACAGACAGACAGACATGACGAATCCATAAGGGTTCCGTTTTTTGCCATTTGGCTATGGAACCTTAAAAAAAGAACCGAGTTCACTTAGCATCCACTTTTCCAAAAGCAAATGCCCCTGCAAAAGCACCCTGGAGCCTAAGGGGTCGCGCACTGTACGGTTTAATAGGAATTTCCTCCCACGAACGCTGCGGCTGTGGAATGAACTCCCTGCCGTGCTTTTCCCAGCGGGCTACAGTATGAGGTTCTTCAAAAAAGGAGTGTATAGGTTCTTAAAGGGTAGGCAACGCGCATGTGAATCCTCTGGGGGTTGCAGGCGTCCATAGGCTACGGTAACTGCTTACCATCAGGCGGGCCGTACGCTTGTTTGCCACCGTCGTGGTATTAAAAAATACTCGAGCTTTTGTAAAAAATACTCAAATCACTATAGGTGTGCCTATAATAGTTGAAGAGTTCCCTCGATTTCTCCAGGATCCCATCATCAGATCCTGACCTGGTTACAATGGGACCAACTGTGAAGTATACTCTTTCAAACAAAAAAAAAATCTCCAAATCGGTCCAGCCGTCTTCGAATAATCGGTGACGACATACCTACATAAAAAAAAAAAAACAAATACCGACAAATTGATAACCTGCCTAATTGATAGCCTTCGAAATCTTGAAGTCGGTTGAAAAACGCGCTATCCACGCTTGTTTGTATCGCTACAAACGCGCCGTAAAATAACGCGCAGGTGACGCAAACGAACTGCTCCGTGGAGTGAAAAACGCGCCGTCGACGCGCGGTAAAAAACGCAGTGTGCATAGGCTCTTAAAAGAAAATAGAACCGACTTACGCTAGCTTTTGCTTTCCGAGAGCAAATGCCCAAAATACTGTAAAAAAATGCACAGTTTTCTCGATTTCTCCAGGATCCCATCATCAGATCCTGACCTGGTTACAGTGGGACCAACAGTCAAGTATATCCATTCAAACCAAAAAATAATTTTGTAATTGGTCCAGCCCAGCCATCTTTAAAAGAAATAATCGGTAAACATACATAAAAAAAATAGCAACAACAACAAAGATCCCTATGAATTGGGAACCTCCTCCTTCGAAATATTGAAGTTGGTAGTCAATATTTGGATTTTTGTTCAGGCCGAGAAAGGCAAGAGTGACTCTGGCGAGTCTCAGGTGAACAACATGCCACGGAAGTTAACGCGTTCGCTGTCAGCTCGTGTGTCACGTATGGCTACAGCCACGCGGCCCAGGACCACGGACACCGACTCCGATGTCGACGAGAAGGCCAACGACAAAAGGTACACCTTATTACCATTATAACGTGCATTCTATTTTAACGGCCTCCTAGTACGTCTGTCTACGAAACAGGAGGTCTCAGGCTCTAATCCTGGTAAGGATATTTATTTATATGTTTATCACAGATTTTTGTTCCTGAGTTATGGATGTTTTCTAGGTATTTAAGTATTTATCTATATCTATCTATTATATATATCTTCGTCTAGTACCCACAACACAAGCCTTATTGAGCTTACTGTGGGTTTAGGTCAGTTTGTGTAAGATTGTCTCGTAATATTTATATTTATTATCAGTCCAAGACATTTATTAGTATTATACTGTATGGTTGACGAGAGGGTCAGGTGAACAACTAATATGTTCTCAACATCTATAATGTTCTGCAATACTCATATTATATAACACAGAAAATTACAGTCAGCACTCAAAATTGTTACAAAAAGCGGTTCCAAATACAACCCTTTTTGAAGAAAGCTAAGCGGATTCTGACTGTATTTTCCGTATTATATGAGTTTAATGCGGTAATAACTTTCAAATATTCCATACAGTCCTTTGCTAAGGGCCAGGGGATATATATTAACGATTGTCTACCTGTAATTTGAAACATTAATAATGACATTGCGTGTTTTTCAGCAAGGAGATAAAGAAGAAAGGCCGGCCTCCCATTTCTCGGTCTCCCATCGCCGAGCTCGCGCTGCCGCAGCCGAGCGAGCGCCGCTGCCCCGTGCGCGGTTGCGACTCTACCGGACATCTTGGTATGCAACACGGATATTGAACACATATGTACAATACAAAGAGCACGCAATAGTGGCACAGGAAAAGGAGTCCTAATACGACCTCTTTTGCCGAAGACAAAACAACTTCACAATAAAAAATTTAAAGGCTTACGCCTTATTCATAAACAAACGTCTCTCAGGTGTCACTTAGTTAATTTATGTTTTATCTGTTTCTTGCCCTTATCTGTCAAAGTGACAGATAAAGGCAAAACATAAATTAACTAAGGTAGAATTTATAATTGTACGGAGTGACTTGACAAGTCAACAAACACAATTGTTGCCGCAATTCGGCCAGTGCTGTTCTTGTCGATATTTTTATTTATTAAGAGTTCTACAAACGCCGCGACTTATTGGTTGCGATATTGTCGCTGCAACTTGATTAAGACTTAAAGGCTGAAGAATGCTGCAACATGATGTGGAAAATACGTTACTTTTACGGAATGACTATTACTTGTTGATAAAACTATGCGGTACGCGACAAATTGAAGTCAATTTATAACTTCTGTACATCCTATTATTGGAGACAATAATAATTTTTAAAGGCGGCTACTCATACACCTGCCGTACGGTTAATACCGGGCGCATGGCTTAGAGAATTCAACCAACCGGAGCGGCCATGTTTGTCATTTTCTATACAAAAAAAGTCTGCTTATTTTTGCGGGGGAGGCGAACGTCAAATGTATGGCTATTCGTACGTAACGTACAAATAGCCACGTCAGATAAACGTCAGTCCGTACAATAAATATGACCACTGGTTATATTTATTGACCATTGTTTTCGGCAGAGGGGAAAGCCTGTCAATGGTCGCTCTGGTTAGTTAAATTCTCCAAGCGCACGGCGGTCGGGCCAATATTGGGATTTCTCTACACACATGCCTGCCGTTCAGTTTGTGAGTGAATATCTTGCTGAATGCACGTCTCTAAAATGGCGCCAGAGGTAGCTTAGAACATAGGATACTTAACTACTTTTTATCCCGAAAAAAAAACCTTTTTAGAGGGCCACACGATAACCGAATTCTATGCGGACGAATAATTATCGAAGTATCTTTTCTTCTATTTTAGAAGTAGTTAAGTAGGTATTTTTGAGAAATATCGTCTTCTGACTGTTCGTAAATATCGTTACGTTTTGTTGTTATCACTCGTAGAAGTGTTGAATTCAATTATTAAGTGATGTTGCCTCAGATTACGGATTCCTTCGGACGTGCAAGAATTAGAACCAGAACAATGTTCATCCAAAATGTCGCCTGCATAATAAAGAGCTCAACAGAAACTATTTGTAGTCCGCCTCGAACTGAGAACTCGCGATTTCCTTGTAAATGCAATGACCAATATACCAAGACTCTTATGATGATTGTTTTGCGCCTTCTAGCTCCATAACCCATGGATCGATCCTGCTCATATACGAACTCTCAAATTATATTGATTTCTGCTATAACCCCAACAAATTTCATAAAGATTAGAAAAAACGTTACTACAGTTACCGCAGAACAACTATTCAAAAAGCCATCGAAATGCAGCGATGTCCAGGTAGCCAGCTGACAGTTCCGTTTCCGTTTCATCCGAAGCTGTCTATAACTTCACTTCGCGTAGGCTCCACTCGTTCGACGAGATAGAAAAATATATGATATGTTGTATAACATAACTATACGATTTATTAGCGACAACGTATTTCAAAATTTTTGTCTGATTTGAATATTGTAGCATTTCAGGCTGTGACATGATAATTTAATTTCCTAACGTTTATGGATCCTTTAAATGGAATCGTATTGGTAGTGTTTAGTACAACATTACACTTTTCGATACTTTTTATCGACATATACCCATGACTATTTTATTTTTGCTATTCCAGGCAACATTTTAACTGTCAGTCATGTGTCAAGTCACTTTTTATAATTAGAAATTCAACCGTAATTGAGGCCTGAGAAACGTTTATGAATAAGGGGGTTAGCCATCCGAGCGCGATGCCTGCGTGGCGTGAGCGGGGCGCGACTAGGGTGTGCTCACGGTACACGTTTTCTATACAAATCCAGTACCAAAACCGGGAATTCCCGGTTCTCGCCATACAATATCAGTACTTATGTCGTTACGTTCGGCACGACGGTGTCGCGCCGCGCTTACGCCCCGCTGGCAACGCGCTCGAATGCGGCTAAGCCTTCACTTAACAGGCTAAATAATCGTTTTCATCTCTCCTGCTCGGAAAGTTTTATTTTCCTGGGTAGATAGCCGGGTGGAAAATTGCTTGTTCATCCCTAGGGTGGAAAGTAATTAGTTGTGTTAATTGTGGATTGAGCCGGTGCCCACCCGGATTGTCTCCTCTCAGACCACCGGCAAAACATTAAATTTGTCTTTTTCAAATTGTTCAAATTTGACTTAACATTTTTATAGATTATTCTTTATATACCTGTTTTATAAAATGTGCGTGTAGTATTGTACTTTCCTCACAGTCGAAATAAAAAGCAGAGTGTTTAACTCGGGTGAAATTTCCCATTTCACTCTCGAACTATTGGCGCTCTCACTTCGTTCGAGCGCCAGAAATATCTCAGGTAAAATGGGTCACTTTCAACCCTTGGTTAACAATCTACTATTGTTATTTTGACAGTCGTGTTTATCGAACGAGCGAAGTGAGTTCTTACAAACAACTTCTGGCTAGTGGGACGTCTCAGCATTTCGATGGCTTTTTGATTTTGAGAGTTTGTTCCGCGATAACTTTAGTAACGCTTTTCTGATCTTCATGAAATTTGTTGGGGTTCTTGCAGAGATACATATAATTTGAGAGTTCGTATATGAGCAGGATCGACCAAGGGGTCATGGAGCTAGAAGACGCGAAAAAATCATCATATGGGTCTTGTTATATTGGTCATCTCGTTTGCAAGGAAATCGCGAGTTCTGAGTTAGAAACAGATAAAACATAATCGAACGAGCGGAGCGTAAGCGAAGCAAGTTCTTACAAACAACTTCTGGCTAGTGGGACGTCTCGGCATTTCGATGGCTTTTTGTTTTTGAGAGTTTGTTTCGCGATAACTTTAGTAAACGCTTTTCTGATCTTCATGAAATTTGTTGTGGTTGTAGCAGAGATACATGTGGTTGTAGATAAAATTTGAGAGTTCGTATATGAGCAGGATCGATCAAGGGATTAAGGAGCTAGAAGGCGAAAACAATTCTTCAGAAGGGGCTTGTTATATTGGTCATTTCATTTGCAAGGAAATCGCGAGTACTCAGTTCGAGGCGGACTACTAGTTTAACTAAGTTTTATATCGGATCTTACCAGTGTCCTATGATATTTATCACCCGGAGCACATCTCCACCGCGGAACTGCACTCGCGGCGCCGCTATTCGATTCCGTTGTGTCAGATCAGCTGGTTTCGCAATCGTTTCGTGCTACATGCAACGGATAACTCGGCGGAGATGTGGGAGCGGCCTATAGCAAGATGTAATCGCCACGATGTTCCGCAGGCGGTAAGGCATCCCGGCACTTCACGTGGGACGCGTGCCCGCTGTACCACAACGTGACGGGCGCGTGGTGCGTGGCGGCCGCCGAGGAGCGCGCCGCCGCCGCCACGGCGCGCCGCCGCGCGCTCTCCAACATGCAGCAGCGGCCGCGCGCCATGCCCACTATAGAACAACGCGCATACCAGCTCAAAGTTAAAGTGAGTTTATACCCTAATGTCATTCCCTAGGCGGTAGACAGCCCGGCACTTCACGTGGGACGCGTGCCCGCTGTACCACAACGTGACGGGCGCGTGGTGCGTGGCGGCCGCCGAGGAGCGCGCCGCCGCCGCCACGGCGCGCCGCCGCGCGCTCTCCAACATGCAGCAGCGGCCGCGCGCCATGCCCACTATAGAACAACGCGCATACCAGCTCAAAGTTAAAGTGAGTTTATACCCTAATGTCATTCCCTAGGCGGTAGACAGCCCGGCACTTCACGTGGGACGCGTGCCCGCTGTACCACAACGTGACGGGCGCGTGGTGCGTGGCGGCCGCGGAGGAGCGCGCCGCCGCCGCCACGGCGCGCCGCCGCGCGCTCGCCAACATGCAGCAGCGGCCGCGCGCCATGCCTACTATAGAACAACGCGCATACCAGCTCAAAGTTAAAGTGAGTTTATACCCTAATGTCATTCCCTAGGCGGTAGACAGCCCGGCACTTCACGTGGGACGCGTGCCCGCTGTACCACAACGTGACGGGCGCGTGGTGCGTGGCGGCCGCGGAGGAGCGCGCCGCCGCCGCCACGGCGCGCCGCCGCGCGCTCGCCAACATGCAGCAGCGGCCGCGCACCATGCCTACTATAGAACAACGCGCATACCAGCTCAAAGTTAAAGTGAGTTTATACCCTAATGTCATTCCCTAGGCGGTAGACAGCCCGGCACTTCACGTGGGACGCGTGCCCGCTGTACCACAACGTGACGGGCGCGTGGTGCGTGGCGGCCGCCGAGGAGCGCGCCGCCGCCGCTACGGCGCGCCGCCGCGCGCTCGCCAACATGCAGCAGCGGCCGCGCGCCATGCCCACTATAGAACAACGCGCATACCAGCTCAAAGTTAAAGTGAGTTTATACCCTAATGTCATTCCCTAGGCGGTAGACAGCCCGGCACTTCACGTGGGACGCGTGCCCGCTGTACCACAACGTGACGGGCGCGTGGTGCGTGGCGGCCGCGGAGGAGCGCGCCGCCGCCGCCACGGCGCGCCGCCGCGCGCTCGCCAACATGCAGCAGCGGCCGCGCACCATGCCTACTATAGAACAACGCGCATACCAGCTCAAAGTTAAAGTGAGTTTATACCCTAATGTCATTCCCTAGGCGGTAGACAGCCCGGCACTTCACGTGGGACGCGTGCCCGCTGTACCACAACGTGACGGGCGCGTGGTGCGTGGCGGCCGCGGAGGAGCGCGCCGCCGCCGCCACGGCGCGCCGCCGCGCGCTCGCCAACATGCAGCAGCGGCCGCGCGCCATGCCCACTATAGAACAACGCGCATACCAGCTCAAAGTTAAAGTGAGTTTATACCCTAATGTCATTATACCCTAGGCGGTAGACAGCCCGGCACTGCAAGTGGGACGCGTGCCCACTCTAGAACCCGAGAGAAATGCCGTCTTGCTTGTGATTTAATAAGACTGTCAAAGTGGCCGGAGCCTAGTGAATCGCGCCATAGACACGCCGCGAAGAAATATATGAAGAATCAAAATCGTAGTGCTAAAGTGTAGTCGTAGGGACACTCGTAGAAAAAATATTTTAAATTCAGGTGACATAATTGTTACTCCGCAAGCTTCGCGGCCTACGCTACCTGCGGTACTCGACTGAAAAGCATTACGAATCATCATCATTATGTCACGATTGTATAAAATACTCTTTTAGATCATATTTCCTAGCATTTTAAAAAAGGACCTAGCCTGTGTATTACCGTAATGTATTATTAAGTTTCTACTTACGGCTTAAATTTTAACGTCACATTATGATAACATCGGTAGAATGACTGAGGCACAAAGCAAGAAGACGGTTTCGCAAGTGTAAAATAGAATGTCAGTCTCATGAAAGTTTTGTGTTTAAAATATGGAATAGAAATTTAACGACCCCGGTCGTGAGTTCACTACAAATCCTGTATTCAGTACATCATATAGCAACAATCTTTTTTGTCAGTGCAATGACAAATACGACAATCCATACTAACTTCCTTGCCATCAATATTTACATGGCTATCTTTTACAGGATATGCGTTCAAAATGGAAGGGCAGCCAGGAACTCCGCGAGAAGCTCGCAGTCTCAGGTGGAGATGACATGAACGAGGAACGGGAACCAATATTGGAGGGGTTCGCGCCAGACTACGACCTGCGGCTGTTCCGCGAGGCACAAGCGCTAGCTGCCATCAAAATAGAGGAGGAGCTAGGGGACATCCCCACGGACAAGGGAACTAGGTAAGCACAGTCTCGATCACTTAATAGTATGCACACGAAGTCCTAAGAATCGTACGGGAGTATTTAGTTGTGTGAGAGCTGTACAAGGGGATAACTTTACTGAAAGCAGAACGCGTATCATGGTTGTCATTTTATCCCCTATCACGTCTGCATCACTTTCGCACGTACATACTTGTTAGAACGTGACAGCTATGGTGACAGGCGATAAAAATCCGACCATATTAGGCTAGCAGGACCGGTTAAGAACATTGATGAAATTACCAAAGTTGCGAACCGAAGTAAGGAATGAATGCGACTAGCTTTATTGTAAATATAAATAGCTATCTGGTTATTCTAATAACGGGTGATAACAAAAAAAAATTAATAATTTTCTGTAGACTTTAAAATAAAACTGTGTAAGGGACGTGGTGAAATGATAGGCAGATCCACTGTAAGAAACATAAGGATACGTGGAAGCGAGAAGTATGTGTCGTAGCGCATAATTGCTAAACTCGACTGACCGCCGGACAGCCAATGACATATCTCCAATTGTCCCTCCCCTCGGCCGTTCCCCTCGCTCGCTTGCTACCAGCACATACCACTCTGATTTCCATACAACTTCTTTTTAATAAATAATAAAATTACCAAAATAACAAAACAGAGTCGCGTCGCTTACATTATGAAATATTACATAAATGAAATAGTTTCGTCATGCAGTTGTGGCGATGTTAAGACATCCCCCTAATCCATCGCCCTAGGGGGCCACCCCACACTAGCGTCTTCCGAGCATCGACGTCGCGCTAGCGGCGAGCGGCGTTAACGCGGCGTCGATCCGACGTTTACCGAGCGTCGGCATCTCACCAGCGGCGACGCAACGTCGGCGCGACGTCTGTCGAGCGTCGGCGTCTCACCAGCGGCGACGCAACGTCGGCGCGACGTTTGTCGAGTGTTGGCGTCTCACTAGCGCCGACGCGGCGACGACGCGACGTCTTTCGAATGTTAAGTATGCCATATAATGAGGACTTGACAGTTTAGCCCATTTCCTCCTTAAGCTGAAAATTATAACTTTATTGTTCGTCTTCATACATTTTTAGTAAGAAAATAAATATAGCGCACGGTGGTGCAATTCCCACACAAATGGAAATATGCCCGAGGTTAAAAAATATATAAAAATGATGGAATAAATGGCATTTTAAATATATGAATGTAATGTTATATTACATATTTCATGCGACTTTTCCTATTTCTATATTACTTTCCAACCCCATTTGAGATGATTTTATACAATTTTATTTCATTATATGCTTAACGGCGATATGAAATTTATTTTTAAAATATCAACTTCATATCTTGAGTCAGGTTGTATGATATCCGGAAGTCAATCAAGTCCTCATATTTATATAGCATTCTTAACGTTCGAAAGACGTTGCGTCGTCGCCGCGTCCGCGCTGGTGAGACGCTGACGCTCGACAAACGTTGCGTCGACGCCGCGCCTTCGCCGCGTCGACGTTGGGCAGGCGCTCGCGCGACGTCGTCGCTCGTAGTGTAGGGTGGCCCTTAGAGGTTCTTTAAACGAACGAGCGGAGCGCAAGCGAAGCAAGTTCTTACAAACAACTTTCGGCTACTAGGCCGTCTTGGCATTTCGATGGCTTTTTGATTTTGGGAGTTTGTTTCGCGATAACTTGAGTAACGCTTTTCTGATCTTCATGAAATTTGTTGGGGTTGTAGAAGAGATACATATAATCGAACGAGCGGAGCGTAAGCGAAGCAAGTTCTTACAAACAACTTCTGGCTAGTGGGCCGTCTCGGTATTTCGATGGCTTTTTGATTTTGAGAGTTTATTCCGCGATAACTTTAGTAATGCTTTTCTGATCTTCATTAAATTTGTTGGGGTTGTAGCAGAGAGTACATATAATTTGAGAGTTCGTATGTGAGCAGAATCGACCTAGGGGTCATGGAGCTAGCAGGCGCGAATTGGTCATCTCGTTTGCAAGGAAATCGCGAGTTCTGAGTTCGAGGCGGACTACTAGTATATCTTATTGCAGCATTATAGATCTATCTTTTTAAAGATCGACAAATATAGGTACCGTTGTAACTTGTAACGAAATTTTTCGTGGTAACTTTAAAGGTGCAATTCTAATACAATCAACCCCTCTTGTCGGCAGGTTCGTGGTAATGGGCAAGTACATGATGGAGGTCTGGTACCAGTCTCCATACCCGGGCGACGCGGCACGAGTGCCGCGGCTGTTCGTCTGCGAGTTCTGCCTCAACCACCACAAGAGCGCCACCGGCGCCGAGCGCCACCGCGCCAAGTGCGTGTGGCGACACCCGCCAGGGGACGAGGTGCGCGCTTTACTCACATACTCTATACCTGTGCCTGCTGAGTGCCAGTTCTGCCTCGACCACCTCAAGAGTGTCACCGCGCCAAGTGCGTGTGGCGACACCCGCCGGGGGACGAGGTGCGCGCTTTACTCACATACTCTATACCTGTGCCTGCCGAGTGCCAGTTCTGCCTCGACCACCACAAGAGTGTCACCGCGCCAAGTGCGTGTGGCGACACCCGCCGGGGGACGAGGTGCGCGCTTTACTCACATACTCTATACCTGTGCCTGCCGAGTGCCAGTTCTGCCTCGACCACCACAAGAGTGTCACTGCGCCAAGTTAGTGTGGCGACACCCGCCGGGGGACGAGGTGCGCGCTTTACTCACCTACTCTATACCTGTGCCTGCCGAGTGCCAGTTCTGCCTCGACCACCACAAGAGTGTCACCGCGCCAAGTGCGTGTGGCGACACCCGCCGGGGGACGAGGTACGCGCTTTATTCACCTACTCTATACCTGTGCCTGCCGAGTGCCAGTTCTGCCTCGACCACCACAAGAGTGTCACCGCGCCAAGTGCGTGTGGCGACACCCGCCGGGGGACGAGGTGCGCGCTTTACTCACATACTCTATACCTGTGCCTGTCGAGTGCCAGTTCTGCCTCGACCACCACAAGAGTGTCACCGCGCCAAGTTAGTGTGGCGACACCCGCCGGGGGACGAGGTGCGCGCTTTACTCACCTACTCTATACCTGTGCCTGCCGAGTGCCAGTTCTGCCTCGACCACCACAAGAGTGTCACCGCGCCAAGTGCGTGTGGCGACACCCGCCGGGGGACGAGGTGCGCGCTTTACTCACATACTCTATACCTGTGCCTGCCGAGTGCCAGTTCTGCCTCGACCACCACAAGAGTGTCACCGCGCCAAGTGCGTGTGGCGACACCCGCCGGGGGACGAGGTGCGCGCTTTACTCACATACTCTATACCTGTGCCTGCCGAGTGCCAGTTCTGCCTCGACCACCACAAGAGTGTCACTGCGCCAAGTTAGTGTGGCGACACCCGCCGGGGGACGAGGTGCGCGCTTTACTCACCTACTCTATACCTGTGCCTGCCGAGTGCCAGTTCTGCCTCGACCACCACAAGAGTGTCACCGCGCCAAGTGCGTGTGGCGACACCCGCCGGGGGACGAGGTACGCGCTTTATTCACCTACTCTATACCTGTGCCTGCCGAGTGCCAGTTCTGCCTCGACCACCACAAGAGTGTCACCGCGCCAAGTGCGTGTGGCGACACCCGCCGGGGGACGAGGTGCGCGCTTTACTCACATACTCTATACCTGTGCCTGTCGAGTGCCAGTTCTGCCTCGACCACCACAAGAGTGTCACCGCGCCAAGTTAGTGTGGCGACACCCGCCGGGGGACGAGGTGCGCGCTTTACTCACCTACTCTATACCTGTGCCTGCCGAGTGCCAGTTCTGCCTCGACCACCACAAGAGTGTCACCGCGCCAAGTGCGTGTGGCGACACCCGCCGGGGGACGAGGTGCGCGCTTTACTCACATACTCTATACCTGTGCCTGCCGAGTGCCAGTTCTGCCTCGACCACCACAAGAGTGTCACCGCGCCAAGTGCGTGTGGCGACACCCGCCGGGGGACGAGGTGCGCGCTTTACTCACATACTCTATACCTGTGCCTGCCGAGTGCCAGTTCTGCCTCGACCACCACAAGAGTGTCACTGCGCCAAGTTAGTGTGGCGACACCCGCCGGGGGACGAGGTGCGCGCTTTACTCACCTACTCTATACCTGTGCCTGCCGAGTGCCAGTTCTGCCTCGACCACCACAAGAGTGTCACCGCGCCAAGTGCGTGTGGCGACACCCGCCGGGGGACGAGGTGCGCGCTTTACTCACATACTCTATACCTGTGCCTGCCGAGTGCCAGTTCTGCCTCGACCACCACAAGAGTGTCACCGCGCCAAGTGCGTGTGGCGACACCCGCCGGGGGACGAGGTGCGCGCTTTACTCACATACTCTATACCTGTGCCTGCCGAATGCCAGTTCTGCCTCGACCACCTCAAGAGTGTCACCGCGCCAAGTGCGTGTGGCGGCACCCGCCGGGCGACGAGATGCGCGCTTTACTCACTTTCTCCTTCTCCTCAATTACAGCACAGTCACATTGTATATTTAAAAAACAAAGCGCGATGTAACACCCAAAACGCAGCTTTACATCGCGCTTTGTTTTTTAACCGACTTCAAGATTTCAAAAGAGGAGGTTCTCAATTCGGCGTGTATGTTTTTTTTTGTCTTTTTATTTCATTACTCCGTCATGTCTGAACCGGTTTTGAAAATTCTTTTTTTGATTGTAAGTATATATATATACAGATTGGTCCCGTTTTTGTCAAAACGCAGTTCTGATGATGGGATCCATGAGCAATCGAGGGAACTCCTCAAATCTTAAAGTGATTTTTGTATTTTTATCAACAAATCAAGCATTTTCATTCAAAAGAGTGACATTTGATGAAGTGGAACTGCTGATGATGATCAGAATGGAACTCTTCACGTTTGACGATTGGTCCTCTACGCTGTGTTTGTTAAGCAAGTTATTTCATTGTATGGAGTCTAGAGTGCACCATCTAGAATAATCCTTCACCGGCTTCCCCCATTGAAGTCGGGTTTTTTTTCTTGAAAATTATTTAGGGAAATTTTGTTATTATAAATTGTAATTTTACAACTGATTAACGATGTTTGGTGCTATGATATTAGCGAAAGTTACTGTAAAGCTAGGCCTATTGGGATTAGTTCGGTTTTCTCACGATGTTTTCCTTAGCAGAAAAACAACAAATAGGAATTAACATTTCGTACGTAAAGTTCTCAGTGTAATTCTTATCCATGACGTCTGGTTTGAAAGCATTGCCGCTAGGCTACCGGAATCAATTATTTATTTATTTTTTATACCACGACGGTGGCAAACAAGCATACGGCCCGCCTGATGGTAAGCAGCTACCGTAACCTATGGACGCCTGCAACTACAAAGGAGTCACATGCGCGTTGCCGACCCTTTACGAAAAGGAGGATTCAATGTGTTGACGGCTAAAGGGACAAGAAGCTCCCTCATCGTCAACACACTGGGTCCTCTTTGAGCTCTTTGGCAACCTTACTTACCAGCAGGAACACAACACTATGAGTAGGGTCTAGTGCTATTTGGCTGTGGTTTTCTGTAAGATGGAGGTACTTCCCCAGTCGGGCTCTGTTCTAGATTTGAGCGAAATGACATTCGCTGAACGTGCCCTACCACACTTAGCGAGATGCCATTCGCAGTGCCCATACCTCTCTTTATGGCGTAGTTTAAGGACATACCCAAGTCCGGACGTAGTTTAAGGACATACCCCGGAACCAAAAATATTTAAATTGAATAGTTAAATTATTCATAATAACCACCGCGTATGTTTGATTTGTCCAGGTGTACAGAAAAGACAAGCTCAGCGTATGGCAAGTGGACGGTCGGAAGCACAAGCAGTACTGCCAGCAGCTGTGTTTGCTCGCTAAATTCTTCCTCGACCACAAGACTTTGTACTACGACGTGGAACCTTTCCTGTTCTACGTCATGACGTGCGCCGACGAGGAGGGGTGCCATGTCGTCGGGTACTTCAGTAAGGTCAGTAAACTCATGTATTACCGTAATTGGTAGCTACAATAGCGTCGAGCAGCAAGGCCTATGACAAGGCCAAAAACCTCCCATTCCATATTCATTTTGGCATAATAAAATTACATTTGTCTTGGTGTCTTTGATTTGTGGGCGACTGGAGATAAAGCATGTTGGCTGGTGGGTAAAACTACCTTATATCAAAATGTAAAACAATAGCAAGCTATGAAAATTGACACGTCACGGGTTACCTACGTTTTGAAGTTATTCACCAAGTTAGTAAATAGAAAATGTGTCAAAAAGACCGCGGTTCACGTTTACATAATAATTTTGAGTATTTTATTTTGCGTATGGCATGATTTTTTGAAAATGTGTCTAGATTCCTTTTATCCATGTAACGTGTGATGCTGAAATGTCTATCATACACAGGCTTTCGACGACATTTTCAATGTAATTCCATACGACGACCATCAATATCTTAATATTATAGTTTAACCCACTATAATATTGAGATCACTTCTACAGGTAACCGATTGGAACCGAATTCTACCTATTCATTCTATTCATAGTTTGCAAGCGTAAAAATACAACATTAGTAGTTTTTTTTTCAAAAATTAAATGTTTTGTTATAAGCTTCTATTGTCATTGTACTTTTCTTTATACAATACCTAACTGCTCACCAAGACGAATGCAACGAGTCCAAATACGACGGGATGATGTTGAGTAGTTGAGGAGTTCCTATGGCCACCTTCCAGCTTCATCGTCATATCAGCTCCATGTCATCATAATATAGCATTGTTACGCGATATACATATACGTGCAAAATTTCTGCTCAATCGGAAACCAGGAAGTGGGTCAAATTTAACTTGCAATATTTGATTACAGACAACGGGACAAGTGGAACTAATAAAAGGTTATAAAATATCTTGTTTTCATAGTTAATAATAAAAACTGGCCAAGAGCGTGTCGGGCCACGCTCAGTGTAGGGTTCCGTCGTTTTCCGTCCGTCACAGTAAGTGTCTCCACTTAAGAGTTTTTGAAAGCACGTCATTTCATTGTGATTTTGTAGAAATTACAGGTACAATAAACACCTGCTTATACGGTTAAATTACAAACTTAGTTCAGAAATTATTTTGTAATTTTTTTTCAAAAACTATTCATCCTATCAAGTTCAAAATAATTTTCCTAGAAAGTTTTTATAAAGTTCTACTTTTGAGATTTTTTTCATATTTTTAAAACTTATGGTTCAAAAGTTAGAGGGGGGGGGGGGGGGGGACGCATTTTTTTTTACTTCTGCAGCGATTATTTCCGAAAATATTTACATTATCAAAAAATGATTTTACTAAATCCCTATTCATTTTTAAATACCTATCCAACAATATATAGCACGTTAGGGTTGAAATGAAAAAAAAATCACTCCCCACTTTACGTATAGGGGAGGTACCATAATAAAACATTTTTTTTATAACATTATATATTTATAACATTTATCTCATAAACGTTTATCTCTTAAAATTTTTTTTTCCACTTTTTATTTTACCACTTTGTCGGCGTAATTGATATACATATTAGTACCAAATTTCAGCTTTCTAGTGCTAACGGTCACATATTATCCGCGGACGGACGGACAGAAATGGCGAAACTATAAGGGTTCCTAGTTGACTACGGAACCCTAAAAATGAGAAAAAGTTAAAGTTTGATAATCGTGTAATCTGCTTTTGTAGCATGACTGGTAAATAAAAAAAACGCCATCTACCTTGCGTAGAGTTGAACGCTTCTACGCTTGTTTGGAGTTTGTACAGTGTTGGAGGTTCCCTCTTTTCAAACAAGATGTCGTTAGTGTTGGCCCCGGCACATAACGCAGTATTCCAAGCAGAATGGGAATAATAGAAGCTCGCAATGCAGTAAAACGAAGACGGTTAAAACACAAAATACAGTATAAGTACTATCAGACAGTAAGTCAGTACTACAAGTGCTATGTAGCGATAGAATTACATCAGGACTCGTATAGGAATGGCATCAAAGCCTCTGCTGACATTTATCGCGATATTTATCAGATAATTATCGCCAGTATGTTTTTTTAAAAATTATAGCTCAACTAATATTGATTTTCACGCGACGATACAAAGATCTATCGGCGCGCCTAATAGAAGCCTCTGGTGACCAGAGGGCTGGCTACTATTTTGCACAACGTATAGCTATCGCCATTCAACGTGGCAATACGGCCAGCCTTCTGGGCACCCTGCCCGTTGACAGCGATCTGGTCCAAATTTTTTATCTCTAGTTTTAAGTTGTTTAGTGTTTATTATATGTTTACTGTTATGTGTTGTTGTGTTGAAATAAATTATTTTCACGCGTGATATTTTTTTTGTACATTCCGCCTTAACAAATTGGGTTATTATCAAATCGATAATTATCGCACATTTAGAATCTAGATAACTATCATTGTTATTTATCCTTTTGAACCCTGAAAGTTTTCGTAAATATGCGCAAAAGGCAGTAAGGTGCCACTGCAATTACCACACTCGCACATCAACAACCAACTTGACCAACACTACAAACAACTACATCAAACATACTGGAAATAACCATTTCTTCCACACCTGCCATCTTATTTTTGGACACCTGAAATAGTAACGGAATACTATTATATTTATTTTCTAAAATAAAGAAGCGGAAATTATGATCTCATTAAACATCTCTTAATGACTCAGGCAGCCAAATTTTGCAGAATCTAAATAAAACCTACGATGCTTCCCGTAGACTCCGCCGACGAGACGTACAATATCTATAGATCTACGCATAGTACCTTCCGCCGAGCCGGTAAAAGTTGAATGCACTTAGAATTTATCAATAATTTTAAACATAAATAAAACCGGCCAAGTGCGTGTCGGTCGGACTACGCATAATGGAGTGTACCTGCTATCGAAAAAATTAATATCGAAAGGTCGTATCTTCCTATGTACGTAGTTTTTTGGAGGTATCTCAAAAACGTCTTAACCGATAATGTTCTAAATAATTTTCGTGGAAAGAATTTTCATAATTTTTGGACCGACGGTTCGGGGACACACAACTTTTGTGACTTTCGGATTGATTATTTCTGAAAATATCCACTTAATCAAAAATGTTTAAAGAAACCTCAATGTTATTTTTAAAGACCTATCGATTGATGTGCATCATGTTGATATTTGGTAGATTTTTTTTGACAGTTAGTTACTTAAATGTGCCCCCCGTAAAAAATTTTTTTCAGCAATTTCAGTACAAAACTAAGTAGCGGCACACAAAATACACCTTACGTTAAAATTTGATAAAGATACGTCTCATAGTTTCCGAGTAAAATGGCTGTGACATACGGACGTACGGACGGACGGACAGACGGACATGACGAAACTATAAGGGCTCAGTTTTTGCCATTTTGGCTACGGAAGCCTAAAAAATAACCGAATTCACTTAGGCTAATCCACCTTTCCAAGAGCAACTGCCCAAGCTACTGTAAGAAATACTCAAATCACCATAGGTATGCCTATAACTTTTGAAGAGTTCCGGCGGCGGCGGCGGGACAAAAAAATTCTTAGCAAGTCGAAGCTTAATTTCACTTGAAATTTTTTCATGAGCCATAGGCTTCATAGATGTAATGGTCTAAGAGCTGGCCACGTCAGATGTGACACAATAATGAGAGCAATGAAACCTGTCTAGTTAGACTGCTTTACCATCCTTACCGGGCATCTGGCAGCTTTTAATGGGTGGATGTGAGAGTGACAGACCAACAAAGTTTTAAGTTGGAAAAAAGTAATACCAAAATAGGTAAATAATGCCAAAGTTGTGTAATTTATAGAGGACAGGGCCTATATTTTAACATTAGATTAAAAACCATTGTCTATTATTGCGGAAACAAAAACAGTAGGCGACTAACTAAAAATTGCATTTTACATCATTTGGCACTACTTTCCCCCAACAAAACCTTCGGGATATGATATAACCTAATTAATTACATAATTTCCCATAATATTTCATTGAACCCAGAACTCTAGGATTTGTTTTCTTCAAGTTATTTGCATTCTTTGACCTCCACCACTTTACAGCTGCCAGATGTCCGGATCTAGAAATAAGCATAGTATAGCAAAATAACTACATGGGTTTCGTTGCTCTCATTATTGTGTCATATCAGTATTATCTTTCCAAATTAGGTATCCAGACTTACCCTCAAAATCAAATCCTGGTGCAGGACGCGACGCAGCCGCAAAAATTCAAATTAACGCAAAATCTACGAAGCGTTATTTACAAAAATCTCGACGTACGGCGTACGTTTTAAGGGGGGTCGCGGAGCGGGGGGGGGAGTTCTCCCCAGGTCGTTGCCCCCACAGCTGACGCGACGCTGAATGGGGTAGTAAGCGGTAGTATGTGGCTATGTGCATGGGTGTGAATTAACGGGCCCGCCGAGGGTTCGGGTGTTAATGCTCGTTTCAGCCTTAAATGGTAATGCACTCTGTTGAGGTCGTTTACATGCAAGTCATCATCGAATTTGAACTCTGCTGGAAACGCATCTAATACTCGTAACGATTTCCAGTATTTTATTGAGAAATAACTTTAACAATGTCTGTGTCGTGCTATCTCATGGTTTTTTGTTTCTGTATAATTTATTATAATCAAAGGGGAACAAAAAATTACAATAATTTATCGGCCTAATTGCACTCGAGCCGTGTAAGCTACCGTACGTACCCTTTTAAAGCGTAGGCGTACGTACCGTTCACTCGGAGCTAATACGATTTTGCAACACTACCTTCTTGAGGATGAGGGTTTTATATCGAAATAAAAAGCTGAAGATAAAATTACATTAAATGATATTATTGCATTTATTTATAGTTTCATCTGTTCCCGGTGTCTGTCTGTAATCAAGTCCCATGTTAGTAAAATTCCTCGTTAATTCCTGAAATTTAACCTAAGTAACATCGGAGACATTGCAACTGTTGTGATACCATCAAGCTTATCCGATGATGAACAATTACTAATGTAGCCATTAATTACATAGCAATAAAACGACGCTTTTCCATTAAGTTTAAGGTTGAGTGTTCTTGATGAACGGCAAAATAAAAGTACTTGCCTACCGACATCCTACAGTCGGAAAGAAAATCTTGTATCAAAATGATTTTTCTTTGTCAGTAAGTTATTAAATGTTATCTTAAAGTGATCGGGTATAAAAGTTGGCTGTGTAAGCTCTGTCTGGATGTACCTGGATTCAATTACACGGCTGGTCGGGGATTTAATCCCGTTTTGGCAGAGCGTCTGATTGTCGAGCCGATTTATCGCATGTATGCCCTTATACGGTAAACGCGGGCGCGCGTTTTTACGAAATGTTACACTGAAAAAATCAAGACCCATCCCATTCGAAAAATTAAATGAATCGAAAAATCTATTTGGTTAAACATTACCATGAATACCTAGAAGAGCCTAAATATTGACAAGAATGGCGATTTTTGATTAAACGTCAACATCTCACAAAAATTAACTGAAATGTTTTGAGTGATGATAAGTATGATCGTTTGCGAACGTGGCTGACGATGTGTATTTAGGAAAACACTTCGTACGTAAGAGTTAAAGTGTAATAAATATTGTGTTGTAGTATTAATCAAGAAATAAGAAAAAAAACGCTAGTGGCCTGGCGTTAAGAAGTAGTCAAGACTTTGAATCCGAAGGTCGCGGTACAAACCCCGGCTCGTATTTACCACTGAGTTTTTCGGAACTTATGGACGAAATATCATTAGATATTTACCAGTCGCTTTTCGGTGAAGGAAAACATCGTGTGGAATCTGGATCTAATCCCAACAAGGCCTACATTCCCCTCTGGGTTGAAAGGTCAGATATATGGCAATGGCAGTCGCTTTCGTAAAAACTAGTGCCTACGCCAATTCCTGGGATTAGGTTGCCGAGCGGACCCCAGGCTCAATATAGCAAAAATCTGGGACACACGCTAGGAGGAAGAAGAGAGTATTAATCAACAAATATTTAATCAAGGTCCCCAATAGAAAAAAAATCGGATGTATGCGCTGCCATTAATTGAATGTAACTTTTTAATATGATATAATAGTAGTTTATGTAACTGTTACGTAATAAGGGTCCTTAAAGTACGAGTGTGGTTTCATAATAAGATCGCACGAGTGTTTTAAGGCCTAATTACGTACAGTTGCATATGTCGCAGGGAAATGATTAAAACAGAGATTTGAACAAATCTCTAAGGATATGATCAAATTACGCAGGATGTTAAAATGGAGACTCCATATCATCATTTCCTTAGAAATAATCAGTAATTTCACCAAATCACTTACTCTGTTTAGTGGGAAGACGAAATCGGCCAAAAAACGTGACACGCTTTTTCATTTCACTAGATTTGTTTAGGAATTTGGCAAAATCCCTAACCGCTACAGTAAGTTGATGAACCGAACTCCTAAAGTCGACTAGTTTTATCATTTCGCTAAACCAGTTTAGTGAAATGATAAAGTCTCAACTGGAAGATGGTATATGGTGATTTGATTAAACCTCTGAACTGGTTTAGTGAAATGACGAAAGCAAGTACCGAATACAACATTTTACAGTAAAGCGATTTGATCAAATCTCTGACTAGATAAAGTGAAACATATATTAAAACAGAGATTTTAACAAATCTCTAAGGGATATGATCAAATCACGCAGGATGTTGAAATGGAGAATCAATATCATCATTTCCCTAGAAATATTTAGTCATTTCACCAAATCACTGACTCTGTTTAGTGGAAAGACATAATTGGAAGGTGCGTTATTTGTGAAAATCCAGTGCATGCTCATGGTCACTCACAGATAAGGTAACCACTAGATAAGCCTTATAAGGTGACTTGGGGTCACCGCACGTTGGAGTAAAACGACTAACAAATTGCACGGCCGCCCGCCGAGTCGTTCAGTTGCGTCCAAGTTTTAGACCTGCTCGTATCGTGCGTTTATGCGAGAAATAAATTGAATACGCGAGGTAAATTATTGAAATCATGGGATATTGTTGTGTAAGGTGGTGTGGAAACAATTCCAAAACTTCAAGTTTAAATAAAAATGGCATAACATTCCACAAGTAAGTCGAAATCATCGTTTGTTTGATAATTTCTTTCTGGCCAGCGGAGTTCATTGAAGTCTGGACGCTGAGAAGTAGTTAGTTAGTCTGTCCCCTTCCTTCAAATTGACCATACAATGTGCTATTCCTTTCTGGCGGAGCACGTGTAGAACTAGTGATGCGCGTTTGATAACTTTGATAAATACCGGATTTACCGATACCACGTGCTTTCGTGCGTACCGAATTTAAGAAATATTTTAGAATACAGATATCGCGCTATATTACCTTTTTTATTTTATTTTACTTTGAGTAGTTAATCTGTAGTATCTGTAGTTTTATGTAGTTGGTAGTTAGTAGTTATATAGACAAGTAATGAGTATGTTTACCATTGCTGGTATTATACATTATGTAATTATGTAATTGTACTGTACATTTTAAACGCAAGTTTTTCAGGGTTCTGCTAATGAATCACAGGTGGGCCTGATGATGAACCATGTTGAAGATTAAGGGAACTCCGAGTTGGTTTGTGATATATATTGTGTGTGAGGGCTTTTTAGAATCCACTTGGTGAGCAGTTGGGTCAACAGTCACAAGATCACGCTGATGGTGAACTTCGAGGATGTGCAACGGAACTCGGGATTGGTTTGATATAGGTAAATGCTGTGAGGGCTTTTTAGAATCCACTTGGTGAGCGGTTGGGTCTACAGTCACAAGATTTCGCTGATGATGAACTTCGAGGAAGTGCGACGGAACTCGGAGTTGGTTTGAGATAGAAATATGTTGTAAGGGTTTTTTAGAATCCACTTGGTGAGCAGTTCGGTCTACAGTCACAAGGTAATGAAATGTCAAAAAGGGGCTTAGGAGCCAGTTTTGGCCAGTTTTTAGGTACATTTTCAAAGTAGGTACATAGTTAAGTACATATTTCATATCGTTACCGATTTAGTAAACAGCAAGTATCATAATTTACCTATAATAAATTACGGTACAATACATTCCCGTACCGGTTACATGTATTGAACATTTCCCATCACTACGCATTCACCCGACAGCGCGCGGTCCTTGAAACGACCAATCGCAGCGCCGATATTACCCACCCGCCCCGCATGTCTTCCGCATGTTTTGGTGACTTCGTTCGCGAACAAAATTAGCAAGATTATTACTCTACAGGAGGTTCTCTGTGTGGTCACTATAAGATGTTGTTAGATTAGCTAATTACGTAATAACTTAAGACAGAAGGTCCCTTAAGTAGGGACTGAATAAATCAACCGACTTGGTATTACATGGATTTCAAAACTTTTTACGGTAGAAGAACTGAGTTGCGAGACTTGTTTTTTTTACAAGTTTTGTTTTTGATATATGTGAATAACTTTGATACCTACTTTTGACATTTTATGTAACAATTTCACGTAATCTAGTCTATATCTTCAATCTTTCTTTAGTATATGTTCAAAAATTTTGCTGCTTTTCCTCTCAGCTCTAATATTGCTTTCTTTTTGACAAAATTGGCATTTACCAACTAAGCCTTAACCTTCCTCTCCAACAGTACTTCCACATGTTGCATGCACTGGATGTTCACAAATACTGCACAGGCCGATTTTGTCTTTCCACTGAACAGAGTTAGTGATTTGGTGAAATGACTAAATTTTTCTAGGGAAATGATGATATAGATTTTCCATTTTAACATCCTGCGTGATTTGATCATATCCCTTAGAGATTTGTTAAAATCTCTGATTTAATATCTGTTTCACTTTATCTAGTTAGAGATTTGATAAAATCGCTTAACTGTAAAGTAAAATATTGTATTCGGTACTTCCTTTCGTCATTTCACTAAACCAGAGATTTAATCAAATCACCATATACCATCTTCCAGTTGAGACTTTATCATTTCACTAAACTGGTTTAGCGAAATGATAAAACTAGTCGACTTTTTGAGTTCGTTTCATCAACTTACTGACTGTTCGTTACATCGGTTAGGGATTTTGTCAAATTCCTTAACAAATCTAATGAAATGAAAAAGCGTGTCACGTTTTTTGGCCGATTTTGTCTTCCCACTAAACAAAGTCAGTGATTTGGTGAAATCACTGAATTTTTCTAGGGAAATGATGATATGGAGTCTCCATTTTAACATCCTGCGTAATTTGATCATATCCCTTAGAGATTTGTTCACATCTCTGTTTTAATCATTTTCCTGCGACACATACACTGCTTTATCTACACACATATTATAAATCCTAAATGATGTGTTTGGAAACCAGTAGAATGGCCGCCATTGCACCGCGATGACCAACTCGATTGTGTCGGCGGTCGCGCGGGCGCGTGCCGGCGCTCGGGGAGAGCGCGGATCTTCGTTACGTTACCGTAGTTAATGAATTTTCATACGTTTTTACCACACTGTCAGAGATGTTACGTTACTGGTTGCAATAATGGTGGTAATTACATACGGTTTCCGAACGCGGAATAGAGGATTTATGATATTGGTGTAGATAAAAACATTTATTAGTTCCGGCAGAAAACACAATTAGGGAACGTACCCATACTACGTGACACGATTAGGGGGGGAGGGGGGTCGTCAAAATACTACTCTTGGTCACAAGGGGGAGAGGGGGGGTTTAGGTTTACGTCACGTAATCAATAATTATTATAATTATGCTCTAGGGAAATCTCGCGCAATTTTTGTTTTTCACTTTTTAATTATGGTTTGCACTCACCTTGAGGCGTTACGCGGCAACCGCCGTTTTAATAAATACAAATATGCGCCAAATTATGATATTTTTTACTTCCTGTGTGCAAAAAAAACAATATTAAGAATTACTACGTGACAACCAGAGGGGGAGGGGGGGATCTTGGCATATACTACGGTTGGTCACCGAGGGGGGGGGGAGGGGGTGAAAATTGTAAAAAAATTGGTCACGTAGTATGGGTACGTTCCCTTATTTGTCTATGGTCTATACTAACTATGATAAATCTGTGTCGTTATCGTTGGTTTATACCAAATAAAGGCTGAATAGTGCCGCATGGAGTGGCAAATTAATGGTTTACGAGTATTGCGTTTTCGTGCGGACTAATGAAATGTCACCTTTTCGGCGTCAATGACCTGTAACCCTTTGTACAAATCTGTACTCTGGGGTCTTCGAATGGGAGCGAGAATTAAACACCCCGAGCTCAGTAAACCACTGGTTGTTTATTCTAGCCGAACAAAATCTCCACACAAATCATCACAAATAGAAACAAAAGATATTAAACCACTAAATCTACGGCAGACAAGCGTTCGCTAGTTTGCGATGGGATCAGCGCCATCTACCGGGAGATTGGGTAAACAACTATGGCGTAAAACATATTAAGCGTTTTATACACCCTTCAAGTTATGCACTTGTAAGGATAATTTAATTTATGTATTTGTAAAAATAAATTTTTCCTGTGGTTCTTTGTATACCTAGGATGATTAGGATTTTTATTATTGTAATAGTTTTACCATTCAAACAACCAACAAACAAACAACCTGCAGTTTGGCAGGGATAAGTTTGTAAACTAAGGATTGTTTCATGAATAAATGTATTATTATTATTATTTTTTTTTTTTTTTATTAAATAAATAAACCAACCAAGAATAGTTCTAAACCTATACATTAAGCAGAAACCTTATTTTATTCATAGAAAATAGTAGTACGTAAGTCCGGTTGTAGCAGAGTTGTTTGATATTAAAAACCCTAGTTCCTATTAAATAGAACACTAATTTGATTGCTTCCACTTCAAAATACTTCCTCGACTACCCGCTACTACAGATTGTTAGAGAAATTGTTCTCGTATTATCTGTCACCAAAGTTCATTTTCTTCTGCACCCATTTCACGATACGGCGGTTACTATGGCCTACGGCGTAGCAACGTAGCGCCGTAGCACTCTGAACGTAAACTACGTGACGTAGCGTCTACAACGTAGTAAGTCGAGAGCCTTACGTTTCAGTTTTGAAGCAAAATGATGTTCTTAGACCTTTACCGATATACTTGAAGGAGCTGCGGCGTTTTAAGGGGTTTGTAGATGCCACGAGGCACGTTACATCGCCGGTGATTTGAATTTGTGTACAAAATTTGCAGGTTTGTTAAAAATAAAAAGGTAGCATTAAAGTATTAATGTATTCAACAATACAAATAATCTGTTCTATTCTGGTAAAGGTGCTCAAAACAATATAAGTGTATTGTAATAAAAAGTTTTGCTAAGACATACGTAACGGCCTCCTAGCCCAGTCGGTAGTGACACTGCCTACGAAGCAGGAGGTCCCGGGTTCGAATCCTGGTAAGGGCATGTATTTGTGTGTTTATCACAGATATTTGTACCTGAGTTATGGATGTTTTCTATGTATTTAAGTATTATCAATATCTATCTATTATATATATCGTCGTCTAGTACCCACAACACAAGCTTTATTGAGCTTACTGTGGGACTAGGGGCCGTATTCTAACTTTAAAACACGTATAGACACGATTCAACTTCAATATACAACTCCAATGCATTGACAACGCAATACAGCTACGGCATAAACATCTGAATCAGAAATATCAGAATTTGCTTGAGAAATATTCCAACGCAACTCCAATACAACTTCAATATTGGTTGATTGTTTGTTGTGTGTTGGAGTTATGTTTGAGATAGGTTGTGTTCTTATTGTATTGTTAATGTATTTTAAAATTAGAATCCGGCACTAGGTCGGTTTGTGTAAGATTGACCTATAATATATATATTTTTTTACATAAGAATATAATTTTTGCGTTTGCAATCAGAACGTGGTTTGTACTGAGTCACAATATAATTGTTTTCGAAAAATGGTATTATCTTTGAAATAGGCCTGAACATTTTCAATTCATTCTTGTATCAAAATTTGGCCTAGAATTAACTAAACCCTCGGTGTTTTTTCCGAGAACTGTGTAGAAGTTAGGTTTGCTTAGTATGTTTTGTAAAGGGCATCCCAACTTTAATTATTTAATTGAAATGTTATAAATATGCAAATGCATACAAAAAAATTAGTAATGTACAAAAAACAGTAAAGAAGTTTTTATTTCTTTGTCTTGTGTTGTCTGGTTGAATGTGCACCATTTCGGCAAAGCTTCGCATTCTGCAGGCTAGAGGCGGCGGCGTCTGGTCAATAACCTCGGTCCAGTAGGGTAAGGCGGCTTCCCCGGCGCTACTCGCATCCGGGTTACAACTCGTATATCCTTTTTATGCATTTTGAACACAAAAAAAATAAAAAAGGAGCATCATAATTGTCAAATGACTTTTGTTCCTGTTGATACGCGTCTTGATAAACAATAGATTTCAAACGGCGTTAAAAGCAGCATTATTTATAATTTACTTAATCTCTTTTAGTACATGGCTGAAATCATATAAACTCTTACATATTAGAAGTCTGGAGGTTAACAATCAGTATACTTTGGCGCATAAATTTATTTTTTCAAAGTCGCACCTGTATGAAAGCCACCCCGTTTGACTGTAGCTAAAGTATCTATTTGTATTTGATATTTACAAGTCGTTTTTAGTTAAGGGAAAATATTGTGAGGAAACTGGATTTGTCGCAATAAGGCCTACTTTACCCCTTGTGTACCTATGCCTTCAACTTGAAGTTTAGATGTCAGGTGCTTTCGTGAAAACTAGTACCTGTACCGATTCTTGGTTAAGGTTGCAGAATTAACTGAATTAAAATCCCACGTTCTTTTAGGCAGCCGCAACAAAAAAACGGGACGACTCAGTGCCACCTAGTGCTACGAGCTACGTATTCGTCGCATGTAGCTCGTAGTAGCTACTAACTGAGAACCCGACATCGACAGTCGGTTTATCGGCGCTGATTGTGCTAGGATGAGCATGTATTTGTATATGATTTTTTTTTCGTAAGATGTGTCCAAGAAGTTTTCCTACTATAAATTGCTACCTGTTACAAAATCCGTGCACGAGTACCTAATAACCGATAAGCATCGTATTGAGATGCGCCACGAGAGGCACAATAACTGTATTATATACCTACATGATCTCCATCATACGCACACACAAGTGTCGCGACCAAAGGTGCCTTGAGTTTACAAGTTAAGTATGCCTTAAACCCAGACAAAGGATGAGACCACAGACTGTCTGTACCAGGTCATCGAACTGCCTGGGACTCCCTCCCCACTTCCCGAATCCCGTTAAAAATAAAATCCCCTAAGAAAGTATAAGCTTCAAGCTTCTTGATAAATAAGCTCCTTAGAGAAAGGCTTTTAATATGTCTGTAGCGAGACATTAGGTTTCAAGTTATTATAATGGACGTTTAAACTAGACAAAGAGTGTACAATATCCGCTCAGACGTTTTGGTAAAAGAAAATTAACTAAGTGTAGACGGGCGAGGCGAGGTGGGAATGGATTCTATAAACATTGTAATTTTAATTTTACACAGTAAGTGTTAATTTAAAAAACAAAAATGTAGTTTAAAAGCGCCGTAAGGTATAGCATGATTTTGTAAGATGTTGGAATTGTAGGTATAACTCTTTAGTAAGATACGACATGTTAAAAAATGACTACCAAGTATATCCGACTTTTAATCCGGACTATCCGGAGATCTGAGGTTCTAACCCCGGTGCGTACCAATGAGCTTCTGAGAAGTTATGTATGTACGAAACATTATTCGATGTTTACCAGTTGCTTTTCAGTAAAGGTAAGGCGGTTATTACACTGCTGCGGTTTCCGCATGCGGCGACGGTGTGCGAGCGAGCTCTGGCAAGTGTATAGCGCTGTCTCGTACACCGGGGCGGGAGGCGGCGCCTAATCATCGCAAATAAACTTGCATATATTCGCGACGAAATTCAAAGGCTTTTTCTATATCCTGCTTTGGGCCAGCGGAGGCCTATACCGGTCCATCACGTATAAGACGGCCGTGTCCAGCACTGGGGCGTATGTAGGCTATCTTACCTATTACATTAGGTTATTATAAATTATAATCCAGTGTAGACATGTATACGACTCTGAAATGGTTGTACAGTTAGACTACATTTCATAGGTAGGTAATTCTTGCCCGTACGCATCAACAATTTCTCAACGCACGTGAACAATTTAATATTCCAACGTACCTACTCTCAACGCTACACGATGTTATTTGTTTGTGGGTTTTTGTTATTATTAGTTTCAGATTCCTAATCAGTCTGCGGTTTTGTTGCTTTAAAAACATGATAATATAAATTTATAAACTTATATAGATGTCATATACAAAGGAAAAAGTGACCTAAGCCTCCGGTGCCCAGGGCTGGGATCGAACCAGCGTCTTCTGCATAATAATTCTGAATTATAATTCCCGTAAGACTATCATTTTTGAAAACTCTATTATAAAGGTGTAAAAACGCAATCAATAATCTCGTAAAGTGTGAGTTGTTAGATTTTCGTTTAAGACGGCCAATAGTACATACAAGAGGCACATAAGTAGGTACGTAAATTTCATAAAGTGAGTTTAGCTAGACGTGAACACTGGCTGAGCAGATTTATTTCGTTAGGTGTGTGCGTCGTCTAGACTCCCCGCGTGTTTGCATTGGCAAATTGTCACTTGGGGCGCGCGCAGAATAGATCAGGCTGCCCACTTGCTTGTACATATTTAATAGCTTTGTAAAGGTGCCTTTAATTCTATTGATGACGGGCAGGCGAGCGTGAGTTCGTGTCAGTTCACCTAAACCAGCATATTTAAGTGCGATTTGTGACTCTACACAAACATGGTTATTTAAGTTGGTACTCTTTTTAAAATTACACTTTACCTAATACCAGTTTGTCTGAGGCACCAGTAATAACAGTATACACATGTATTTGCAACCTGTGCTAATAACACGCATCTAATTATCCATCCATAGGATATTGCCCCCCCCCCCCTCCTGACCGAAAAAAGGTTCCGGTATACCTTCCTCAGATATGGAACCCTAAAAATGGCGATGTTAATCATGTAGGTAGAGAAATTTAGTATACAATTTCCTATTCCTTTACCTAATTCTCAATTTTCTACGAGCTAAATTGCTAGAAAATGAACTCGCTGCTCGTTTTAAATCTGGATTTGGGGTGCCATGTACGGAGGTGCTGAATACAATGAAAATTAATAATTAACTTATTACAATGCCTATTGAAACTCAACACTATTTGCCAATCGCCGACATTATGCACGGAGATGTTTCATTTTGGCCGAATTTGATACAAAATAGAACAGTCAATTTCTAAACTCGCTTTTGTTGTAAAGTTTTTGTTTGTTCGTCATATTCTGGATATAAAATACCTTATATATACACTGTGCTCGCGAGGAAACCGCATAATTTTAACAGCGTTATCCCGACCTTATTTAGAGACTAAAATGTCAAATAAACTTCTGAAATACATCTTGTTTCGGAGTTATAACCAATTAAAAAAATAAAATATTTTGATTATAACTCAGGACTGAACGCTTTCTTAACGGCAATTTTACCACTATGGAACTCCCTGTTGACAGACATCAAAGTGACAGGAAACACTTTGCTTAAACTTTGATTTTAAGAAAAAAAAGTAGTTTTATTTGTTTTTAGGCATAGTTTTGTCATTAACATTTATTTTTAATTTAAGAATACGTTCAGAAAACAAGAAAAAAAAAACAAAAAAAAATTTTTTTGCCGGAATTGTCCAAAAGTCATATGATATTTTTTACTTCTTTTGACCTCAGGAGTATTCTGTTAAAATTATGCGGTTTCCTCGCGAGCACCTTGTATAGAAATTCTATAGGGATAAGGTTTTAAGCCTAAATACATATACTTACATAAGTTGTGGTTTACCGAGGGAGGACCAATAAACGTAAAAAATAAACCATGCTCCATTGCTGTATATGGCTACCCCGGTAATCAACGAGACCCACACAACACATCATACCAGAAATGTATAAAATCGCTTTAATTGATTCATTATAGTTATTTGTGCAACAAGAGAGGACAGTTGGTTTTTCTTGCGAGTGTTGATTTTGAGTCCCGAGTAAGCGAAAGATTCTAAGTTAGAATCTTGAACGTAGCGAGGGACTCAAAACACGAGATGTAACATAACTTTGCTCTCGTGTAACACATACAACTTTTCACCTCAGTAGTGAGAACATATTAAAGGTTAAAAATATGTATTTCGAATTTGTAATAGACCCCGAAATATGAAGTGGCAGTTCATGGCCTTCACTACATTAAAAAAACTACTTTCGTCACTGTGCAGGGAAGTAGGCTTGTTCGAGCTGCTGAGGTGAAAAGTTTATTTACATTACGGTGCTTTATTTCGGTTTGCTCCTGTAAATCGAAATTTCTTTATGTGCCTCGAATGCCTGTGCTTGAATAAGCAAGATTGATGGATGGCAGATAGTGAATGTCCGAATTTCAATGTTCGCGGTAGCGACCCTATGTTGAGATTGCAATACACAGGTAATAGCAAATAACAGTAAAATGACAGAATATTGTGCTCCTGAAAAAATGCCTTCGCTTGTGCGATTGTAACAGGGTTTCAATCTCGGGATTTTTTTTGGATGTAAATTCCGGGATCCCGGTATTTGGCCATACAAAAAAATCCCGGGTTTGGAAGCCCTATGACTATGACCCACTGCAGGCCATAGTTATACATATGTGTTTTATTAACAGTGTGGCTATTATTTTTGTACAGGAAAAGAATTCGTTCCTGAACTACAATGTGTCGTGCATCCTAACCCTTCCTCCGTACCAAAGACAAGGATATGGAAGACTCCTCATCGACTTCAGTAAGTTCATAATATTATTACATTTATGTGTATTTATTTTATGCTGTGGAAAGAAGACTAGCCCAATGTGGGGAAGTCGAGCTAACTTTATACGAACTATCTTTTCAACCGACTTCATGATTTCGGAGGAGGAGGTTCTCAATCTTTGTTTTTACTTTTTTTATGTATGTTCACCGATTATTCGAAGACGGCATGACCGATTTGGAAAATTCTTTTTTTGTTTAAAAGAGTATACACAGTTGGTCCCATTGTCACCAGGGGATCCTGGAGAAACCGAGGAAACTCTTCACCTATTATAGGCACACCTATAGTGTTTAGAGTATTCTTTACAGTAGCTCTGGCATTTGCTTTTGGAAAGGTGGAGGCTAAATGAAGTCGGTTATTTTTTGTTTAAAATTATATAATGTAAGGACCGGAACTAAGTATACATTCGGAGCTTCGGATTTCATATCAGTGTTTCGAAATATACTTACCTACATCAATATTATACGTAGACGATATAATCATTTTTCTACCGGTCCTCAGTCTTGAGGTTAAGACACCTACATATGTAAATTTGCAATAGGTATTTCATTATAATTTGAGAAAAACTAACTACACTGTTGACATCTACAACCACATTACCTATAATTATTGGTTCAAATCGCCCCTGCAAATTGCCCGTTACTGAAAGCTGACTATAATCTACTCTATCTATCTGCTCTAGAATGAGAATACATCTAAGCCAAGAAACTACTAAATGGTTATACTTGGACAGCTTCAGCTCTCAGTTTGAAGTTTCCTTATTGTAACCTGACCTACCTCAAGAATTAAAAAAAACAATTGGCACCGAATTCCCTGGGCAGCGGCTACGTAGGTTTGTTTTGGGCCGGCAGGTCGACGACCCCGATCGATGGCTGCAGTATAGATCGGTCTGGCGTCTAGACAACCCCCCGTGGCTGGGGGGCGTGAGACGCGACCGACGAATTGTAGATGCGCGTTCTGACGGCTACGGTTAATTATCGTTCTGCGTGCTGAACCGCGGGTAGACGAGCGTTACTTAGTCATTGTTACATAAGTAAACTAGTGGACTCAGTGGTCTATTACAAATATCAATTATACCTTAATGATGTAAAAGGCAAGTTATTAACAAGTTTATATTCAAAAATTTCATATTTGTGACATTTTTTTATTGCTAACTGTACTTTTCTTTGTACAATCCGCCCAAATATGACGGGATAATATTAAGTAGTTGAGGAGTTCCTATGGCCACCTTCCAGCTCCATCATCAGATCAGCTAAATGTCGTCGTAATATTGCACTGTTATGCGATATTCATATGCGTGCAAAATTTCAGCTCAATCGGAAACTGTGGTGAAACTAAATAAAAGCTTGTAAAAAGGTTTTCTCAAATGGTTATAGAAGAAAATCTGTACTTATAGTTACACAGTTTGGCTTACAATTATCTATCTTTCTTGCCAGTCGGCAAATAGTACATTACTGCAGAGACCAGTAAGTAAGCTTTCCTTAGTATTTAGTAGCCGTCCGAGTCGAAGACGAGGACGGCTACAATACGAAGCCAGGTAAGCTGATTACGGTCGAAGCATGTATAGTGCTTTTCTCAAACATGTAAGGAAATATTTTAATACATACCCAAAAATACCACCTAAACTTAAGCAATTTTTCTTATAATTGCTCTAGGTAAACGTACTCATGTTTAAAAAATATGTATGAAAATGAAAAAAAAAAATTACATTTATTCCTTAAACGACTAATTTTCAAACTTATTTATATAAAATTACTTGTTTAATGCTTCAGTTACTGGCTGAGTGATTTAATGTTGTATGAAAATCCTTTACGTACGTCGCGCTGAACCTGCCTTGGAATAGAGTCCCTACTGGTCTCTAATTACTAACGTAACAGGAACATTTCCGAGCATGTTTGAGAAAAAATAATTACAAAATATTGCCCTTAATGATATAAGCTTAATAAGTTATTACTTGTTTTGAAACTTATAAATAGCTTGACTACAAAGTTTAAATTTGCGCAAAAAGCGGAATTATTGTTACGGCATTATTTACTTGTTTTCGCTATTCATTACGACGAGATAGATGTGCTAGTGATACTGCAACATATAGTTATCTACATGCCACGCACTTTTACTCACTCCGTGTTATCAAACGTAAAACATTAGTGCATGATTCATACTGGGTTAGGCGGCAGAATCGCGTGCGTTATAGTACCTGTATTAGGCGAGGTTAGTTATAATTTGCGTGCCACCCCACAAAACGATATGGTAATCTAGGATTCAGTAACAGTAAATATACCTAACCTAAAGCTGGGCACACGTTGAGACATGGAAAGCCTTGCAACACCAATAACTTGTCTGAACAAGTTATTAGTGTTGCAAGGCTTTCCATGTCTCAAGTCATAAGTCTGAACTTTTGTTAAGTGCAGGCTCCTTAGACATAGTCACAGTCAGCCGATTTGACTAATTTAGGTCTAAATATTTGTAGGCGTATTCATGAAATTATTTTACATGGCTTAATGCGGTATTTTAACCTGAAACAAAACAAAATTCTAATCGGAGGCTCTTTGTTGAGAAAACCTGGAGCTAGAGTACATTATACTCCAAAGGTACAACAACTCCTACTAAACGGAGAGGTAGCCACGTCAGATATCAGCGACGAAACCCCTCTCGTTAGTTTGCTATACTATGCTTATTTCTAGATTCGGACATCTGGCAGCTGTAAAGTGGTGGAGGTTAAAGAAAGCAAACTACTTTAAGAATACAAATCCTAGAGTTCTGGTTTTGATGCAGTATTATGAGAAATTATATAAATAATTAGATTATATCATTGCCAAAACTTTCTGATGGGGAAAATTAGTCCATAGTAATTCATAGTTTGTCGCCTACTGTGTCTGTTTCCGAAATAATACCCAATGTTTTTTTATTATCATCTTAAAATATAGGTCTATAAATAAGACATATTCGGCAGTTTTTACCTATTTTGGTATTACTTTTCTCCAACTGAAAAAAATTGCTAGTCTGTCACTCTGACCCCCCACCCACTAAAAGCTGATAGATGCCCGGATCTAGCAATAAGGATAGTATTGCAATTTTACTAGATGGGTTTCGTTGCTCTCATTATTGTGTCATATGTGACGTAGCCAGCTCTTAGTCCATACGGTTTTGTCGATCACAAGTTTGCCGTGATAATTATGCCAATTGAGTAAGTAGGCACGTCCCTAGCCCTTACATTAACCATTTCTAAATTTAGTCTTAGAATTGAACTTTTACTACTAGAGCTGAAAAACAAATGACATACTTTTTGTATAGTCATTCTTCAATAGCTTAGATACCATATTATAACATAAACATTTAATCCCACAGGTTACCTTCTAACGAAAGTCGAAGGCAAAGTCGGTTCTCCAGAAACACCGCTCTCCGATTTGGGTCTCATCTCGTACCGCTCCTATTGGAAGGAGGCACTGTTGAAAAGACTTTGCTCCGCGCCCGGCCCGACCCTCTGTATCAGGGATTTGAGCAAAGATCTCGCCATTGCGTCCTCGGATATAGTCTCGACATTGCAGGAGAGAGGTCTCATGAAGTATTGGAAGGGGAAGCACATTGTATTAAAGAAACAGGTTAGTCAAGAAATCGTTTGTCTTCACCTTCGAGATTATTAGTAACAAAATGTAACAAGATATTTATTTATGAATTTAGTTAAAATCCATACTAATATTATAAATGGGAAAGTGTATGTGTGTGTTTGTTTGTCCGTCTTTCACGGCAAAACGGGGCGACGAATTGACGTGATTTTTTAAGTGGAGATAGTTGAAGGGATGGAGATTGACATAGGCTATTTTTGTCTCTTTCTAACCCCCCACTTCCCTAAAATGGGGGGTGGAAGTTTGTATGGAGCATTCCGCAGTTTTCAAGGTAGAAAGCTAAAAATTGGTATGCGGACTATTTGTGACTAACAAAAAAATCGTGCATAAGCTATAAAGACAAATAATATCGTCTACAGTAGCGTATTAAAATAATATTCTGTTCCGAGTTCTCTTCTGTGTTTTAAATCAGGAAAGGGGAACCGTGTTACCCCGAATTTATCGCGAGCGAAGCCGCGGGCAAAAGCTAGTTATTTATAAAAATGTGGACGAACATTTTGAAGGGACCTAGCCAAAAGGCGTCTTAAGCGGGACTGTCTTGCGGGACCTCAAGTTGAAGGGACTGATATAAAATAGCTGCTATGCGAGAAATCGCATTAAACGTGATAGTATTGAGCGGGATATAACTGTAACTCTGATAAAAAATTTGAGATGAAGGGAGTTTTAACTTAAAAACATAATGTTATTATAGTACATTATGAAACAAGTGTGCTAAGTTGGTCATTACATACGAAGCGATATTGTGCGCACGAACGCATGTGAGTGCGCATAAGGAAGCTGAGCTTATGTAATGATCAAGCACACGCGTTGCATACGACGTTTTTCAACACACTTGCGAGGAAATAACAGAATAGTATAATTAATAACTTTTGATAAATATATGAATTGTCAGAATGTTTACAGGATAGAGGTACTTACGAACCTAAGATAATTAAATTTTACTAACCTTTTTTTGTGATGTTATTGAGTATCTGGAACTCTTATTCAAATAATTTCATAAAATTAAAGACTTCACATTTATTGTGCAATAAATTATAGTATATTTTTCTTACGTATTGCTCACTAGATTTTTATGATGACATTTTACTAGTATGTATCACAATTTTGAAATATATCCAGAGGTTATATTAACGCTAAAGTTGTCTTCTTATTCATTGAAAATATAATCTGTTTAAATTAATAAAACACGACGAGAAAAATCTAACAAATAAACAATGATTTGAGGTTAACTTATAAATGCCGCGCAATTTTCTTTTTTGGATGTGCGTGCAGCTTGAGGCAAAGGCGCGGACGTAGAATGTCAAACAGCCAATATTAAAACAGACAATTCGAGTTGAAAACGTAATTTATTGTGTATTACGAGTAATACATAGGCTGCTATTTATATATCCGGAAACCGGGATTACAATCTTCTTAAATAGCATATTTGACCTCCATGGTAAAATTTGAACTTTTTTAAGTACTGGCCGGTATATTTTTTCTTTCTTATTAACGCTCGTGTTTTGTTTTTGACGGGTTTTAAATGTCATCTCGCAGCAAGAATGGAACTCACTCGTGAAAATATTCGTGCTATGATTTATTATGATTTTCGGCGTGGTTTAACGCAACAACAGTGCATAGATCAACTAACTTCAACTTTTGGTGATGAAGCCCCATCTAAAACTACTGTGTATCACTGGTTTAGTGAGTTCAATCGTGGACGTAGTATGCTTACGGACGAAGTTAAGGCAGGTCGCCCGAAATCGGTCGTTGTACAACAAAATATCGAGGCTGTGCGAAAACTTATAATGGACGACCGACATGTTACGTACTGCGAGATAGAGGCGACTCTGGGTATTTCTATGACCAGCATTAATAGCATATTACATAATTATTTGGCTGTAAAAAAAATTTGTTCGCGTTGGATACCCCACAACTTAACAAAAGAGCAAAAAGATGCTCGCGTCGAATGGTGCAATAAAATGTTAAAAAAATATAACCGTGGTGACTCAAAAGCCGTTTATAACATCTATACAGGTGACGAATCCTGGATCTATGCATACGATCCCGAAACGAAGCAACAATCAACGGTATGGGTGTTTCAAAATGAGCCGAACCCTACGAAAGTTACTCGTGCAAAAAGTACATTGAAACAAATGGTGGCCTGCTTCTTCGGTATTAATGGCCATGTAGCTACAGTGCCACTAGAAAACCGTAGAACGGTTAATTCAGAGTGGTACACGACCATTTGCTTACCGGAAGTATTTGAACAAATTCGTAAAACTAACCAGCGACGAAGAATCATTCTTCATCATGACAATGCTAGCTGTCATACGTCACGCGAAACAACTCTATTTTTGGAGGGTCAAAATGTGGAATTAACGGGTCATCCGCCGTACAGCCCTGACTTGGCACCCAACGATTTTTATTTATTTCCAAATATAAAGAATAAATTACGCGGTCAACGATTTTCGACCGCTGAAGATGCTGTCGACGCATTCAAACAACACGTTATGGAGGTACCTCAGGCGGAGTGGCAGAAGTGCTTTAAAAATTGGTTCACGCGAATGCAAAAGTGCATAGATCATCAAGGGGAATACTTTGAAAAACAATAAAACCATTTTCAGCCGTGTACGTTTGTTTGTTTTTTTGTTTCCGGATATATAAGTAGCAACCCTCGTATAATAAGTTGAAATGATTCTTATTCACAATCAGGATTGTAAAATTTATTTTCTATCGTAAATGTGTATATTTTTAATATATTTACTTTTTTTTTTACTTTTTTAGAATGTAAACTCTTAAAGAGTTAAAAAAAAGTAAAGGTAATACCCGACTAAATTACAACGATTCGTCTGCGTACGTACAACTTGGTACTAGAGTACAAACGTCACTTGATCGGATTATTAAATTATTCCACTAGTTTGATAATTATTGTGAAATGCACGCGTGTTTAATATTCTATACTACGACGGTGGCAAACAAGCATACGGTCCGCCTGATGGTAAGCAGCTACCGTAACCTATGGACGCCTGCAACTCCAAAGGAGTCTCATGCGCGTTGCCGACCCTTTACAAAAAGGAGGATTCACTGTGTTGATGGCTAAAGGAACAAGAAGGTCCCTCATCGTCAACCCACTGGGTCCTCTTTGAGCTCTTTGGCAACCTTACTCACCAGCAGGAACACAACACTATGAGTAGGGTCTAGTGCTATTTGGCTGTGGTTTTCTGTAAGGTGGAGGTACTTCCCCAGTCGGGCTCTGCTCCAGATTTGAGCGAGATGACATTCACTGAACGTGCCCTACCACACTTGGCGATATGCCATTCGCAGTGCCCATACCTCTCTTTTTGGCGTAGTTTAAGGACATACCCAAGTCCGGACATAGTTTAAGGACATACCCCGGGTGCAAAAATCTAGGATTATGAGCATAAAAGCGGTGGAATAAGAACCTCGTTACGAGCAGGTGTGTTGAAAATGTTATTATGATAGAGTTGGTATGGATGCTTCACTTTATTGTTTGAGTATACATGTACCTTGTTTGGCCAGGACGTCCTGGAGGAGTTGTCCCGGCGCGCCGACCGCGCGCGCTGCGTGGAGGCCGGCTGCCTGCGCTGGACGCCGCCGGGCGCGCCGCCGCCGCGCTGACGCCGCGCCCCGCGCGCGCGACTCGCGCCCAGAGCCCGCGCGCGCCACATGCCGCGCAGCCGCAGCAGCCAGGCCCGCAGCCTGCTGTAAGCCTGCGCCTGTCGATGTCGATCACTCACTGTGAGATCTTTGCTTTTTACGATATCGTATTGGTCTCAAGCTTTTGGATTTAGCGTCTGATGTGGATGTCTACTAGCGAATGGGATATACTGAATAGTCGCAGCAGCCAGCGGTCGCAAACTGAAGTAAACTTTCCTCTGCTGATGGATTATTGACTATGAGATCTTTCGTTTTTACGTTAGTCTCTTTGGATTTAGCGTTTTATATTTATGTGGGTATTCTTCAGCGAATGCCAAAGCCGACAGCCAGGCCTGCAACCTGGTAATAAGTTGACACGTGCTGATGGATCATATTGATAACCAGATTCGCAGCTTGCGTCAAGTCAAGATTGCTGCGTCTGCCGATCGATTATGAATGTGAGGGCATTGGTTATTTTTACGCAAATTGTTTGACTGATAGTTAGATCTCAGATCCTGCTAGAAGAAGGTTAATGCCAATGCGCCTCGAACGCAGCTTGCTCTCTCTACTGCTACTCATAAAACGGAAAATAAATGTTAAAGTAATTTCATTTTGTATTTTTTCTACGAGGGCTGATCCAAAGGTAATGATAAAAACTATGATCTGGCGAAGTTATTAGTATCATATATTTTTTTCTATTAGATAAGCTCTTTATTAGTTTATGTGTATACATTATTCAATACAATGCTGTCATCTAGCTCCAATAAAAATTATAAAAACGTTTGTAGGTCACAATTTACCTTGTTTTTTTACTTCATCGCCAGTATAGCGAATTGCTAAAAACTTAGCCTTACGCAATAGGCAACCTACAAAATCAAGCGTCAGGTATTGAACAGCATACTTGGTAATCTGCGAGATAACCGAGGAACATAACCATCAAAACTACTTTTTTTTAATATGCGTTTTATTTGACTGCCTTTTATGTTTGTTATAGGATATTCTTATACTTGTTTGGTCTACTTAGCTTTTACTTTTGGATTTACATATTTATGATTTTTGCCTACAAAATTTACTGGTTCAAAACAAAAACATCTTTAAAGACCAAAAACTAGCAACTTAATACAAGCATGTGCCTTAAAATTCCTTTTTAAGAATGTATTTTATTGCCCTACCCTACGCCATCATAATAAATATAAACTTCAAATCTAAATACAATATTTTCTACTACAGTGGTAACATTTTTAACAACATCGTTCCTGACCGTCACGAAAATACCAGCGAATTTTACTGAAATTTCGACATCTCTGAAACTAATGTCTTTGTTTATCAATTACATAAAAACTACTTAATGGATTATTGTATTTACTCTTATAATTTATTGATAAGAAGTGACATAACATGCCCAATAATCAAAACGTATCACAATATAGCTGGATCATATCAATTATCTCTAGTTTTGGATCACCCCTCGTATGGCGGATACAACATTGATGCGGTTTCCCGGTGCGGCAACACAATCGATAGTGTGATACCCGCCTATTTCGAATTGTAAATACATCATTTAAGAAGACACAGACATACAGACTAGTATATACGTTTAATCTATGTCAATTGGTCCGTATATTTTGTGATTCAAAGTCTATTGCTTCAAAATTCTAGATGGTATTTTTTCTGAATCTGCAGACACCATCGTCGCTCTGAGTTATTTTGAGTGGAATACTACTATTAGCACAATAATGCTATGCAATGGATTTTAATATTGGTACTAAAATTTATCTTTTCTCTGAAATAAAGTAGTCGATGTTGTAGAGTCGATTGTCAGTTTTTGACAGACAATGTATTGAAATACCAAGTGTGTATTGACTTCCAAGCAGTGGGCGGCAGTGATAATGGGATTTGAATATTTGTGTTTAATATATTGTTATTCATTAAAGAACTATCAAGTTCTAACCTTATGACTAGATAATTAGGATACGAAATGGTCTTTTATGTAAA
Organism: Pammene aurita; assembly: GCA_947086415.1. Lineage (NCBI taxonomy): Eukaryota > Metazoa > Arthropoda > Insecta > Lepidoptera > Tortricidae > Pammene > Pammene aurita. The sequence goes on along the minus strand of OX352290.1, from coordinate 28,274,484 downwards.
GTTTACGTTGTGTTTTATTGCAATAAGTGTGGTTGTGTAGCGTACTTATAGGAATTCTCAGTTTGTATGTTACTATTAATGTATATATAAGTAATATTAATATCCTAGCGTCACTTTAATTGAAGAAAAGAAGCAAATTTTTGTTTTTTATAATAGGTACCATAGAGAACTAAAACGTAAGAAGTTTTAATTTTTAATCGCTTGGTGCAAATTGTAATTCTTAGTAAATGTTGTTTGCCCTTATTAGTAGCAGTAGTTAGATCATAAACTACGTAGCAACTCACATCGTACATCTATATCCCAATACACGGACAGAGGTCAACAGAGCCGACAACATGGACTGAAGGACATGACATGAAAATATAACTGTCGGTATTTACGTTTCTTGTACGAAGTTTCGCCTTAATGTTTGCTACCTCGTCTATTACGGTTCAATATGTTATTTAAATGTTAACCTTCTTTGTTATTCATTTTCTGTTTTGCTGAAGTGCCGGATTCAACAAATCTTTACACGAAAAAGACTTTCTTGACATTTTTAAGAAATTAATATATGTTTATCTTATCTTATCCTATTTGGTTCGGGGGCCCATATGGATACACTTCGACCCAAAGGGATCTTTTGTGTAATTGCCCCCTAGTACACTTGCTCAAGAGCTTTTTCAACCATCTCTATGTGTTGGGTGATGGAGCTCAAGGGCAGTGCTTTGAGGTCCTCTGGATCTGTATAGCCGATTCCAAAGTCCCTCATTCTTTGTCTGGCTAGAGCGTGACATTCACACATTAAGTGTTTCATTGTTTCTTCCTCTTCGCCACACATTCTACAATCAGTATTATCTGACAGTCCCATTTTAGCCAATACTCCTTTTACGGCGTAACGGCCTGTAAAAACTCCTGTTATGATTTGGAGCCTTTTTCTACTAAGTTTCCGAAGCTTTTTGCTCCAGCTTGAGTCAACTCTATGCATGAAGAGCTTTGAATGCCTTAGACCTGTCAAACTACCCCACTCTTGTTGGTGTTTATGTTTGGTGTGGTCCTTTATGGCCGTTGTTATGGTTCCCTTTGAGAGCCCCACAAATGGTTCCGGGCCTAAGAAGTTATTCATAGAGCCCCTTCTAGCAAGAGTAAAATATATGTATACTCTTTTAAACGATTATAGTGCAAAAGTGTTATTAAATATATTTGACACCAAACACACGTAGGTGTGTTTATGTAGATAAAGTTTAGTAAATATAGAATACAGTCAGTAGGTAGGTATATACGATTAAAACACTGTAGACGTAGACGGACGTACGACCTATTAAAACTTATTTATTTATTTTATTTCATTATTAAAATCAGATAATCGCGCATGTATTAATTACCTCCTTTATATTTTTTGAACCAAAACAATTTTTACCCTTAAAACAAATTAAGAATCTGCTAAAATTAAATCACATCAAGGCAGACATGTTGCGATATTAATCAATTAATTTTTGATTTAAATAAAATGAAATAACTTTACTGCCAGGCCACTAGGGGCCCGTAGATGTGACGACAATACGGTCTACTGTTGCGCCACCTGCTTTGCTTTAGTATTCGGCAGACTCCCCCGGAACCGCCGAAAAACACCAAACAAATTAAATAAATTCGTACCAAGATTGTCCTCTTTATAGTTTCTTAAAATGAGATTATGTACCTACTGAGTACCTATACAACGACTTTATGGCAACTTCGGTGTCATGCAAACCTCCAGGGTGAACGATGTTGTACTTTTTGGATTGTAACAGCGGCATAAGCAATTAGTAAACCGTATCACCATTGTAAATACTTAGTGAAATTGTGTAGGTTAGATAGTTCAATTTAGACTAAGTACAAACTGTACAAAGTTGCGTTTTATTTATGAAATATATTTTTTGTACTGTATTTGAAATAGGTATATTGATTGTTAATCGTAATCTGGTGTAAATATTACAGCTACTTATTTAATATGTTTAATACAGTTTGAATTTTTAATTGAGTTTTTATTTTATCGCGGATGGTTCATCCACAGAAACCTTAGAATGTTCGTGGTAGTACAGTCGCCGTAGTAGTATAGTAAGGTTTATGTTACAGTCGCCATCAAATATGTCGGAGCGGCCAAGGTACTCACAGATATCTGTATATGCACTTTATCGCCTTGACAATAGAGGCGTTGTTCAAATGTTGCGACTGTACAAAAGAACTCTTCCTACCACTCGGAAATCTTAAAAAGCATTATTATAAATACTATATACTTATTAACAATATTTTAAGATTCGATGGTTCTTACATGTCTGAGTAAATACGATTGTATAATTAAGGTGCTAAAGTGCATATTCACATATTTAGAACACCTGTGTTACAAATGTTATTGATTATTTTAAAGGCGACTGTACATATTAAGTTTTGAATTTAGGTGCTACTTGCCAATTTCTAAATAGGCATAGGAGCGCCAATCTAATGAAAGTGTCCAAGTAATAATTAAGGCATGGAAGTTTATTACAGTGAAATATTATACTAGCGTTGTTGGCTAAGAGCTAGCAAAAACACCATTCACAATTCAAAATACAGTTCGATATAAATGGCAGCACTGTAAACAAAACAATTTACATTTATTACGAGGAAATTATGTTTTTTAAACTACGGTCATTGTCACATGAACACTTCATATTGAAATTTTGTAGTTACTTTATTATTTAGTAATTTCGAAATCAAGTAATGTTAAAATCGGTTTGAGAATATGAATCGAACATGGTTTATACCGATGCTTATTTTTTTATATACGTTTTTGTCACAGAAAAAGAAACAATTTAATCTGCCAATCTTTAGAATATTTATTTTATGTGTATGTGTCAAATGCCACCAAGCCAGTCCATTATTTCATTTGAAAAAAGAAATACGAGATTTTTATTGCATTAGGTAGGGTAAATCGCCAGTAACTGGCCACCTTTCAAAAACTGGCCCCCTCATACTGAAAATAAACTCTATTTACCTACAAACACACACATACACACATAACAAACAAACATTTCGGTAACAAACATTATTGGAACTTATTTGTAACGCTACAACCACTTGTACAGTCGAGGACAAAGAGATGTATACACTTTTGGACCTTATTGCGTTGTAATAAGGTCCAAAAGTGTATACATCTCTTTGTCCTCGACTGTACCTAATGTTTAGCAAATAAATGATTCTTATTCTTAAACAGAGCTCATTTTAGTATAACTTGACCAGTTATTGAAAAGCGACCAATTAAAACCTTATATTAAAATGAATTCTGTTTATAGGTTAATAGAGTTCATTATTATTATTTGTATGCCTTTCGCGACCACGGAACAATGGTGTTCCGGACCTTTGGGAGGCATGGCATATGCGGAGCCGAAGCCAACGCGCAGAGGACCTTTCAACAATTTAAGAGGCTGGCAACACCCGATGACCTTCATATTGACTTTACTCAAACAGTGTTTTAGCTATAACTCCTTGTTTTGAGAAAGTAAAAAAAATATATTTTATTATTCGTTATATTTGGAAGAACTTCGTTGATTCCGATACACGATTGGACGAAATCGGCTCGATAGAAAATAATTCCAAAGTTACATCTTAAAATTTGCTTTAAACAGTCGTATGTCTTTAGTTTCTTGACTTATACGTCTGTAAGTAAGGACAAAATTCCACCGCACTAATACTAAAAACTTCGTTGTTTTATGTTTCTCAATTAATGCGTAGTTTTTTTTAATTCATCATTTTGCTAAATTTGCAATGAGCTCCCATACTAAATAATCGAAACACAGTGTTTCTCTTTCACTCGCGCTGAAAAAAATAGCTGTTGTCAGCCCCTTAATTAAAAGTGAGGGGTACACTAAGCTGATGCTACCCCTGCCCGTGTCATGGGACGCACGCAGAGACGCTGTCTCTGCGTGCACCCGCCATGGTGTAAGGACTATTGAGAATTAATGGAGTCTAAATGTACTAGGCTATTGGGTGAAGAGTAACTACTGGGGTATTGGATGAAGAACCAGACGCCTGCATAATAAAACGGTATCCAATATGATTTCCGGCAGACGGTGACTCGCCTGCCGCAAGATGAGCCCCCATAAAAAGCGACATCAAAGATGGCTCAGGGGCAACACCGGTGCGGGGGCTGGGGGTAGGGAGGTGTCATTATTATTATTATTTTGAGGTGGCCAGCTACCCTACTTGATAGGCATAGTAACATGGATGGAAGGTATAGCAACATAGGCAGTTTTAGCAAAAAAATGGGAACATTTTCTGAGGTTAGCTCTCCGACTATAGGCAGCTTCACTAACTTTCAGGCCACGTCTGCCGAGAAATTACTTTCCAGTCCAGCTCGTCGTTGTGACCTAGATTGTTAGAATATTTAGCTATATACTAGCTATAGCCGTTTAATTAGTTTCGTGGATAGTTAAGTTTTGTGTCAGATCCGTATTGTGCCTATTAGTTAGATATACTTATATTAAATGTGTATCGAAACTATTGAATGTGCTAGGTATTCACGTTCGTTATGGTAATTTCATTAATAAATATTTGTTAACGAAGATTTATCTTCAGCGAGTCCAGTCGACTTACGTGGGGAACAAAATTGAGGGTGAGATGAGCCTCAAGATAAATAAATATTTAAATATTAAATAATATGGGACAATCTTACACAAATCGACCTACGCCCACGGTAAACTCATTAAGGCTTGTGTTATGGATACTAGACGACGATATATATAATTCCTAGTCGGTCCTTAAGTTCTGTCACGACGGTTTTAAGTGATAAAATATAATACAAAGCTTTTATTAAAAAATTTTAGACCTGATTAGAAAGCTTATTTCATACAGATTAAAATATAATAATATTATTAACTTATAATCAAGATCGCGTATTTTATAGATCCTTGTAAACTTGAAGATTGTTGTCAGTCGCAAACACGCCGATGATTTATGAAAATTGTACTTCACAAAAGTTGGTTAAGGTCATTGTTACAGTTGCCCAGAGTTACAAATTGTTATTTTTATGAAAGGCATATTTTAAAACCAATAGTTAGTTGACATACAAGTCTGTACTTCAGCTATTCTTCTCCTGAACCTCAACGTATTTTTCAGTTTTGAGCAAAACACGATGATTTTGATGCCATACATCAAGGTAGTCTTCCAAAATTGTGTATACTAGCCTTCTTGTCAGTCAGACCCATGTTAATTATATATTAAAATGAAGGTAAAAGATCAAGCTAATGCAGTATGCAAGACTGAAGCCTTTTAAAATTGAATAAAAATAATTATGGTCAAAATCAACTCGAACAGGGCGCGTGTTTTTGACGTGGATTTTTATTGCGCTTTTTCGAATGTTACAGGGAATAACAGTGTAAAACTGCCACAACTATTTGCCTTAAATAATATCGTAAATTAATCAGTGTTAAACAGGCTTTTTAACCACATATTGAAATAGTAAGCAACCTCTAACAGTTCTTATTTTACCAGTCCAAACCCTAGTGACAGAACTTAGGAATCGACTAAGTATATAGATATAGATAAATACTTATATACTAAAAAAGCATCCATAACTCAGGAACAAATATCTGTGATAAATAAATGCCCTTACCAGGATTCGAACCCGGGACCTCCTGCTTCGTAGGCAGGGTCTCTACCGACTGGGCTAGGAAGCCAGCATATAATATAACATATTTAATAATATATGCTGGTTTGTACGTAAGTTATGTCAGAAAATTGTGCTGGAAAGCTGGAAATAATTACGAACTTAATAGAACTTTAACGGGTTGTTTAGACTAGGAAAGCTATCCTATGCATCCGACCTCGAGGACCCTGTGATGACTTGAAGGCGGTCAAAAAGAAAATTTTCAGACTTTGTTTTACTGTTATTTGTTAAATTTGCACATTTTGTGTACCACGTTGCATATAAAAGTTGAAGTGCATAATATTCCCTACAAGTTTGCTAGTGAACCACATTTTCAGGCCCAATATTAACAGAGATACAGCCAATCACAATACATAATTTTCTTAAAATGTTAATAATACAGTTACTATATGTTAGAATCGTTTCTATGATATAATGTTTTCAACCGACTTCAAGATTTTGAAAAACTCTCAATTCCTCGGGATCTTTGCATAAAATGCAATTTTTATTTATTGTATGTAAACCGATTATTCAAAGACGGCTGGACCGATTAGGAAAATTCTTTTTTTGTTTGAAAGAGTTGGTGCGATTGTAACCAGGTCAGGATCTGATGATGGAATCCTGGAGAAATCGAGGGAACTCTTCAAATATTATAGACATACCTATAGTGATTTCAGTATTTTTTACAGTAGCTCGAACATTTGCTTTTGGAAAGGTGAGGGCTAATTGAAGTCGGTTCTATTTTTGTTTAAAATTATTCATGAATATCAACGTCTTGGAAAACTATCTCAACCCTATACTATCAGTAATGATGTTTTTATTGTTGTACCCATACTTTTCTATGTACACTCGCGTTCAAAAGTGCATACCCAATTCAGCAACAAAATCGTTTGAAGCTAAATTAGACGCCATCTATGCGTTCTTTGTGTAATAAGGCTATTTCACCATTTTTATGTCATTATTACTGATAGTGTCTGGTCAGCTTATGACCCCCGACGTCTGTGGATATCTCGTCTGTCCAACTTCGGTGGGTTCTTTAAATTCTACATAGGTACTCTGATGTAGTTGTTTGTACCAAGCCAAGCAAGTCACCTTTCAAGAAGTCGGGCACAAATTTTGAGAATAGTTTTCCTTGTGGACCTAGCTAGCCCCAAACAACCCCATAAAATTTCATTAATTTCTAAGTCTAACTTTCCAGATAAAAATTATATAACTGCAGGACTATTGATTTCACCAGTAATTGAACACCAAATTTTGGCACTCATTTTTCCTTATGATTCTTAGCATGGGCAGTGTTTTTTTTTTTTGTGTACTAATATTATAGGTATAATCGCTACAACATAACCAATAAATAGTACGATCTAGTTATGAAATCTATCATTATTTTTCATGAAAACGACCTCTTAAAATTAAAGGACCAAAATCAATTTGCTCAAAAAACCTTAGAACATCGTGTCGGTTATTTAAAAACTTACAAAAAAACGGATATGGCCTAAATTAACTTGCTTATTTGATATTAAAATATTAAGGAGAGGTTATTTATTAGAACTACCTACAGCCAAAAAAACAAAAAAAAACAAATATTAAAGATACAAAGCGAAACTTGTGGCATACAGCTTTCTTATTTAAAATCCTAACCTTTCTCGGGTTATTTTGCAAAAAGATACAAAAATCGCAAACTTACACAAAAAACTTAGTCAACTTAGATTAGGAGCTTGCAAGCCTGTACTATGCTAAGATGAAATAAGTAATGTTTGAGTGAGTTCAGTGAAAGACGATAGAACCTGCTCGAAAACAATCTTAAACTAATACCAAAGAAAAAAAACCTTTGCGTGTAATGTAATAACTAATAAGTTAATAACATATTTATTTATTTATTTTTATTTATTTAATCTTTTTTGCATATAAGGAAACTTAACGTACAAAAGGCGGACATAATGCCATAAGGCATTCTCTACCAGTCAACCTTCAGGGCAAAACAGAAAAGATTGTAGGCGGTGCATCTAATGAAATTAATAACGAAAAGTATTTCTATTACCCTATCATACACATAATATATATAAACTAGAATACATAAACTACATACATATAAAACTACTACACATATAATAATATACATACGCACATATACTTATATATGTAATTTTATCTCGCCAATAAAAGCACTTTTGGAGAAGATACAGAAATTTTACTTTGAGCTACCAGCAAAGAAAGCACGCACAGATACCTTTTAAAAACATAGATTGACGGAGCTTTCCTAATTTCAGTGTGAAGACCGTTCCAAAGACGAGCCGCCTGAATAGAAAACGAATTAGAGATGAAACCTGTACGATGAAGCGAGATAGAAAGGGTTAGATTACTCGCGGAGCGCAATTGATGCTCACGGGAAGTATAAAGAAAGTAAAAGAAGGATTTGAGTTATTCAGGGGCCTGCATATTCTTAAAGATTCCGAATAAAAAATAATGCTTAGTGTTCTCATTATTTATAGGTCTAACTAGCTTTTGGTAATCATGGCAAGCGTAGCCGATAATGTACACACGAGAGGAAGATTGAACAAAGAAATATAATAATAATAGATTTTAGTGAGCGATTAGAACTTATGATTAGAAGCCACTCACAGTCATTGTTACTGTTTTGGTGGTATTATTTAAGTAGTCACTTCGCTATAACAATATCTGAGAGAGGTATGAACATGTCACTGACAGTGCCTGATGCAGGCAGTGCTATTCGCGAATGAAACTAAACTAAGGCTTGGTCCATACCAAAGGTTATAATTTTATGATACAAGTGTGCTAAGTTGATCATTACATACGAAGCGATATTGTGCGCACGAACGCATGTGAGTGCGCATAAGGAAGCTGAGCTTATGTAATGATCAAGCACACGCGTTTCATACGACGTTTTTCAACACACTTGCGAGGAAATAACAGAATAGTATAATTAATAACTTTTAATATATACATTAATTGTCAGAATGTTTACAGGATAGAGGTACTTACGAACCTAAGATAATTAAATTTAACTAACCTTTTTTGTGATGTTATTGAGTATCTGGAACTCTTTTTCAAATCATTTCATAAAATTAAAGACTTCACATTTATTGTGCAATAAATTATAGTATTTTCTTAGTAGCTAATTATATTAGTAGCTAATCATAATCAATGAATAACACGGACTTGTGCTACTAAAATATACGGAAAGTTAGTTGCATAACTGAACCAATGTGCATCACTTTGACATGCTTCTTTCATTATCTCAGAAAAGGCTAGTTATTAAGTTTCTATTTTATTATTAATTGGTAACAACGCTAATAAACTTACTGACCTATTATGTTATTGTAGATAAAAATAAACATTTTCTCTATTAGATAATATTTGGTACTGACTCAGTTTTGCACCGACATTGTTAAATGAAGATAAGTCTGATCAATTACGGAAAAAATAAAAACTTTTAGGTTATATTTGTTCGTCTCGGTGTCAGCTATGTATCCATATGAAAAGCCAATTTCGATTCATAGCATTCACAATCTTGATTTTTTTATTCATCCATGATTTTGAACCAAAAACTGTTAAACTACTTTTTTTATTTAATCCAATATTTATATTTTTCTTTTACACAACCAGGTAAGACAATAAGTTGAAATAGTACATTATATGCTCTTTAAAATGAGGTGTATGACTTTTATATCAGTATATCACTCACGTATTTTTATGGTTATCTCACAATGAATTCCGCTACAAAAATTAACCAACGAGAAATTTGTTCGGCCATTTGCCTTGACTCAGTTTTGCACCTGACTATACATCGCCAGTAACTAACTTATTACAAAAATAAGCCTGATTTAAATGATTGATAACTAAAATAATGGTCCTGGAATTCCTTACTTTAAATGAGTTACCGTCGTGTTGCCTATCTTCGCCTGTGCTACCTATGTTCGCCTATTTTTACATAAATTGACTTTAACAAAATGTTTTTAGTGCAAGCCTTACACAAAACTACTAAATACAAAGTATTTCTTACGGGTGTCAACATTCTTCGAACGATCTGTGGCTAACTTCATATAGTTGACATTCAGTGAGGTTTTTGCGCGACACCGACCATACGTTTTTTTAAGCCAGTGTTTTAACTTCAGTTTTAAACAGTGATACAGGCCAGGTAATGTTAAACTTTTTACATGATTATATCCTGTCACTATTTCTTTTTAATATGTAACTATTATTATATGGCTAGCTTACGTTTAGAAGTCACAATTGGATAAAACATTGGTGAGGGTATTTGGCGGCCATCTTATTACCTATTTTCGCCTACCCCTAGGGTTGTCAAATTTGTTTCCAAATGTACATATTTTCTTATGTTTGGTTTTTCGGAAATGGGATTAGCGATTTGGAGGAAAGTTAGTGAGATAAAGATATATGTAGATGTACCCAGTAGTACTAGTAGATACTTGGTATGAACAAGGGACCCTTAGAAGGCAATCATTGTACGGTTGTATGGTCTCACTTTGAAAAGGTAATTATGTGTAGAAGCCAAAGGTTGATTTGATCTCAATTACGAAAATACTGATAAGCGAAAATAGATACGTTTTTTGTTTATATAATAAACTTTTTTTTTACTTATAAACCATTACTCTCCTTTATTTGTCATGTTGGTTAATTTTTGGCAGCCCTAGCATCATTTTAGAAAATGTATGTAAACAACTTCAGACTGTTGCCAATCTTCGCCTACTACACATTTTTTTTTAAATGTGCCTAGTCTGGTGTAGTTAAGGTTCATATTATATTAACATATTCCAGGGAGATAAGACTTGATAGGTGTAAGTCCCAGAAAAGTTAATAATTAGCGGTAAGGCATGCCATAGGCGAAGATTGGAGAAAACACCCAAACTTCGCCTATTGCCTTCGGGGCCATTTATCGCCAAGTTACCCAATGAAATTTAAAGCTTTAATGATATATACTGATAGTCAGGAGTACTAAAATACGTTTTTTGGCCATAAAGGACTAAAATGCTTTCAAATTTGAAAGATTTTTTGGGAAATGTGTCAAAATCCAGGCGAAGATACGGAACTCGATGGTACTGAATTGGGAATGCCTAAGAAAAAATGAAATAATGGGAAAAATAAATTAGGTGAAATTTTGCAGTTTTCGGTATGAAATTAAGAAAAATCGGAAGAATAGTAGTTTATGTAACTGTTACGTAATAAGGGTCCTTAAAACATGAGTGTGGTTTTATGAAATGAGCCGCAGGCGAATTTCATAATAAGATCACACGAGTGTTTTAAGGCCTAATTACGTACAGTTGCATACACTGCTTTATCTACACTCATATTATTTATTATAAATGCCGTATTCGGAAATCATAGAATGGCCGCCATTGTACCGCCGTGGCCATCTCGATTGTGTCGGCGTGGCCAACTCGATTGTGTCGGGGCTCGCGCGGGACCAATCGAGTTGGCCATGGCGGTAACATTATGTTATCAAATTCGATGTTCCAAATTTGAAACTCATTGCTTAACAATATTTGAGCATGCAAAGTTAAAATTACGTTACTGCCGCAGATAAGAAACTTATCATAGTTAAATCGTTTGTTGTAATGCTTGTCATTGTCTACGGTTTTTGAACGCATTTTAGAGTACTTACAGTATGAGTGTAGATAAAATAATTTGTGAGGCAGTTTTGTAGCGGTACCCAAGGATTAATATTCTGCGTTTTAAAAACTTTTATGTAAATTTGATTGTTATCAAATTATTTACATTTTACTAAGGTACTATTATTGACTCAGTTATGCAACTAACTGTATGTCCTGGTTAAGTGGTTGTGTGTAAATTGCAACTATATTCAATACATAATTCGCTACAGTTCACCTTGTATTTTTTTTTGTAATTTTGTGTGCCCAAATTTTGGCGTATTCAAGCTTTATCCTGACTTAGTAGTAAAGTAGAATTTTGTATGGCAATGTAGTGCTACAGTCGAGGACAAAGAGATGTATACACTTTTGGACCTTATTGCGTTGTAATAAGGTCCAAAAGTGTATATATCTCTTTGTCCTCGACTGTACAACTCTTATGAAAAATATATGAAAAAAAACATACTTATTCAGTAGTGCAGTAAAACATTCACTTTTGCAGAACACGTATATTTTTTTAACTTCACACAAAAAATATTTTACTTCACACAAAAGATATTTTACTTCACACAAGAAATATTGAAGCACAATTTAAACAGAATATTTTTATCGAACAATGGTGGATGTCTGCCTTCCGCACGAATGGAAAAAAGAGTAGGTACAAGAACAGAACTCGGCTGAAAATTTAGCAATAAAGAAATATGAATTGATGAGATGCGAGTGGTATGAACGTTGATGGCAGATTCACTGGATGAAGGAAACCTAAATTTAAAACCGAATATTTATAACGCCCGTCAGATGTGGCTATTTGGAATTTTGAGACGTTTAAAAATGCGGATCAGAGATATTCAACCAAGGTTGGCAAAACAACAAAAAAATCTATTATGGCACAAAAACACACTAAGTAATTAACTGGTTACAAAAAGGGAATCGGATTTATAACGTTAAAAAAATCTAAATAAAATAATAATCTAGAATCTCAGGAATTGGTGGAAAGTAAACTATGAATTTAAATAAAATACGTTAGGCAGCAGCTCGCTGAACCCTGTGTTTTACTTGGAGAACCACGCGCAATACGGGTTCTAGTCCTCCGACGACGGTTTTACTTGACGAACCACGCGTAACACGGGCTCTAGTCCCTCCGACGACGGTTGCCGATCATCTCACAAGATCGGCACTCACGAGCGCCTTCCGGAGCCCTCTCGGCTCAAACGATCTCAGCACCGGCGACCACGGCAGGCAATATCCACCCCCAGACACGGCCAAAAAAGAGCACTGGGTACAGGAAAACGTGTATTGGCGATCACCCTCTTCTAGGGAACTAGATCACTGGTAAAAACTTCCAGGGAACAAAAATGGACCAAAATGAATAATTCTGACTTTTCCCTTCAAAACTCCAAGACGATTTGTCTCTCTCCAAATAAACAAACTCAATCTTTTTACAATCTCGAATACCTCAAAAATTCGAATTCAAAATTAGCGCGAATATTATCTCAATTTTATAACTGCCAGTTGTCTATAACAAAATATGGACTGATATAAGCGCCACGGAAGTAGTTCCCAAGAACGTCGACAGATGTCGATAGACGTAGCGTCATGCTACAGTAGATGCTATTTATCTGGGCCGAGTAGGTACAGATATCCCTAATTGTGGTATTTTTTTATTTATTAATTTTGTATGGTAATATAGTGTACCTATAACCCTAAGGATAATTGATGTACCTCTAGTTGTTGTAATTGTAGCCCTTAAGGTACATACATGACATGGTGCACATATGCAGCTAATCGTCATCTAATTAAACGCTAACAATTTACAAGTTCAATAAACGGGTGTTAAAGCGATCTGTTCGAGAACTGATAATTTCTCCACGCCCGCCGCGTCGCGAATATTCATGCCACACAGTGTACACAGGCACAGTGCCGTTTTATCTCATTGGCACCATTTGAATTGAACCACCAGAGCATTGAAGGTTGAAGGTTATTTTAAACTAACTCACAAAGTATTAGCTTATTTATATACATGATACTCTTATTCATTGCGCGCCTCCAAACGTGTCAAATTTGTAGGTACTACCTACTCATTATTTATAATGTCCGAAGATTAGGTGTATGCCCTTTTAGTGGGTGTCACATTAGTGAAAACTTCTATAGGTATTTTTCCGTCCGATGCTTGGCGGTGCTACTGGTGGAAACCTATAATTGGCTCCCTGTTACTTACCTATATAGCTACATTATTATTGATAGCTGTTGGTTCCCCGAATAATAAAATAAATTATTTAAATATATTTAAAACCAAAGACCACAGTCATTTAGGTTTTCAGTGGTTCGTGATCACGAGCTCTTCTATCTGTATTTATCAAATTGCCTTTAGTTTTATGAAAGAGGAAAGCGTCTGTAGAAATTAACAATGTTCCCCAGTCTCCAGTCCTCATTAATTAACATAAGATAAAGTATACCAAGCAATTTTTTTCTGTTTTAGAACTTGCTACTGTTTCTACATACACTGTGGCCACATTGAGATTTACAGCCATAACCGATAGCCGACCGTTAATAAAATGCACCACTTGTTTACGGCGCGCTCACGGCTGCTACTGACCCGAGCAATACTGTGGCGTGACGTTCCCCGTTTCTGCCTATTGCTTCCGCCAGTTCCCGCAGAAATTAAAAAAAAAACCATGTCTAGTTTGCATATTTACTGTCTTGACCACGTAGGCCCACGAATAACTAGCTAAACGCACATTTTTAACCTCATAATTAGGTTAAAAACAGAAAACTGAACAGTTAGTGCTGCATGCGTTGTGCATTGTGTATAGTCGGCGTAATAAAAAAAAAACACTTTAAGAAACCTTACTCACATATATGTACACATACAGCGTGGAAAGATAAGTCGGGCCCTGGAGGGAAACTACCTAAAAACGTTGAGATAGCTCAATTCGCTGAAAGGTAACATTATTTTATTTTTCCTAAAAACTAAAACTGCATTCACAGGTTTTTTCTTAATTTTCACTTTTTCCATACTAATTGTATGAAAAATATTTTTATTATTATTTATGGGTTCTCTTGTGCCCTAAACTTGGTTGGTATTAAGAAGTTTTTATCCTTGTTGAAAATAGGATCGATTGGCATCAATTGTCATAAAAATTATTTATGGCAAAAATTACAAAATAAATAGTTTTTTGTAAACTGTTTTCTTTTCCAAAAAATTGTAAATGCAGTTATGTCCCTTTAAAAAAAATTAAGAATGTTTCCTTTCGGTGAATTGAGCTATCTCAACGTTTTAAGGTAGTTTCCCTCCAGATCCCGACTTATCTTTCCACACTGTATATACATAGGTTATGCGTATTTTATTTCAAGAAAATTAATTTTAAACAAAAGAGAACCTACTTCACTTAGCCTCCACCTATCCAAAAGCAAATGCCCGAGCTACTCTAAAAAATACTCAAATTACTTTAGGTGTGCCTATAACATTTGAAGAGTTCCCTAGATTTCTCCTGACGACAATGATGGGACAAAAAAACAAAAAAGTATTTTCCAAATCGGTCCAGCCGTCTTCGAATAATCGGTGAACATATTTACATGCAAAAATAGCAAAAACAAAGATCCTGACGAATTGAGAACCTCCTCCTTCGAAATCTTGAAGTCGGTTGAAAACAATTCCTATCTAGTGATGGTACTGATGGTGCATCGTGTCCTCCGTTCGATTTGCAGCAGTTTTTAAGTATGTATATGCATCGTTATCCAAGTAGTCCATTAAGTTAATTCCGGCTGTCACTAATTGTCCTATTACTCACATCAATATTATCTATAAAGCTTGAACACGCCAAAATTTGGGCACACTAACTTACAAATTAAAAAAATACAAGGTCAAATGTAGCGAATTATCTATTGGATATAGTGGCAAATTTGTTCTTTATTTATAATATAATAACACTTGAATTTCAGTTCAGCCTCAGAAAGTTACAAACCATACGAACTTTTGATAACTAGGACACATGACACGACAGTACCTATTGAGGCCTATGAATCATGCCCGCGCGAGCAAGTTTTGCGCCTCCGTCGAGGGAGCTAAAGTCAGTGGGCTGGGCTACCATCGCGCTCACTGAACGCACGTCGTAGGTACCGCGCGCGACGCTACTCGGCACTCGGCACAATGTCATCACGAAAAAAAATAATTTTCACACCACCTAATCGTATACGGGCTTTTTCTTCCCTGCTAGGGGGGAGGAAAGTGGCACTTTTCTGTTCTAAGACATTAGCTTTTTTTTCAGCTAGTCCGTCATTAAAAACATATTTCTTATTGAATTAATTATAATCAGGAAGCACAGTAGAAGCACATATAAAGTTAAAATAAATATGATTCAACAATAAAAAAAATATTTTCTCTAAGGTGGTGTGAAAAGCAGTATGTGTCACATAGGAGCAAAACTATTTTCATCTTGGGCGTTAACACTTGAATCCCTCACTACGCTCAGGAGTCTACTTTAGAATCCCTCGCTGCGCTCGGGATTCTATTATAGACTCCATCGCTTCGTTTGGGATTCAATACACGCCCTCGCCGTAAATATTTCATTTTGCTCCCTTGTTACACAATCTACTATTATTGCGATGTGGTTGGATGTAAAAATAGCAAAGCTAATAAAAACTTATCGTTTTTCCCTCTGCCGACGGATGGGGAAAGGTAAGTAGGCATACAAACTTTTTTTTATACCGCGCTGGTGGCAAACAAGCATACGGCCCGCCTGATGGTAAGCAGCTACCGTAACCTATGGTCGCCTGCAACTCCAAAGGAGTCACATGCGCGTTGCCGACGCTTTACAAAAAAGGAGGATTCACATAATAGACATGTTATCTTTATTAATCTCTCAAATAACTATGATGATATTGCTAAAAGGCGATTAGAATAAGATTGAGATTGCTGTCAATCCATATTAATCTTGACAGCGTGTGGCAAATATGTCAAAATTAATCATACTCTCATCGCGGCAACAAAATATCAATCAATATTACTCGTGTAACTATACACTCGCGATCAAAAAAATCGACTCAAACTAATTTTTAATTTCATCGTTTAATATCTCAGGAACCAATCATGAGATCAAAAAAGCAACGGTACCATTTTAGAGCTAACAGTGTCAGCTTTCAATACGAGCATGTTTTTCAGGCGAAAAATTTCAGTTCATGAAAAACAAGCTAGCATACCAAGGAGGTGTAAAATTTGGGTGCAAAAATGACCTTAACAACGAAAGAAAAAACATTTTCATGAACGAATAACAATTTATTTTTATCTTTAATACCTGGTGTTACCACCAAAAACCTTTTTCACACATGCCATGCGTCTCTTCATTGACCTTATCAGCTTCCTGATGGTATCCTGGGGGCATGCTTCCCACTCTTCGACCAAAGCTTCTTTCAGGGCCAAAATTGTCTCCGGAGCAGGATTGCGAGCTCGAACCTTGCGTTTCAGGTAATCCCATAAGTGCTCGATAGGATTTAAATCAGGACTCAGAGGTGGCCACTTCAGAGTCGGGATGCCAACTGCGTCAAGGTACTCCTTTGTGACGCGGGCGGTATGACAAGGGGCGTTGTCTTGCATGAAATGGAACCCCTCGTCAAAGAACCCGGCGTAGGGGACGACATGGTCTTGCAGGATGTCGGTGATGTACCTGTCTGCATTCAAACCACCGCCTCGACCCCCGCCATCAACAAAAACCAGCTCGGTCCGCCCCTCCATGGAAATCCCCGCCCACATCATGACGGAACCTCCACCGTAGGCGACTGTTTCAGCGAAGCAACACTGGGCGAACCTCTCTCCAGGTCTTCGGTACACCCGTCCTCTTCTGTCGCTGCCATGGAGACACACTCTGCACTCGTCGCTGAAGAGTACGCGGCTCCATTGGTCGTAGGTCCAATTTTCGTAGGTCGCCACGAATTCCTTCCGAGCGTCCCGATGCCTCTGAGTCAGTTTGGGCCCAGTAGCAGGTCTTCTTGGGGTAAGGTTGGCTTCCTTGAGTCTCCGCCGAACTGTTGAGGTGCTAACAGGCACAACCCGGTTCCGCATCAGGTCTTGCTGGATGGCAACAGCGGTACGGTGGCGATTACGAAGACTGGAGGTGGCGATGAAGCGGTCATCCCTCTCCGATGTGCACCGCTGACGGCCAGATCCTTGTTTCCGTTTCAAGGTTCCAAACCGACAAAACCGACGATAAACTCTGGAGACAGCAGACTGGCTTAAATTCAGCTGCTCAGCAACAGAACGCTGCGAGAATCCTCGATTCACCAAGGTGACGACTTCGGTGGCTTCAGCTTCGGTGGTATCCATTTTTCGAAGGTGATTCCGGTGTAAGATTGCGAGATGTGCACTGGTCAACTTCTGATAAGCGAATGATAAGAAATAACCGGTTACACCGGTTTTTATTGGTCTCAAGAGGGCACAACTCGTGCATATCATAACCATGTAAAATGCCATTTTGTACAAAAACTGCGATAACCTAAAAACTACGCAACTGAGATCGATGTCTTTTACTGTTTTTTGTAGCTGAATAAATTCGTAATAAAATTGCATTCAAAGTTTTATTAAAATATTTCCCGCTTTCCGGAAATACGACCAAAAGTAAAAAATGTTGCTTGAGTCGATTTTTTTGATCGCGAGTGTAATTGTTATGCACCATGTGAACCACTTAAACACTGAATCAATGCAAAATACCTATTTCCTTAACTATAAAACATTTCCAAACATAGGCGACCCTAGCGATTATGCGGGTGCGCGGGAGGTGCGGGGTGTCGCGCGTTGAAGGCCGCTCCATTGTATTATTGCGTAGGTACGTAAACCGTAGGTATTTGCTTTTTTCTATGAGTGATTCATATCTGTGACATTGTCATGGTAAAGGTAATATATTGTCGGTATTGAGTTATTGGTACCTCCTTATAGTTCAAAACATTCTCCTTCATATGCAAAAAGAACGAGATCGCTATGTTGAGTATTTTTATCAACCGACTTCAAGATTTCGAAGGAGGAGGTTATCAATTCGTCGGGATCTTTGTTTTTGCTATTTTTTTTTTAATTTTTTTTTTTTTTTTTTTATTTTTTTATTTTTTTTTTTTATGTATGTTCACCGATTATTCGAAGACGGCTGGACCGATTTGGAAAATTCTTTTTTTGTTTGAAAGCGTATACTTCACAGTTGGTCCCATTGTAACCATGTCAGGATCTGATGATGGGATCCTGGAGAAATCGAGGGAACTCTTCAACTATTATAGGCACACCTGTAGTGATTTGAGTATTTTTTACAGCAGCTCGAGCATTTGGTGTTGGAAAGGTGGATGCTTAGTGAAGTCGGTTCTTTTTTGTTTAAAATTATTTTTAATAATTTTTTGAAGTTTCAGCATATCTTTGTACTGTTTTGAGATATTCGAGCTTAAAGTTTGAAAGCCTAAAAAACCTAGTTATAGGTTGAAGTAATGGAGATAGCGGTTTTAAAATGTTCCACATACATTATATTACTCAACAAATCATATGTTGTCTCTAACATTTTACATTTTATAGAAATAATACAATAATAATGCACGTAGGGTGTAGAGTCAAGAATCAAAAAAAATAAATTATATAACTCAAAATCGACAGATTTTCAGCTGGCTTATGTTGATTTCTGAATATGATGTAGGTAAGGTTTATAATAAAAATAATGAAACAACCATATCTCAAGGCATATTTTTTTTTATAATAAAACAAAAAAAATCAACACTTACATAAAAAATATACAATATCAACATTATAATTTTTAATTCTCATAGTTTACGTTAATTTTGGAACAAAACTAACGATCAAGTGTAATTAAACACAAAAGTAATGTAGTTTTCTATCAAAAAAGTGACTTCAAAGTTTAGACTTTTAACATGATTTTTTGTATGTAAAGTGATCTAGGGTAGGGTACCACATTGTCGCTATTAATAAGTTTAGAGAAATAAGAATTCTACTTCCAATTATTTAACATAGTGTCCGCACTATAAGTGCATATATCTAATACAAATATTATTATGAATCAATAACATAACTTATTTTATAAAAATTGTCGCCTTATGACTTATGAGATCAAACTTATTATTAAGACTTATTATAATAAAATTATTACTTACAAAAGTAATAATTTGCATTTAACATCATTATGAAAATGATTTACACTACTCAACCTCGCACCTAGGGGTACGTAAGTGCTGACGCCAAGTCATTTAAATTCTTACGTCTGATTGAGAGATTGGCGACTTTGTACGAGTATTAACTAATTATCTATACGGTTGTCCCTCAGAAGCTTGTTAAATACTATATTTTCTGTGAAAAAGTTTTGATTTGTCACTAACTTATATCCCTCCCCTTATTTATATCTATTTAAGTTTTTGTTATGTAATTAATCAGTATTCAAAGCATCTGCCAGGCACCCGGATTATAAAAATTGATAGTATGGCACACTAACTAAAAACATTTCATTTCTCTATATAATAGCAAACCTATTTCCGTTGTTAGCTCTCCGGCTAGAGCCAGGGGCGTAGTGAGGTAAAACGGCGCCCAGGGCACGCATCTAAACTTCGCCCCCTTGTAATTTTTTTTGTTGAATATTCTACAAATTGACTGTATGTAATGGACCGTAATAACAATAACTAATAAGCCAGGAATAAATTTCACGACCAATAACGTCCCCGACCTCAGCGAGAACTTGTGAAGCGCATCCTCGCATCCCAATGGAAAATTTATCAGATGATAATTTAGATGCTTTTATAAAAATGAAAAATTGTCAACCAACTGTATCGTGGTGAAAATACCATCGCTGGTCATATGAACATACGGCGTTCATGCTATTTTGCCATAATGCTGATTAATAGCTGATTCTATTTTCACCACAATATAGTCGGCTGATGATTTTTAGGGTTCCTGTCCGTCTGTCACAGATTCAATTTGCTCATAAGCTACTGAACCGATTAGGTAAAATGTAGTATATGGAAATCCAAAGGTATTTCTGACATTAATTTCCCTTAAAAAGGTGCCACTTGGTGCCAAGTAAAACCGAAAAAAAAAGACTGTTGTTTTATTGACTTTGTCAAAAGCAGACGCTAATTTGTTTACTATACAAAAACAAAAGTTTTTTTTAAACTCTTAATTGAAGAATTACAAATTTTCCGCAAGTGGTAGTGACATAAATAGTTTTTTTCATATTTATCAATTTAATTATATTTTTCGTGGCACAAGCAGACGCACAGATGATGGACGTATTTTTTTCAGAAGTATTAAACAAGTTTTAGAGGTCACTACCGCATGCGCAAAATTTGTAACTACTATATGTGGCCGAAAATTGTATTGTATGACAAATTATCACTTCCCAAACTATTTTTCCCATTGTTTCATTTGGCAGAAGCATCAGATGGCAAAATATTGTTTCGCATACCTATTTTTTGCATATTTTTATTTGGCATACTAACCTAACCCAAATAAAAAATTCGGCCAAATAAAACTATGCGAAACATTAATTTGCTAAATGTTGGTATGCTAACTAAACGTTATGCGATAAGTTGTTTGGAAAATGAAATTGGATGAAAGAATTTTCGGCGAAATGGCAGTACACCGAAAAAAACAATATTAAAATTGAGTTATGTTCGGAACGGAACTCTTCGGTTTCCGGAAGCAACCACCAATTGGGCACGCAGAGATAGCACCGATATTACTACGCAATGAGCATTTAAACATTTAGGAACTTTCGCAATTCTACATGGAACCCATCATAAAATCATAGGCAAAATAGTATGAGTCCGAGGGTCGAGGGGGGTCAGAACAGAAATAGGTGAAAATAGTTATTATACACCCGAACTGTCCTCTTTTTTTCAAAGTCGGTTAATTATTGGTATTATCAGATAATTAGGTAAAAATGTGTACTTATAACAAAACACACTACCTAGCACAGTGTTCATGGATTTCACGATGCGGTGCGGCGCCTCACTTCATGACACCGACACGACGACAATCGCGGATGGATTTTAATTAATAATATGGAAATCATTGTTGAAAAATATTTCACCGTGTTTCCTTCACGAATAGGCTACGTTCAACAATGACTAAATTAATGCAAAAAAAGTCGAAACCTACAATAATTCGCAAAAATTTGTTGCTTATATAAATATATTGGAGTTAAACATGCATAATTTTATAAAAAAAAATGTGTTCTAACAACACAAAAAAGTTTATTAATACTTTACCGCATTTTTTCATGCCTCAAATATCATAAATTCCCTAAAAACATACCTATTTCTTCTATAAAGTTACGTCAGGTACAATCGGGTTCATAATTGCATACCCAATTTATCAATAAATTCATTCATAAATTGGGTATTGATCCAGTAACTTTATACAATCATTTGTGTAAGAATGTCATAATAATATTTATTTATTTATATATATTGTGTGCGTCAAATCTAGTAGATCTGATTTTTTTGCAGACTTGTTCGTGATGTTGGCCCAATAAATGATCCAAGTTGGTGACCTCGAGCGCCGAACGCAACTTTGTCAAAAAACGAATAATCAGATTTTTTTCAGATTTTGGCAATTATTTAATTTTTCGATTTTGACGATATTTGAAATTTGAATGTCACGGGACATAGAATCGATTGATGTTTAAGAAAATGTATGTACTTATGTAAATCTACATGTTGCTAATTGTTTGATAGATGTGTCTTTTTAAGCTCAACTACCATTACTCACGAAATTAATCGCATAAGTTCACTAAATAATAAGAATCAAAATTTTACGTCTAAATATTTAGGTTTACAAATTTTACTGATTGTATTGTATGGGTCCGTAAGTACCTAGGTATAGTAGGTATTATACATTAATTCGCAGTATATTCAGAAAGAAATCAATGAAATTATTTAAAAAAGACTTTTTTTTCGCCTTGTTTGCCGATTTGGATGGAATTATTTTTCAATTTGCTAACTACCAAACTTAGTTTTTTGCGCCCCCCCCTTGATTGCGCCCAGGGCACGTGCCCTGGCTGCCCCACTACTCACTACGCCACTGGCTAGAGCAACGTGTGCGCAGCGTACGAGCAGCATATTCGTGGCGTATTAAGACGGTCTGGATGCAACGCACTTTAAAATTGTAAATAATTTGGGTAAGTAATAGAACGTATACGAATTTATGCTATATTGATAGTAACATATAAATTCAATTTATATAATTTCAATTTGTATAACGTGCATGAAGTATAATGTACAAATTGAATAATAACAAAATATATAATTGACTAATGTATAATGAACTTCACAAATAATATCGTTTACGATAATGCTAATGTAGTATAACGTTGAAATAATCTAATGTTCTTCCCTATAACCTAACCTACTTTCCTGGTAGCAGTTTTCTTTTTGTAGGGGGACGCAGTTCTAACCTAACCTAACCTACTTTCTGGGTAGTATTTTTTTTGTGGGGGGGGTCACAGTTCCAACCTAACCTAACCCACTTTCCTGGTAGCAGTTTTCTTTTTGTGGGGGTTGCAGTTCTAACATAACCTAACCTACTTTCCTGGTAGCAGTTTTCTTTTTGTGGGAGTCGCAGTTCTAACCTATCCTAACCTACTGTCCTGGTAGCAGTTTCTTTTTTGTGGGGGTCATAGTTATAACCTAACCTAACCCACTTTTCTGGTTGCAGTTTTCTTTTTGTGGGGGTCGCAGTTCTAACCTAACCTAACCTACTGTCCTGGTAGCAGTTTTCTTTTTGTGGGGGTCACAGTTCTAACCTAACCTAACCCAATTTTCTGGTAGCAGTTTTCTTTTTGTGGGGGTCGCAGTTCTAACCTAACCTAGATTGTTATTTCAGATAATAGTCGATATTTTAACTATTATGCAAAACGGAATTCGTCTATATGTACGTTAGACTAAACAACGGTATGTATAATGTACGTTATATTATTTTTGAATTATACTAATTGAAAATAGACATTTAATACATTATACCTAACGTTAGTATACTTTTTGAACGTTTGTAAACTGAAATTATACCAAAAGTGCGTATTCATTATGTTACGCACCCAAATAATTTTATTATCCTATGTGATCTATTTATTTATTTTTAACAATCCAATTGAATAAACTAACATAATATGAATTTTGTTAATATATTTTGTATCTAGTTGATTGATTTAGGCCAGATTAAAATAGAGAGTTTTGCTTTGTCTTAATAATTATTGCTTATTGACCACTATTGTTAAAAGGGTAACATAACATAAAGCTAAGTGAACGTAACGGGCAGCTGAGTTACGAACTGTCAAGCAAATGGATGGGAGTAAACTGAGATTTAGACAACACGTGTTACTACATTTTCCAATGGCCCCGATATTACTTCAAGCTTATGAGCAACAATGTGGTAACTGGTACCCTAGTCGGTAAACTTTGACTGTGTTTTTTTCCTACTTTTAGTAGAAACGTTTAACTTTTTATCAATACACCGTATTATTTTAAGTGTGTAGAAGCTATTTTTAATCAAAACCAATTTTCACTATTTCCGAGATATCACTGATTAACAAAATCAGTGATATCTCGGAATCCATAAGCGACAAAGTGGTACCCTAACCATGATAACGTCACATCTGTTCGTAAGAACTATTATATAATCTGTGCTATTGCCGTACATTTTTGTGGCACGAGTCCCTGTTATTCGATGATTAGCTGCTAATATACCTATCACAGGGTAATACAGTCAGAGTATGATGCCAAAGTCGTTTATTAATTTGTCTAAATAATTTCTTATAATATTGTTTAAATGTAATAAAACAGAATAATCAACGCTACCTAGGTACTTAAAAATATGGCCCACAAATTTTTTCAGAATATTTTAACCTTTAACCAGGAATAACCTTTGATATGGACCAATCCTTTCCATTTGCCTTAGTTTAGGTTTGTTCGCGAATAGTACCCTTCAGGTGCTGTCATTGACTCAAATATGTTCATACTACTGTACAATTTTTCTAACAACCAATATTTGACGGCTGTCATTTCCATACAATTTATAACCTAAAACGCAAAATATGTATGTGGATGACAGCCGTCAAATATTGTTTGTTAGAAAAATTGTACAGTAGAGCTCCCGCTACACGTGTTACACGCGGAGACGAATACCCGTGTACTTCAGACCGACGGTGCTAAGGAACCCGTTTACACGAACCGCTGTCTCTTGGAAACGTTTCCAAGAGACGTTTCTCAGACACGTCACGTTTTCACGGGTACACGGGTAGTTAATACCGGCCCGAACGGGTCCGAAGTAATTAAAGCCGATTCAAAAAAGGTTTATTTTTATTATATTCGTAGCTTTTAAACGACTCGACACGTTTCGACCCGTACCTCCAGTCACTCATCAAGGACGTTTACAGATCCGCGTATATTTAAGAAACGTTTCTTCGGCTACCCGTTTACCAGTAGAAATGGTTCTTAATTACACGTGCGAAACGGGCTAGAATAGTAGTTTATGTAACTGTTACGTAATAAGGGTCCTTAAAACATGAGTGTGGTTTTATGAAATGAGCCGCAGGCGAATTTCATAATAAGATCACACGAGTGTTTTAAGGCCTAATTACGTACAGTTGCATACACTGCTTTATCTACACTCATATTATATATATTAAATTAATTGTTCGGAAACCATAGAATGACCGCCATTGTACCGTCATGGCCTACTCGATTGTGCCGGCGCTCGCGCGGGACCGATCGAGTTGGCCATGGCGGTAACATTATGTTATTAAATTCGATGTTCCAAATTTGAAACTCATTGCTTAACAATATTTGAGCATGCATAGTTAAAATTACGTTACTGCCGCAGATAAGAAACTTATCATAGTTAAATCGTTTGTTGTAATGCTTGTCATTGTCTACGGTTTTTGAACGCATTTTAGAGTACTTACAGTATGAGTGTAGATAAAACTGACTAGTGTGTTTTTCAGAAACGGGTACACGGGCCTTACAAGCTCCTACTCTAAATTGATTTCTGATTTCACTTTTTTTTGTAAGTTTGCAATTTCTGTATCTTTTTTGCAAAAATATCCCGAATAAGGTTCGGATTTTACATGAGAAAGATATAATTATGTCACAAGTTTTGCTTTTTGTCTTTAATATCCTTTCTTTTCAAATTATAATATTCAATAAGTTAATTTAGGTCATAGTCGTTTTTATAACCAACACGAATTTTTCTAAGGCTTTTGAGCAAATTGATTACAGTCGTCCTTTAAAGTTTAGAGCCCGTTTTCATGAAAACAAATGATATATTTCATAACTATGCCCGTACTATTTATTGGTTATGTTGTAGCGATAATAATTTTAGTACACAAAAAGTCTATACTAAGCATCATAAGCAAAAATGTGTGCCCAAATTAACGCAGTTGAAGCGTGCTGGGCTCACTATATTATCACTATACCTTTTGTATCACTCAAGACATTTTCACGCATTAAGTACCTATATTATCAATACTGTAAAGATAAAAATATTAAATTAATTCAATTAATCTTAATAATTGAAATTTTAAATTTTACATTAAAAAGATTGACAGCAGAAATAACAAAAATACGAATGGTATTAGACGGATCAGTCAACCGAAATGTTATTTTAAAATAAGAGGTAGGTTATACTTACCTATAACTATGAAATCACGTAGAATAACAACATACATTACCTAGTCGCAGTATCTCGAATTTCTTTATCAATAAAATAAAACGGCCAAGTGCAAGTCGGACTCGCGCACCGAGGGTTCCGTACAAACCTATAACAAGCAAAAGTTGTAGTATGTTTATTACTAATTAAGTATGTCCCGGGGTATGTCCTTAAACTACGTCCGGACCTGGGTATGTCCTTAAACTACGCCAAAAAGAGAGGTATGGGCACTGCGAATGGCATCTCGCTAAGTGTGGTAGGGCACGTTCAGCGAATGTTATCGCTCAAATCTGGAGCAGAGCTCGACTGGGGAAGTACCTCCACCTTACAGAAAACCACAGCCAAATAGCACTAGACCCTACTCATAGTATTGTGTTCCTGCTGGTGAGTAAGGTTGCCAAAGAGCTCAAAGAGGACCCAGTGTGTTGACGATGAGGGACCTTCTTGTTCCTTTAGTCGTCAACACAGTGAATCCTCCTTTTTGTCGGCAACGCGCATGTGACTCCTTTGAAGTTGCAGGCGTCCATAGGTTACGGTAGCTGCTTACCATCAGGCGGGCCATATGCTTGTTTGCCACCGTCGCGGTATAAAAAAAAAAACAATTTAATACCTCTACGCGTTTACGAGGAAAAAGGTAGTAAGTTTAAAATTAAAAAAAAATATTTTTTGTATGATTTTACTAAAAATGTCTACTTTTCGTAATTTTTCCTTTGTTTGTGCTATATGAAGTTTCTTCGTGCCAAGTTTCAAGTTTCTGAGTTTACGGGAAGTACCCATTAGGTTTTGAGTTTCTTGCGAGTAATCAGTTTCAAAATATGCGACTTAAATTGCTATTTCTTTTGATTGCGTTGACATAAAAGTTTGGTTTTGCTACATCTGAAAGGTCCTATAGCCCTGGGTATTCGACATGAATTTCAATTTAATGGAGGTATTAAATTGAAATTCATGTCGAAACTTTTTTCGCGTTTACGAGGAAAAAAGTTTTAGTTTAAAATTTAAAAAACAATTTTTTTGCATGATTTTACTAAAAATGTCTACTTTTTGTAATTTTTCCATTGTCTATGCTATATGACGTTGCTTCGTGCCAAATTTCAAGTTTCTGAGTTCACGGGAAGTACCCCGTAGGTTTTGCGAGTGCCGAAAAACTCTAAAATGTGCAGCATAAACGACTGTATCTTTTGACTGCATTGGCTTTTAAGTTTGATTTTTTCACAGCTCCAAGGGACAATAGACTTGAGTATTTGATATAAATTTCAGCTTGATACCTCAACGCGTTCCTGAGAAAAATGGTCTTGACAGACAGACAGACAGACGGACAACAAAGTGATCCTATAAGGGTTCCGTTTTTTCCTTTCGAGGTACGGAACCCTAAAAACATGATTTAGTGTTTTCAGAGGTTCAGGGTAAGTATTTAATTCATTGCGATAAGAATTACGGACGGTATTGTACGGTATTTTTATAATAGATTTATAAAACATCCAATATCTAGGTTACTTACTAATCTAAACTAACTCTACAAGTAGGTATTAATCGTTATGCTAACCACCAATGAAAAAAAACATAAAGTATTTCCTTACAGTAAAAATTAACAAGCGCTTTCAGCAGCTCATCTCTCTCTAACACTTCAGGTCAGTTGCATCGTTGACCCTGTAGCCTTTGTGCTGAACTCGCCCGTAGCCCAGACCCTTGGCTTGCTGGAGGTCGCGCCGCCCGTGTCACCACGGCGCGTCGACCCGCCGACGTCATCGCACGTAGATAACTACTTATATACCTAGTATACCTATAGAGATAATATATCGGGAATCCCAGTTATTTTTAATCAAAGTATATTTATATTATTTAATAAGCATCGTAATTAGCATGTAATTATCATAATTATAAGCCAATTTGGTTCTTCCTATTTGTTTTACGGAACTGTACGATAAATGAAGTTCACACTCCTACAACAAAAGTAGAGTTCAATTATATGAGATGGATACCTTTCCCGCACATGGGAAATTACGTGTGTATCAGACATTTGGAAGTCGTGCGCAAAGTGGAAGGCATTAGTGAAGAACAATTTAAAAGATAACGTTCTAAGTAGTAAGTGTAGTAACCTATATTCGCATACAAATTATTGGTCAATTTGTATTATGTCTAATGAGTTTTTTAAGTATCACATTAAGATAATTATGTGGTTGGGGTGAACAGCCGGTCGAGTTCACTTTGGCGGCGCGAACTTCGAACCTCGAACTCTGCTGAAGGGTATGGGCGCGACCTTTGGCAGGACGACTGCCAGAATGATCTTTTCGCAGGCATTACAAGGTAAATTCACTAGATAATAGTTTTCAACCGACTTCAAGATTTCGAAGGAGGAGGTTCTCCATTCGTCGGGATCTTTGTTTTTGCATATTTTTAATGTACGTTCACTGATTATTCGAAGACGGCTGGACTGATTGGGTTTTTTTTTGTTTGAAAGAGCAATTGGTCCCATTGTCATCAGGTAATAGGATCTGATGATGGGATACTGGAGAAATCAAGGGAGCTCTTCAAATATTATAGGCACACCTATGGTGATTTGAGTATTTCTTAGAGTAGCTCGAGGATTTGCTTTTGGAAAGGTGGGGGGCAAAGGGTTTACTAATATGTGGCCGAAAATTTTATGGCAAATTATCACTTCCCAAACTATTTCTCCCATCTATTTTCTGGCAGAATTATCAGGTGGCAAACCAATTTTTCGCATATATAATACATCGCAAATAATTATATAGAATATTATTATTTGGCAAAATATTTACTTGGTCATATACCCTAATCTTATAGTACTTATGGTGCAAATTATATTAGCATTATA
The DNA here is from genome assembly GCA_947086415.1 of Pammene aurita. Taxonomy (NCBI): domain Eukaryota; kingdom Metazoa; phylum Arthropoda; class Insecta; order Lepidoptera; family Tortricidae; genus Pammene; species Pammene aurita. The sequence goes on along the minus strand of OX352290.1, from coordinate 28,245,715 downwards.
TTTCGTTATGTAGGTAGTTTTGTGTGCTGTGCAGTTCAATGGTTGAGGTAGTACTTTTGTTTACTATATTCCATAACAATTTAAATCATTCAGTTTATGTGTGTCAATGTGATACGTAACGAAAGTATTAAATCGTCTGGATTTGTATTATTTAAAGTGTACTTCTTTGTTGTGATGAGTGAGTCAAATTATTTTCAGGTAAAAATTAATAACACAGCTTAACTTAACTCGTACGGGTACTTTTCTGGTGAAAGTGGGGTCTGTGGGAGTCGCAGTTCGAATCTAACCTAACCTACGTTTCTGGCAAGGATAATTAAGACATGGATTGACAATGCCTACACAAAATCGAGTTCCCTTATTTCAGGCTTTAGCACTAGCGTCATCTATCGGTCACCACAAACACTAAATTCCTACTTAACCTTTCTGTTAAGCCCATTGGTCGACTGGTAGAGAATGCCTTATGGCATTAAGTCCGACATATGTACCATCTTATTTTGTGCAATTAAGATTAAATAAATAAATTCTAGTTTCTAATATTTTGTTCGGCGATTAACGCTGACTGAATAACTCGACTCCAGACTCAACAGATGGCGCTGTGGCACTCAGTACCGAAAACCGACGTATAGCCTGAAGGTTCGAGGAACGCGATTTTGTATAGGCATTGTCCATCCACGTCTTAATCATCCTTGGTTTCTGGTGACAAGTCGTGTCTGTGGGGGTCGCAGTTCTAACCTAACCTACGTTTCTGGTGACAAGTCGTGTCAGTAGGGGTCTCAGTTCTAACCTAACCTAATCTACTTTTTTTTTTTTCTCCGTGGAGGAATGCATTTAGGCATCTCGCCTAGCCGGGGAACTAGGACGGGTATGTTGGACTCGTCAGCAAGGGCCGACACTACCAACTAAACCATCCACGGTATGCCCGTCGTGCAGCGTTGGTGAAGGTGACACGGGATCGCGTAAGCATTCAACCGCGAACACCGCCTGCTGCGACAGCCGATGCTGTCCCCTCGCTGGGGCCGAAGCCTCCGGAGCCGAAGCTCCCCCTGCTGTCTGTCGTGTCTCGTCAAAAGTTTTTTTTCTTAAATGACATTATGATTCGGGTCTAAAGATGTCTCATATAATTATCTTATTAACAGGTTGTTTTAACGTAGGAAATTTGTTTCCTAGTTTTCTGCAAAAAATCATAACAAAACCTATGATGATTCATACTTAAATATACTCCGAGAACCGAGTACTATCAGCGGTAAAAATATCCGTGACTAATTTATTAGCACCTTATATACATCATTAGAAAACTAAGGGAATCAGATTTAAGGTCGTTGGCGCCAGGGAGCCCCTTAAAACATAGGCCCTGTCCTTTATAACTGAGACAACTTCGGCAGTTTTTACCTAGTTTGGTATTACTATTTTCCATTTAAAACATTTTGCTAGTCTGTCACTGTGACTTCCACCCATTAAAAGCTGCCAGATGCCAGGATCTAGCAATAAGAATAGTATATATAGCAATCTAACCAGACGGGTTTTGTTGCTCTCATTATTGTGTCATATCTGACGTGGCTAGCTCTTAGTCCAATAGCAGCTCAGTGACTCTTAAAAAAAGCTTATTAATGCCTACAGCATTACACGTGAATAATTATGCTATTAAACCACATTAAGCGTTATATACTACTTAAAATTGCTATTGTAGATCCTAAGGCACTAAACCAGCTAAAAGCTGTATAGGGGCTGTTCATAAATTACGTCATCAATTTTTGATGATTTTTTACCCCCCTCCTCCTAAAATCATTCAACCGTCCCCCTACCAAATAAAGTGACGTCATTTAAAAAAAATGCGTTTTTAGCTTAATGTAAAATAAAAAACTATTAAGGTAGTAGATAATATTTTATAGCATTAAAAGTTTATAGAAAGTCAATTAGAAACACGAATTGAATTCCTTTTTTTACACATTGAAGCACTTTTTAAGGATGCGAGAGATGATGTGATCTTCGGAATGACCGCCCCCACTCCTACGTCATGTTACTATCATCCGATGTCCAGACCCCCCCCCCCCCATTTGAAATGACGTAATCTATGAACAGCCCGTTATAGTAAATTACTTGGCTTTATAATGGTTTATATTATTGCTATTATACAGCATTAGGAATGTATTTCCTACTTATAAATGCTATTGTACACCCTAAGGTATTAAAAATAGCTGAAAGCTATATAGCGAATTTACGTGGCATTATAATGGCTAATAATCATGCTCTTAAACAGCATTAAGCATTTATTTATGCTATTGTAGAACCTAAGGCACTAAACCACACCGAAGCATTAGTGTAGCAAACCAAAACGCAACTGTACAGCATTCAGCTGTACAGTTGCATTTTGGTTCGCTGCACTAAAAGTAATGGCTAACCAAAAGCATTTACATATGCCATTATGCAACCGTTATACAGCGTAAAGCATCATATAATGCTATTGTAGAATCTAAAGCACTAAAAACAGCTGAAAGCTGTATACCGGATTTACGTGGCATTATGATGGCTAATATTCATGCTCATAAACAGCATTGAGCATTTTTTTTATGCTATTATAGAACCTAAGGCACTAAACCACACCGAAGCATTAGTGTAGCAAACCAAAACGCAACTGTACAGAATTCAGCTGTACAGTTGCATTTTGGTTCGCTGCACTAAAACTAAAGGCTTTAAAAAAGCATTTACATATGCCATTATACAACCGTTGTACAGCTTAAAGCATTATATAATGCTATTGTAGAACCTAAAGCACTTAAGTGCTTTTATACAGCTGAAAGCTGTCGAGTTGCGTTGTGGTTTGCTGCACTATAGCTAAAAGCTTTACAAAAGCATTTAGATATGCCATTATACAACCGTTATACAGCTCAAAGCATCATATAATGCGTCAAGTTGCTCGGTGAACGTATATAAGAGTTTATACGGTCCTTAAGTTCGAAATAAGTTAACTATTCATATGTTATAATGCTTGTTAACGGCCTCCTAGCCCAGTCGGTAGTGACCAGTGAAGCAGAAGGTCCCGGGTTCGAATCCTGGTCAGGGCATTTATTTGTGTGTTTATCACAGATATTTGTTCCTGAGTTATGGGTATTTTCTATGTATTTAAGTATTTATCCATATTTATCTATTATATATAACGTTATCGTCGTCTAGTACCCATAACACAAGCCTTATTGAGCTTACTGTGGGCCTAGGTCGATTTGTGTAAGATTGTCCTATAATATTTATTTATTTATTTATTTATTATTCCTGTGTTACTTGGGTAGTCCTCGAGACCCAAAATAATTTAGATAAAACGACATTGATGAAAGTCAGACTCAAACAAATAAGGAATAAAGCCTGGCACTATTTGTGAAATATAAACAAAAGTTACAGCAAATTTCAACACAATTACTCATAACGAGGTTCTTATTCCACCGCTTTTATGCTTATAATCCTAGATATTAAACACCCGTGCATTTTCACCATAATTATCGAACTAGTGCAATAATTTAATAATCCGATCATGTGACGTTTGTACTCTAGTACCAAGTTGTATGTACGAAGACGAATCGTTGTAATTTAGTCGGGTATTACCTTTATTTTTTTAACTCTTTAGGAGTTTGCATTCTAAAAAAGTAAATATATTAAAAATAGTTATACACATGTACGATGGAATACAAATTATACAATCCTGATTGTGAAAAAGAATCATTTCAACTTATTATATTACTCATAATACACAATAAATTCGGACCCGGGGTATTTCCTTAAACTACGTCCTTACTTGGGTATGTCCTTAAACGCTTAAACTACGCCAAAAAGAGAGGTAATAGGCACTGCGAATGGCATCTCGCTAAGTGTGGTAGGGCACGTTCAGCGAATGTCATCTCGCTCAAATCTGGAGCAGAGCCCGACTGGGGAAGTACCTCCACCTTACAGAAAACCACAGCCAAATAGCATTAGACCCTACTCATAGTGTTGTGTTCCTGCTAGTGAGTAAGGTTGCCAAAGAGCTCAAAGAGGACCCAGTGTGTTGACGATGAGAGACCTTCTTGTTCCTTTAGCCATCAACACAGTGAATCCTCCTTTTTGAAAGGGTCGGTAACGCGCATGTGACTTCTTTGGAGTTGCAGGCGTCCATAGGTTACGGTAGCTGCTTACCATCAGGCGGGTATGCTTGTTTGCCATCGTCGTGGTATAAAAAAAATATATGTTTTAAACACGAATTGTCTGTCTTAATATTGGCTGTTTGTCATAATCGGTCCGCGCCTTTGCCTCAAGCTGCACGCACATCCAAAAAAGAAAATTGCGCGCGGAGCCGGAAAACTTTTAAAAATGAACCTCAAATCATTGTTTATTTGTTAAATTTTTCTCTTTGTATTTTATTAATTTAAACAAATTATATTTTAATATGTATATACTATCAAGTTTATTTCAAAATATGAATGGAAATAACGAATATTATTTACAAAATTTAAACTTTACAAAAATTTACACAAACAACTCGCTCCCAATCGCTCCCGGCACGAAGGTGCCCATAACACTTGCGGCATTACCACGTTGGATTATTATGGACAGCTTTTGTACCAGTAACGACTCGGAGCGAGGGTCCTCGCCCTTTTGCCGGAATCGACGACCCAATTCGCGAATGAAACGTTTTGAGTCATCCCACCAGCAGCCCGCGGTTTCCACTGCGAAGGGGACGAAGATGTAGCCTGACCCTAACGGAGCGTATTTTTGCCACTTTAAGGCCGCTTGTCTTCTCAGCAGCTGCTCCGGCCGCGCGTGAGGTACGGCTGATGTGAGAGGCGGCGAAGGTGCTGCCACATGTAGCATCCCACACCAAACACCGCCCCCTCTCCCATGGCACTAATGTCAAGCCGTCAGGCCTTTTGCCATCCGTGCGGCTAAGACCTGGCGGCTCAAGCATCGAAGGCACACCAGCCGACCTAAGTGCCCTCTGTATAGTGTCGTTGAGGGCATGGTGACGTGGATGCCTGCCAGTGCATCGGCGGCAACTTAGTGCGTGATGGCGGTCAGCCCCCACCATGGCTCCGCAAATGCATTTGTGAGGTTGACATACCTCGCAGCCCAGGCGGAGAGCCACGGCCACGCGCAGTGAGCTGCCGTCGAGCAAAGTGCCCAATTGAGGTGAAGGTAGCGCGTGCAGCCATGCTCCCGATTCTGACCGCGATACTGCCAGAAGCCTTGCATGGTTCACTCCTACTGCGTTTGCAATAAGGCCTTCTACTGTAGCTTTGGAACCTGTGTCATCCTACGTGCGCTGGACTTGTGGGTTCTCCGGTAAGGACGTTCCAGGATTGAGAGCCGACCAGGCATTCAAGGCGCCGGCCATATAAGGTATGCTCGCCCTGTCGCCATTTACATATAAAATTTTAGCAACAAGGTCTGCTACCCTATACTCTCTAATATAGACTTAAGAGCCGTGTCAAATAAACTGATGTTATTGGGGAATAACCACACCGGGGCCGTGCGTAGCAGGTAGGTTACTTTTGGCACAGCGAAACACTTTTGCAATAGAGCCAGAGCTACGTGCGGGTTGAGATCTTTGAGTCGATCGCCGGCAAGCAGAAGCAGGTATTATGCGCTTAGCAAAGCCTCAGGAACTGCTGAAGGAAATATTGGCGCACCGAGTTAACTGAAAGAGTTGATGTTAAGTTCCCTCAGGCTGGCAATAATGATGAGAAGGAAGTGAAAATGACATTCGACCCAGGCTCACAGGAGAAAAACTCACATTTGGCGGTATTTACCTCCAGCCCCAGATCCCTAAGGCGCGGTAACAATATAAGCAGATCTTGCTCTACCTCTTCCGGTTTGCCCTCAATGGTACCATCGTCGAGGTACCAGATGTTAAGCGGGGACTTGAGCTCGGCGATTACCTTTTGGATGGAGAGGCTGAAGGTTAAGGGGCCAAGTGGATCTCCCTGTTGAGCACCCACCTGAGACATAATAGGGTTGGTATCGTAGTCGTAGAAGAGGTTTGAGGGAAGGTAAAGGTAAAGGAATGGATAGAGCGTTGGAACTTTTTCCTTAACTTCGCTTAATAAAGTGTCCCTTTCAACAGAGTTAAATTAAAAGCATTTTTTAGGTCAAGCTTCACTACCACGCTACCTGTAGTTTTTGGGTCCATGACGAAAGTTCGTAAGGCGTGTATTGCCGCTTCACATCCTAGACGAGTCCCGAAACCTAGTTGAGTTGGCTGAAGGTAGGAAGCCATCTCCTGTCTTACCGCGTGGGGCGCGTGGCACCCAAGCTTTGCGACAAGGCGGCGGAAAGTACTCCCTACGGCTATCGGTCTAACACCTCCCTCCTTTTTTCTTAGCGCGCAAAGAGTAGCTCCGTACAAATATGGACAAACCTCGGGATGTAAATTTCCACTTAGCAAAAAATTGCAAAGTTTAGTGAGGGCCTCCATTAGTCGCACACCGTTGTCTCCTGCCGCGCTAGATGTCAGCTCCTTTAAGTGGCCTGGGCGAATGCCATCTAACCCCGCTGCTGAACCACTATGAAAGGAGCTAACTGCCATTGTCACATCCTCTACTTTAACAGACAAAATTGGGCAGCTCTGTTCCGGCTCCACAGGGAAGTGAAGAGGACGAGATGGATTTGGGTGTTTGGATTGCAGTGCTGCGAGAGTGTCCAGGCTTGAAGGTGCGAGTGTGTCCTCGCCCATATGTAAACGAACGGCTCCTCGCAAGTCGCCCTCATGAACCGTGGACTCAATCAATTTAGTGAGTGATAGCGACCGGGCGATCGCCGTACAATCGTCTGGTGGTAAAAAGGAGAAGGCATCTATGTTGGCTTTAACTTTCGCAGTGAGAGATCCTGCACCGGCCGTTTCCGGTGTTCTTAACGCCCTGTAAGAAAAAGACAGGAGAGCGCACCAGTCGTCCAATCCATTAAGCCACACAACTATCAATAATGGTGCACAACTTACTAGCGGCCATACTTCTCGCCCCTTTTGGGATGTGCCGGAGCCGGAGAACCCGCACTGTTTTCTTTAATAAGGCGAGTTGGTCTAGGGTGCAGCTAATTGTTTGTGTATTTGGTGTTGGTGGCGATGAGTTAATGCGTGCGGTGGTACTGCTGGTGGGCCGCGGGACTGTTGGGCGTGGAATATATTTGTACATACTTAAATTGAATAAGAAGACAACTTTATCATAAAAATCTAGTGAGCAATACGTAAGAAAAAAAACTATAATTTATTGTATAAATGTGAAGTCTTTAATTTTATGAAATCATTTGAAAAAGAGTTCCAGATAGTCAATAACATCCCAAAAAAAGGTTAGTTAAATTTAATTATCTTAGGTTCGTAAGTACCTCTATCCTGTAAACATTCTGACAGTTAATGTATTTATCAAAAGTTAAAATTACCTACACTATTCTGTTATTTCCTCGCAATTGTGTTGAACAACGTCGTATAAAACGCGTGTGCTTGATCATTACATAGCTCAGCTTCCTTATGCGCACTCACGTGCGTTCGTGCGCACAATATCGCTTCGTATGTAATGATCAACTTAGCACCTATGATATATAATAATGACAGATGGGTGTACGCTCCAAAAGTGAAGCACTTAAAATGAGTGAATTCAAACAATTGTCGCTAGTCGCGCACCGGCCAGCGTGAGATGCGGACGTGCCAATGGGTTCCCGTCGCCCGCGTGAGAAATAGACAAACTGTAATTTTCTAACAATTAGAGTGACAAAGACGTAATGATTGTCAAAATAGATAAACATGACAGAATCGTTGCTAGGCATTGAGTAACAGGAGACGACATCCCTGAGATAGTGAGCTGGCAACCCCTGCCATGTAAACAGTAGCTACGGGAACTCTTTAAAAATTTTAATTATAATAATTACTTACAAGTCAAAAGTTATCCCTAGTTGGGTGTCCAACAGTAGTAGTAGACACCCAGTTTACGTTTCTCAGTGGAAAGGGCACATAGAAGCACTAAATCACTAACGAAGACACCGGTAAGATTCTATTCAGAGCCGTTACACCAAGGCAATCATTCAAAACAGTGTATTTGGTGAATCCATCGTGTATTTTCGGCAACGAGTAACGGGACTGATAACAGCTGATTGGGTGTCGAAATAAACTGACAGTGACATTAAAAGTGACAGTTGACAGAAGCGTTCCGGTACACGCATAGTGGCAAAAGTAGTTGCCTGTGCAACAGTGCGTACGTTCTTAACGCCATCTACCGGCCACCAGAAACTTACTGTTCTTGCAAGCGCCCGTCCAGGGACTTCACCTTAGACAGCATCGACTACGGCGTAGTGCTACGGGCTACATCATGACTACTCCGGATTCACAGCGATTCCATGCTCCGGTTGTCAAACCATTATCGAGAACCAGCGCCTCTTGCAGTGCCGGGGTTGCAGGGATGTATATGACCTGCTTTGCGCTGGGGTTTCGGATAATTTGTTTGACACGCTGACGGTAGAACGTCAGAAGACCTGGATATGCCAGGGTTGTATATGTAGTCAGCCGAAGGGTAATAACACCAATACACCTATAAGACCAGTAACATCGGATCTTAGTATTAGCCACGCTGAGATCCCTGATGAATCGCTGGATTGCAGCTTCCTAAACCACTCTGCAAGGTCCCAGACGTCGCAGAGATAACATACCGGCGTCCACTACCACAGAGCAATGCCACTGATGACTCGGTATGTTTGGACAGCATGCGTGTGCTTATTAGAGAGGAGATGCAACACTGCCTGGATCAGCGCCTACCAATATTGATCTGCAATGCAGTCGCAAGCCAAATTGCGCCACTAGTGCATTCAGTTGGCCAATTACAAACGAAGGTTACGGCTATCGAGGGGAGAGTTACAGCCCTCGAAGAAAAATTGAATTCATTGGTGGTGAATGAAGGAAGAACCTCCGTTGAAACCTACGCATCTGCTGCTGCTGCTGTTGCTGAAAAATCAGGGACCCGGCATTCAACAAACGGCGAGGTGACTGGAGTGGAGCAACTACCAAGTGCCATAACGCACCAAAAACCCCCGAAAGGAAACATGGGGCAGTTACCAGCGTCGGCTAATGCGTTGCCACCTGCACACCTGCCACCTGCACAGCCTAAGATTCCATCGGAAACAGTTTACTGCACCAAGAGGGCGAGGGCAATGTAGGGGACAGACGATCGAAGGGATCAATGGTTGGTGTGTTGACAGGAACGGCGGAACCTACTGTTTCAGGACTGCAAGCTTCAGAAAGATTGGGTTATTTGCACCTATTTTATTTGAGGAAGGGAACGACGGTCGCACAGGTACTTGAACACCTTAAAAATACTACTAACAGTGAGTCGTGCACAGCTGATACACTAAAGGCGCGAGGCGAATACGCGTCGTTTAAACTAGGTGTGCCATCTACGTTAGTCCAAGCAATGCTGGCTTCAGAAAACTGGCCCAGAGACATCTGCATTAAACCATGGAGGCAGAAGTCGACTCGTACCTTTCGAGCCAAAAACCCGGAAACTCGACCCCAACATTAGTAAAATCACGCCCTCAACTAAGCATAATAACATTAATAATCTAAGAAAGAACAACTTTATATTACACGCCTACTACCAAAATGTTCGCGGTTTGAGATCCAAGCTCTTTCACTGGAGAATGGAACTAGCATTGGCACCGGATGAAGTACAATTATTGGCTATAACGGAGACGAATTTGAATGAATCAGTGGAAGATGCAGAGTTATGCTGTGGAAATTGGAAAATACTGCGACGTGACCGGAGCGATGGCCGCAACGGTGGCGGGGTTCTACTAGCGGCGCGTCCGCCTATACAACTAGAAAGAATAAAGACATTCGAAACGCCAAATCGAGAGGATTTGTGGGCGAGATTTCAAATGCATGGCCAATTTATTTACATTTGCGTCGTGTATATACCGCCCAATGCGTCTGATCAAGTGTATTCGTGTTGGTTTGACAAAGTAGAGGAGTTTAGTGAAAGTCACAGCAGTAAGAAATTACTTGTTTTAGAGACCTTAACTACCATAGTGCCAGTAATAATGTGTTATTAATGTACAATTACTTTTTGTCTGTATGCGATTTAATTCAATACAATGATGTAACTAACATGAACAATCGAATACTTGATGCGGTATTAACGAATCCAGAGTTAGACGGAGCAGTGCGCGTGCGTGGTGCTGAACCAGGGGAGGAGTTGTCTATAGTAGACGGTCATCATCCACCACTGTTTGTGCGAATCGAATATGATATGTTCCAAGAAAAATGTAAAGTTATACCACCGTCAAACATCAGTAACGAATGCGACTGGAACTTCACTAAAGGTGACTTTGATGCATTGTACCATCTTATAAAAAACGCGGATTGGAATAATTTGTTTAAAATTAGTGATCCTAATGAGGCAGTTAGGTATTTTAATGACTCCCTGTATGACTTTTTCAATTCGTGTATCCCGAAGAAAATTAGAAACAGTTCAAGCAGTAGAGTTTATCCAGTTTACTATACAAAGCAAATAATACGAGATATAGAGCGTAAAGCAAGGATGCATCGTCTTTGGAAGAATACTAATAAAATAACGTTAGAAATTGAGTTTAAACATTTACGGTCCAAAATAAAACGAGACATAAAAGCCGCGCATGATTTTTATGTTAAAAATATTTCTAACCAACTGAATAACGATCCATCTAAATTTTGGGAATACGTTAATAGCCTGCGTTCACGAGGAGGCATCGAAACTAAAGTTACGCGCGGAGAAGAGGAGTATCAGGGTGCGGGAGCCGCGGGGGCATTCGCAGATCATTTTCGGTCTGTATTTTTAACAAAAAGGCCTCTCTTAGATCCATCTGTGGTTAGTGCGACTGGGGTAGCCGACTCGCGGTGGGTCGACGTATCGACGTTCAGTAAAAATTACATACGAAAAGCAATAAAAAAATTGAGGTCTAACACACCCCCTGGGCCAGACGCCATACCGCCGTATATCATAAAGGGTTGTGCTGACTATTTGTGCGAGCCAATTAGATTCATATTTAATCTAATTCTAACGACCGGAATTTACCCCAATAGCTGGAAACAGTCGCGAGTCACTCCTATGCCAAAATCAGGGCCTAAAATGCAAGTCGAAAATTACAGACCAGTAGCCATACTATGTTCTCTCGCTAAAACGTTTGAAATGACATTGCATGCGCTTATACTGCCTCAATGCTTGCCGCACATAACGAGCGCGCAACACGCATTCCTTCCTAGGCGGTCGGTCGCATCCAACCTAGTCAATCTAGTCAGTTTAATGTTTCCGGAAATTGACAAGAAAAATCAGGTAGACGTCGTTTATTTGGACTTCCAAAAGGCGTTTGACAGAGTGGATAACGATGTCCTACGGGCCAAGTTGGGTTCGATGGGTTTTGTGCCTAGATTGTTGCGAGTTTTCGCAAGTTACCTCACTGATAGAACGCAGTTTGTGAAGTACGGGCCCTTTTTGTCGGATCCCTACGTAACACTCTCGGGCATAAGTCAGGGATCGAATTTAGGCCCGTTGCTCTTTATTATTCTTATAAATGATTTGCCTCGCGTAACACATCACTGTAAAGTTCTTTTGTACGCAGACGATGTTAAAATTATTACGGTCATAAAGGATAAGAAGGACTGCAAAGAACTGCAAGATGACATTAACGCAATATATAGATAGAGCGAGCTTAATAAATTGTCGTTAAATTTGAACAAATGTGAAGTGATGACATACACTCGTTCGACTCAACCAAACATATATCCGTATACTTTAAATGGCAGCGTTATCGCACGTGTTAGCTCGGTAAGAGACTTGGGAGTACTGTTCGACCAAAAATTAACGTTCCGAGTGCATGCGATCGATGTTGCAAAGAGGGCGGCCCAAAAACTTGGATTCGTGCTCCGTAATTCTCAGCCGTTCACGCCCACGGCCTTGCGCGCTCTGTACTCTGCTCTGGTTCGGAGCGTACTAGAAACAAGTGTAGCAATTTGGACACCTCACGAGAGTTGCTACATACTAATGCTCGAAAAGGTCCAGAAAAGTTTTCTACGGCACCTATACAAAAGGCTGTTCCACTTTTATCCGTACTTGTACCCGACGCGTTTTCAACTGGGTATGCTTGGATATGAGTCGCTAGAAATCAGACGATACCTAGACGTGGCAAAGTTCGCTCTGGGCATCATTCACAACAAGGTAGACTGTTTAGACCTGGTGGATGGGGTGGTAAGACTTTACGCTCCCATCTCGCGCGGGCGACTGCGCTACGCGCCCCTGCTGGCGTCGCCGCCGGCGCGCAGCGGGCTGCTGCACCAGGCGCCCCTGCACACTGCACTCACACTGCTCAACTCTGTGCTCGAAGCGGCACCGCTTACAGACATTTTTGCAGCCACATGGCCGCGGGAGCGTAAGCTTATAAAAGAATGCAAAAAAGTATTTGAATCGGTGTATTAGGTAGCTTATGGTACTCATTTAATTCATTTATTAGGTTAATAATTAATATTAGGAAGAAATGTACGTATATTAAAATTGTAATATTTTGGCGTATGCTGTAATTGCAATTTCTTGTGAAATAAACAAATAAACAAATAGTAGATTGTTTGACAAGGGTCTAAAGTAGGCCATATTACCACGAGGTGGTTATTTTCCCGAACGAAGTGAGGGAAAATTGTTCGAGTGGTAATATGGCTTTTAGACCAGAGTAATGCATACTATTTTTCACTTCGATTGCGAGAAAATAAAAATACTTATTATTTACGCACAATAACTAAACTAAGTTGGAATTATGGTTTAACTTGACGGTCTTTTAATTTTTTTAACTTCTTAGACACAGATACAAAATAAAAACACTGCAAATAAATGCCAAAGACGACGGTATAATTAGCTCTTTAAACAGTTTAAACACACTTCAAAGCGCTTCCAAAAAAATAAACAAAACTACACTAAAAAACCTCATGGTTTGAGAAATAAATTGCGTTTCCTGATTAGTCGATTTTAACATTGCTGTATTCTGATTGGTTGATATTAAATACAATGTTTTTTTAAGGATTTAAACTATTTACACAGTATACGCACTAAAAAAGTATCTAATCGTTCCGATTAACTTCGATATGTGTTGTGATTGGTGGATTTAATATGGAGAAGTGTTCCGATTGGTCAATTTAAAATGTTTTGTAAATAATAAATATGTATACATACTAGCCCTAGAGGCTAAATGTACTACTTTAGTCCGCCTCGGTAAGCATAATATGACACACTTTTTGAGCATGAGAAGTGAAAAATTATTTGTTCCATGAGTTGTAGTGAAAATGGTGTTGGACCACTGGCATGATACCACGCATATGTCAAAATAAAAAAAAAAACAAATACTTAACGTAATGACTTCGTGTGTGACAATTAACTGTAAAAATAATTCTAAAAATAGTAAATAAAAGCCACGGAATTACATTCCATAGGTAAGTAAGTGCAAAATTTGGGCAATTGCCCCCCCCCTGAAACGCAAACCTCGTATACTACGGGGCCCATAGGTGCGGACCGCGAGGTGTTTTGTGAAGGAAAGTGCCCCCCCTGTACGAAATCCTGGATCCACGCCTGGTTACACTAATTTAAAATAATAGTGTTGGCGGTGCGCCGCCATTTTCCTTGACGCATAGATTAATGTCACAGAAGGAACACATATGTGCCTACTTGATTTACCGACATCACCGTTTAACACTACTCATGCAAAAATATTAACGAAAACATATTTTGGCTTGCTTCATTTATTTTGATAACTGTATGTATTGGTCACACCTCGGTTCGTTAACGACAATCGAAAAGAAAAACTTATACCTTTAAACGGCTGTAAAGATTATTACGGATTTTTTGATTAAGTAGGTGCATATTTATAAGAAAAAAAGTCTAGCAGTCTTAAAGGCTCACTCTGCCATTGGTATTGACTTAGAATTTTAGTCTTGAAGGTTCGTCATATATAGGTTAACGCGGGCTGTTTTCCGCAACTCGACGTCTGTATACTGCGGGTGGCCTATTCGTGCCAACCCAGTTCCTCCAGGAAGCCTAGCAGGCCCTTTACGTTGCCGACGACTTCCGGGAGTGCCCTCGGCGGACCAAGATGTTTCGCCCGGTATTCTACCACCCCCGGACATGTGATGATGACGTGGGCGGCTGTCTCGTCCTCCTCCATGCAGGCTCTGCAGAGGGGACTGTCTGTGACACCTAGAATGAAAAGGTGCTTGTTTAGAAGGGCATGACCAGTTAGTGCTCCGGTAATTAGTCTGAGCTGCGGCCTCTTGAGCTGTATTAGCTTCCGAGACAATCCGGGGTAGATCGTCGGGAGGGTCTCCTTGGCTTGCCTGCATGTACTTAGGTTAGTCCAATAACGTTGGTGCTCTACCTTGGTGTTGTGTAGCAGTGTTCTCCGCAGCCATGCAACAGTTAGAGGTAATATGGGCTCGGGACCTACCACTTTCGCCTCTGAGCCCCCTCTCGCTAAAACATCAGCTACGTCGTTGCCACGTGAGTTGCTGTGCCCTTTGATCCACTGCAGGGTTATGCTATTGGTGGTACATACCTCTGTTAGGATTTTGTGGCATTCGTATATGAGACCTGAGGTTATTTTGTGACTCTGCAGGGCTTGTAGAACCGATCGACTGTCGGAGAGTATTCGGATAGGGTATTCCGTTACCTTCCTAGAGGCGATTGCGTGAGCAGCCATTATTATGCCCATACATTCCGCCTGGAAAACCGTGTTGTGGGCTCCTAATGGTGTAGAGATATGTATGTTTAGGTCCTCTGAGAAAACTCCCGAGCCAGTGCCAGACCTTGTTTTGGACCCGTCTGTGAAGATCCTCAGCTCCCTGGGGTTGAGGCCCTCGTCTAAGTTTTCGTACAGCTGGATTTTGTACTTCTTTTAAAAAACGAACTGCCTAGGTATCGCATCAGTTGCCGCCTCTATGAGCGGTTCCATACTTACGGCCTCGATGAGGATTTCGGTGTGCGGTGTCCTAGGCGCCTTCCAGAGATTTAACTTATTTAGCCGTACCGCCGTAGCCATATAGCCTCTTGCTTAACAAAGAGGTGCAGTGGTGGTAGGCCTAACATAGCTTCCAGGGCTGCAGTTGGTGTGGTCCTCATGCAGCCCGTGGTTGCCATGTAGGCCAATCTCTGTAGTCGTTGTAGTTTAGCTTCGACCGTAGTTAGTTTGGTGCGTGGCCACCATACTATTGCGCCGAAGCATATGATTGGTCGGATTACTGCCTGGTATAGCCAAAGAGTGATCTCGGGGTTTAATCCCCACGTTTTACCTACCATTCTACGACATTGCCACAAAGCGACCGTCGCTTTTAAAATTTTGTTGTTGAGATGGGTGCTCCAGTTTAGTCTGCTGTCGAGTATTACCCCTAGATACTTTACCTCAGGTGACAGCTGGAGCTCTGTATTGAACAGTTTTGGGAGGCGGTAGTTTCCCAAAGACCGTTTGTTGGTGAACATTACCATATCTGTCTTCTTTGGGTTGACCGATAGTTCGTTGTCATAGCACCAGCGTTCCACTATCGCCAGCGCTGAGCGTGTAACATCGCATACCGTACCTGCGTGCATCCCGCTTGTCAGTATCACTATGTCATCTGCGTATCCGATTGTGTAATAGTGATTGTCGTTTAACTTGGTGATCAAGTCGTTCACCACCAGGTTCCATAGCAGAGGGGACAGGACGCCCCCTTCGTCGACGAAGGTTCGTCATGAAAGGCAGTTGTTGGCAGAATAAGAGTATCATTCTATATTCGTTTCTAAATAACCCTAAGTAAGGAGTAAAATGAATATTACATATAAAACAATCAGTTGCTCCTAAATTTATTTAATCACTTTTCCTCATAAAATGTGTTTAGGCAGAATATGAATTTGTCATAACAATGTCACGTCCATTTTGTTAAAGCTACTCTATGATTCAGTGACAGCTGTCAACCGCCAAACATGGGCCACAAATTTTGTTCTAGATAGGTCATCTAGTAGAATTTATAATACATCAATATTGCTAGGTTATGAAATAACTCTGGAAGTATTTTTTCTGCTTATTTTGTTAGAGTATAACCCATCCATAGTAAACATCATTGCTTTAGCACACTTTTATCATAATGTACTATTATATTGTTTTTTCAAATGTCTGTTCTGAAATTACACGGTTATTGAAATTTTACGTTATTAGATAAGCAGCGAAATGACTTCAAATCACTGATTAACAACAATGTTTGTATCGTTTTTCAAGTGATAAAAACAATTTACTAGGAAGCGCGCCTATACGCCTAGAGTCTAGACTGGCTGGTTACTCTCAGCGGCCAGCCCAGCCCGCCCACCGCGCTGCAGCCCTGCAGCAATGCTTTACCATCGGGTTTATTATTGCATACCCAATTTATGAATGAATTCATTGCTAAATTGGGTATGCAAATATGAACTCGATGGGACTTTTAATATGTACTGTGACTAAAATACGAAAATCTCATTTCGGCAATCGAATTCAACTTGGTGACCATGGAACGAAATCAAGTCGATAGAAATATTTATTTAATGACCAACGAATGATGAGTGATGGTTTTTGGACCAGGCCCCATAAAAAGTTGCTCGAAGTCTTTTACCAAAACGCAGAACATAATTCACGTATGTAGTGTGGGTTTATAATATAGTATGTGCTCTAATTGAAAATGTTTGCCGTAAAATTGAATGCAGGCGTTTTATATATTGCAACAAGTGTTCATTCTACGCAGACGAAGTCGCAGGCAGAAGCTAGTCTTTACATAATTCTTTCTACGTGTATCCTGTATCCTAATTTACCTCAACTTATTATTTAATAGCAAATTACAGTAGAAAGTGTAAAAAACATGACGTTTTATAGAAACACAGCAGTCGCCTTTGTCACTTTTGGCCACATCAAGCGCTGCGATCGTTTTCGCTTTTCCCGCTCAATCTCTGCACCCGGCCAATATCTGTAGATACCTTCTCTATGGAGGCAATCAAATCCTTTAAATGAGTGTAACCAGGAAAATGGTAACCTAAGTCATAGTTACCTATTTCTAAATTAAGATGATGACAATTTTATTCGAATGTACGATCTCTGCAAAAACTTTAGTAACTAGAATGATAAGATAAGGTGTTTGACTATGACTTAATGTACCTAAGTACCTATTTAAAATGTGATTTAGGTCTTGGGCGTGGTCAGAACAAGCTAAGAAAGATTACTCAGAAACTCGCAATAAGATACCAATATAACACCAATTAACTGGGGGGGGGGGAGATACTATTTCATATGCATATTCATTTAATCATGCCATCAAGTTACAACATATAATAAAATACATGTCACATGATAGGTACCCTGTAAGGGCATAGCAGAAAACTTAAAAAAATAAAAATTACAATATATACAAAAAAGGCATATTTACAAGATTACTTACATTAAATAGTTTCGTCACTAAAAAAGTCTTGTAAATTGTAGTAACGTTTTTCTATTAGCGTCTGTTTTAAGTCGTTCAAAAATGATTTTTGAACAACTTAAAACAGACATTTTTCACCTTTTAATTTGTTACTCAATTTATTATACATTTTTTAGAATTTCGGGGTATTTATTTTTAAAATATTTACTAAATAAAAAAAATCAAATACTTCAATGACCTATCGATTGATGTGCAAGCCAACAACCCCCCTCTAAAAATCTTTTTTTCAGCAAGTTTACTACAAACTAAGTAGCGGTATTCAAAATAGGTAAACCTTATGTTAAAATTTTATTAAGATACGTCTTTATAGTTTCCAACTAAAATAGCTGTGACATACGGACGGACGGACTGTCAGACATGACGAAACTATAAGGGTTCCGTTTTTGCCAGTTTTACTAGGTAACCCTAAAAATTCACGGATTATAAATTAATCTTTTTCTTTTTTTTAACACCATTTTCTTTAGGCCAAACCATATTAACCAACAAGATGACTATTTTGCTATTTGAACGCATAGCTTTGTGCGTTTATCCCCATTGAAATCATAGAAAATCATATTTTTCGTTTCTGAATGCCACAAATAGAGCAAGCTGGCGCATTCAATTTATTTTTGATATAATTTTGTGGAAGTTGGTATCTCCATTAGCAACTCCATTTTATAGGTATGCGGTATGACGCCCAAAATAACACGATTGTTCAAAAAACAATTTTCAAGCGTTCTCTGTTTTGTTATTTTTTTATACATTCACATTATTTATTTATTTAGCAACTAGATTTAAGTTAATAAAAGCGTGGGAGATGTTATTTCTAATGTCCATAGTTTGTACGAATCGAATCGGCTTTGGACAGTCGGCCTTTTGGCTATCTTGATGTTTGAATGTAGACCTAAAAAAAACCCATTAAAATCATTCAGCGTTCCAAAAGTTGAATGTCAGTGCGCTGACAGACGTTGCGGGGGCGGGGGGGATTCGCAGCGCGGGGGAGATTCGCGAAGAGGCTTCCGCGGGCGGGGTCAGCGACCTCGTCCCCTCCCACCCCGGCGCGGGCGCGCCAATGTCAGGGCCGGTGCAACCGCGGTCAGCTGACGTCTGGCGACGCGCGGGGGGGCGAGTCGGCGGGCTGAAGCTGCAGTCGAGCCTCGGCCTCCGCCCCGAGCGCACGCATCGCGTGGTTCCGACACATGTAGCCCCAAACTATAGGAGCGTCCCCGCGTGCTACCCAGGCGCCAGGGCTGTCCTCACGAGTCAGGTACCTGAAGTAGCGCGCGGAGCCTCTCTGTCAAACCACAAGGAATTTTTTCAAGATTCGGAAGCCACCGCCGCACGCCCATTGTACTTCATCAGGTGCTCTGGTGATGACCGTTCCAGGCGCTTGTTGGAGTACACTTACCGTGTCGGCGGTTCTCGGCAAGTGCAAAACACGTGTTAGTGCACCACGTGGACCAGGTGAGTGAACAAAGGAATGAATCACCGGTTGATGACTGCAACACCCCCTCTCTGCCACACCCTCCTAAATTCGCACACATGCAAGTCATCGAACTACCGAATCTGCACTAAAGCAGCTCAAACTGGTTATCGTGTATTTTTCGATCGGCCGCCGGCATTTTCCTGTGCCATTCTTGCTGTCATTTGTTCTGTGAACTCATTATTCTAGTGAGATTCTTGTTAGGAGCGGGTATTGAGTCCATTAAAAAGACATTACTAGACGTGAGAACGTGTCATAAAATCGTCTAGACAAAGAATTAAGAACAGCATGTAACTCGAGTGTCGCTGTCTCTAATAAGGAGACATTCGATTCGTATTACTTACGCGCTCTATTACATTTTCGGTTTGGTAGGCAAATTTCATGTGACGTCAGGCATCGCCGTTTTTCAAGCGTTGTCGAGGTGATTTCAAAACGCTTTCGAGAGCGATGCCGTCCACCGTTGCAAATTTAATTGCAGACTTTATACCCAGTAGATAAGGTTCCATTTACCTCTGCTTATCTGTGAAATATATCTTTGTCGAGACAGGCACCCAAGTAATAATGCAAACAGCCAATAAAAATACAAGTCTCGGGTGGATGATTCACTGGAATGCGTCTTAATTGTTACTGTGAAGGTAACGAAGCGTCAGTTTGATTTCAAGTTTCTAAATTAGTTAAAAAATATATTGACCACTTAAGCCAGATACTGTTACGGTACTTATTACGAAAAAAATAACATAAAATACTTAATAATGAATAAAATAAAACAACGATGGATGTTCATATTGTTATTTCATGTAGGTAATTATTTTCCAATGTTTAACCAGTAATTGAAATGGACACTGAACAGCACTGAGTGGAACGTGACTGACATGAATCATAAGTACACAAAGAGAATTTCAGGATTGATGCTGCGCCGCACTCTTTCTAAAGGGCAGCCGTAGAACGAGCCGACACACGTAACCTTTTTACATTGATTAACTGCTTCTATTCTGATCCGTACCAGCTTTTCCATCCACAACTTTAATAGGAAGAATAAAAGCAACGTTAGTCTGGCAAATCAATTTATGGGTGACCCTTGAGGTGAAACCAAATCGAGCGTGGACAGCCTCATCTCAATAACGTTTTTAACTTACAAATGAGACAACGATTGGCTTTAACCAAAACATTGATGTAGGTACTTAAATATAAAGCAGCTCTTACTTGGCTGGTACCATGCGTAAGAAAATATTGCCTATGTATTTTTTGTGCCTATGTTTATTTAAGTCTCCGTTCACGATATAAATGGTTTAATTTTCTAGAGAAAATAGAACAGGGTTTATACGGCCCTAAAGCAATGTAGATGGAGCTGATGTAGGTCTTGAGCTCATATGAGCCAATGTAGACTTATTTTGTGGTTTGAATCGACAAAGCATAAAAAAATCGAGTAAAGTCCTTATTTAATAGAACAGGACTCTGATTTCTTTCTTGAAGAAGTTAATCTAGTTCCATATTAACATCTTGTCAAACACCTACATACTACATAAGTATGTAGGTCATGTCATGAAAAACAAGAACGCTTTTTAATGATTCCAACACTAGCAAATATCTATTTACCGACACGAGTTCAAAATGAATGAGTAATTTTATGTAATACAAAAACTGAAATAGATATACAACCAATTAAACGAACCATAACTAAAATACTTAAATCTAAATAATTAACTCTAATTATGGTGCTGATTTTTCTAAATATTTAAAGCAGCAGGATTAATTAGGAAACTAATAAGTACTTATTTTTATTATATAAATAAATGTTCTGTACGTGTTTGCAATACTTTTTTTTTACAGTCGAATTAATCTGTAAAGCCAGGTACAAACCCAGTTAAATTACAAACTTAGTTCAGAAATTATTTTGAAATTTTTTTCAAAAACTATTCAACCTATCAAGTTCAAAATAATTTTCCTAGAAAGTTTTTAAAAAGTTCTACTTTTGAGATTTTTTTCATATTTTTGAAACTTATGGTTCAAAAGTTAGAGGGGGGGGACACATTTTTTTTACTTCTGGAGCGATTATTTCCGAAACTATTTACATTATCAAAACATGATTTGAGTAAACCCCTATTCATTTTAAAATACCTATCTAACAATATATCACACGTTAGGGTTGAAATGAAAAAAAAAATCATTCCCCACTTTACGTATAGGGGAGGTACCCTAATAAAACGTTTTTTTCCACTTTTTATTTTACTACTTTGTCGGCGTGATTGATATACATATTAGTACCAAATTTCAGCTTTCTAGTGCTAACGGTCACTGAGATTATCCGCGGACGGACGGACGGACGGACGGACGGGCAGACATGGCGAAACTATAAGGGTTCCTAGTTACGGAACCCTACAAATATTATAAATAACTATAAACTAGAGACTACCTACAAATAAAAAATGTCCTCCAAATCGCTGCCAATGGGCAGGGTACCCAGAAGGCTGGCCGCATTGCCACGTTGTATAGCGATGCTTAAACGTTGTGCAAAGTATTGGCCAGCCCTCTGGTCACCCGTCGTTTCCCTCGTAGATGCGGCGCGCGCTCGGCCCTCATGGCCCCAACGTTTCGACCCCAAACGCCTCAAATATATAACCACTACCGAGGGTGGCGTATTTGCGGCGTTTGAGGTCTTCTGCTGCGGATGCAGCATTGCCAGCATCTTTGCTGCTACCTGGAAGATGGGACGGGGCTAGAGTATCTACACACGTAGCGTCCCATACCAGAGGCCTTCCATTTGTTTATTTTTAGTAGACACACTACTATATGTGCTATAGATGTGCGAAGGGACGTACACATGTGCTTTATAGATTTTGAAAAAGCCTTCACGATAAATTATTCCAAATTCTAAAATCGATTGGCTGGGATGGGAAAGATTTAAAATTTATTGAAAACCTATATTATAACCAAAAAGCAAAGATAAGAGTAAACAAAAACATATCAAAGGAAGTAAAGACAGAAAAATGTGTAAGACAGGGCTGCATTCTCTCACCCTGTTTGTTTAACATTTATTCGGAAACTACATTCAAAATGGCACTCGAGGATCTTAACGTGGGCATTCGTGTGAATGGTAAGCCTATAAATAATATACGCTATGCCGATGATACTGTTCTTCTGGCTGAAAACCTCGAACACCTTCAAATTATGCTTGAAAAATTAAATGATGCACTTCAACAGTATGGTCTAAAAATCAACACTAAAAAGACAAAATACA
Source organism: Pammene aurita (assembly GCA_947086415.1). Lineage (NCBI taxonomy): Eukaryota > Metazoa > Arthropoda > Insecta > Lepidoptera > Tortricidae > Pammene > Pammene aurita. Next base: position 28,223,536 of record OX352290.1, on the reverse strand, counting down.
TGGTTGTTAGTAAAACTAGTACACAAACTCCCCCCTTAAGACTAGGTTCAAATAATTTGGAAAGAGTTAGTAAATACAAATACCTCGACTGCTGGTTTAATGAAACGTGGGACCCTGAACAGGAAATTAAAACTAGAATTGGTATTGCCAAGAGTGCCTTTCAAAATATGAAGAAACTGTTGACGAACAGGAAGATCAAATTGGACTTAAGATGGCGAATGGTGAAAAGCTATATTCTTCCAATCCTCATGTATGGATCCGAAAGCTGGACGCTAAGGAAAAATTTGATTAGTAAATTACAGGCTTTTGAAATGTGGCTCTATCGTAGAATGCTTAAGATAAAGTGGACGGACAAAGTTAGTAACGAAAAAGTTATGTTATTAATGAAAAAGAAGGTGGAAGTCGTAACGACTATTAAAGAAACGAAAGCAGCATATTTCGGACATATATATAGAAACTCAAAATAAGATTTGTTAAAACTAATAATTGAAGGGAAGATTGAGGGGAAACGAGGACGTGGTAGGAGGAGAATATCATGGACAAGGAATGTAAGAGACTGGTTGGACGTGGACAGTACAGAAAAACTAATTCGCATGACTTCAGATAGAATGGCATATAGGCATAAGATCGCCAACCTCCGGAGCGGAGAAGGCACTTAAAGAAGAAGAAGAAGAAGAACACTACTATATAAATTATAAACTTATATAGATGTCATATACAAAGGGAAAAGTGACCTAGGCCTCCGGTGCCCAGGGCTGGGATCGAACCAGCGTCTTCTGCATTCACGGCAGACGCCTTGACCACTTGGCCACCCGAGTCAATCTTTGTAAATGCTAAGGTGCATTTCAGCCAATCATCTAAGGTAGATAATAATCGCCCCATAGTGGTGACATGGCCATTAAAAAATAACAAAATGATTGTTTACAAATTGGTATTAACTCAGAAACTAGGAAAACTTCAAAAAAGTTTATATAACACTTTTGTCTTTAAATATGATCTAGAATATACTGTTAAAATATTTCCGTTTCCTCGCGGGCACTGTGTATAATAGCTCCTCATAGGACATACATGTATAAAATTGTATTAAACCTGTTATGCCCAATTGTCATCATACTTACATATATTCAGATTTTGTAACAAGATATTTATATGTAGGTCAGGTTTCAAACACATTGTACTGTCTGGTTTTTATTCCAGAGACAAAAATGAGAGTTTGTTTGCACAATTTATATTCAATCTATCCGGTGACTGAATCATCAGTCAGTTTGTACTAAAATTAAGTTATTGAGGTAGCCCGATATGTCATTTAATTCTCTGGGATAAAAAAACAGACTATATAGAGCGAATCTCTAAAAAGTTAATGACTAGTGTACAGTCAGCATCAAAAGTACCTACGCAATCGAAGACGTCAAAAGCTCTTCTAAAAAGCTTTTCCCTTTTAAAAAGGACTTTTGACGTCTTCTTTTGCGTAGTTACTTTTGATGCTGACAGTACCACCAGTTTATTTTTATAACTTTCTAAATGAGCAAAACATATAATAATTAAAAATATACGAAAAGGGATAACGCGAATCGAAGGATTTCTACAAAGACTAGAATGGGTAATGTTTTTTAAATACTGAATTTCACTAAGTACAGTGAAGTCAAAGGATATTGCCGATATTAATATGAAAGCTGAGCCAGTAGGTTGTAGTACAAAAACCGGCCAAGAGCGTATCGGGCCACGCTCAGTGTAGGGTTCCGTAGTTTTCCGTCCGTCACAGTAAGTGTTCCCACTTAAGAGTTAAAATAACACCGCCATGTAGGATATGATATGAGCGTTCCACGTCCAGCGACATCTATTGGCAAATTAAGTAAACTATTGCGCGCGAGCTTAAAGTATGGAAGATGATTTTTATGGGATAATTCTTTATTGCTTGAACCGATTTTCACCGTTTTTACTTTATTTGAAAGTACGTTATTTCATTGTGATTTTGTAGAAATTACAGGTACAATAAACAGCTGCTTATACGGTTAAATTACAAACTTAGTTCAGAAATTATTTTGTAATTATTTTTCAAAAAATTCAACCTATCAAGTTCAAAATAATTTTCCTAGAAAGTTTTTATAAAGTTCTACTTTTGAGATTTTATTCATATTTTTAAAACTTATGGTTCAAAAGTTAGAGGGGGGGGGACACATTTTTTTTTACTTCTTGAGCGATTATTTCCGAAAATATTTACATTATCAAAAAATGATTTTAGTAAACCCCTATTCATTTTTAAATACCTATCCAACAATATATCACACGTTAGGGTTGAAATGAAAAAATAAATAAATCACTCCCCACTTTACGTATAGGGGAGGTACCCTAATAAAACGTTTTTTTCCACTTTTTATTTTACCACTTTGTCGGCGTGATTGATATACATATTAGTACCAAATTTCAGCTTTCTAGTGCTAACGGTCACTGAGATTATCCGCGGACGGACGGACGGACGGGCAGACATGGCGAAACTATAAGGGTTCCTAGTTGACTACGGAACCCTATAAAGACAACCTAACTAATTTGAAGACAGTAATGTGGAGATCACGAATCACTAAGTTTTTTGGGAATATTTATTGGGAATATATAGATAATTGAGATTCATGATTTTTAGGTTATTTTTGAGATGTAGATGGTGACAACATATTTAATTTGAGATTTATCTTGGACGTTAACGCGGTTATCCACACTTCCATACTAATATTATAAATGGGAAAGTGTGTGTGTTTGTTTGTTTGTCCGTCTTTCACGGCAAAACGGGGCGACGAATTGACGTGATTTTTTAAGTGGAGATAGTTGAAGGGATGGAGAGTGACATAGGCTACTTTTTGTCTCTTTCTAACCCCCCACTTCCCTAAAATGGGGGGTGGAAATTTGTATGGAGCATTACGGGGGGCAAAGGGGAACCGTGTTATCCCGAATTTAACGCGAGCGAAGCCGCGGGCAAAAGCTAGTATGATATAAGTTTATGTGTGTATGGTTTTTTAGGGTTCCGTAGCCAAAATGGCAAAAACGGAACCCTTATAGTTTCGTCATGTCCGTCCGTCCGTCCGTCCGTATGTCACAGCAAACTATAAAACGTAGCTTAATAAAATTTAGACATGAGGTGTGTGGTTATGTCGTGAAATTGCAGAAAAAAATATTTTCAGGCGGGGCGGGGCGCTCCATACATGTAACTAAATTTAAAAAAAAATTACCAAATATCAATATGTTGTACATCAATCGATAGGTCATTAAAAATATCATTGAGGTTTCTTTGAACATTTTGTGATTAAGTGAATATTTTCAGAAATAATCGCTTCGAAAATAACGCCCCCCCCCCCCCCCCTGTAACTTTTGATCCGCAAGCCCAAAAAATATAATTTTTTTAGAATATGCGCGTTATCATATACTTTCTACGGAAATTGTTTTGAACGTTATCGGTAGATTCGTTTTTGAAATATTTCCAAAAAACTTCTTCCATAGGCATCAGATACGACATTTAAGCATTAGTTTGGTTCTTATTCTTATTCCATTGAAGCTACGGAACCCTCCATTATGCGTGGTTCGACACGCACTTGGCCGGTTTTTTGTTTTATAATAATATCACACGAGTGTTTTAATGCCTAAATTATGTACAGTTACATACATTACTTTATCTACACACATATTACTTATATTAACTCCTCAACGAGATCCATTAGAATGACCGCCATTGCACCTCCAGGGCCAACTACGTACTAGGTTTCAAATCATGACCATAGATTATATAATAGTCATGACCAACTAGATTGTCATAAGTACCAATACTTTAATTTACATTCAAATTTCGAACATCTTCAGGAATCGCCGAATGCGGAAGGAATCGGTATACCCTTCGAGCAACAACAACAATGTAAAGAAGGTACCTACAGTTTCAAACAAGATTTATTGAAAAAATATGGCTCCTGAAAATTTGTATCCGGCCAGTCTTATACCGTAATAAGACTGTCAAAGAAAGTACCGCACGAGTCGTTCTTGGAGTACTATTGTGGAGCCATTTTTTTGGGCTCCATCTTGTCTACACTCCTCCGTGAAAGAGATGAACTGTCATTGTCAGTGACATTAGTTAAAAGTCAAATTCCAGACCAGATTTTCATTTTCAATTATTAAGTATACTTTATTAATTATTCAATTCAATTATCAATAAGAATCTAGACACGCGGCAGCGTGTCAAGCCAAGTTCAAGCAAAGGAACTGGCTAGCCAGCGCCGAGTGTATATTACACGAACCACTTGGTGCCACTTTTGACCCTTCTATAACTCAAAACCTCTTTAACGTAAACACATAGAACTAGATTTCAAACGGTTATAAAGATATGAAGGTCAAAAAGTCGTAAATTTTAGCACTGACTGACTGACTGACATATAGTACCTAAATCTAACCGACTTCCAGATGACCTACAAGAATGGAATTTGGAATCCAGCTCGGTAATTGTGTGTAAGCGTAGGAAAAAATCTAAAAATAAAAAAAGTCAAAAAATAGGGGGGGTCCCCATACAATTTTTTTTAATTGTATCGATGGAACCGTTACAAGCAAATATTTGAAACTATCCCAATGAATATAAAAATAAAGTTAAGTCAATAAATAAGTGGTGTCCTCGTACAAAAAACTTGTAATACGCGCTAAACGACCGGCCAACGGTGTGTCGTCGGCGGCGTGCGGCACCACATAATTACACAGAACAGAAGTAAATCTACATGAAAGCGCTCCCGAGCCACACATAAAACATAGGCACCGCTTACGAATACCGATTTAGTTATTTATTGTTTTATTACATTTATGTTCATCCTGCTTCTTTCTCAACGATGAATTAAATGACTGTTATACTATAACCACAAACGTTCTTCGAGCCTAAACCAGCAACAGTATAAAAGTGAAGTACATACATGAGATGCAATGAATAAATAAATATACTTTATACATACAACCCGTTCGCTATAAGTTTGCCAGAAAAAACATTAAATCTCAATTCCTGCCTAGTTTTCTTTACAAAGAGTAATGATATTGACTGACTTGGCCAGTTTTTATCAGAATTAAAAAATATATATATGTTGAATAACTTTATAAAATGACTGATGTAATGACAACTGGCCAAGTCAAATCTAACCTACTTTAAGACCTCACATTTTTAAATAACAGCAATTGTTATAGGTATCCAATAAAGCAAAGAAATAGAGTTTAATACTTGTTCATAATGTTATTTTGTTCCTATAAATACATATTTGGATTTTGAATAGAACTTGGCACTCATTTAGATCTCCATTCTTTTTGCGGCGAAGGCGGCGAAGCCCACAGCCAAGCATAATTTTTGTATTGAACTTGGCTCTCCTTTTTTACATTTATGTTTTTGGTGGGATAAGATTTACAAAAACACAGATGAGCTAAAAAATATAAGAACATTTTATGGTGGTAATGTCAATCGTGTACAAATTTGTAAAAGTTTTACATCTAATTGGCCCAGAAATCGGCAATATCCTTTGTATCATATTTTACATTAACTATTTACTGAATAGGCCTTTATTTCCAAGATATCTTGGGGTAGTAATATCTTTTAAATAGGTAATCTAAAGTTTAACCTGTCTAAACAGTGATCTAGCAAATTTGCAGAGGCGTCAGTGTTAATACGGCGAGTTGAATAAAAGCGTAAGGCGGTTTGAAGCCAAAACGTCGTATCTACATACATGTTTTATTGTGACATACGGCTGTTCGGTTTAGCTAACAACTCGGGTCGGCGCGCGCGCAAGGACGAGGTCATGTCGGTGCTTGGGCCTCCCGTCCATTAGCAGCCGCGTCACGTCCGTCGTTGCCAAAATGTGCCAGGGCAAATTCAATCAAATTTGCCTAGTGCAACGTGGGGAAATATTAGTAGGCACCTAGCTAGGTTTTCACATTTTTCATGCCACGCTCTTCATTTTATTTAAAAGTATTAGCATTTTTTATGAAATATTTGCACGGTAACTACTTAAACTATTTAAGATATGTAAATATTAGAACTTAATTGGATAAATTTGACACGTAGAATCTGTGTAGTTCATTATGATCAATGTCCATCCGAACTTGTGTAGTATCAAGGTTAGGACTATTATAAAATGTCAAACCATAATACATAATAAAGAATCCCACCCAGCAAAAACAAACCTTAATTAAGTACCAGCATGCAGCAAAAGAGTATTGGAACCGTATTCAATGTCAATAATACGTTTGACGTAGGTATCTAACTTGATAACAATCTCTCCAATATCTAATTGGCATCAAACCAATATAAATGTCAATTATATTCTTCGAAACGACTTTCATGAGCCCGAAGTTTACTAGGTATGGAAACTGACATACTTATAGATTTTTTTAATACCTCGACCGTGGCAAATAAGCCTGTGGCCCGCCTGATTGAAAGCAGCTCCCGTAGACTATGGACGCCTGCAACTCCAGACGTGTCACATGCGCTACTAACTACCTTACACCGGCAAGAACACAACACTATGAATAGGGGGATATTTTTGTGAAAGGTACGAGACGACATAATAATTGTAAAGTTTCACAGTCCGGAAATATCTATGTACTTATATAGCACTATGAAGATGGCTACCATCTCTCTAGCATGTCGAAAGTCCACGTCTCCTCCTCTTTCTAGAGTAAAATTGGGCACCCGTTTTTGAAAAGGGCGAGGATCTATTACGATAACACTTCTAGGTCAATTATTTTATCTCTTATCCTTTATCAATCGGGAAAGATACTCAAGCGTAATCAGCTAACGTTAGCATAAAAAATCTGTTTAAAAAAATGAAGTTTTAGGTGGTTGTCTGCTGCTCTAGTGGCATTATATTATACGCGTATCACTCTTTATATAAAGAGTGTATGAACGTTTGTATTTTAAAGTAAATATACATTTTATTAAGCTTCCAGAAGCTTGAAACAAAATATGTATTTTTGATGTATAATCTATATGTAAATTCGACGTCAATTGAAAAATAAAATAAGATAAACAAATACGGTTGCATTTGTAGGCAAAAAAAGCATTTGACACATAACAAAATGTTATTAAAGAAATTCGTTTTCACTGAAATATAAATAATTAATGGATATTTTGACTAAAAATCAATATAAATAACAAGTTTATGTGTATAAGCTGACAATGAAACCATGGCTGATGAAGGTAAATGCGTTTGTTTATATTATTTTGCTTTTCTATTGACCCGGAATAGGCACATACGTGAAATATTATTAAGTATATTTAAAATGTAGGTCTTGTAATAAGTATAGTTATCTACAATATCTACTCGTATCTAAGCAAGTAGACAGCAAGCTGTAGTACGGCTAGCTACCGCTCAGGAATTAGAAAGCCATTAGCTTTAGAAAAAACGCCCGCATATGATTGGTCCATTTTATTAGAATCTATGCGCACGCTATCTTTGCGTTCCGATGCTCGTATGTACGTGAAAATAAATTTAGATTGCATGATGTTAGAGGAATGTTAAATAGTGCGTTTAGCGGATGTTACTGGGGAAATAAGTGTAAAGTTTGAAAATAATGAGTATCTAGTACTTACCAAAGCCGGTGTGGGCCTTAACGGGTTGCCGCTAGGGGATGCTGCAGGTAATATTTTTAGCGATAGCTTAAATTAGTACCGGTAGCATTCCCTAGTTATCGCCATATGATACATTTGATGATTTGCTAAATAACTACCTTATCTTAAACATAAAATAAATCAGAGCTTTCAATCATAACCCTTTTAAAAGTGACTGAAACTAAGTTACAAACAATTGTAGAAATATAGGTGAGTACTAATATTAAATATGAACTAAATTAAAAACTAAATAAGTAAATAAAAAATATATACCTACTTAAAAATTACTAAGCTAAGTCCCCCAGGTCTGTTCCCCGCGGAAGGGTGCCCATAAGGCTGGCTACCTCAGAGCTGGCTACATTCCCTCGTTGAATGGCGATGCCTATTCTTTGCCCGAGGAATGAGCCAGCCTTTAAGGTCACGGGTTGCCTCGAATAGTATTTTTTTAATGTTGTTAAAAAGCGAATGGGCATCCTGACTCCACGGCCCTAGAAGAGTCTCTACTGCAAACGCCGCAAATATGTGATTTCTCATTAGATCAGCATATTTGCGGCGCTTGAGGTGTATACCGAGTGTCCGGTAAATAATGGATAACCTTTTAACTACCGACAGGGCAGCTTAGGCTGGTCCATAAAATGTACTAATAGGTTTAATAAAAGTCCTCTGGTTTTCGAGATAATCGCAGTTCTCTTTTTTCTTCAGTATTGATAACTCATTATTTTCTAATGAATATTTATAGCAATATCTTTTTTTCAAGGGTGGTGATGGTAAGTGTTATATTTATGTGTGAACTCTGTATATGCGTGCACGCTATAAATATCGTGTACTGTTTATAAATATATATCCTACATAGTACAAAACCTACCTACCTGTTGCTATACCGACTTTCAGGTACCTAGTATGTACTTATTTTCTATGCTAGTAAGTTTTAAATAAATGTTTGTGACCTTCTTACTTATGAATTTATAATGGTCTTTCTTGAAAGGTTTTAAAGCATTACGAGTATTTCAGAGCAATTACTTTCATAACATCTATACACTGAATCAAAAGCATGTTTAGAAACTAAATATATTTATGAAGCATTAAATAAAAGCAAAGATTCGTTGAAAACCAGTCCTATACAAGGTGCAACAAAAATACTGGTGATCCATTAAGGGCATAATTTGTATTTTCGCTCCGACATAGAGTATGTTTTATATTGCTAGGGCTGCCCCGCCATGCAAAAAAACCGTAAGTACCTAGGTACATCAAATCAACCATATTGAATTTGGATTGGCAGAAGAATGCTTTTCAATCGATGTTACGGCCTTTATGCGTGGTGGGTCAGAATATTAGTAGGTACAAGCTTTTTTTAAGTAGGTCTATTTTTAATTTTTATACACATTGTGCGCTATGCTAAAGTATATTCTGTTCTTTATTAATCAATATTATTATAACATATCTCTTGAGATATATTGCAGAGCTCGCACCGCACCGATCACACCATGCACTTGCCGAGCCACTCCCGTGCAATTTATCTGTATAAATAATTTGTTATTAACTGCTGTTAAATATTTTATAGTTGAACTGACATACCTGTGCCATAGCAAAAAGGCAATTGATTAAGTGTTAAAAAGACATAGATATAACAAACTTAATCGATTGCCTTAATAAGATTCGCTTTGCTTAAAGCTCAAGTAAGCCTGCGCATACTCGTATGACCTAGATCAAGCAATATAATATGTATGTAGATGGCTGAGCTATGGCCAACATTCGTCCAGTCACGGACTCTAATTGTTGAGCCATTTACGGTTTAAGCTATTACCTTTTGTTTAATACTCACTCAATGAAAAGACCAATCTAAAGTGAATCCTAAACGGATTAACAATTGAAGTCCGTGACCCTCTATAAAAGTTTACGGTTTCACTTACGTATACGTCACTACACGCGACATGTTTCGTTTCGGAGAGATTTTATTTTATAGTGCTTTATTTTATAGTATGTCTCACAAAGGTTAACTTTTAATGCTTAGTTCCATAGTTTCACGAGCCTACTAAAATTACTAAAGACAACATATCATTTGCATGGCTTAATGTTTTTGTTCAGACAATCATCTTGATTATTGGCCAAAGTGTAAAATGGAAAGTTGAAAGAGGAATTAGAAATACTGCTAGGTGTACTCATCTACAAAATTGCATGGACACATTATAAATTAATTGTACATCCTCGACCCTGTTTATAATAATAGTTATTCAGATTTATGTCCAGTGGATGCCGGATAAATACAGCCAAGGGACTACGAGGACGACGACGCAGGATACATTCAATACGTACCTAATAGTACCTATGGGTGGTTACACAACTATTGTAAGTATGCTAACAATATATGACATTGTCATGGTATATTGTCGGTATTGAGTTATTGGTACCTCCTTATAGTTCAAAACATTCTCCTTCATATGCAAAAAGAACGAGATCGCTATGTTGAGTATTTTTATTTTTAATATTTTTTTGAAGTTTCAACATATCTTTGTACTGTTTTGAGATATTCGAGTTTAAAGTTTGAAAGCCTAAAAAACCTAGTTATAGGTTGAAGTTATGGAGATAGCGATTTTAAAATGTTCCACATACATTATATTACTCGACAAATCATATGTTGTCTCTAACATTTTGCATTTTATACAGGGTGCCATCTGAGACGTGATCAGTTATATGTTTTTCTAACTCCATAAACAACTAGCAGTTGAATGCCGCAACTTTTACTAAAATCAGACAAAAAATTTTCTTTTTTTTTTACATGTTTTTTAAAAGAAAAATAAATTTATTTTTCTTTTAAAAGTGATAATATTAGTGCAAAAAAAATATTAAATTACATTTTATCCGGAATAAATGACAAAATTGTTATTAACGACAGTTCCATTTCAAAGAGGTAATTCAATTTACTTATTTAAATATTCTAATAAGTAGTTTAAATATCCCGAAAACCCCGTCAAATGAAAAATAAATTACAAAAACATGTAAAAAAAAATGTCTGATTTTAGTAAAAGTTGGGGCATTCAACTGCTAGTTGTTTATGGAGTTAGAAAAACATATAACTGATCACGTCTCAGATGGCACCCTGTATAAATTAAATATTTATTTGCACCGGAAACTTTCCATATCATGTTAGTAAGTACAAATTTTATTATTAGACTTATCCTACGTTAGTACTATCATATACCTAAACAATTACAATAAAATTACACCTTTTAAACATGTAGGCTATTCCAGGCGTGCCAGAAAGCACCATCTTACCTGTTCGCGACTGTGACTAGGAGGCTGTTGGCGCAGCCGCGTACACGCCGCACCAGCGACGCCACCCGCTTGCGCATGATGGCGTGGAAGCCGTCAGCGCGCGCCTCTGCGAACATGCCTGACGCGCTGCAGTGGCGCGGCAGCCCCAATAATATCCTAAACGCGTTATTGTATTGGACGCGTAGGGCGCTGTATGCTTTCTGAGTAAAGTTGATCCATAGGCTGCAGGTGTAAAAAGACTGGCAGTACGCTTTAAAAAGAGTAATCTTTACATAATAGTAATCTTTATATAAATAATACAATAATAATGCACGTAGGGTGTAGAGTCAAGAATCAAAAAAAAAAATTTTATATAACTCAAAATCGACAGATTTTTAGTTGACTTATGTTGATTTCTGAATATGGTTTATAATAAAAATAATGAAACAACCATATCTCAAGGCATATTTTTTACACATAAAATATATAAAATCAACATTATAATTTTTAATTCTCATAGTTAACGTTAATTTGGGAACAAAACTAACGATCAAGTGTAATTAAACACAAAAGTAATGTAGTTTTCTATCAAAAAAGTGACTTCAAAGTTTAGTACTTTTAACATGATTTTTGTATGTAAAGTGATCTAGGGTACCACATTGTCGCTATTCATAAGTTTAGAGAAATAAGAATTCTACTTCCATTATTTAACATAGTGTCCGCACTATAAGTGCATATATAACTTATTTTATAAAAAACTAGTCTTTTCCCGCGGCTTCGCCCGCGTACTATAAGTACTCAAAAAGGATACGATACCCATGTTGATTTTCAGACTTTGTGACCACATTTGCCCCTTTTGGGGGTTGAATTTCAAAAAACCTGAAACACGTGTTTTACTCATTTATTGTTAGGAATACTCGTGTGAAGTTTCGAATAAAATAGTCTAACAAATCTTGATTCGCCATACAAACTTTGGCCCCCATGTTACCCCCTTAGGGGGTGAATTTTGAAAAATCCTTTCTTAGTGCATCCCTAGACCTTATAAGGAACCTACGTGCCAAATTTGGAATCTCTAGAACCAGCGGTTTGGGCTATGCGTTGATATGTCAGTCAGTCAGTCAGTCAGTCAATCAGTCGGTCAGTCAGTCCGTTTCTTCTTTTATATATTTAGATAACAGTATTTTCGTCAGCTTTACTAATTTAGATCATGTTTGTTAGTTTAACATTCCTTAGGGTCCTACATTGTCGCCTTATGACTTATGAGATCAAACGTATTATTAAGACTTATTATAATAAAATTATTACTTATAAAAGTAATAATTTGCATTTAACATCATTATGAAAACGATTTACACTACTCAACCTCGCACCTAGGGGTACGTAAGTGCTGACGCCAATGATATTTACTATGGATGGGTTATACTCTAAAGAAATGAGCATAAAAATACTTATTTCATAACCTAGTAACGATTCTCTTATGTTTATCTTTTTTGACAATCATTACATCTTTGTCACTCTCATTGTTAGAAAATTACAGTTTGTCTCTTTCTCACGCGGGTGGCGAGAGCTTATTGGCACGTCCGCATCTCACGCTGGCCGGTGCGCGACTAGCGATAATTGTTTGAATTCACTCATTTTAAGTGCTTCACTTTTGGAGCGTACATAACCCATCTGTCATTATTATATATCATAGGCTGACGCCAAGTCATTTAAATTCTTACGTCTGATTGAGAGATTGGTGACTTTGTACGAGTATTAACTGATTATATATACGGTTGTCCCTCAGAAGCTTGTTAAATATAAGTCAACTGTATTTTCTATTAAAAAGTTTTGATTTGTCACTAACTTATATCCCTCCCCTTATTTATATTTAAGTTTTTGTTATGTAATTAATCAGTATTCAAAGCATTTAGTTAATAATAAGTTAACGCATTTTATATCTGCAATTATTACATGTTATGTTTTCTAAATTATATTTTTTATTTTCAAAGCAAATAAGTTTAATGAGTTTACTTCAAGCTTATGAGCGATAATGTGGTACCCTAGTCGGTAAACTTTGACTGTGTTTTTTTCCTACTTTTAGTTGAAACGTTTAACTTTTTATCAATACACCGTATTATTTTAAGTATGTAGAAGCTATTTTTAATCAAAACCAATTCTCGCTATTTTCGAGTTGATTAACAAAATCAGTGATATCTGGCAATCCATAAGCGACAAAGTGGTACCCTAACCATGATAATGTCACATATTATGTGTTTCAGCCAAATCTCATGCGATTCGCAAACTCATATAAACAATAGCTTCGGCGATTATTAACCCCTAGGTCTCGGTGTCAGGCTAAGGTCGGACGGTAGGCTGGCGACTGCGATATAATCATTATTTTTTCTAGAGATACGTGGTAATAATACTTTATTAATTTTTTTACAATAAATACGATTACTATTTATTTACTCAGTAAGCACAACTAGTAAATTTATCTAGCTATACGGGAGGGCAATAAGAAGGTTACATGGTACAATTTTGCATAGACCAAAAAAAAACTATATCTAAATATTTTTTTATGAACGAGTCGAGTTAAAAGTGTTAGGTGTGTTAAGGTACAATGCTAGATGTGAAAAATGGAATAAATCAAATATCTGTTTAGTTTAGGCGATAACTCTCATTTGTGAAACATCAGTTTTCGTTTATTAAATTAGTTTCGCGCTTTTATTAAAAATAATAAAAACAGATGTCATCAAACAGACACATACAAACCAAACAAACAGTATCTAGATGACATTCATGAATTTCACGATGCATGTATGATGTGGCTTGTTCATTTTGCCCTTCAGCGTATGTAACTTAGATATTCTTAGATAGGTAGGTACTATAAGGACGCCTGTAGTCTATTAGATCTTGGTACAGTTATACCTATTTATGTTAAAGCAATAAGCTATTGATTCAATTTTTATAATTAGGTAGGTACTTTTTAGGTACCTATTCATATACGCAATTAGACCCCTCTTATATAACTTTTGTAATCTCAGCCATCCTTAAATTGGTACGCTTATTAGGTTTCAGTAATTTACCTGTAATTTCACCTATCAGCTAGTAGGTTTACGTACCTACAGTAACATTAAAGCTTATATACAGGATGGGGTTGGCAACTGGTATACAACTTTTTTGCCGTCATTTTAAACCAGCGCTGAATTTTATAGTCAAAGGATATCTACCTATTCATTCTTTGGTTTAGAGACGGCCAATTTATTATGGCGCAAATGTAGCTAGAACATTGTCTTTTAAATGTTCGATAAAACACTTGATATTTTTTTCTTTTTTAGGGTTCCGTACCTCAAAAGGAAAAAACGGAACCCTTATAGGATCACTTTGTTGTCCGTCTGTCTGTATGTCTGTCTGTCTGTCTGTCTGTCTGTCTGTCTGTCTGTCTGTCAAGACCATTTTTCTCAGGAACGCGTGGAGGTATCAAGCTGAAATTTATACCAAATACTCAGGTCTATTGTCCCTTGGAGCTGTGAAAAAATCAAACTTAAAAGCCAACGCAATCAAAAGATACAGTCGTTTATGCTGCAAATTTTAGTTTTTCGGCACTCGCAAAACCTACGGGGTACTTCCCGTTAACTTAGAAACTTGAAATTTGGCACGAAGTAACGTCATATAGCATAGACAATGGAAAAATTACAAAAAGTAGACATTTTTAATAAAATCATACATAAAAACGTTTTTTTTAATTTTAAACTTACATTTTTTTTCTCGTAAACGCGTGGAGATATTAAATTGAAATTCATGTCAAATACTCAGGGCTATAGGACCTTTCAGATGTAGCAAAACCAAACTTTTATGTCAACGCAATCAAAAGAAATAGCAATTTAAGTCGCATATTTTGAAACTGAGTACTCGCAAGAAACTCAAAACCTACAGGGTACTTCCCGTAAACTCAGAAACTTGAAACTTGGCACAAAGAAACTTCATATAGTACAGACAAAGGAAAAAGTACGAAAAGTAGACATTTTTAGTAAAATCATACAATAAATATTTTTTTAAATTTTAAACTTACTACCTTTTTCCTCGTAAACGCGTAGAGGTATTAAATTAAAATTCATATCAAATACTCAAGTCTATTGCCCCTTCGAGCTGTGAAAAAATCAAACTTAAAAGCCAACGCAATCAAAAGATACAGTCGTTTATGCTGCAAATTTTAGTTTTTCGGCACTCGCAAAACCTACGTTGTGCTTCCCGTGAACTCAGAAACTTGAAATTTGGCACGAAGCAACGTAATATAGCATAAACAATGGAAAAATTACAAAAAGTAGACATTTTCAATAAAATCATACAAAAGAACATTTTTTTAAATTTTAAACTTACATTTTTTTTCTCGTAAACGCGTGGAGATATTAAATTGTAATTCATGTCAAATACTCAGGGCTATAGGACCTTTCAGATGTAGCAAAACCAAACTTTTATGTCAACGTGATCAAAAGAAATAGCAATTTAAGTCGCATATTTTGAAACTGAGTACTCACAAGAAACTCAAAACCTAAAGGGTACTTCCCGTAAACTCAGAAACTTGAAACTTGGCACGAAGAAACTTCATATAGCACAGACAAAGGAAAAATTACAAAAAGTAGACTCAAACTCAAACATTTATTCAGTAAGTAGGCCACAAGGGCACTTTTACACGTCAAAGTAAAAGAGAGAGAAAAAAAATCAAACTACACCGGTTCTAACCCTACACCTCTGACCCGAGAAGAATTATGTCCGGCAAGAAACTCGGCGGGACTTATTTTTTCAAAACAACAGTACATCAAAACTAAACAATACATATAGTGCGTTGTTCTATAAGAAAACATATCAAACCAAGGTTAGATTAACCAACAATAGGTTATAGTTTAAGAAAAATACCAAAGAAAAAAGATGAGTCCAAATCTGACTATTGAAAATAAATTACATACAAGTTTGATATACTTTCTTACCTGAACTGTGTCTTCTACATAAATTTCCAAATTATAATAATCCATCATCAACAGTTAGAAACAAACTTTGAATTTAAATAATATAAAAAAAAGTACTTAAGTGATTCTAGTATACAATAAACATACTATTTCTAAATTATACTTAGAGATGTATAAGGTCTCCAAGTGTCTTGAATAAAAAAATATGGATAATCAAGCACCGAATGTTGTGTCTAAAGCCAATTAAACTAAAATTAAATATGATTAATAAAAAGTTACGTAAATGTGTTGCCCCAGTTAGCCTAAACAGACCGGTCTCCACAAACAGCACCCGTTCACGAGTATGACGCATATCTCAGCCATCGCCTCCCTCAACCTTTCTTCGGGAAAGTGGCGACCCGATCAACGACGCCACCATAAGCAGAGCCTTTTAAGCGAGCATGACATGTTCAAGCTGGCGGGCTTTATTAATTAATAAAAACTAGCCATGTTTAGTCTGGAGAGAAACAATATTCTGTGCTCGTATTTTACATGCGTGAACTAAATTACAATATAAAAGTGACATAGAGATGTACATGTCTCTAAGCGTCAGGATCATTAAATATATATCTATACATATAAATATTTGCGAATGCAAGACTTAGAGATGTATAACGTCTCTAAGTGTCCAAATACTAAATAAAAACAAAATAAAATAAAAATGAAAAACAGGTAATACTGGACACTAGTAAAGCTGCTTCATAGAGTAATGTACCTAATAATTTCTCAATTTGTATTGTACTAACTATATCAAGCTACAGGCTTAAAGGCATCGTTATCCTCAATGAATTCCTTTAAAGTATAGTACTCTCTCCTCAACAAATAGCGCTTAACATAAGACTTGAATTTATTTAGTGGCAAATTCACTACATCAGCGGGGACTTTGTTATAAAAACGTGTACAGTTCCCAGCAAAAGACGTACGAAACTTACCGAGGCGGTGGCCAGGCTCAGCAATCTTATCTTTATTTCTAGTGTTATAGTTATGGATATCACTGTTGAGCTTGAATTTATGGATGTTTTTCCGCACATACATAATGTTTTCAAGTACGTATTGAGATGCTACGGTAAGAATATTTGCCTCTTCAAATTTTCCTCTTACGGATGCTCGACCGCGCATTTTATAAATGCCACGTACAGCTCGTTTTTGTAGCACAAATATGGTCCCAATATCAGCTGCTTTACCCCACAACAGAATTCCATACGACATAACACTGTGAAAGTAACTGAAGTATACCAGCCTGGCAGTTTCACTGTTTGTTAGATGGCTGATTCGCCTCACGGCATAGGCTGCAGAGCTAAGTTTCCCAGCTAGGGTAGCTATATGTGGATGCCATTGTAATTTCGAGTCTAAAGTGACTCCTAAGAAAACAGTTTGATTTTCGAATTCCATTATTTCATCATTTATTATAATCTTGCTGCTGTTAATCTGCTTGACGTTGGGAAGTGTAAATTTGATGCACTTCGTTTTCTTGGCGTTCAAAAGTAGGTTATTAGCCGTAAACCAATTTACTACTTTGGAGAGTGTACTGTTAATACTATCGAAGCTGTTTTCTTTTCTGTCCACTTTAAATATCAGAGATGTGTCATCAGCAAATAACACTATAT
This sequence comes from Pammene aurita, assembly GCA_947086415.1. Lineage (NCBI taxonomy): Eukaryota > Metazoa > Arthropoda > Insecta > Lepidoptera > Tortricidae > Pammene > Pammene aurita. The sequence goes on along the minus strand of OX352290.1, from coordinate 28,206,080 downwards.
CATGTTTATCTTGCACAATTTTAGGTAGGTCATTAATGTACACCAAAAACAGGAAAGGACCAAGTATTGAGCCTTGAGGCACTCCGAGTGCCACAGGGGACCCAGAAGATTGAGTTCCATTAATAACCACTCGTTGTGTTCTATCCGATAGGTATGATGAGACGAGGTTAAGGGCACCAGCTTTGATCCCGTAATGGCTTAGTTTTCTCTTTAGATTTTCGTGATCAACGCAATCAAATGCCTTCGATAGGTCACAGAATATTCCAACAGCATCTTGTTTTTTTTCCCAAGCGGCAAAGATGTGCTTAAGAAGAACAGCACCTGCGTCAGTAGTCGAGCGACCTCTGGTAAAACCAAATTGATTTCTGGCGAACAATTCGTTTCGGTTAAAATGTGACACAAGTTGATTTAGAATTAGTTTCTCGAAAACTTTGCTCAGTGCCGGCAGTATTGAAATTGGTCTGAAATTGCTTGGTTCTGTTCTCGATCCTGATTTGAACAAGGGGATGACTTTGCTGTGCTTCATTATGTCTGGAAATATTCCTGTATCAATACATTTGTTAAATATATCAGCTAAATGTGGTGCAATCGATTCAACAATGGAATGTAGAACTTTAACAGATAGGCCCCAAAGATCTTCAGTTTTCTTTAAATTTAGGGATTTAAATGTTTTAATAACTAAGTTCGGAGTAACATATGAAAATTTAAAGAAATCTGTACACTCTGCTATATTTGTTTTCAGTATTGCCTCAGCGACGTCAGGCGATGAATGAAGAGACTTTGTTGTTTCTACCGGTATATTAGAGAAGAACTGCTCAAAATGATCCGCAACTTCAAGGTCCGAACTCACTAAATTATTATTAATACGTAGGTTGTAGTGCGGATCTTTGATTTTACGTTTCCCAGTTTCATCGTTGATTACTTGCCAAACAGTTTTTACTTTATCCTTGGAATTTTGGATCTTTCTGGACTGGATATCATACAAAAAATATTTTTTTAAATTTTAAACTTACTACCTTTTTCCTCGTAAACGCGTGGAGGTATTACATTGAAATTCATGTCAAATACTCAGGGCTATAGGACCTTTCAGATGTAGCAAAACCAAACTTTTATGTCAACGCAATCAAACGAAATAGCAATTTAAGTTGCATATTTTGAAACTGAGTACTCGCAAGAAACTCAAAACCTAAAGGGTACTTCCCATAAACTCAGAAACTTGAAACATGGCACGAAGAAACTTCATATAGCACAGACAAAGGAAAAATTACGAAAAGTAGACATTTTTAGTAAAATCATACAAAAAATAGTTTTTTAAATTTTAAACTTACTACCTTTTCCTCGTAAACGCGTAGAGGTATTAAATTGAAATTAATATCAAATACTCAGGACTATAATACCTTTAAGCTGTAACAAAATCAATTTTCTATGTCAATGCAATGGGTGAACTTTTACTTATATACCTACAGGTTTGTACGGAACCCTCGGTGCGCGAGTCCGACTCGCACTTGGCCGGCTTTTTTTTCTTTCATCCAGTTAAAAAAAATCGAAATGAAGTGTACTTGTATCTACATAACTAAATACTTTTTATTTTCCCAGCCTGTATAATTATTATGACTATATAACGTCTCGCAGGCATCTTAGGTTGGCAACAGCTCGACGTCGCTCTGGCGCGGGAGGGGGTCGCAAGGGCCCGGTAAGGGGCAGGGTGGCTAGGGGGCTGGTTTACCCGACCTTACACAACCTTGTTGGCAAGGTCAGTTACAGACTTAGACGTGTCTTCAGCTTTTCGTGTCAGTGTCTCAACGCGGCTGGGCTTGTTATTTGAAAAATATTATTTTATAATTATAATATATTTTCGATTTGAAACATTTTCTAATATTGCATAAATAGGTGTATTAAAGATGCAGAAAGTAACGTCTCGCGTTAGGATTTCAGGCCCCTGTTTTACCATGCTATACTATAAAACAAATTTTACTTTTTTAAATTTTATCAAGCCAAGTCGCTTCTTGTGGCATATTTAAATAAAAACTGGCCAAGTGCGAGTCGGACTCGCGCACCGAGGGTTCCGTACAAACCTATAAGAAGCAAAAGTTGTAGTATGTTTATTACTAATTTCAATTTAATACCTCTACGCGTTTACGAGAAAAAAGGTAGTAAGTTTAAAATTAAAAAAAAAAAATTGTATGATTTTACTAAAAATGTCTACTTTTCGTAATTTTTCCTTTGTCTGTGCTATATAATGTTTCTTCGTGCCAAGTTTCAAGTTTCTGAGTTTACGGGAAGTACCCTTTAGGTTTTGAGTTTCTTGCGAGTACTTAATTTCAAAATATGCGACTTAAATTGCTATTTCTTTTGATTGCGTTGACATAAAAGTTTGGCTTTGCTACATCTGAAAGGTCCTATAACCCTGAGTATTTGACATGAATTTCAATGTAATACCTCCACGCGTTTACGAGGAAAAAGGTAGTAAGTTTAAAATTTAAAAAAATATTTTTTTGTATGATTTTACTAAAAATGTCTACTTTTTGTAATTTTTCCATTGTTTATGCTATATGACGTTGCTTCGTGGCAAATTTCAAGTTTCTGAGTTCACGGGAAGTACCCCGTAGGTTTTGCGAGTGCCAAAAACTCTAAAATTTGCAGCATAAACGACTGTATCTTTTGATTGCGTTGGCTTTTAAGTTTGATTTTTTTACAGCTTCAAAGGAATTGTCCTTGACTTGAGTATTTGATATAAATTTCAGCTTGATACATCCACGCGTTCCTGAGAAAAATGGTCTTGACAGACAGACAGACGGACAACAAAGTGATCCTATAAGGGTTCCGTTTTTTCCTTTCGAGGTACGGAACCCTAAAAACCGCCCAAGTGCGTATCGGACCACGCATAATAGAGGGTTCCGTACCTTCAATGGAATAAGAACCAAACTAATATCAAAAGGTCGTATCTGGTGCCTATAGAAGTTTTTTGAAGATGATTTTGAACTCAAAAATGGCTGAACCGATAATGTTGAAAACAATTTTCGTTGAAAATATGTGAAAAGGCGCATCTTTCAATTTTTTTCATATTTTTTGGACTTACGGTTCAAAAGTTACAGGGGGGAAACAATTTTTCTGCCTTTCGAAGCGATTAGGTATTTCTGAAAATATTCACTTAATCATGTTATTTTTAAAGACCGATCGATTGAAGTACTTCTTCTTCTTCTTCTTTACATTTAAGAGCTGTGCTCTTGTCGGTGGAGCAATCTGCAACTCGTCCGGTCCTCTGCCAACTCTTTAACCTTCTGGTATGACACGACCTGAACCTTTTCTTTTATTTGGTTGAAATAATTTATTCTCGGTCTTCCTCTTCTTCTCTTTCCCTCTATTTTTCCTTCTATGATGTTCATAAGGAACAGGTCGTGTCGTAGCAGATGTCCTATTAATACTCCTCTTCTGTTTTCTATTGTCTCTATTATATTTATTTTTTCTTTAACTCTTTCCATAACCCTAACATTTGATATTTTTTCTGTCCAACTAATCCTTTCCATTCTCCGCCAACACCACATTTCGAATCTTTCCAATCTTTCTCTATCTCTTGGTGTCAGTGTCCACGTTTCGCAGGCGTACAAAGCGATGCTCCAGATGTAGGATTTAATAAAATGTTTTTTAGTATTCGTAGCAATTTTCGATTTAAAAATATGCTTTTTATTGTTGAAGGCCTGTTTGGCTATTGCGATTCGAGTAATGATGTCTCGACTACACCTTGATTTATTATTAATGATACTCCCGAGATATTTAAAGTTATCGACTTGTTCCAAAATAGTGTTATTCATTGGTCTATTTCTCGTATCTAATTTTGATGCTGTTAAGATTTTTGTTTTGTTGCTATTATTTTTTAAATCTGATTTCTGAAAAATTGAGTTCATATTGTTAAGTAATAATTCTAGTTGTTCACTGTCTTCTGCGAATGCTGCTATATCATCAGCATAACGTACAAAATGTATCTTGTTCCCATTGAATTTGACTCCTCCCTGGTCCTTCTCTATTATTTTGATAATGGAGTTTTCCATGAAGGCGTTAAAAAATAACGGTGAAAGTGGACACCCCTATCTTACTCCTTGTTTGATCCTAATGCTTTCCTTTTCTTTCCCTATCTGAATTAAAGTTTCCTGATCTCTATATAGCTCGTATATTACTCTTCTATCTCTATAATCGACTCCTATTTCTTTTAGCGTTTTCATCATAAGTTTCCAGTTTACTTTATCGAAGGCCTTTTCCAAATCTATGAAGGCAACGTGCCTATTCAAACCCAAATCCATCCGTTGATCTATGATCATGCGCAGTGCTAAAATAGCTTCCCTTGTTCCTTTGTTTTTTCTAAACCCGTATTGATCTGGTCCTAATCGACGTTCAATCTTTGCTTTTAACCTGTTTTGGATTATTGTGAGTAGTATTTTAGAAGCGTGAGATATCAAACTTAACGTCCTGTGCTCCTCGCAACGTAATGTGTTTAGCTTTTTTGGCAATGTAACCGTTCTGCTTACTTGAAAATCTCTCGGGATTACTCCCGTCTTGTATGTACTTTTTATTATGTCATAAAGTTCGTTTCTTAAAATATCACATTCTGCGTATTTTATTAATTCTATGTATAAACCGTCATTACCTTGCTTGCTTGCTTTTCCACTTTTTATGCTTCTAATTGCCAAGTCAAATTCTTGTACAACACGTTGTTATTTGGTTTATTTTATTTTATTTAGTTACATGTATGGAGCGCCCCCAAATTTTTTTTTTTGTAATTTAACTACATAACCAAATAGCGGCATACAAATTACACCTTATGATTTTTTATTAAGATACGTCTTATAGTCTCCGAGTAAAATGGCTGTGACATACGGACGGACGGACAGACAGACGGACATGACGAAACTATAAGGGTTCCGTTTTTGCCATTTTGGCTACGGAACCCTAAAAATGATTTTAGACTGAATTTCGTGTTTCCAGAATAATACTTATTGCAAAGTTGACCGACTCCGGTCAAATGTACAAATCACATTATTCGTTTATTACGTCTCGAGATCGGTAAGGTGACCCAGAGGATCGATACCGCGACTAGCAACATTCGTAGACTTCGCTTCTAACGAATCACGAAAATGGGACGGGACAGCTGTCTAGTCTTTAAATAATTCCCTAGGGCACAACGCCTACAACTATTCGTTATGTTATAACTAGTTTCTACCTCTAAGGAAAATCGGGATGCTTATGGCCGAGCAATGGCGAAGGTAGGGTGCATTGGGATAATTCCGATAGGGAAAAAGTGGCGGATAATTCCGAAAGTTGACTCTAATTACAATGGGATATGAGCGATAGTTGAATGATTTTCGGAATTATACACTTTGCGAAATACCCCAATGTTGGGCAAGCTTGGGCAAAAATTCTTTCGAAAGTCCGTCGTGCGTCTGTCCGGCTGTTCTCCTCGACATATCGCATTTCTCAACCGATTTCCCTGAGATTGTGTGAGGTTCTATTAAAAAAAAAATAAGTATAGTTAATTTTTTTGTAAAATGTTCAAAATTATGGAAAATTTCATAAAGGACTGTGAGTTTTCTTTCGCTAAGACATTGTATATACATCAAAATGATGGAGCTATAGGTATCTATTCAGTTTTAGCTATGCTCGCGAGGCCTATCTATAGTCTAGACTAGTTTATTAGGTAAGTTTATTTTCTTGGTGTTAACACAAATATTAATAGGATATTTGCTACAAGTTCTACAAGAGTCTGTCCGGAAAGAGAAGTGTCGTAGAATGTATTATTTCCCACATAAACTAGGACACTTCTCTTTCCGGACAAACTCTACTAGGTAACTACGTACATATTAAGGGCCGCCGGACACTTGATCTGGAATCAGATTTGTATTTATAGTCTGGCAAACCATTTCTGTCAGTAGAAACGCGCGGCAAATTCAAAATACGTACATGTGGCAACCCTTTGTAATGAGACACATTATGTGTCATGTTTCATGACGAACATTTAAATTCACATTGAATTTGTTTCTAGTGCATTTCACTCTCTCATCGTAAGCGCGAGTGAGATAGAACTCCTGCAACGTTCCCAATCAAATTTAAATTCATTTTTAAGCCATATGTCAATTGCCTCAACCAGATTATCTGTTGCAGTTGATGACATATCAGACGAAGTATATTCGTCGCCTTTTTACACACCGTAAATGTCACCTAATGAAAGGGGCGGAAATACCACCTAAAATTTAAAAACATAAAATTTGATGATCATTGCTGCTTTTTTTCAGTGATTCTTAGTGTTGTCATACTTTTGTTCGCTGTACATTGCTACTGCGTTCGTTGGCTGGCCAGACTATAGTAAGTATACAGATGAAAAATTCAGCATTGACTAAAATTGTATAGGCTTCATACAGAAAAAAAAAACAAAGACAATGTTCAGCACATTGCTGAATTTTTCAGTAGCCAGGATGCGTGTTGAAACAGGTCAACCGTAGTACCTATTTCATTTAAAATAAATCTTCATTTCAGGATATTTATAAAGTTATGGGTTATCCCTTAACTTATTAAAGACTAAACGTTGACCGACCTCGCATTGATTCTTCAGCCCAAAAAACCTTTACTGTGTGATAAAATGTCAGGAGTATATAAAAAATTGGTATATTAAAAAAATAAAATAAAAACTTTGTTTTTATTAGGTTTGTTTACCTATTCTCTTATATTGTTTATACTAGCTTGTTCCCGCGGCTTCGCCCGCGTACTAAAAGTACTAAAAAAGGAGGTTCTCAGTTAGACTCGTATGCTTGTATGTAGGAATGTATGTTTGTCCGCGATCATCTTGCGTATCGCTGAACCGATTTAGAAGCGGTTTTCGGAAAAGTATTCGTTACATTCTGGAGATTTCGGTATACCACGTTTTGAAGACGGCGGTTCCCTCATTTTTTATTTTAAAGAAATTATTGCAATAATTGTTACGCCATCAACGGCTTACTACAGAGAGATTATGATTAATACAGATTTCTACTCTTGAATAGAAGCTTTTCCCCGCGACTTCATTTGCGTGGAATTAGTAATCCACCCTCCTCTTTACCCGCTTAAGGAATGACTTCTGGGATAACAACTATTATATATCCTTCCCCAGAACGCAAAATATCTCCATGCCAAATCATCTAAATAGGTTCAACGGTTATTAATTTCCCATACAAACTTTCAACCCCCGTTTCACCCCCTAGAGGGTTGATTTTCGAGATAAAAACTATCCTATATTATTTACCGCGACTCAATCTATATAATATGTACCAAGTTTCATTTCAATCGTCTGTTCAGCGGTTAATAATTCGCCATACAAACTACCAACATGTTTTCTACCCCTCTAAGATTGATTTTCGGCTTAAAAAATATTCTATATTGTTTCCTGGGACTCAAACTATATCCACAACAAAATTATCTAAATCGGTTCGCGGTAAAAAAATCTCCATACAAACCTCCAACCCCCATTTCACCCCCTTAAAGATCGATTTTCGAGATAAAAACTGTCCCATGTCGTTTCCCGGTACACAAACTATCTCTATACCAAGTTTCATCTATGTTCAACGTTTAAAAATTCCCCATACAAACTATCAACCCCCATTTCACCCCCTTAACTGTTGATTTCGTAATCAGCGACCCGATAAACCATAGAAACAATACCCATGTTGATATTTAAATTTTGTCACCACATTTCCCCCTTATGGGTTGAATTCTCAAAAAAGCTGAAACACTTGTTTTCTCATTTATCGTTAGGAATACTCCTGTAAAGTTTCGAATAAAATAGTTGAACTAATCTCGTTTCCCATACAAACTTTGAACCCCATTTCCCCCCTTAGGAGGTAAATTTAAAAAAAATATTTCTTAGTGCATCCCTATGCCTTATAAGGAGCCTACGTACCACATTTAGAATCTCTAGAACCAGCGGTTTGGGCTGTGCGTTGATATGTCAGTCAGCTTCTTCTTTTATATATTTAGAAGAAGATTGCAATTTGGCACAAATACTTTCAAGAATTTTCATGTCCACAATATTAAATTTCAAAATCGATGCCATTTTCTTAATTAACGTCCCAAAAAATCACAAAAACGACACCCATATGGATATTTAGACATTTCAACCCCATTGTATCCTAACAGGGGAGATGGTATTTCACGTCCGCCACGTCGGATTTTAAAATCGTTGTTGTTTTCGTAATCAACGACTCGATAAACCATATAAACAATACCCATGTTGATTTTCAGACTTTTTGACCACATTTCCCCCTTTTAGGGGTTGAATTCTCAAAAAACCTGCAACACGTATTTACTCATTTATTGTTAGGAATACTTCTGTGAAGTTTCGAATAAAATAGACTAACTAATCTTGTTTCCCCATACAAACTTTGGACCCCCATTTCACCCCCTTAGGGGATGAATTTTGAAAAATCCTTTCTTAGCGCACCCCTAGACCTTATAAGGAACCTACGTGCCAAATTTGGAATCTCTAGAACCAGCGGTTTGGACTGTGCGTTGATAGATCACTATGTCAGTCAGTCACCTTTGAGTTATATATATATGTATATAGATTTTTGTTTCGAAAACTGCTCAGTCTAATTTTATTTCACCAGAAGTATTTAATCAATGTTGAAAATTTATTTGGTGAATAAAATATAGCCTGAGGAATATTCCAGTACGAACTATTAAGCTATTTGTACATTTTAGTGAAAATATCAAAATGACCGATTTTTTTTGGAACGATTATGTTTTGTGTTTGTTGTGACACTTATGACCTGTCCCAGGTTCTTTGTGCTTTGTCAATATAATAATTCCATGGGACCTTCTAATCAGCCCAAACTCAAAGTGGTTGCGTTTTTAGGGTTTCTATCTGCCTTGTCAGCCAATTTGCTCCGAAACAAGTAGGTACCTACTCTCATTTAAATTTTCCCCTGATATGTCTGGAAAAATAAAGATACGAGTACCTATCTCCTATCTGTATGTTCAAAAGTTACAGCCCCTCCCTGTAACTTTTGAACATACAGATACACACAATTTTTTAGACTTTCGGGGTAATTATTTCTGAAAATATTTACCAAATCAAAAAATGTATAAACAAACCTCAATGTTATTTTGAAAGACCTATCGATTGATGTACAACATAATGATATTTATTTGGGTGTTCGGTTCCGAAGAGGTGGACTGTACTTTGCTATAAGTTTGCGAAATATGCGAGAAGTGGTGGGTGAAGTGAGGAGGTTGTTATTAACTTCTTTATCGGTCTACGTTAAAAGTGTTCGGTGTAAATAGGGAGCTTACCTTCGAACGCCGTGGCTGCTTCGGCAGAACCGCTGGTCGCTATCGAATACTGTTGGTGCTAGTTGAAAAGTGTCCTGTCGCTCGCTAGAGTAGACCTTAAAACCGTTACCTCCAGTCGTCCGACTTAGACCTTGGTTTATGCACGGTTGTCGTCAGCTGGCTCCGAATACACTACACTGGTTATGATAATACTGCGAGAGAGCTAAACTAAACATTGGGAAATAAACATTATTTGACAATTTGTTACATGTATGGAGTTGCCCTCCCTAAAAGTATTTAATTTTGCTACAAATCTAAATAGTGGCTGTAGTAGCAGATGAAATACCTACGGCTTTTCGTGAACCGAAGATTTCTTTGGCTTGGTTAATTACTTAGGACCCTAGGATGGATTTGAGAAGTGGATCCACAGTTGTAATTTTGCAAGATTTTTGGAGATAACTCGAAAACGTCTTAACCGATAATATTATTTTGGTTGAAATGCAATGATGTAACTTCTCATATTTTTTTCTTTTTTTTTGTATCTTGATATTAATCTACATCAGTTAAGCCAAGTTTGGTGTTGTTTTCGTATAAATCGGGGATGCTGAATTCATTTATGGTATAATTTTGGCATCGTTCCGAAGCAAAAACGTATTAAATAAAATAAAAAATATTTTTTAATACAATTGCTCAAAAAGTTTAGTTTATGTAGCTGCAACTCGTGCGTAAAGTTTGATTTTATGCACTAGTGCTAAAAAGTAATCTGATCTGCAAAGCGTGCGTAAAGTTTGATTTTATGCACTAGTGCTAAAAAGTAATCTGATCTGCAAAGCGTGCGTAAAGTTTGATTTTACGCACGATTTGCAGATCAGATCAGAATTATGCGAGACCCGCTTACAAATGACTCACCTGAACTACGCGCGATTTGGCATAAAGGAGTATTATACGAGACCCAATAGTATTACTTGAACAACGCGCGATTGAATTTTTGATTGATTGAAGCTGTCTTTCGTACACTGACAGAATATAAATGTAACTTTATTATTTTATTGTAGTTTTTTCGCAATTGTATTAAAAAACGTTGTTCGACACACGCGCGGAAGTGTCATTTTCACTCGTCCCGAGTCTTGACCCTCGCCTCTCGGCTCGGGTCAAGTAACCTCGGTACTCGTACAAAATGACATACTTCTCGCACTTGTATCAAAAATTACTATTTGAAATTCCCTATTTCACAAGGAAAAAATCCATAACTCACTAATATGTAGATAGTGTTTAGAATAGTTTTACTAACCAATAGTAATTACTAACAAATGTAATTACTAACAAAAATATGGATCTTTTATAATCCGAAATAAATATTATTCATTCATTCATTAACAATTATGAATTTTGAAAAAATAAAAAATGCTTTAGAGAGCCGTAGATATTATTCGTTTATCAAAAAAATGTAGGTAATGTCAAACTAAAACGATATACAGGGTGATTCAGTAGACGTGGGCAGGATTCAGTTAATAACAAGCTATTGTTTGATAGCAGGATTAGTGTGATAAACGCTAAACAAAAATTGAAGTAAAAAATAAAAAGTTATAAATTATTTACGATACGCATGGTCACTCTACAATTAGAATACTCCGCCGAGTACTGATACTCTCTTGATTTTCTGTGATATGTGTCAAATTTGATGTCTGCTTACTTTGGAAACATTGTATCTCACTTAATTTGACAATATTTTTTTTCAATCATAATCAAAGTGCTGTAATAATTGTTAAAGAGGTTTTTTGTTTATTGATTTGTTTATGTAGGGTGACCACGACTACAGAGAGTAAAATTTCTACGTAATAAAAAGGTAAAATAAATATTGAAAGGCGTTATTGTTTCAATTAAATTCGATGGCGGCAGATTTATTATCGTTCACTAAGTGTGTAGGGTTGTTCCTGCTGACGTCTCCTGAAACAGCCTGTATATATATATATAGGTACGGGTGAAATAAAGAAACTGTTGATGCTAAAAATTTAAACTGACAAAACAAAAACAAAATGTTTTTTCGATCGTGGAATGATATATGAAGTTGCGTTTGAATACGACATAAAAGTGAAATTTCTTCGGATATTATGGCGCGAAATGACCTGAAACGGAATGCACAACCATTACTTATATTCTTTAACATTTTTATTATGATTGCAAACATAAAATATATATAAATCAACAAATTCTTATTCTGATTCAACCCTATTATTATTCCACAATCGCAAAAATACATTTTAATTAGATTTTTCTCATTTCGATTTTTAGCACCGTCAACAGTTTTTTTAGTACACCCGTATATTCACCGTGGGCCCATATAACTAGACAGATTTTAACAGTGTATCGCTGATCATATTTAGATACTAAAATGTCCTATAAACTTTTCTAGATTACGCCTAGTTTCAGAATTAATACCAATTACAAAAAATACTCTTTTTATTATAACTCATCACAAAACGGCTTTCTAATGGCGTTGTTGCCACTATACTAATGGACATAGTTTACATGTCCTTATTGACAGATATCAAAGTGACAAGAAAACCTTTGCAGAAACTAAATTTTTACAAAAAAAAATGTATCAATTTGTTTTAGGCGATAATTTTATTAATAACATTTGATTTTCATGTGCAATAAACATTAAAAAAAAAGAAAAAAAAAATTTTCACATAATATTTTTTCCTTCTTTTGGTCTTAGAAATTCGTGGTTAGCCCACGGTGTATAACGTTTTAGTTTGACATTACATTTTATTCGCGTCTCTACCGCCGCGCCGCACAGGCTCGAATTAAACCAACCGGAGCGGCTATTGACAGGCGTCACAGGCGTTCCCCTCTGCCGAAAACATATGACCAGTGGTCATATTTATTGTATGGACTGACGTTTATCTGACGTGGCTATTTGTACGTTACGTACGAATAGCTATAGTTTTGACGTTCGCCGCAAAAATCGGCAAGACTTTTTTTGTATAGAAATTGACAGACATGGCCGCTCCGTTTGGTTGAATTCTCTAAGTTTCAGGCAGTAACGCAAAATCGGACATTTCACTAAACGTTCAAAATGGAAAATTCCAGGGGCCCCGCCACCTACGTCTCCAACATTGGCTCCCGAGTCCACGTGCTGACCTGCTGACCCCTGAAGACCTGCTGACCGTGACGTCACCGTGTCCATGCGCACCTACCACTTCAGCACCGAGCGCACAGCAGGGAAGTGGCACTCGTAAAAAGGCGTGTACAAGTGAATACGGGCTCATTCTAAATTGTAATTAAGAACCTACCCCTGAGTAACTGATTCTAAAGTCTACCCTACGTGTATTTTTTTATATAAATACTTTTTATTAAATACAGTTTTTTTATTTACCAGTTGTTTTACTTCTTTAAAAAAAACAGCCTAACTGTTACATTGGCACGCGGCTGGTATTCATAAAATTTCATTCCACGAGGCACGCTCCGAGCCAACGTGCGCCCGACCCGAACGGCCCAAGGCATGTCCACACAGACCGAGCATTTGGCTCACGAGGCTGCGCTTGGTCGAGACGCGGCTTAAAATGAACGGATAATAGGCACCTTTTATGTTTCAAGATTCATAATTGTGTCGCTTAACTTCAAACTTGTTAAATCCATTCGACCCTCTCAGCAAATATCTACCCTATTACCTTTTCTTAAAACCAAAATCGTATAATCTGACGGACGGGCGTTTGAAGTTAAGCAACTCAATTATTTGTAAGTTACTGATTTTTTTCTTGTGAAATAGGGAATTACAAAATGAGTTATTTTTTATTTTACATGTGTTTGCTTCGAAACGGTGTCAACATGATACCATGAATGAATTCGGCGTCCCCGATGTATACGAAACCATACCAAACTTGGTCTAGTATCTTAACTGATGTACCTAGATATCAAGATAAAGTTGAGAGCCTCCCCCCCTAAGAATGTACATCAAAAATCTTGGTGGCTCTACTTTTAAAATCCATCCTTCCATCCTAAGGAATAATCATGCCGAAGGAAATCTTCGGTTCACGAAAAGCCGTATTTGATCTTTTTACTTGTGGAAACCCAACTATTATTAAATAGCGGTATACAAAATACAGCTTATGTCAAAATTTTATTAAGATACGTCTTACAGTTTCCGAGTAAAATGGCTGTGACATACGGACATGACGAAACTATAAGGGTTCCATTTTTGCCATTTTGGCTACGGAACCCTAAAAAACGAGGGTACTAATAATAAATAATCGGAAATATATATCAAGTAAATAAGGAACGCGAGAATATACAAGTAAATAACAAAACTGGATTAGTAAGTAGTAAGATATGTCTGGTGACAGAAATTGCCGAAAAAATAATGAATTCCGGGAAGATAAGAAAGTGGACAACTTGCTTTTTGAATGACAGATACGCTGTTATTAGACCTAGCTAAATAAATGATTGAAGTAGCGTTAATTTCATTTTAAAATAGTGGAAAAATATGTAATGTAAATTTTTATGTAAGTTTGTGATGATTATTTAAAAAATACGAGTAGAAAAATTTAAAAGTTAGGGATAACAAGCGTATCGGACATGGTATAATATCTGGAAATTGAAAATTGTTATTTCTTATTTGTGATTTAAGTGCCCTAAAGTCTTGCTTAAAAAAAGGACTAACTATATTCAAACACATGGTTTTATTTAGACCCGAGCCAGCGAAAGACTCCAAAATTTAACCACGAGTGTAACGAGTGGTTCAAAAAATGGAATCTTGGGCGTACGAGGGCCTCAAGGCAAGAGAGGTTGAACAAACTTTGCTGCCGAGTATAATACAAAAATTTTCACCACCACAGGAAAACTATAAGCTATAATATTAAAATCGAAGCCAAATGAATGCTCTCAAAATTATATATTTCAAAGTCATCTCTTTAAAGTCCATCTTGCCAGATAACGTGAAACAACAAGTCTACTACCAAATTACTTTCCTCACATGTGCATAAAATTCGTTTTTCCCCACCGCTTTCATGCGATAAAGATCACTTTCAAAAAATGGAATCTTGGGCGTACGAGGGCCTCAAGGCAAGAGAGGTTGAACAAACTTTGCTGCCGAGTATAATACAAAAATTTTCACCACCACAGGAAAAATATCAGCTTTAAATATTAAAATCGAAGCCGAATGAATGCTTTCAAAATGATATGTTTCAAAGTCATCTCTTTAAAGTCCATCTTGCCAGATAACGTGCAACAACAAGTCTACTACCAAATTACTTTCCTCACATGTGCATAAAATTCGTTTTTCCCCACCGCTTTCATGCGATAAAGATCACTTTCAAAAAATGGAATCTTGGGCGTACGAGGGCCTCAAGGCAAGAGAGGTTGTACAAACTTTGCTGCCGAGTATAATACAAAAATTTTCACCACCACATGAAAAATATCAGCTTTAAATATTAAAATCGAAGCCGAATGAATGCTTTCAAAATTATATATTTCAAAGTCATCTCTTTAAAGTCCATCTTGCCAGATAACGTGAAAAAACAAGTCTACTTCTACCAAATTACTTTCCTCACATGTGCATAAAGTTCGTTTTTTCCCACCCCTTTCATGCGATAAAGAGCGCGTTTCAGAGGTGGAGTGGAGTGGTGAAAAATATATTTATGTATATATAGGTAGTTGTGATATTTACTATTTACCTGAAGTGGAGTGCGTTGAAGCGACCTTGCTTGTCCGCGATAACTTTGCTGATTATAGTGATTATGATGGCCAACGCTAAACTAAGCATGGCCTGGTCATGGCATGGCTGCGAAATGGAAACGGAAATGGAATCACACACGGAAAGAGTCGCACGTTAGTTTTCAGACTATATTTAAGTTATGTAGTTGTCATAGTCATCTAGAGTCCTGTTCACGCGATATTGCTGGTCCACGATAACTTTGCTGATTATGCTGGCCAACGCTAAAGTGACCCATAGACAGACTGACATATAAAATAAGAAGACGCTGTGCCGTAAAGACCACAGTGAAGACAAAATTGTGATTCCATAATAAGCCGATTTCCTCGTGTTTACGCGCGACACGCACACATATACAACTCGTGGACGAGCGGTGATTGGTTCAAACGTCAAAAGTGAGGGTGTGTGCACGAGACCTCGGCTTATTATGGCATCACAGTTCTCTCTTCGTGGGACCACGTCTTCCTATTTTATGTCTATGATCTGACCATTACGCGATGCGAAGTTGAAACGAAAATAGTGTCACACACATGAAGCTGGTATATTTTTACACTATATTTATGTTATTAGTTGTGCTATTTACCTGAAGTAGAGTGAGTGAGTGAAGTAGAGTGAGTTTACGCGATTTGGCAAACGCCAAACTAAACATAGCCTGATATGATATGGCATCCTTTATGGACATACTGCGAATGGAAATTAAAAAAACAGTGTCACACTCACACAGGAACAGAATAAGGTTAGTTTTTTAATCTGTATTTTTTATTTATTGAAACTGAAAATTAATTTTAAGGATCACTTTTAGACTTTTTATGGGTAGGTAGGTAAATGATGAGCTGACTCACGGCCAAAATATCGAATATTGAAGATTTAACAAAAAAAATGACAAATCGATTGTGACAATGCCAATACTTATGAGTACTTGCAATACTTATGAGTATTGGCATTGTCACAATCGATTTGCCATAACAATGTATAAGAGTTACCACTGGGCACCGTAAACTCCTGTTACTCCACTTTAAATGTTACCTAGTAGGGTATTAGGTACATTTTTTATAGTTATTAGTGCAACAAGCGAGGAAAGTTGGCTGTTCTTGCGAGTGTTGATTTTGAGTCCCGATTAAGCGAGTGATTCTAAGTTAGAAACTTGAGCGTAGCGAGGGACTCAAAAACACGAGATGTAAAATAACTTTGCTCTCGTGTGACACATACAACTTTTCACCGCAGTAGTGAGAACATATTAAAGGTTAAAAATATGTATTTCGAATGTGTAATAACCCCAAAGTATGAAGTGGCAGTTCATGGCCTTCACTAAATTAAAAACTACTTTGTCTCACTCCCTGGAGTGACGAAAGTCGCACTTTCGTCACTGTTTTTTCGCAGGGAAGTAGGCTTGTTCAAGCTGCTGAGGTGAATTATTTTTTTTAACTTACTTTTCAAGGTTTCTGAAGGTTACTTTATTGTTTTAAAATACTTTTTAAGTATTGATGAGGGTTGTATACTTACTCCCTTGAATTCTTATGAGTTTTTAAATATCATTCAATGTATTTTTTTCTTTTTAATCCTGGAGTCTTTCTTCAAGTGCTTTGTTAATAAGAATGTAAATTATCAATATTGTCATGCAGTTACATTACATAGTACCTACCGGAAAAAAAGATAGACAGAAAATTTTAGACAATACTAGCTTTTGCCCGCGGCTTCGCTCGCGTTAATTTCGGGGTAACACGGTTCCCCTTTGCCCCCCGGAATGCTCCATACAAACTTCCACCCCCCCATTTTAGGGAAGTGGGGGGTTAGAAAGAGACAAAAAGTAGCCTATGTCACTCTCCATCCCTTCAACTATCTCTACTTAAAAAATTACGTCAATTCGTCGCCCGTTTTGCCGTGAAAGACGGACAAACAAACATACAAACAAATACATACACTTGCAAGCGATGGTTTCGCCCGTCTGTCACACATATTAGGGCACATAATGTTTATGTATAACATTTTTGCATGTCTGCGTGTATTTATAACAGTGGGCGTCGGGCGGCGCGACCTTGCGTCGGAGACGGTTCACGTACCACAAGTCAACGCTTGGCCTAACACGTCACTATCACTGTTCATGTACGCATATACATTGATCGTTGAACGTTAACAATATTCACGCAAGCAATTGTAAAGTGCGCAATGGATGCAGTGTATTTTAGAACTCTGCTATGTAAGGTGGTTGAGGTGACGGGGAGACGGCCAGTGTGCGCCACTGGTTCGCTCGCCAATTTCGCACAGGGCAAGTTCATCGACTCTTCGCATGGAGCTGCGTTGAAACGGATGAGGTATCTTAACATATAGATAATTATTGTTAATTATGTATATCGAAATACCTCATCCATCACTGAATCGCTTAGAGTTTAATGGGGCGAGACGTTTTATTATTATAGGTGTTTCTATTTAAAAAATATCCAAGCAGCAGGTATTCATAAAATATCTTACATGAACATACCACTTTAAAGATCGGGAAACTTTTAAACCAGTAAATATTTTAAGCTAGTTTGAAAAGTATTCATTATACCAGTAAGTTAAAAAAAAGTTTGCTAGATCGTCACGATATGCCGCCTACCGGAAACTTCGCCAATCTATGGAAGTACTGTCACACATACTTGCAAAGTCAATTGTGTTCATAATTAGTGTGACGCACACGAACGTTTGTGTATTTAGGCCACTTCGGAGTCAGCACCTTATTACAATTAATAGGTAATAAATAAAAGATCAGAGATTCCTCTGGCTACCTAATTAAATGTTGGGTATGCATGTTCACGTGAAATGTCGGTAAGAAGACCTTGACGTAATAGGTACCTAAATAATTAGGTAGATACGTAACTATTATAAAGTTTTTTCTTGTTTTTCTGCGACGGAATCACAGGAAATACATTAAGCTAGTTACTAGCTTGATGTATTTGTTGCTTCTGTTCTACTAGCTGCTAGTAGAACAGAAGCAACAAATGCTCGTACACCAATAGACAAATAAAATAAAGAGACGTGGCACCGTGAAGACAAAACTGTGATTCCATAATAAGCCGTTTTTTTCGTGTTTACGCGCGACACGCACACCACACATATACAACTCGTGGACGAGCGGTGATTGGTTCAAACGTCAAAAGTGAATGTGTGTGCATGAGACCGCGGCTTATTATGGAATCACAGTTTTACCTATGTGGGATCACGTCTTCCTATTTACTACTATGCGTATTTACGACTATGCGTACTCCTCTTATTTAAGTTGGGGCCAGACGGCATACAACAACAGCCCTCTGCCACGAGACCTTGGCTGAAAACAGAGATTTTAAACCATGTAGCCAGTGGTATACAAAATATCGGAATTTGTTTTATGTGAGTTTCGCACGTACTAATTATGCCAAACATAGTTTTTTTCAAACGAGTTTCAATAAACTATAATGAGTTTTTTACTGACATTGATCCATTTATGTACTCTCTTGACACTTTAAAAGAACATACGAGGTCCAAATTGTTAATGATAAAAATATGTAGGTAGTATTTTTATTTGTTTTCCTTCTCGTATTCGCTTTTGTAAAGTTTTTACATAATTTTACATAATTTTGTAAATCATATCTATATTTTTATGTATGACTGTTTGTGTTCTGAACAATAAATAAAATAATTTAATATCTACAATGAACACAATTTTGTAAGAATAATAAAGCATCCACAACAGGTTTCGTCATAATTACCTAAAAAAACACACAATGTCCAAAAAAAGTAAACAAAAACTAGGAAAACACAAACATTAAACACTATCTCCACGCCTGGTAAGTTACCAAACGTCCCAAAACACTGGCCGCATTTCCGCGTTGAATGGCCAAAAATTAATCTACATCTCATAAATAAATAAATCTACATCTTACATATCAATATCACGCCATACCACTTAGGTAAAGATTCATGTAGCCCAACACGCATGTTTTTCCTGCATCCTATCAAATTATGAAATTATATTAAAATAATATCGAAACGACTCAGGTTTAAAAAAATAAGCTCGGCCTGAAAACACAATGAATAGGGAAACAAAATAAAAAGACCATCACAAAATGATCGTATCGATTACATCGATTATTATTCCGATAATATATATATTATATATTTTATCAAGTAATCAGATGAAATCTAGAATTGAATCATCATGAAGTTTGATTATAACAAAGGTAGGTACAATGTTCAGTAGAAAATATCTAACGAAAATGCATTACAATTTATGTATTAGATACGGCATGATATGATATTTCGTTATTTACCATTTATACCATTTTTAATCCGGTTCGTGTCAATATTTTAGAAATAAAGGTAGAAATGGGGTTTTGCTTATCAATTTTTCGTCATGCATGATTCAAAGGGTCCTCCACAAATTTACGTTAGTTGCACAAAGGGTTTAGCAGGCTAAGGACGGACGTGTGGCCCCTGTGAGGAATAGTTGAATTAGTAAATGTCAATTGTTTGTCGCCTCATAACTAGTAATCACTCCAACTTTCAGCCCTCTATCTTGAACTGTCACAGAGATAATGTCAAAAATGTATTTTCTTAACATTTTTTTTCAAACTCATATATTTCCTAATCCATAGCAGCTAAAGCGCTGAAACAAAATCACAGCTACGTAGTTTGAGTGGGAGTATACCCTATAATTTTATTAATATTTTATACGTGAAAAATAAAAGAAATAAATGTCAATTTATTTTTTGACAGCTCTTTCCAACACGTTTTTTTGAAAGTACAATTATGAAAAAAAATTATGTAAATTGCTTATAGTATTCGCTACTAGCATACAAAAGATCAATTGATTATATTTGGTGCAACATACTGTAAAAAAAAAACTAACGAAAGTATTCAAGTATCAAGAGTAGGCTTCTGAACTGAAAGTTCGTTTTTAGGGTTCCGTAGTCAACTAGGAACCCTTATAGTTTCGCCATGTCTGCCCGTCCGTCCGTCCGTCCGTCCGTCCGTCCGTCCGCGGATAATCTCAGTGACCGTTAGCACTAGAAAGCTGAAATTTGGTACTAATATGTATATCAATCACGCCGACAAAGTGGTAAAATAAAAAGTGGATTTTTTTTTTATTAGGGTACCTCCCCTATACGTAAAGTGGGGAGTGATTTTTTTTTTCATTTCAACCCTAACGTGTGATATATTGTTGGATAGGTATTTAAAAATGAATAGGGGTTTACTAAAATCATTTTTCGATAATGTAAATATTTTCGGAAATAATCGCTCCAGAAGTAAAAAAATATGCGTCCCCCCCCCCCTCTAACTTTTGAACCATAAGTTTTAAAAATATGAAAAAAATCTCAAAAGTAGAACTTCATAAAAACTTTCTAGGAAAATTATTTTGAACTTGATAGGATGAATAGTTTTTGAAAAAAAATTACAAAATAATTTCTGAACTAAGTTTGTAATTTAACCGTATAAGCAGGTGTTTATTGTACCTGTAATTTCTACAAAATCACAATGAAATGACGTGCTTTCAAATAAAGTAAAAACGGTGAAAATCGGTTCACGCAATAAAGAATTATTCCATAAAAATCATCTTCCATACTTTAAGCTCGCGCGCAATAGTTTACTTAATTTGCCGATATATGTCGCTGTACGTGGAACTCTCATATCATATCCTACATGGCGGTGTTATTAACTCTTAAGTGGGGACACTTACTGTGACGGACGGAAAACTACGGAACCCTACACTGAGCGTGGCCCGACACGCTCTTGGCCGGTTTTTATTAAGTTTTATGTTTGTTGCCTAGCAACAAAGGGTGTATTGTTTTTAATTTGACGTATGACTGTCAAAAAAGGTTACTGAACTACTGCTGTGCTAGCATTTGTAACTAATTTTACTAACTACTAAATGAACGAAACGACGGATGTGCTATATGTTTATTATTTTATAAACAAAATTAATTGGTTTCATTATAGTACACGTATTAACATAACGAATTAAATAACTCATTAGAGCAGATATCACAATATAAATCACTTAGATAATGACTATCGCAATATTCGTCGTCCCAGGTATAGGACAATGTTATCCTGCAGTCATCGCAATATCCTTTTAACATAATATTTTCGTCAGAGAGCGATATCTCAATATCTGGTAAAGACTGTAAAAACAGTTGCTTCGCTATTAACCGTGACAAGTTGAGCCCAAATATTTTTGATTTTATGATTTCCATCTGAAAGAATGTATATACATGAAGTTTCTGTTTTATTTTTTATTTTATTTACATTTAAAACTTACTTTCGCCATTATGGAAAAATCGGACTCCTCTTCTACATAACGTGTTGTATATTCCCTTAAACAATTCACTATTATGTTAAATGTGCTAGCGTATAAATTGTATAATAGTATTGTATAATTTAAAGATAGCTCATACCTAATAAATCATAATGTCTAATGTTACTCGGAATCGACAAACGCTTAGTTTATACGCTAGCACATTTAACATAATAGTGGATTGTTTAAGGGAATATACAACACGTTATGTAGAAGAGGAGTCCGATTTTTACATAATGGCGAAAGTAAGTTTTAAATGTAAATAAAATAAAACAGAAACTTCATATATATACATTCTTTCAGATGGAAATCATAAAATCAAAAATATTTGGGCTCAACTTGTCACGGTTAATAGCGAAGCAACTGTTTTTACAGTCTTTACCAGATATTGAGATATCGCTCTCTGACGAAAATATTATGTTAAAAGGATATTGCGATGACTGCAGGATAACATTGTCCTATACCTGGGACGACGAATATTGCGATAGTCATTATCTAAGTGATTTATATTGTGATATCTGCTCTAATGAGTTATTTAATTCGTTATGTTAATACGTGTACTATAATGAAACCAATTAATTTTGTTTATAAAATATTAAACATATAGCACATCCGTCGTTTCGTTGATTTAGTAGTTAGTAAAATTAGTTACAAATGCTAACACAGCAGTAGTTCAGTGACCTTTTTTGACAGTCAGACGTCAAATTAAAAACAATACACCCTTTGTTGCTAGGCAACAAACATAAAACTTAAAAACGAACTTTCAGTTCAGAAGCCTACACTTGATACTTGAATACTTTCGTTAGTTTTTTTTTACAGTATGTTGCACCAAATATAATCAATTGATTTTTTGTACGCTAGTAGCTAATACTATAAGCAATTTACATGATTTTTTTCATAATTGTACTTTCAAAAAAACGTGTTGGAAAGAGCTGTCAAAAAATAAATTGACATTTATTTCTTTTATTTTTCACGTATAAAATATTAATAAAATTATAGGGTATACTCCCACTCAAACTACGTAGCTGGGATTTTGTTTCGATGCTTTAGCTGCTATGGATTAGGAGATATATGAGTTTGAAAAATTTTTTTAAGAAAATACATTTTTGACATTATCTCTGTGACAGTTCAAGATAGAGGGCTGAAAGTTGGAGTTATTACTAGTTACGAGGCGACAAACAATTGACATTTACCAATTCAACTATTCCTCACAGGGGCCACACGTCCTTCCTTAGCCTGCTAAACCCTTTCATGAAATTTATCCCTTCTTAGCTCCTTGTCAGACGTGGTACTCGTACTGACCACAGGGGGAGCTATTTACAATTGTTACCACTGGGTTACCCTTTCTCCCCGTGTGACATAATTTCGTTATAAAATTACCTACAATAAAAACAACATAAAATAATAAATATTGATATTATGCGACAATATTACACAAATCGACACAATACCAATATATAATAGTTCAATAAGGCTATAGTATTGTGGGTACTGTACAGTCAGCTGTAAAAATATGGGTGTACTCATCTTACTCAAAAATATGTCCCATAGTATCTTATTCCGTTTTAATAAGTGCGTAGTACCATATTTATGAGAGGATTTTTTCGATACGTATTTTTGCAGCTGACTGTACTAGGCGGCTATAAATATAATTATTGTCCTTTTCACATTTTCTCATAAAGTACCTAAATCAGCATCCAAAATTTTACTAACAAATCAAAAAGAGGCTAAGTGTTGATCATGTAGGGTTCCCAACCTTCCCAAGGAAGCAAATTTGACTACCTAGTACCTTACCTACTTAATAAACAATGCATTTAAAGTTTGGAATCACCCTTTGTGGTCACCAGATGAACCCCTTTACCTTTTGACATAATTATTGGACGAGGACGACCCCTTACTTTACTATAATAAACACCTTTTTGGCAAAATTTCATATGGTAATGTAAAGTTAGTTGGTGCGTGTTTGGCACCGCAAAGTACCTAGACCTACGCATGTGGCCTACCAACTCTACAACAAACAATATCGAAAGTGGAAGCATGCGCAATGCGCAGCGCACAACACAACACAAACGTAAATATTTTGCATCTTAAACGAATGCACTATAATTTACTACGACACTTATACAAACTTATTTCTGCAGCTGAAATGATAAATAATTCGTCAACAAGGATTTCCGCGCTGTGGAAATAAGATCGAAGTTTATTTCGTCTTTTGCAAGAGAGATGATATATTTAGTTTGCGGTAAGCAAATGCAAGTTTGCAGAAGTAAAGCTAAACAGTTGTCAGGCTTACTCGTCTTGTATCTTAGTACCTATTCTTAGTATTCTGTCGGTCGTCGAACTGTCAATAAACTTACAATTTTCCTCGTAGGTCACTAGTTGTGAAACTATGCACGCTATACAAAGCTGAATTATAATGTTTGTTACATGTATCTAATCTTTTCTAAATTGCAATGTGTTTATTGTATGTACATCAAATGGACATACTATATTCATAACAAATTAAACTAACTAAAACTAAAATACAATATCTAAAATGATGCCCCTGCGGCATGGTACTGAAGCTGCTGGCAGCATTTCCTCGCTGGATTGCTAAACTAATTCGTTAAGAAAGATAGCTGCCATCAGCTCTTTGGTATGATGTGCCATCTCTAAGTCTCTTCGACAGGTCTTTGAAAAGACTGCTAGTAGGGCCCCACGCAGAGCCGGATTAGCCTTTATAGCCCCGTCCCGCTGGCAATATTATGAGGGTTAAGTTTCGAAAATTCTAGTCACTTATTATTGAAGATGGAAATACAGTGTGTACATGAGAATCTTTCAGTGCGTTTTGTGCTTTTTTTGTAATTCAATAATTTGAGGTTAACTTTTTTAGCTTGTCATAACTTGAGTAACAGAATATTAGAGTTAAAAAATATAACTGTTTTGTATTTAGAACAGTTTTATTGTTGTACAAAACCAGTTTGTGTCATTTACGTCGAGTGCAATTTGATATAGTATGACAACGCTAAAAAACTACGTATAAAAAATTTGAGTTCATAAATTAAGGATTAGTTAATTTGACACATTGATATTATTGACGTATTTTTAGGTGATGATATAACTATATAACGTCAATAAAATCAATGTGTCAAATTAAGCAATGAAAATTTAAGTTTCTTGGTAATTTCGTTTTTTTAGGCTGTTATCGTTTTAATAAATTATTAAAGTCATCAGAGTTCACATTCTAATAATCAAAAAGGGACTTTAAAGTAGATATCCTTAACCAAATGAATAACTGGATCCCAAGCTGGAGCAAGCAGTTATTCATTTGGTTAAGGAGCAAGCTAGACATAGGACTGTGAGACCATAATGGTGGACAGTGTGGACACTAATAATAATTTAATACTAATAAAAAATATATATATATATATATATATAATTAATAATAATAAAAATAATTTCTAAAAATAATATGTTTTTTAATAATAAATAATTTCTTTTTTATAAAGGCCCCTCTGGCATGTGCAAACACTAAATTTGTTTAATATTTAATATGTGGGTAGGTTTGCATATTGTGATAGTTTTTGAACGGAGGTAATTGTATATTTTTCCTCAGTCGACCCGTTGACCACGAACGCTGTAAAGTGTTCGAAACGTCGGGATGTAATTTAGGCTCAGTACACGCGATAAAATCCGTTTTTAATTGTTTTATTTCATGAATAACTATCGCGGCAACCGAAGACAATATTAATATAACTTCGTTCCGACCGAGTGTTCCACGATGAGTTTTTTTTGTTTTTATTTCGTTTTCATTTTGTATTTATTCTGTTTTATTTTGTTTTATTTTATTTTTATTTTAGTCTGATTTTATATATTTTTTTATACCACGACGGTTGCAAACAAGCATACGGCCTGCCAGATAGTAAGCCGTAGCCCATGGATGCCTGCAACTCCAGAGGTGTCACATGCGCGTTGCTGACCCTTTACAAAAAGGAGGAGAACATCTCGCCCATTTTTAATTTCTAAGTCATTATATAAAGTCTATTATCTCAGCCAGTTTTGATTGTAGAGAAAAGTTTGTCAAATTAAACACGCTTAGTTCAGCATATTCTATACGGAATAATCATAAAAAGTATACGTTATAATGTAGTCCCGTCGATGGTTTTTTTTCGAAGTCCAAATTATATACAAGTTCAAAGTCCATAATGGACTTAAATAAGCGTGTTTTATTTGAAAACCTTTTCTCTAAAATCAATTCATTGTCTCGGCCATTTTTGATTTTAGAGAAAAGTTCCTCAAATAGAACACGCTTATTTTAGCGTATTCTATACGGTAAAATCATTAAAAGTATACTCCATCGCTGGTTTTTTTTTCAAAGTCCAAATTATATTTAAGTCCAGAGTCCATTTTCTCGGCCACTTTTGATTTTAGAGAAAAAAATCTCGAATAAAACACACTTATTTTAGCGTATTATATACGAAAAACCAGCCAAGTGCGAGTCGGACTCGCGCACCGAGGGTTCCGTACAAACCCGTAGGTATATAAGTAAAAGTTCACCCAATGCATTGACATAGAAAATTTATTTTGTTACAGCTTAAAGGTATTATAGACCTGAGTATTTGATATGAATTTCAATTTAATACCTCTACGCGTTTACGAGGAAAAAGGTAGTAAGTCTAATATTTGAAACAATATTTTTTGTACGATTTTACTAAAAATGTCTACTTTTCGTAATTTTTCCTTTGTCTGTGCTATATGAAGTTTCTTCGTGCCAAGTTTCAAGTTTCTGAGTTTACGGGAAGTACCCTGTAGGTTTTGAGTTTCTTGCGAGTACTCAGTTTCAAAATATGCGACTTAAATTGCTATTTCTTTTGATTGCGTTGACATAAAAGTTTAGTTTTTTCGACATCTGAAAGGTCCTATAGCCCTGAGTATTTGACATGAATTTCAATTTAATACCTCGACGCGTTTACGAGGAAAAAGGTAGTAAGTTTAAAATTAAAAAAAAAATTTTTTTGTATGATTTTACTAAAAATTTCTACTTTTTGTAATTTTTCTATTGTCTATACTATATGACGTTACTTCGTGCCAAATTTCAAGTTTCTGAGTTCACGGGAAGTACCCCGTAGGTTTTGCGAGTGCCGAAAAACTCTAAAATTGCAGCATAAACGACTGTATCTTTTGATTGCGTTGGCTTTTAAGTTTGATTTTTTCACAGCTCCAAGGGACAATAGACTTGAGTATTTGATATAAATTTCAGCTTGATACCTCCACGCGTTTCTGAGAAAAATGGTCTTGACAGACAGACAGACAGACAGACAGACAGACAGACAGACAGACAGACAGACAGACAGACGGACAACAAAGTTATCCTATAAGGGTTCCGTTTTTTCCTTTCGAGGTACGGAACCCTAAAAATCATAAAAAGTACACATTATATTGACGTCCCGTCGATGGTTTCTTTTCGAAGTCCAAATGATACACAAGTTCCATGTCCAATCGGCCGTTTTAAATTATAGAGAAAAGTTTTTCAAATAAACATGCTTATTTGATTTGATTTAATTTTGATCTCTAATTTTCTATTTACCGAATAATGTTTAAAAAAAGAAATGTCTAAGTTTCTACCTAAGCAACAACCTAGGATGACACAAATTATTATTATTAGCTAAGTTGGATGGCTTGAACTCTGTATGTGAAAAATAAGCATCTTTAATATTATCGAAACTTCATAATTTATCGGTAGGGTCTATTAGGCAGAGTAGGCAACTGCCTAGGGGCCCCGCCTCGTACACAGAAAAAAATAAAATCTTACAAGTAAAAATTAAATTGGGAAATTTGTATATGCAAATGTCGGCTAGGGGCCCCGCAGGTGAACAGTAGAAAATGAAATTGCTTCATAGATTTAAATATTAATTGGAAGATCTGTATTTATCGGCTAGGGGCCCGCGTGTGCACAGTGGAAAATGAAAATGCTTCCTACGGTATGTAATATTAATAAATTAAAACATATATCGGCAAGAGGCCCCGCGTGTGCAAGGGTGAAATTATTCTTAAATTAATCAAGCTTGTAAATTTGTTTAATGATTCACCCATTTGGGCTTATTTCATGATCACTTTTTTCTAAGAAAAATGCATTTCAAATTTGAAAGTTCCATACAAATATAAATCATGTTTTAAGCCGTTTTCTTTCATTGATATTTTCGGTTTTTCTAGCGTCAGTTAAATAATAATGGTAAAAAAGTACATAAAAACTACAAAAGTGTTTTTAGAGGACAAGTAAATGTTTAACGTCGATAGAGATTTTTTATATGCAGTGGTTTTTCAGAAAACATTGTGACAAGAGTAGCCCCATTTTAGTGGGGACAGCGTTAAGTCTTACCACACTCACAAATCAGTGTCGGTAAAGAAAGAAGAACGAGACGTTTAATGTTCAGACGTTGACTAGAAGCTGCCATCTGAAAAGCTACGACAAAATTATCCAGCTGACCTAACTTTTAATATTTTTTCAATTGCTATGTAGATTATCTTTATGGGACTCGGTAAATAGGGCAAATTTCAAGATTTTATGAACGATTCTGTATCCAAAAAATCGGCTAAGAGCATTTTAGGCCCTGCTTAATACATAAATACACACACCTAAAAGTACTTTAACTAATGTTTCGATTACATTTGCGCGCGAGTGACGAGCCGAATGATGAGGCGAATAGCGTGCGGTATGTTTACATATTATGCGTCTCGGTTTTGCGCGCATATTCGCACGCGTTTCGAATCGAGGGGTTGTACGAGGAGACGAACATGTGAACGGACATTCGTGTTGGCACTGGAACGCGAATGATTCGACAAGCACTGACGCGAGTACGAATTTGCAATTGTAAACGCCGTATAAGAAGTGATATAGTTTTGCGATACTTAACTCATAAACGGTTCAATAAGCTTTCTTTAATATTTGTTTTCTTTTTTTTGGTTCCTCAAGCGCTAAGCTAAGCCGCAAACAGACAGGTGGACAAGGACATAACGAAACAAAAAGCACTATACTAC
Source organism: Pammene aurita (assembly GCA_947086415.1). Taxonomy (NCBI): domain Eukaryota; kingdom Metazoa; phylum Arthropoda; class Insecta; order Lepidoptera; family Tortricidae; genus Pammene; species Pammene aurita. Next base: position 28,177,749 of record OX352290.1, on the reverse strand, counting down.
GCTGAGTACTATACTTACCCTAAAAAGTTAGGAAAGTTAATATAAGAGTAAAAAAAAGAAAAAAGATAAGAGAGAGTTAATATAAAAGTAAATTTTAGGGTAGGCAACGCGCATGTGAATCTTCAGGAGTTACAGGCGTCCATAGGCTACGGTAACTGCTTACCATAGGCCTGTTTGCCACCGTCGTGGTATTGAAAAATATTTACTGTTTTTTTTTTGTTAAAAAGGGGCCAATGAATTGCATTGCAGGGGCCTCGGTGGTGGTTAATCCGGCCCTGGCCCCACGGGCCAACCGTCTCGACTAGACGCCGAATGGGACAAGAAGATATTCGACGGCTGAACTTTCCCACCTTATATAACCAATACAAATACCTAGGTTCCTCGGCAGCGAGGCTGGTTTATCACGATAAGTGCGCAACGTAATGCGTAGATGGCGCTGCAGTCGATTAAAAATATATCTTTTGAATACTATGTCAATTTCATATCCTTTATGGCAAAAAATCTGTATAATCCAAAAACCTTGTCGCCTGAAAGTAAGGAGTACTGTGCGGGGTTTTTGCAGACTTGTTTATGATGTTGGCCCAATGAATAATCCAAGTTTGCGTCCTCGAGCGCCGAACGCAACTTTGTCAAAAATCGAAATATCGATTTTTTTTTTCAGACTTTGGCGATTATGAATGACCCTAAAGGACTGGTTTTTTGGTTTTGGTTGATAGTCGCTTTTTGACGCACACGATGATTGTATAAAGTACTGGATCAATAAACGTATACATGGTTCCAAAAGAGGGTTGTCAATGTAGTCTGCCATAAACGGAATTTTAATTGACCAACGTGTTGACCAACCAATTGTTTTTACAACAGGATTTTGTCGTTCAATTTAATTTTAGTTGAATTGGCATTAGACACAAAATTCGGTGCTTGTTTATCCATATTTTATTATTTATATTTTATTATGAATATATATATATATATATATATATATATATCAAGACACTTGGAGACCTTATACATCTCTAAGGATAATTTGGGAATAGTATGCTTTTTAGGGTTCCGTAGTCAACTAGGAACCCTTATAGTTTCGCCATGTCTGCCCGTCCGTCCGTCCGTCCGCGGATAATCTCAGTGACCGTTAGCACTAGAAAGCTGAAATTTGGTACAAATATGTATATCAATCACACCGACAAAGTGGTAAAATAAAAAGTGGAAAAAAATGTTTTATTAGGGTACCTGCCCTATCCGTAAAGTGGGGAGTGTTTTTTTTTTTCATTTTAACCCTAATGTGTGATATATTGTTGGATAGGTATTTAAAAATGAATAGGGGTTTACTAAAATCATTTTTTGATAATGTAAATATTTTCGGAAATAATCGCTCCAGAATTAAAAAAAATGTGTCCCCCCCCTCCTTTAAAAATATGAAAAAAATCTCTAAAGTAGAACTTTATAAAAACTTTCTAGGAAAATTATTTTGAACTTGATAGGTTGAATAGTTTTTGAAAAAAAAATACAAAATAATTTCTGAACTAAGTTTGTTTTAACCGTATAAACCTGTAATTTCTTTAAAATCACAATGAAATGACGTGCTTTCAAAAACTCTTAAGTCACTTACTGTGACTGACAGAAAACTACGGAACCCTACACTGAGCGGGGCCCGACACGCTCTTGGCCGGTTTTATTGTATACTAGAAACACTTAGTTTTTTTAAATTATTATATTCAATGTGTTTCTACCTGTTGATGATGGATTATTATAATTTGGAAAATTAAGTAGAAGACACAGTTCAGAAGAAAGTATTTATATCAAACTTGTGTGTAATTCATTTTCAAATAGCCAGATTTGGACTCATCTTCTTTTTTATTAGGTATTTTTCTTAAACTATAATAATCTATTGTTGGTCAATCTAACTTTGGTTTGATATGTTTTCTTATAGAACAACGCATTTTTATGTATTTTTAAGTTTTGATGTACTGTTGTTTTGAAAAAATAAGTCCCGCCGAGTTTTTTGCCGGTCATTTTTCTTCTCGGGTCAGAAGTGGGGTTAGAACCGGTGTAGTTTTTTTTTTCTATTTTACTTTGATAAACTATCTGACGTGTTAAGGTGCCCTTGTGGCCTACCTACTGAATAAATGTTTGAGTTTTGAGAGTCGACCGCCATGCGGTGCTTAAATAATTGATACAGGTAGTTACCTATGCAAAAAATACTAAAGTATTTCCATGTAATACATGGAGAATAACAATCCTTAATGATCTACTCTGTCACTAAGTGCATTAGACCCCAGACTCCCCCAAGGTGTTTCAAAAGCAAAGCCCCGGCCTGCTAAATATAGCTCGGACATCAGACGCGAGAAAGGTCGGTTCTACTGTCTCGGTAGATTTAGCGGCAACTATTCTTGCAATCAGAGCAATCACTGAACATTGATTCACGGGTAATTTTAACAAGTTAGTCATTGTCGTCCGTCAGTCGCTTATAAATTAATTATTATGCCTCGATCCTATTGACTAACAGGTAATCGACCTAAATTTTGATTGGTAAGTAAAAAAGAATACGCATGATAAATGACTAAACTTTTTTAAGGTCTCAAACTATCCTATTTTTGAAGGAGATCAAATGTCTGTCTATAATATAATATGATTATTATGGGACCAACTGCATTAGAGAAATAAATATGAAGATAAGAAGTTGTATAAATCTCTATACTTAATGCCTCAGAAACGATCATAGAAAATGTCTACAACCTATGTCAATGGTAGCGTTCTGTTATGTTATGCCTATGTATAATTTTTAAATATTATTTTTACCAGTGAAGTGGAAGGAAAACAATCATTTTCTCATATAGGTATTAGTACTATAGCTAAGCTGAACTGTTAAGTTGTAAACACATAACTACCCTACGAAATGGCGATAACTAATACCCTATTGGGCCACTGTCAAGTTAGGTCGTTTACATTAATTGACCCCTTTAGTTACGCACAGCTTTCCAGCTGGGTCATCATAGAGTTTGTGCAGATAGAGAAGTGTCGTGGTTTATATGGAAACTAATGAATTCTGCGACACTTCTCTTTCTACGCAGACAATATTTTATTGTTTGCTAATTGTGTTAAATTCTCTCCTGTAGTCATCGTTAAGATAAGAGATTAAAAGAAAAGCATTTTTGTACGCTACACCTATTGATAGAGTTACCTACATTTTCTCAGCACATTACACTCTAATCATATAAGTAATAAATAAGACTTAAATTTGTTAACTTTCATTGTGTAGTCCACTCCACGGAAGAGAGCTTTTAGTAAAATATTTTTGAACCAGCTATGTGGAGAAATTATAAAAAAATCCATGGTAGTGCAAAAACTGAGAGTGGAACAAAGTTCAACGCTCCAAATTGCTAAAATTAAACTCGGAGATCTGTTGCTATTTCCCGTACTTACGAGACACTAGACTCAGAAAACCAGTATAAGTGAGACATGTGATGGTACAATAATTGTTAAGGTTCTCGGTTCTCGTTGTGTATTGTCAGATTGCAAGAGACTAGTGCTCGTGTAGGTACTCGGACAGCGGTGGCAATATCAGCTCAAGTCTGTACGTCACGCGGGCGATTCGGTGGAGGCCGCACTCTTTCGCACTTGTAATAAGGGTTATCTTTGTTATCGAAGTAAATTGGGTTATGTAGGTAACATTAAAAGTAGATTTTTTATCTTAGTCAAATATTCCATAGGTTAAATAAAGAATGTGTACTCTTTCGATGATACATAAGAATATCGTATTGAATGACCTCGGCAAGAGTGTAAACTTGCACATAATGTAACACATAAGTTACCTAACTTTACCATTTTAGGAAGGTTATAAGTACATATTTTGAAAATGTTTAATTGGGTTTTATGTTCAGTAAATCTGTCCCGTTGTAACCAAAGACATGTTTTGTCATTTGAAATATGTGCCGTGTCCCGCGGATACACGTAGGCAGTGTTGGCCGAACGTTGGTGTAATTGAAAATTAAAAATTGAAGATTGAAACACGTTAGTAAAAATTTAACACTAATAGTTTAGTGCAAATTAATTTCAATTAGAATTGAAATTAATTGTAACTAACGTGTTAATCCTTTGCGAATAACTAATAATTGAAGATATTTAATTTTTAGTCTTTCTCAAAAATTTAAACATTGATTTAATTTTTAGTGTAGATTGAATTGGTAATTGACATTAATAATTTACCTACCTAAACGCGAATTTAGGTTAAGCTACGAGGTTTTGATTTTTATTTCGATTTTGACTCTGGACTCGGGGGCTTGTATTAATAAGCAATGGGACCGGTATCCTAAGATGGAGATCATGCTGGACCCTGGGGATCCCTACTGGATCTCGGGTTTGGCGCATCATAGACTCATGCTGTTTGGGCTCATTCGACTTGTACTGATGAGCAGATGATACCGGTATCAAAATCTGGAGCTCATGCTGGACCCTGGGGATCCCTACTGGATCTCGGGTTTGGCGCATCATAGACTCATGCTGTTTAGGCTCATCCGACTTGTACTAATGAGCAGATGGTACCGGTATCAAAATCTGGAGCTCATGCTGGACCCTGGGGATCCCTACTGGATCTCGGGTTTGGCGCATCATAGACTCATGCTGTTTGGACTCATTCGACTTGTACTGATGAGCAGATGGTACTGGGATCAAAATCTGGAGCTCATGCTGGACCCTGGGGATCCCTACTGGATCTCAGGTTTGGCGCATCATAGCGTATGGTATGGTATGGTATGGTATGGTATGGTAAGGTATGGTATGGTGAGGTATGGTATGGTATGGTAAGGTATGGTAAGGTATATACCATACTTTACCATACCATACTTTACCATACCATACCATACTTTACCATACCATACCATACTTTACCATTACATACTTTACCATACCATACTTTACCATACCATACTTTACCATACCATACTTTACCATACCATACCGTACCATACCATACCATACCATACCATACCATACTTTACCATACCATACTTTACCATACCTTACCATACCTTGCCATACCATACCATACTTTACCATACCTTACCATACCATACCTTACCATACCATACTTTACCATGCCATACTTTACCATACCATACTTTACCATACCATACTTTACCATACCATACTTTACCATACCATACCATACCATACTTTACCATACCATACTTTACCATACCATACGTTACCATACCATACTTTACCATACCATACTTTACCATACCATACTTTACCATACCATACTTTACCATACCATACTTTACCATACCATACTTTACCATACCATACTTTACCATACCATACCTTACCATACCATATCATACCTTACTTTACCATACCTTACCATACCATACCTTACCATACCATACTTTACCATACCATACCATACTTTACCATACCATACTTTACCATACCATACTTTACCATACCATACCCAAGTAACAAAATGTGGTTATGTAGTGGTTCCGGAGCCAGGTCTATAACAGGCTAGTAAAAGTTTATAACGACGGAAAAGGGCCCATTTTATACGCGTACTTTTGCTAATAAAACACTCATAGTAGACTGGGCGAGCACCACTTAGACCAATAATACACTCATAGTTGACCTACGCAGAACTGTCTGCTCCCGCGAAGCCAACTAGGAGCGACTAATAGAACCAGACATCACGACCTAAGCCCATAATATACTTATAGTTAGACTCCGGAGTACCATTTGCTCACTATGAGCATTTAATGGAACCAGACAGGCCTGTAACGTAACCCGTATGACTTTTCTGTTGTGATATGCGTTTGTGGAGAAGAATAAACAAAATTAAGAGGTAAGTTAAACTATCTATACTTCACATTTATAATTAGTCCACAGAATACATGTAATATTATACGTGCATACATGCTTGCGCGGCAAACGCATGAGTATTTTCGGTGAAGTATATTGTGTTTTACATCTCAATTTTTGTTCGCCTTTTGAACACGGCTTATTTACTAAGTTGTGTTTAAAAATAATATGAATCCTAACAGCATTCTCGAGCCATATTGGGACGAATTAAAATTAACTCGGCACACTTATCATTTGTTGGTATGTTTTCTGTACTTTCCTCTTATATGAACCGCTTTTTTTTAACCGCTTCCATTTGTTTATATCCATTTTGGTTATTATTTAATAAAAACCCAATGCCTCAAAAGAAATCAAAATGGCTGTGACGATGCGATAATTTTTAAAAGCAAATGTCTTCTTAAACGGACTTCACGAAGACATCTTTGGACACTAATAGTTTTACAAGAAACCTTTATATAGAAATTAAGTCTATAACAGCATTCGAGAGTCCACAATAATACCAAGTACACTTACTCTTAGAAGAAACCACTGTAGACCTAATTCACTTGTAATTGACGATTAAACTTGACTTATACACCCCTATAAGGTCAGTAACAAGTAAAAAAGGTTCTAAGTGCATTTAGTTCAATAAACTACTATTACTAGCTTATGACACTTGTAGCGGATTTATAACTACTTCTTGTAGGCGATTATAAGTGTAACTTACTGGAGTATGTATTCTCAAGTGTATTTACACCTTTGCACCACTTTTATAGGCCTTCTTAACCTTTACTGCGCCTATAATTTCTTTCTATACACGACTATAAGTCAGCTTATAAGAACAGGTCTACTATAAAACCAAACAAACTCCGTGGAACCTGTTATAAGCTTTGTGGTAAAACCTAGAACCATTAAGAGAGAGGTACTAGTGCTGTAAGCCTGTAAACTGTGCACTACAGGATAACTTTGTTACTTGGGTACTTTACCATACCATACTTTACCATACCATACCATACCATACCATACCATACCATACCATACCATTCCATACCATACCATACCATCAGTACAAGTCGAATGAGCCCAAACAGCATGAGTCTATGATGCGCCAAACCGGAGATCCAGTAGGGATCCCCAGGGTCCAGCATGAGCTCCAGATTTTGATACCGGTACCATCTGCTCATCAGTATCCATCAGTCCATCTTGTGATATTGGTCCCACCTTCCGAACCCGAGATGCAGTTTTAAAATTAATTATTAGTGTAAGACAGGATTAATTTAGTTACACCAACGTTAATCTAATTAACTGTAATTCTTATTAAATTTTCGAGACGTTAGTGTAACTAATAGGTTAATTCTAATTGACGGTTAGTGTAATTGACGACGTTTCAAAATCAATGCGAACTAACGTTAGTAAAAATTGATGTTAGTGTAGTAGTTATAGATTAGTTACGGAATTAATCTTCAATCTTATTGATCAATTTTCAATTCTAATTGAAATTAACGGCCAACACTGCACGTAGGGTGGCCAACCGTCCCGCTATATGCGGGACGTCTCGTTTCTGGGGCCCTAGAGCATGCGTCCCGCAAGGGTTGCACGCGGGACGCCGATTGTCCCGTTTTCAGACTAGACTAGATTATCAGCACCAAAACGAGCGTTGATTTGCATGTTACAATAATTTTAAAGCGTGTAATTTTACTTGAATATACCGCGAGTAACGCGCGCTAGCGCCTACGCTCACTCGCGCGCTCGACAGTTATTAGCTACTTACCTACTTTGTTATAATAGGATAGGACACGAATTTGATTGTTAAAATATTGTTCATTTAAAATTAAATGATTATATGCAACGACTACTTTTGCGAATCTCTGAATCCCAGTTGGCAACCCTAGATACACGTGCTTGTGCCTCGGAACAATTCAAAGAGCATTATTATTAAGCGACATGGATAGTAGTCCGCCTCAAACTAAGAACTCGCGATTCTTGCTAACCAGTTGACCAGTATAACAAGACCCCGTAACAAAACTCTTTTAGGCCTTCTGATTCCAGAACCCCCTGGTCAGCCCAGATCATATAAGAACTCTCTAATTATTTTTATCTCTGGTTACTAAAGTTATCGCGGAACAAATATTCAAAATTTAAAAAGCCATCGAAATTCATGGACGTCCCAGTACCCAACTGACAGTTATATTGTGTCCGCAGTTATCTGTAAGAACTTCGCTTCGCCGCGCTCGCTCGTTCGATGATGAAATATTCGACTGTAGGAATTCAATAGGAATTCAAACTTGTTGAATTTAAGTAGGTAGGCACAGTAAAATAAAGAGTATTTTTATTGGATTACTAAGAATTGATCGTTGAAGCTGGTAGCCTAATTTCTACGCTCTGATTAGCTAATTTAGGCTATTCTGTGGCGTGGGAGAGATCGAGACGTTTGAAGCGTTTAATTATAAATACGCTGTTGGTAAGGGCAACCAATGTTGGTTTTATGCCTAAAAACATCATGTCGTACTCATTACATTACAAAGTTCATTTAATAGGTAGGTACAGTCAGCTGTAAAAATATGGGTGTACTCATCTTACTCAAAAATATGTCCCATAGTATCTTATTCCGTTGTAATAAGTGCGTAGTACCATATTTATGAGACGATTTTTCGATACGTATTTTTGCAGCTGACTGTACATAACAAGGCAACATCCTAATGTTTTCAGGGCATACGCACAAAGTTTCTTTGAATCCCGAAATTCGCGAATGATAAAGCCTACTTTTTTTATACCACAACGGTGGCAAACAAGCATACCGTAGCCTATGGGCGCCTGCAACTCCAGCGGTGTCACATGCGCGTTTTCGACCCTTTACTAAAAGGAGGACTCACTGTGTTGACGTTGACGGCTAAAGGAACAAGAGGGTCCCTCATCGTCAATACACTGGGTCCTCTTTAAGCTCTTTGGTAACCTTACTCACCAGCAGGAACACAACACTATGAGTAGGGTCTAGTGCTATTTGACTGTGGTTTTCTGTAAGGTGGAGGTACTTCCCCAGTCGGGCTCTGCTCCAGATTTGAGCCATATGATATTCGCTGTGCTGTGCCCTACCACACATACTATCACACTACCGCCCGTACCCATACCTCTCTTAATTATATATTAAAGCCTAATTTCTAATTGTGACTTCGAATCGAAATTCTAAAGCGCCCCCGAAGTAGTTTTGGCCACTAACAAAATTTCGAGTTTGTTTCTCTACCGTCAGTTTTTTCCCGAACAGAAAACCAAATGAGAAATTGGGTAGACCTACAATTTCAAATATTTGATTCTGAAATTAGTTATCTAGCCAGTTTAGGCAAATATGTTGTCAATTGTTGCCAAAACGGGCAAAAGAAGACAAAATGTAATAAACCTGATCTGAACGTTTTTAGGTGTATATTTGCTTGGTCCACTTGCTGCTTGAAATATTTGAGATACATTAAAGATTTTTACTACAAAACAATTTACAAAAATAAATAAAACAGGTACCTACACAACCGGGAAAAATTGTACACATTGTAGGTACTTTACGCATCGAGTCAGAATGTTAGAGATATTTATTAATGATTAAAACAGACCAGACACACCTTATAAAACAAATACATACACAAAGACACTTTAACAGATATTTACTGTTGGTATGTAAGTAAGTGTATGGAACGTATGAAGAAGATAAAATTGTCTACAATATTTCCATACACAATACATCTGTAAGTCTTACAGATATAAAGATACAGGGGGTGAAAAAGTGTATATTTTCTTATATCATAAGAATTTTATATATTAGCATCAAAGTTTTGTGCTTCGAGATAAGGAAATGAAGTCTCTACCACAGTTTTGTCATCTTCTAATGATTCTTTTAAAAGATACTCAAAAGTTGAATTCACCCCTAGATCGCTTATAGAGGGGGTAAAAGCAGTGAGTCTCACGCACAAAATCAATGTTCTATTACTCATCATACAATACTAACTAGGCATTGTCAGGTATAGGTATCGATCAATTCGGGTATAATGAATTTGGATTTGACAACCCCCCCCCCCCCCCTCACCCCAAGGTCTCAAATCTAGTATTTTAATTACCACCCTTTAGCCTACCAATAACCATTAAAATATTTTCTACTCCACCTTTTGTAAGGCAATGTATGGAGATGATTCCCCAATGATTGGATTAGAAGCCATTCAGGCCAGTTTCGACCCCCCTCTAATTCTGTTGTCGATAAAGCTAGAAGGCTGAAATTTCTGTGACCAAGAGGCCATAACACAATGAAGATATATGCCCAATATCATTGAATTTCAACATATACTTTATATTATTGCAAGTCAATTTTTTTTAATTTTTTCACTGACTCACTGACTCATTGATCATTATCACCATATATCTAAGGTACATCTAGCAATGCCACAAGATCCAAATTTTGAATACATCTAGGGTTTAAGCTAAAAAGTCACTGAAAATTAAAACATACCGCAATATCAGTCGGGTTTTACAAACCGCGCAGTGTGCATTGTAATCCCATACAAATATATGCGATAACAAAGTTGTTTTTTCTGTTGCTAAAATTTTAACTTTTGTAACAATACATAATTAGATAGTATAGGTTATATAAGCACTTACAAAAAGGAATAAGATCCCTTCAAAAACATTATATGTACAAAAATGCCAGTCTCGCAACGCAAATTTCCTACTGCAAAAGAATTGAGATCTAATGTAAAACCAAACCGGTGTGCCGGGGTTTACTAACAACATGTCATTGTGAGCGTTTAAATATTAGATATCCATATTTTTATAATAAATAGAATGATGTCCGGATTGAAAGGTTAACTGGAAGAAATCCCTTAAAGGGATAAGTTCGCCTTTGTACGTATATGTTGTATTATATTATATGTCTTTCGTTGTGTTTTCTTGTAAAATAAAGTGTTTTACTACGAGTACTACTACTACTACTAATTTAACTGTTTTCATGCGATGGCCAAGTCAATCTATTTTATTTAAACATAAAAGATTTTTAATATTAATGTGGTCAATATAAGATGTTGTTAGATTAGCTAATTATGTAATAACTTAAGACAGAAGGTCCCTTGAGTAGGGACTGAATAAATCAACCGTAAAAAAATGTGAGATCCATGTAAGTCACATGGATCTCACATTTTTTTACGGTAGAAGAACTGAGTTGCGAGACATGGTTTGTTTTACAAATTTAGTTTTTGGTGGCATCTCATTTCTTTTTGTAGATAGACCTCCTTTTTTTCTTTTCCAGTACCGTCTACTTCTTAAATACCAACAACGAATTTTCTTAAAGCCCACTCTCTGTCTTATGAGCTTTTCTTATTTTTTTAGGTAGTCTTCCTCTTTTTCTTTTCCGGTGCTACTTCTTGAGCTTCAGCTACAGTTTTTCTCAAAGTCCACTCCCTGTCTCTATAGGTTTTTCTCGAAGGCTCTGATGTTCCAATTTTTGACATATATTTAATTAATCATTTATATTCATATCATATGGGATTACAAAGTTATTTATGCAGTTGGTGTATCTGTAAACTGGACTGAAAATGCATAATATTTTAGTTTTTCCGTGATGTATACACTAAACACTAATTGTATTCAAAAATTTGAAGCTTCTATGTCTACTAGAAGTGCCTTAGAGTTTTGATGATCGGTCAGTCAGTGAATGACAAAATTAAGAACTCTGACTATTTATAATTCTTACTACTGGTTCAAATTAAATGAAATTTGAAATATACAGTGTTTATACAATGCTTGCTTGGTTACTAGAAAAACAGGCTTCTAGCTTAGCTTGATCCACAACGAAGTTATAGGGGGTCAAAAATGGCCTGAACTGCTTCGAGCAAAGGATGGTACGGCCGTGCCGCTTTTTTTTTGCTCGACTTGGCGGGGGCACTACCGTGCCCCCAGATAAAGGCATTTCCACGGAGCTCTTCACCCACTAGACGGAGAGCTAGCCACGTCAGATATGACACAATAATGAGAGCGATGAAACCACTCTCGTTAGTTTGCTATACTATGCTTATTTCTAGATTCGGACATCTGGCAACTGTAAAGTAGGTCAAATAATGCAAACCACTTTAAGAATAAAAATCCTAGATTTCTGGTTTTGATGCAGTATTATGAGAAATTATATAAATAATTAGCTTATAACATTGCCAAAACTTTCTGATGGGGGAAAGTAGTCCAAAACGACGTATAATGTAATTCATAGTTTGTCGCCTACTGTTTCTGTTACCTTAATAATACGCATTTTTTTGTTCTAATGTTAAAATATAAGCCCTTTTCTTTATAACTTAGACAACTTAGGCAATTTTTGCCTATTTTGGTAGTACTATTTCGCAATTCAAAAATTTGCTTGCCTGTCACTCTGCCCACCCTACCCATTAAAAGCTGCTAGCAATAAGGATAGTATTTCAACCTTACTAGACGGGTTTCGTTGATCTCATTATTTTGTCATATCTACCATGTCCAGCTCTTAGCCCACACAGAAAACGATGACCGAAAAGCGTATAATCGATTTTTAAACTAGTTTTTATGAACGGGTATGATTATTCTGCCTATTACCCTTTTGACAGAGGAAAAATAGATAGTAAGGCCTCTCCAGGTAGGTACATAGCTTTGTTTGTGTAAGTAATATCCCATCAAAAACATAAATGTGAAATGAGAGCCAAGTTCAATATGTATATTACATATGCCTTGGTTGTTGACTTCAAAGATAAAAGAAGTAAGATCTAAATGGGTGCCAAGTTCAATGGTCAGTCCTGAAATTTATTTATAACAACATTTTGGGTCCTGGAATTGGAACATGGCTCTCATTTCACATTTATGTTTACTTTTTGTACATAAATCATTAGTAGGTTCTTATTCATAATAAAATTAATACCAAATGGTTTTCGTTAATATATTGTATTTTCCTACGCTTACGGGGTATAATTATGTTTTTTGTGTTCTTTTCTATATTCTCTTGTATATGTATTTTCATTCAGTGTCCGGTTTTTTTAACGCGTTTTTTTATACTAAATTTTGCCAAGTCGGACCTGAAAATCCACATAAAGGCAGACTGTCATCAATTTTGTTGCTAATTCTTACATTACAGGCACTAGAAGTAAGTGTTCCTAATATAATCAATTAATTGAAAAATCATAATAAAATGACCAACGACCTATCTGGATGCCAAATTTGAACTTTCTAGGTCATCTGAACAGGGTTAGAATTTTGATCTATAGGTCAATACGTGATAAAAATGTACATTTTTGGAGGTTAATATCTAAATAACCGTTTGAGGTGTATTTATGAAATTTATAGAACACATGTATCTCGCAAGTTTCAATATATGAGCCAAATATGACATGTTTATATGAAATAGTTTTGAGTTATGAGGGGGTCAAAAGTGGCTCCAAATGGTTCATGTAATATTACACGGTGCTGCTCGCCAGTTCTGTTATACTTGAACTTGGCTTGACACGCTACCGCGTATCTAGATGCTATGCTCGTCTGTATCTATTTTTTCACTTCTCATGCTCAAAAAGTGTGTCATATTATACTTACCAAGGCGGACTAAAGTAGTACATTTAGCCTCTAGGGCTAATATGTATACATATTTATGATTTACAAAACAAATTGACCAATCAGAACACTTCGCCGTATTAAATCCACCAATCACCACATATATCGAAGTTAATCGGAACGCTATAGATACTTTTTTGGTGTGTATACTGTGTAAATAATTTAAGTCCTTAAAAAAAACATTGTATTTAATATCAACCAATCAGAATACAGCAATGTTAAAACGCGACCAATCAGGAAACGCAATTTATTTCTCTAAATATGAGGGGTTTTTTAGTTCCTACTTCACAATCATTAAAAAAGATTTAATTTTTTTTGAAGCGCTTTAAAGCGTGTTTAAACTGTTTAAAGAGCTAATTTATACCGTTGTCGTCTGTGGCATTTATCGCGGTATTTATATTTTGTATCTATGTCAAAGAAGTAAAAAAATTAAAATACCGTCAAGTTAAACCATAATTTCAGTTTAGTTATGGTGCTTAAATAATAAGTGTTTTATCTTTTCTCGCAATCTAAGTGAAAAATAGTATGCATTACTCTGGTCTAAAAGCCATATTACCACTCGAACAATTTTCCCTCACTTCGTTCGGGAAAATAACCACCACGTGGTAATGTGACCTAGTTTAGACCCTTGTCAAACAATCTACTATTTTAATTCTACCAGTATGCGCTAAGGGCATACTGATGTATAGGTATGCTGTAAGAAGATTACTCAATTTAGTTTGAAAAAGTTTTGTTATCATTTTGGCCACATCAATTGAACGCTATTTTACCTAGATATTTTTTTGCGAATCATTCTAAGCCAGTCACGCTTGACAAGTCGTTATTTAAAAGTTAGACGGGCGATCGCGGAAGTGGGTTACACGGGTAGCACCTGACGTCACCGGCCACGCTGTAGCTGTATAACAGTTCAATCACTCCACTGGTTTACAGTCACACTTTTACTCGACTTTTCTTCTTCTCTTTTTTTATACCTACATAGTATCTGTTTAACTCTTTTGTACCAGTATTCAAAGTAGGTATTGTAACTATTAATTAGTCAGATATTAAGTATAAGGGCCTGTTTCACAATGTCCATGTAAAGTCCTGAATAAGCTACTTGCCACTTATCTGACGAATAAAGTCATCGTTGGCGTTTCACAATCTTCAAATAAGCTTAACTGTTAGATAAAGTGCTAAGTTTTGCGTAAGTGTATCTGGCAGTTCATTTATTTGTTAATTAGCTATCCAATACTTTACTTGGACATTATGAAACAGGCCCTAATTATCCTACTCACTCACATTTCTTTGAAATAATGTTAATTAAATGTGAAGTAGCTACGAAATGGTTTAAATTATGGACTAAGAGCTGGCCATGTCAGAAATGACACAACAATGAGCGTAAGCGTATCAAGATATTTTTGAACACCTCGCCTGTTTTCTAATACATACTGTTCATTTAAAAAAATTCCAACCTGCAAAAGTACCCAACATTTTCTCAATCACAAGTACTTACCATGGCCCAAACCAGAAAATACTACAAAATCATCTAACATTTAGAGGACACAGTTCAGATAGGAAAGCATATCAAACGTTTTGTGAAGCAATCAGATTTGGATTTTATTATTATTATTTTATTTTAATTAAACAATACGTACATTGTATGTCTCTCAAGCTGTTTTGATATGCCTTCTTATAGAACTACGCATTATTGTGTATCTTTAAGATGTAATATTACTGTATTACTGTTTTGAAAAAATAAGTGCCGCCGAGTTTCTTGCCGGTCATAAATAATTCTTCTCGGGTCAGAGGTGTAGGGTTAGAACCGGAGGTAGTTTTTTTTTTCTTTCTCTCTGACGTTCATAAGTGCATTGTAATGTGCCTAAATTGAAGAATAAATATCTTTTATCTTTTTATCTTACGTATATTAGTATCTGACTTATTCGAGCGTTTTAAAGTTAACAAGATGAATCTTAAAAGTTAATGCTTCGGAGGTCGGAGGTAGGTACCGTAAAATACCGAGTAACGTGAAACAATGTGTAATCCTTAAGAAATGTTTACAGCAATCTCTCAGCAATCACAAGACCTAAAATTGTCATAAATATTGCAAGTGATGGTCCATTGTCCCTTGCTCGGCAACCACGATAAGTTGAGCTCGGAATAAGTTTGGTTTATTCTTCAAGTAGATCAACGTCGGTGTTTGGAGAGATCAACATATAAAACGTGTGTGTCTACATTGTAAGAGTGTGGGATGTGTTTTGACGGAACGTACAGGTCATGTAATTCAGAAGTGTTTTTCACGATCGTTGAGTGCTGGGTAGTGCGTAATTTAAAGGGGTATGGCAGCTTTTGTAGCTGTTGTGTAGAAGTAGTACTAGACTAGAAAAAGCTTATTGTGAGGCTTATAGATTATATTTAGGTACTCATATGTAGATGTATTAGGTCCCTAGTCCCCTCGCTGCCTCGCCAGCTTTTGAAGTTCAAATTTAATTTGCAGGTTTTATTTATGTTTTCCTTCACCGCAAATGTAGTGACGATTTTTTTACATATATCATCCAATGTTCCTATGTAGTTTTTAGGATTCCGTGCCAAAATGGTAAAAAGGTACCCTTATGGTGCGACTCTGTCTGTCTGTCTGCCACAAACCCAATTTGCTCCGAAACTATTGAACCGATAAGTAGAGCTGAAATTTTGTACACATAAATATGTAGGTAACAGGGCTTGTAACCGGTTTTCGTAAAAAGCCCCGAAATAACCCAATATGTTTACATATTTTATGGTTTTTACGTAGAACACAATATTGTTTTTAGGTTATGACTTTATATTGTAAGATTTTTCGATTAAATAAGAAATAGTAAATGAAAGAACAAAAAAAACGGTATTTTAGTATGGAGCAAGCGGTACGGTTACAAGCCCTGGTAGGTAACGGTAACCCACAGGCAGACGTGTAATATGGGGGGGTAAATTTAAACATTTATGAAAGCTTTGCAAACCATTGACCTGGACCATACAACAACCTCCCTCCCCCACTTGTTTCGTATATTTACTGCCAAACCGGGGTCAAGCTCTCTTTCTCTTCATACCAAATTTCATTTTTATCGGTTCAGTGGTTTAAGTCACACAGACACATTTTTGTTTTTATAATATATATATTACCTAGTAATTATGGAGTAAGGATTCGACACCGTTTACCTACTAACCACCTACTCCCGAACTCCCGGTTCCTGCCAATACTAAATTGGGCCGTGTCACTTCAAACTATGGTCCGCCGCCCGCTAGTTCACAAAACGAGACGTATAAAAACCGCGCCAAGAAAGGCTGCGCGCGCGTCAGCCGTGAGTCACTTCCGAGGCGGATTCCTGGCCCTGACGTCACGGGGTAACATAGCGCTGACACATCGATATTTTAAACTACATTCCTGTCTAGGCAGTTACTGGTCCTTGTATAAGTTAAATGGCTTCGATTTTTTACTCGTGTCAACATTTCATAAATCGCTTAATTAAAATTTCCTTCGGTATGTCAGCTCATACCTACATAAAGAGAATAACACATTCGATGGGGTTTGTCACCAGACTACTCTTGATGAACGAATAACGACGGAAAGTTTTACAAAAATTACGAAATATCTATAGGAAGAGAGGTATGGGCACTGCGAATGTCATCTCGCTCAAATCTGGAGCAGAGCCCGACTGGGGAAGTACCTCCACCTTACAGAAAACCACAGCCAAATAGCACTAGACCCTACTCATAGTGTTGTGTTCCTGCTGGTGAGTAAGGTTGCCAAAGAGCTCAAAGATGACCCAGTGTGTTGACGATTAGGGACCCTCTTGTTCCTTTAGCCGTCAACACAGTGAATCCTCCTTTTTGTAAAGGGTCGGCAACGCGCATGTGACTCCTGTGGAGTTACAGGCGTCCATAGGTTACGGTAGCTGCTTACCATTAGGCAGGCCGTATGCTTGTTTGCCACCGTCGTAGTATAAAACAAAAAAAGGAATCATTTATTTCGATTAAACGTTTCCTTTTCCAATAAACCAAATAAAATTAAAGTTTTGGAGAAAATTTTCAAAGGCTTTCCATATTTTTTCCAAGTTTTCGGAAATCTTTGGGAGACCGTACCTATATATTCTATGACTTTTGGAAAAGGTTAATAAAGGTACGACAATTTTTCTGTAAGTGTTTACAATTTTACAATATCACATCGTGTATGTGCATTGTGCATTTTACTATGTGCATATAAACTTTCATTAAGTTCATAAATATCTAATCTAGGAAGATAAATTCCTATCAAAGCATTTTTTGCGGAACCCTAACCAACCCCCAAGTCTACATCGGTCACACCGGTCGTTGCTCTTCCCTGGAATTAATGCGCGAGTAAAAACGCGCGTTTCCGGACGCGTGGCCGCGCGGCAAAAACGCGCGCAAACGCTGCGTGACGCGTTTTTACTATTAATTAGACACTGCGCACGCGACTGCGATTGTTTATGCTGTTCGTGAGCATCGGAAATGGTTTTTTCGAAGCTTTTGTTAAAAGGTGCAGCTTACATGCATTGCTCTCCTTTTCTATATACATTTCAGTGATCATATTGGCTATTGTGTAGCGTTATCCAGATTGCTCAGCATGTAGGCTTTAATACGTCGACAAAGACTTTAATAAAAATCCATTCTTATTATCTCGCAAGAGGTGAGAAAAGTAGAGTATACTCCTCGGGGATAAAGCTGTTTTTTTCACGGGCGCGCTTGTACCCCACACTGCACTCAGGAGTCATAGGACTCAGTCTTAATTCCCGAGCTTTGCTCGGGAATTAACTCATAACCTGGAGTCCTTCGTTACGTTCAGGATTTGAATCCTCCTATCGCGCCCATGACATAAAACAGTGCTTTATCCTCTTGGTGTACAATCTACTATAATACCATACGTTACTTCGATCAATGAAGCTTATGCGTAGAGTACATAATATATGTGGAACGAAAAGTATTTTGCTTAAAATTATTCATGTTATTATGCAACATACAATTATTATAAAAAAAAGTTATGCCTAAGATATTCTGAATATGAGAATAAACTGTTAGATTTCTACATACGACCAAGTAGGTACCATTACCTATTAGTTCACCTTACAGCTAGTAAGGAAAACCCTTTATTATTCTTTAAAAACAGATAGCAAAACTGCATTATATTCACAAGAGTGCAAAGAATATTTGAAATTCGAACGTGTTATTAGTTACTTTTTTAAACATAATAACATGTAAAGGCCATTCCAGACAGGACAATGTTCGCCCACCTGATTAAATTGTCTTATCAAATCAGGTGCTGTGGACGCAAAAATAATGAATTGGATTCAATTAAAAATAAAGGCTGATTTTACATTTTGTAGTTGCTTTTCTTGTTCCTATGTAGTATTTTCCTCGCTTTAGTGAGGTGAAAAGATTTGTGTTACACACGGCTGCAAAAGTATTTTAACCGCGAATGAGGAATTAAAACACTCGCTACGCTCAGGATTCTATTTTTTAACTACTAGTTTCGCTCTAGTTTTATATTTTAGAACTACTGGCTTCGCTCAGGATTCTATTTTAACCATAGAATCCATACTCTAGCTCGTAGTTCAACCTTAGAATCCATTCGCTAGCTCGTGCTTTAATTCCTCACTCGCGGTTAAAATACTTTTCACCTCAGCAGCTCGAACAAGGGTTCTTTGGTGCTCATAACAGTGAGCAAAATTCAATTTTGCTGCGAGCGTGAGACAAAATGACCTTGAGATGTCCTCAGTAAAAAGACAGGGAAAGTAATATTTTCAAACTTCTTACTCTCGCGTTTCTTTTTAACCGACTTCAAGATTTGAAAAGAGGAGGTTCTCAATTCGGCGTGTATGTTTTTTATTTTTTTTTTTATTTTTTATGTTTGTTACTCCATAACTCCGTCATGTCTGAACCGATTTTGAAAATTCTTTTTTTGATTGTAAGTATATATATACAGATTGGTCCCGTTTTTGTCAAAACGCAGTTCTGATGATGGGATCCATGAGGAATCGAGGGAACTCCTCAAATCTTAAAGGCATACATATAGTGATTTTTATATTTTTATCAACAAAACCATCATTTTCATTCAAAACAGTGACATTGGATGAAGTAGAACTGCTGATGATGATCAGAACGGAACTCTTCAACGACGCATAGTTCACGTTTGGCGATTCGTCCTCTTCGCTGTGTTTGTTTAGCAAGTTTAATTGTCAGAACAAATGTTCGTCCAGCTCAAGTTCTGATGATGGGATCCATGAAGAATCGAGGGAACTCCTCAAATCTTAAGGGCTTACACATAGTGACTTTTGTATTTTTATCAACAAATCAAGCATTTTCATTCAAAAGAGTGACATTTGATGAAGTGGAACTGCTGATGATGAACAGAACGGAACTCTTCAACGACGCATAGTTCATGTTTGGCGATTCTTCCTCTTCGCTATGTTTGTTAAGCAAGTTAGATTGTCAGGACCAATTTTCGTCAAGCTCAAGTTCTGATGATGAGTTCCACGAGGAATCGAGGGAATTCCTCAAATCTTAAAGGCATACATAAAGTGACTTTTGTATTTTTATCAACAAATCAAGCATTTTCATTCAAAAGAGTGACATTTGATGAAGTGGAACTGTTGATGATAATCAGAACGGAACTCTTCAACGACGCATAGTTCACGTTTGGCGATTGGTCCTCTCCGCTGCGTTTTTTAAGCAAGTTATTTCATTGTATGGAATCTAAGTGCACCATCTATCTACAATAATCCTTCACCGGCTACCCCCATTGAAGTCGGTTTTTTTTTCTTAAAAATTATTTATTTGAATATCAGACCCCCGGATGCACACCAAAATAGCTTGGAAACCTAATCACAAGATTTGGCGCAGGCACTAGTTTTTAGTAAATGTGCTATTTGTAATAAGTGGCGAAATTGGATCGGAAGTCAGTAAAAGAGGCGAGAATTGAGAGGGCGTCAGTGAAAGTAGAGCGGAAGACTAGCGGAACTGGGTGGAGGTGGAGCGCAACTGCAGAAATACAAGCGGAGCTTAAGCGGAACTCATTAAAAGTGGCGGGAATTGAGTGGAAGTTATTGGAAGTAAATCGGTACTAGGTGAAGGTGGAGCGGAACTGGCGAAATTGGAGCGAATGTGATTGGAAGTGTGGTAGGAGTGGCGGAAATTGAGCGGAAGTGAAGTGGGATTGATCGGGGTGGAGTGGAAGTCAGTGGGAGTGAACAATTATTTAAATTTTCTGCTATGTTCTCACTGCTGAGGTGAAAAGTTGTATGAGCAACATGAGACCAAAGTTATTTGCACCTCGTGCCTTTGAGTCACTCACTACGCTCAAGATTCTAACCTAGAATCACTCGCCGAAGCAAAAACTAACTTTGCTCTCTTGCTGCACAAATAAAATATCTATTGCAACCTTGTATAACAAATAACTATCAGTATGTTGTTATTATTATTAGGGACGGTTTGACCAGTATATGACATTTGCTACAACAAGTGTCTGTTCGAGATTCGGAGTCGTATTCTGTTTCTTGAGTCACGTTTGTTTATACTAAGATGGAAATGGAACATTATTTTATAAAATAGGGCCATTTGAGTCTCTGTGGCATTAAAACTAAATTTTTCTGTGGTCTATCGTCAATGTATCTGCAGTTTTTATGGGAGTTTGCGCACAATTTGCTTGAAATATATTTTTTAAAGATATAAGTAGCCGCAACTTTTAAAATATTTAAAGTAGACAATATAATTTTAGACTCAAATTGTTGCAAATTAAAGAGCCTTCAAAATCACTAAAACAATCTTACTAATAAAACTTATAATTTGTAAAATACAAAGGATAAAAAAGAAATCTGTAGTTTTTAATGTATTGCTCAGCCAGCACAAATAACTAGTTATAGCAAATGAAGATGTAAATAGCCTTAACTAGTCCCAACAACATATCAAAAATCCAGAAGTACATCACGCTTTGTGATTTTAGAAATTTTGATTGTTTAATGTTATACATTACGACCGTATGTATTATGACTTTCTTCATTTTCATACAATAGTGACATAATGAAGAGTTTTTCAGTCGAGTATCGTGTTTAGGCAACGAAACTTGCTGAATGAGTTTTGAATATACCTAAATACTTACCTGTCAGTCATCTTATTGACAAATTATAATGTAGAAGTAGTAGTAAACGAATGTACATATCCTAAAGGAAAGGTTAGGCGTATTCAAGAAACCTCTCAATCAAAAATAGATACATGAGATCCTGGAAAGCAAGACGATCACAAAACGGTCAAAGTACGCAGACTATGCTACCACCGACAGTACGGACACATTTTCAGACGACGTAACCGCACCTGCTACATGCAGCCCTAACTAGATCATGTCTCTACATGATCTTTGGCTGCCCTCTGGCAGCCAAAAGAGTGGTAGACCAATTAGACATAGAATGACTCCCTGAACCAGGATATCACACGTTACACGGACAAAAGCCCGGCGTACTGGAAAATCACTGCTGAAAAAAAAAACTGTGAAATAATCAGGAAAAAGCGGACGAAGTTCATAAGCAACGGGAAACAGACACGGAGTCCGAACCAGAGGAAATAGACGAACACGAGACCGCAAACGATTAGAACAGAACGTCGAGCCGACATTGACAGAACGTTACATATTTACGCACTTATATATTTATTTTTTCCTCTCTGGGCACGATGCTGAAATTCGGTCTGGTTCTTACTCTCCTTTCAACACGGGGAGAGCACACGCACATCCTATTTTGGAGTGGGCAAATCTGGATGGGGGTTGTTAACCTGCCATACTATACACCTCTGACCGATAGCCTGAACCGTACCAGTATGTGCATCTGAGCTAGGTCGCTAAGTCTCTCCGTCCCTCCCCCCCTTGTATGACCACGCCTCTGAGTCCTTGCAGCAGAACTGCTGGCTGGCTGAGTCAGTTAACGGCTGACGGCTGACGGCGGAGTATCGTGTTTAGGCCACGAAGCTTGCTGAATGAGTTGTGAATATACCTAAATACCTGTCAGTCATCTTATTGACAAATTATAATGTAGGAGTAGAAAAAATACTGTTAAAGTTCACTAGTAAAGTTTGACTTCAATAATCCAATTACTAATTCAAAAAGTCAAGTCAAGTAAAGTTAAGTCGTTAATGTGTATTAAGTTGTAAAGTTAATGTCTAAACGTAGGTATTATAAAATTGACAAACAACTCTTACTTAAACACCTAACAAAACAGTCACGTTTCAGTTAATAATTAATTACTTGTATCACAATAATATGAGTACATTGGTTTCAACAAAAATACAATGTACACATACTCAAATCTTAAATATATAAAGGTTTTCACTTAGTACCTATTTACATAAATAATTAGGTTAAGGGTCGAATGCGGGTCAGTGACAACCTACACAATGCATCTTTAGGAGATTAGGATTATTAGGACCTCCACAAGTAGGTACATAAAGACACATTATTCACAAGCATCGGCAACGGCGAAATATGTACCTACTAGGTATCTACACACGTCTTTACGATCGTCACATGTTATTAATGAATAAGAAAATTAATATCTACCTCGTTTATAAAAATGATTATCAAATCTAATTTTAACTTGAAAAAGATAAAGGTAAGTATTTGTTATTAATCTACATACCTAGTATAGTTAGGTTGCGAGACATCTCGAAGGGTCACGCAGGGCCAGGTACCGAACCCGTGACATTGTCAAGGTGCCCTTCCCACTCAACTCTCAGCGACGCTCTGGCTTACAATTTGACAGAAAATGCCCAAATATGTGGGATTGTTTCACCTGTTTCACCCTATTTAATATAAAACTTGACTTTTGTTTTTTTCGTCCTCATAGCCTAGTCAGTATAGTGCCTCTGCAACACGAACACGGAGGTCCCGGGTTCGAATCCTGGTTTGTGTGTTTATCACGGACATCCGCGTTCATCTATTAGTCGGTTCCTGAGTTATGGAAGTTTTTTATGTATTTAAGAAGTACCCATATCACTAACTTTCTTGAGCTTACTGTGGTTGATTTGAGTAAGATTGCCCTTTAATACTAGGCAGTCCCAAAAGTAAAGAGACAAAATAGGATTAATAAACCGGCCAAGTGCGAGTCGGACTCGCGCACCGAGGGTTCCGTACGAACCTGTAGAAATATGCGGCGATATATTAAAAATATTTTTATTATATGATGTAACTAAAAATTTACGGTTTTCGCAATTTTTCCTTTATCTGTGCTAAGACGTTACTTCGTACCAAATTTCAAGATTCTGAGTTCACGGAAAGTACCCTGTAGGTTTTGCTTCCCTTGCGAGTTTCGAAAATTTGCTGCATAAACGGCTGTATCTTTTGATTGCGTTGGCTTAGAAGTTTGATTTTTTTACAGCTCCAAGGGACAGTAGACCTGAGTATTTGATATAAATTTCAGCTTGATACCTTTACGCGTTCCTGAGAAAAAGGGTCTTGACATACGGATGGACGGACGGACGGACGGATGGACGGACGGATGGACAACAAAGTGATCCTATAAGGGTCCCGTTTTTTCATTTTGAGGTACGGAACCCTAATAATAATGACGAAACAAAGTAAATCCGGTATACACTAGAAACATAGACAAGGAATAGAAAATTTATATTTTAAAGTGAATTAGTACCATCGACAATTTTTTCGTAGATTTATTACCGCTCGCCGCATTAGACGTTCCTGGCTCTGCTGCTACAGTTTTTACTATTTTAATCCAACGATATTTGAAAGTAAGTAATAATTTGAGCTTATCTGTTCAATTTTATATTCTCTTTAACGTAAAATCCAACGCATTTGGATACCTTATTACGTCATATAAAATCAAATCAATTAATATAGGTTTATTAATTAAAAAGTTTTCCCATATTTACCGGTAAATTTCCCAATGTTACTAGTAAATTTACTCCATGCCTTCTCACATTCTTAACTATATATTGTAGGACATAATAAGACTAAAATGTAAAACCGGCCAAGTGCGTGTCGGACCACGCATAATGGAGGGTTCCGTTCCGTACCTTCAATGGAATAAAAACCAAACTAATGCTGTATCTGATGCCTATGGAAGAAGTATTTTGGAGATAACTCAAAATGGTTGAACATTAAATGGTTTAAACAATTTTCATAGAAAGTATGTATATATATAATATTTATACTTTTTAGACTTACGGTTTAAAGTTACAGGCGGAGGACACAATTTTTCTGACTTTCGAAGCGATTATTTCTGAAAATATTCACTTACTTTAATCACAATATGTTCACAGAAACCTCGATGGTTTTTTGAAAGACCCATCGATTGATGTGCAACATGTTGATATTTGGTAAAAAACAAATTTGATTTTTAGTTACATGTATGAAGCGCAAAAAATTTTTTTTCTGGTATTCAACTAAATGTCGGCATACAAAATGCACCTTATGTCTAAATTTTATTAAGATACGTCCTATAGTTTTCCAGTAAAATAGCTGTGACATACGGACGGACGGACATAACAAAACTATAAGGGTTCGGTTTTTGCAATTTTGGCTACGGAACCCTAAAAATCAGGTTTATAAAACAAAATTCATACTAATACGACAGTCACTCTAACTCAGTAACTCCTAATAACCACAAAGGCTAGGTAATAAATCTTTAAAAAGATAAAACATAGTGATAAAACGAAATCTACTTTTACTGATTAAAATATCAGTTTTGACGTTTTACGAATGGTTAGATACAAACTTACCTTTTCCGCTGTCCCCATATAATAACATATGCCACCAACTGTGAATATAAGTTAGTACACAAGTTTACAGTTTCAGACTTTTTTTGTGATAAATATCTTGTAAGTTAATTATGGTGTAGGTTACGGTAACTACCCTACGGGCGGTGTTGGCCAAACGTTAGTGTAATTGAACATTAAACTTTATAGATACACGTTACTTAAAATTGAACACTTAGACACTAGAATGAATGTTGTTAAGTAGATTTACAAATACAAAAGCGTTTATTTAATTACTTCGACTTACACCACTTACTTACTTACTTACTTACTAGACCATCGACTAGATAGAGATTTAGGCCATCGAGTTCGACAAAAGGGAGAGGACCCCCGCTCCGAGTCGTTTCTGGTGCAAAGACTGTCCATGGCTATCCAGCGTGGTAATGCTGCAAGCGTTATGGGCACTTTTGCACCGGAAACGACAACGAACCGTTCGTTGTCGTTTCTGGTGCAAATTATTTTAGTTAAGGTGTGTTTGACTGAGTGTATTATCGTTTAGTTACATCATTTAATTACTTTTGTTTGATTTTGACTTAATTTAAATTATGTATTATTTTATTTGTATTTCATTTAATATTGTAGATATGCTTTACCTTTATAAAACTTTTACTTTATGTTTTAATTTCCTTTATTTAATTTAAAATGTATATTTTCAAATTTTATAGTATTATCATTTTTATGTCATAATATATATTATGAAAGAAAAATTTAAAGGCAGCTTATTTAAAGATTTGTCATTGAATTGAATTCGATTCAATAAATTTATTTGCATAAATAAGGGTATAAAGGGTGTTACAAACATTCTAGTTCAATCCTTATTTTACCATAATTATGGCGTACAAATATTATGAAATTATAATTGACTAACTACATAGCATAGCTGGCATAACAAAATAGGTACATTCATGCATTCTTATGTCCAAAAAATATTTACAGTGTCATGTTGCATTAAAATTAATTTACAATGTCAGGTTGAATTAAAATAATAAATAATGAAAAGAAATCTAAAATTAATGTCAAGCGAATATAAATAAAACATGAAATAAAACAATTAAAAACGGATTTTATCGCGTGTATTGAGTTTAAATTACATCCCGACGTTTCAAACACTTTACAGCGTTCGTGGTCAACGGGTCGACACCACCCCCACCACCACCACGAACGCTGTAAAGTGTTTGAAACGTCGGGATGTAATTTAAACTCAATACACGCGATAAAATCCGTTTTTAATTGTTTTATTTCATGAATAACTATCGCGGCAACCGAAGACAATATAAATAAAACATTTAGAAATTAATTAAATAATACCTACATATATCACTTGTTCATAGATCACATTTTGTCAAAAAATCATTAACGGAATAATAGCAAATCATTTCAGTTATATACAATCATTTAAGTAGGTACGTAACACCTTGCCTAACTACCTTTAATATTAAATGGTGTATCACGGGATAAAGGGGTCACCTAAAACAAAGGAAATAGGGCCTAATTTAAAAATTGTACGAGGCTGTCAGTACTGTCTTCTAACTATAGATAGCTATAGTTAATAAAATAATTCATATTAAAAACTTATTGATAGCGAGTTACCAATGTGGCCACACAACACAAGTCAATCCGCGATATCGTAGTCAATTCAAGCAAGCCAAATTTGACCTATAAATATAACTCGGCGTGCCATATTGAGGCTTCTGGGGGTCTGGATATTGGAACGCATAAAGTTGTCTTGACACAACTTGATAACAACGTTTGGCATAACTTATGACCCGAAAAGATTGATTGTCCTAATGGTTAAACGCATAACATAATAGGTCTCCGTCCTATTGATTAAGTTAAATGTCATAAAATCCCCATGTCGAATCCATCCATACGCATCAGTTATCAAAATCACAAGCTTATAGACGGAGAGCTAGCCACGTCAGATATGATACAATAATGAGAGCGACGAAACGCCTCTCGTTAGTTTGCTACACTATGCTTATTTCTTGATCCGGACATCTAGCAGCTGTAAAGTAGTGGAGGTCAAAGAATGCAAACCACTTCAAGAATACAAATCCTAGAGTTCTGGTTGTGATGCAATATTATGAAAAATTATATAAATAATTAGATCATGTCATTGCCAAAAGTTTCTGATAAGGGAAATTAGTCCAAAACGACGTATAATGTAATTCATAGTTTGTCGACTACTGTTTCTGTTTCCGAAATATTACGCAAAGTTTTTTATTCTAATGATAGTTAAAAATTACTTTGAAGAGAATACAAAGAATGTGCACGTCTCTACGGCGACGAATAGTTAACCACTTTAGTTGGGAACGGAACGCTAAAATGTGGTCGAACTTACGCAAGCCAAAGACATGCCTTATACATACATTATGTAGCCGTTCAAGCTTGTCAAGCAGATTCTGGGTGAGATACAGGAAAGCGACATCTGCGTAGTCTAGGAGAGGAACCAGAAGAGAACGGGCAAGGACCACTTTTGTGTGAAACTGAAGGAAATTCTGGACATGCCGAAGCGAGTGCAGTGAAGCAAAAAGTTTCTTACTAATTTCGGTAACATGGGCTATCCAAAATTGTTTGAATAAATCAGTGCCTCCAGTGAATAACGGTATAATATGAGTTATTCCTTTTAGTTTATACTGTCCCATTCGATTCAGCTCGTCGAACTACATAACATATCAAAAGGGCGTAACTCTAGCTGTTTCCTAACCTAGTTTTTGCATTGACCCAAAGGGCATAAATCCAGTGTGATTGAAGGCATAAGTTACTTTATCCGGCGTTACCGACAATCGCAAAGAAACAAGTGGTCTCAAGTCAAAATTACATATGAACTAAAAGACATATTCGTAGTTATATTTTGAAGAAACGTAATTATTGATTTTGGTCCAATACGTCCTGGTAATGTTTTGACATGGACGGATTTATACCATTATTCAGTCGTGTTCATAAAGGAACATCTCATTTTGCGTCATTGCTATAAAATTATTTGCGTAATAAAGAGAGGCTGATTCCATTGCCAGTTGATTATAAGTTGATTTCATTAAAGAATTTAAGTTATGCCATGGTTGTTTTATTATATTTTCCTGAAATAACTCTTTATTCAGAACATTAAATGCTTCATAAGTCATGTCATTCCTAAAATATAATAATGGCACAACTCGTGTTCTTCGTTTATGCACGTTGTACTTAAGGGCATAAGTCGTTTTAGTGCTAAAAACTTAATAAATCAATAAGATTAAGTTGATATATGTCTTTAAGAATTCGTGGATAAGGGCATAATTAGAGGAAAAAGGGAAAAAAACATATTAACGTATTACAAATATTAATTATTTGTTATTCAGTACAAAGCTAAACTCCATTACTTCTAAAAAAATGCATTTGAAGCTCAATTTATAAACGCTATCGTCGCCAAGACAACGAAGTATTGTTTTTTGTCTCTCCTGAAAAGTCCCGATTTTGAATTATGCCGTTATTCACTGAAGGCACTGAAATTACAAAGGCGATACAAAAAAAATCCATTCAATTAAAACAAATATGCTCATAGGCTTCCCGTGACGCACCTTCCTGCCATATTTGAATGTGAATCTATTGCATTTATGTGTAAATTTTACTAGCAAGAAAATTTCATAAATAGGTAAATATGCAGTTATTGCTAAGAAACAAGTTTAGTTAGACCACTACGTTAAGTGACTTTTGCCATCAACCACTTTTCGATGTAATTTTTATGGCTTTTCCAGCCTTTCCACTTTTTATGGTTCAATATAAGTTATGATATGATTCAGATACCTTGGGTCAATAAACTACAGATAAATTATCTTAGTGAGACTACAGCGTTATATTATAGAGCTTGAATAAGTACCTAAAAGAAAACCAAATGGTACCTTGGGAGTCATCTTATCTAGACACACGGCAGTGTGTCCGCCAAGTTCGAGCAAAAAAAAGCGACACACCGGCCGTGGGTTATATTACACGAACCATTTCGGGCCAATTTCAACCACCCTATAACTCAAAACATATTTTATCTACGCATATGAAATTTCGAGTGTCTGTTGACATCCCCTTAATTGTCAAGAATACAAAATTTCATTACTATACCTATAGCAGTTCTTGAGATATTGACGTCAGAAAATAGCTATTTTTACTATACACTCACTGACTCACTGACTCACTGACTCACTGACTCATCAAAAACCTAGACCACTTCCAATGGTCGTACTGACTTGAAATTTGGCATGGAGATAGGTCTTAAGGTCAAAGTAAAGGGAAAAATCTGAAAACGGCCAAGTGTGAGTCAGTTTTAAAAATAGCGAAGGCGTAACTTTGTTCTACTATGAAGTCATAATGAACTAAATGGGTCTATCTTCCAATGGTCGTACCGACCTGAAATTTGGCTCGAAGGTTTGTCTTTAGGTCGAAATAAAGTAAAAATCTGAAAACGGCCAAGTGTGAGTCAGTTTCGAAAACAACGAATGTGTAATTTTGTTCTACTATAAGTAGGTATGGAGTGGAAATGAGATAAGACTTATTTAAATTTAGATACATACCAATTTAAGACAATACATGTTTGTCTTAAAGACAAGAACAATAAAATTGTTCACCACTCTGTGTGTGTCTGTTGCGGGAACCGAACCCACGATTTACGAAGTGCAAAGCAGGTCACTAGGTACACTAGGTGCGCTAAATCAGTCAAGCAAAAATGAAAAGACTATTTTTCTCGCATAGTCTAAATAATTTCTAATTTTACAACTAATAAAATCGCAGATTCAAGAACATGGAAATCATATATACTCTAAGATGGAATTATATATACTACTGCCCATCTCACCCTCCGATACGCCACGGGATGAGATGGGATGGTGCACTTCTAGGGCTACATAATAGGCCACCAATTATAATACCTACTGGTAGGTAGGTATTACCAAGTTATTAATTATCTATGTAGGTAGCGTACTTACAAACAGAATAAAGTACGTTATTGATGTATGTAATTATATGTAAGTAGGTACATTTTATAAGTGTAGGGAGCCAGTTTATTTGTAAAAATCACCTATAAATAAATAGTAAAATAGGATTTATCATAGATTATAGGTACTCGCGCTGCCCGATCGATCCCGAAATCCCGATATATGTAGGTATAGTGATACTAGATAAAAATTCGGTTCCCCGCCTCGCGCACCCTCCGTCGCTGCCTACACTTGTCCACCGCGCTCGCGCCGTCCGTGATAAAAAAATAATAAAGAACGTACACCTAACAAAAATAAATGAAATCCCATCAAAAACATAAATGTGAAAGGCTGCCAAGTTCGATACTATGGGAATGCTTCGCCTATAAAAGAAGTGAGATCTGAATAAGTACCAAGTTCCATAAAAATACCTCAAATCATAAATAGTTATAGGAATGCACACTTGATTTCCAGCAGTTTTTAAGGTACATTTTGAATAAGTATCACGTTACATAGAAATACCTAAAATTATAATAGTCAGAGAAACGCACACCGGTTTTTTTAGCAGTTTCCTGATAACATTTATTATTTTCAGTACTTTTTAATGATGTAACTTGGCAAGTTTTAATAGAAAATTATATACTTGACACATTGCAGTCCAAAGGTGTCGATGCATTGCATTGAAAAGGTGTGTGGTGTGTGAAAACTTGCCAAGTAACATCATTAAAAAGTACTGAAAATAATAAATGTTATCAGGAAACTGCTAAAAAAAACCGGTGTGCGTTTCTCTGACTATTATAATTTTAGGTATTTCTATGTAACGTGATACTTATTCAAAATAAATCCTAATTTTTATGGAACTTGGTACTTATTCAGATCTCACTTCTTTTATAGGCGAAGCATTCCCATAGTATCGAACTTGACAGCCTTTCACATTTATGTTTTTGATGGGATTACTATCTTACTATACTAGATAGTTAATACCTATTGTTTATGTTTACAGCGGTTGTTTAATACCACGTAGTAGCTAGGCAAGTATACAACCCGCCTGATAACAAGCGATCGTCGTAGCCTACAACTCCAGTAGTGTTATTTTTATTTATTTATTATTATTAATCAAACAACAAACATTACATTTTAAACAAAAGTCCCGCAAAATTGCTTGACAGTTTGTCTGCAGGAAAAATTAAATACATAATTTCTAAAAAAATAAACTTAAACATATTACAATTAATACTTTAAAATTAAAAGCTTATTCTATGGCAGTGAATCTAACAGATATTTCTTTAATTTTCTCTTAAATATACGTTTATTATATTCTAGTCGGATGTCTTCAGGCAAACTATTCAATGTGTATGGTACTCGTTTTTTTAAAGTTCTGTCGCCATAATAGTTCTGAATCCTAGGTACTTCAAATTTACCTGAGGACACTGATCTTGTACCATACTTGTGTGTAGTTCTATACAGGTCATGCTCTTGATTCCCATGGTTGTTAATGGCTAAAAGGTACTTATGTTTTAATGATATAGGAAGAATTTTACAAATTTGAAATAGTTTTCGGTAGTCATATTTGTATGTATTTTAAATTTTTTTGGGAACTAAGAAATTTAAGAGCCTAATCTGTAGTGATTCTAATTTATCTACATTCCTATGTTCAAGATGAATACTGTAGTCTCCCCAGAAAACCTTATTGACGTGTGCATCCATGGAGTACGGAACCTTCACGCCATAAATAGTTCTCCTATGATCCGTTGATTGCACCGGCCCATAATGCACTAGTAATTGACGGATACCTGCGCAGCGGATCGAGACGCAGGCGCATGCTAGACTTTTTCAGACGCGCACTGGACCAAGTGACGTAAAAACTACGGTAAAGCTTGCACTATTTATTGCACACTTAGGCTCGCTATGAAATAGCAAGTTTTTAATGATTTTAACTCATTTGCGAAATATCATCGTTCTGTTATTATAATGGACCACAAAACTAATTACACGTTCTGGCAGAAACTACAAATTTAGTTTGTTTGTTGTAATTCTCTTAATTTCAAAAGAAAAACTTTTGTTAATTGGAGCGGAGTAGGTATTTTCTTGTTTTAATTTACCTATTAGGTATAATTCTAAACCCTAAACTGGTTAAGGCTCTTCAGACTTTGTCAACTACTTTAATAATTGTGTGATGTACGGAACCCTCAGGACGTGAGTCCGACTCGTACTTGGCAGGCTGTCTTTCTTGAATGACTTCAATACTATTCAATAAATAAATAAAAACGGATAACTCACTTAAGTCGAATATTGCTCTTCGTCGGCTAGCCAACGCGAATGACTCATAATTATTAAGCTCCTCGTTATGGAGCAAAACATGTCGAGCAATATTCGACTTAAAAAAGCGAGTTACCCGTTTTTATTTCTCACGAAAGTTTTGTGTTTAAAAGACTTCAAAAGTATTTATCTTAAAATTTTAAAATATACCTATAACTGTAATTCTCACAAGCCAAAAGTGGCTCCATGTTTAAAAATCCTTCCTTCGTCTAGCTAGATTACACCGCCTTTGGGTTACTGACATGTTATACCTACATGTGTCCAAAATTTCATCTGAATCGGTCTTGTAATTTCGGAGCAAATTTACATTTTGATAGACAGACCGACGGACAGACAGAGTCGCACCATAAGGGTTCCTTTTTTATCATTTCAGTACGGAACCCTAAAAAGGGTTCTACGGGTTTCCCTCACCCCTATAGCTGCAGGTGTGGCGATAGGCTACGGTGACAGCTTGACTGTATGCTTGTTTGTCATCGACGTTGCATACCTACTTATTAGCTATGGCTACATACACATACCTACCAAACCTACATAGCTAGACAAGTAGACATTTTTTTTCATTTATCGGGCAGAACCATATCAGAGCTGCCAGGCGAGAGTTTCGACTATATAATTTTAAACAAAAAAGAACCGACTTCACTAAGCCAAGCATCCACCTTCCCAACACCAAATGCTCGATCTGCTGTAAAAAATACTCAAATCACCATAGGTGTGCCTATAATAGTTGAAGAGTCTCCTCGATTTCTCCAGGATCCCATCATCAGATCCTGACATGGTTACAATGGGACCAACTGTGAAGTATACGCTTTCGAACAAAAAAAGAATTTTCCAAATCGGCCCAGCCGTCTTCGAATAATCGGTGAACATACATACAAAAAAAAAAGAAAGAAAAAAAATATAGCAAAAACAAAGATCCCGACGAATTGATAACCTCCTCCTTCGAAATCTTGAAGTCGGTTGAAAATGGGTTACCTTACGCCATATCGATACATGTTTCGTCGAAGACGTTTCATCGAATATTCGTTTCATCGATTTTTTTTATACCACGACGGTGACAAACAAGCATATGGCCCGCTTGATCAATCGAAGGCACCATAAATCGAAATATCATTTCACAGACTGTACTCCTTGTCGAAAGCGTAAATTATCAAAGATTCGTTTTATCGATACTTTTTTGATGATGATGTTTCATAGGTAGTGGCCATATGCGATTTCCAGGATTCCGTAATCAACTAGCTAGAAAGCCGTATAGTTTCGCATGCCCGTCCGTCTGTCCATCCGATGTCCGTCCGTCCGTCTGTCCGTCCGCAGCATAGCTCAGTGATCTTTAGTACTAGAAAGCTGAAATTAAGTCACAGAATAACTAATAGATTAAGTATGAGTATGTGTGTTAATCATGCCGACAAAGTGGTAAAATAAAGAAATTGGGTAGGTACCACCCGTACACATGAAGTGGGGGGTTTTTTTTCGCATCTACTCTATTGTGTATTGTGTGTCGTTGGATATATAGGTCTTCCCAAAAAAGGGGTATTTAAAAGCTTTTTTTGATAATGTCTATAGGTACTTTCGGAAATAATGGCTCACAAAGTTCAAAACCCTCTAGATAACTTTGGAACCGTGAGTCAAAAAAATAGGGAACAATACATAAAGCCTAATGAGTACTTTCAACGATAACTATATTTAATAAAATCGGTTAAGCCGTTTTTTAGTTATCGCAAAAAGTTGTCATTTCATAGTAATAGGACTTAAGTGCCACAAAATATTATCTAAAATCGTCCTTTTGGGTGAGTCTATTGTGACGGGCCGACAACTACTGAACCCTACACTGTGAATGGCCCGACATGCTCTTGACCGGTTTTTATTTAATAGAATCTAGCAACCTATCTTAACATATGGATGTGAAGCCTGGACACTCACTTTAAGTGAACAGACCAAGCTTTTGGTGGCTGAGAGAAAGATTCTCCGCAAAATCCTCGGCCCGACGCAGAGACCTGATGGCAGCTGGAGGATCCGCAAAAACGCCGAAATTGAACAACTTGTGGCTGAACCAAATATTATTGGTGTGACAAAGGCGCAAAGGCTTCGGTGGCTCAGTCATCTTGAGCGGATGGGAAGCGAACGGGCGGTGAAAAGAACATACGAGGGAAAACCGACAGGACGCCGCCCGGTCGGTCGGCCTAGGTATCGATGGGCGGATGTGGTGGATGCGGATCTGTGCGAGCTCCAAGCTGGCGACTGGCGAGAGACTGCACAGGACCGGGATCAGTGGCGAGCAGTCGTGTTGGAGGCCAAGACCCACTTTGGGTCACTGCGCCAGAGGAGTAAGTAAGTAAGAATCTAGCAAGTCTTTTGATTTTATATTGCTATATATATACATATAGGTGCCCAGGGTTGGGCAGTATTTCAAATACATGTATTGGAAATACGTATTTGAAACTATGTAGGGGGTGTAGATTACGAATATTATGTCTTGTTTTAAAACCCAAGATGGCGGTAATACACTTTATTCTGAAAAATTGTCATGGTAGTCGTTTTCTGCTAATTAAGGGTGTAGTTTTCAAAAATTATGTTTGTTTTAAAATTAAAAATGGTGGAAATACACTTTTATGTATTCATTGTCATGTTAGTCCTTTGCGACTATTTCGAGTGTGTAGATTTCAATTTTTTTTAATACCACGACGGTGGCAAATAAGCATACGGCCCGCCTGATGGTAAGCAGTTACCGTAGCCTATGGACGCCTGCAACCCCAAAGGATTCACACGCGCGTTGCCTTCCCTTTAGGAACCTATACACTCCGTTTTTGAAGAACCTCAACCTCGGCAGGAAGGTCATTCTACAGCCGCAGCGTTCATGGTGAATTATGTCTGTTTTAAAATACAAGATGGCGAGTATACTCTTTTTCAGAAAAATCGTCATGGTAGTCATTTTCGGCTAATTAAAGGGTGTAGATTTCGAAAATTTGACTCCTGAGTCCATCACAAGACCCCGGATTTTATCTCAAGCGGAAGTGCTCATCAAGGTAAGTCTAATGAGCCCAAACACGATGAAGTTATGATGAGTAGATAAGGAGTGCTGGTGACCGATTCCTAACTCCATCATGAGACCCTAGACCTCATCTCAAGCGGAAGTGCTCGTCTAGGTAAGTCTAATGCGCCCAAACACGATGAAGTTGTGACAAGTAGATAAGGAGTTCTGGTGACCAACTCCTGATGAGACCCTGGAACTCATCTCAAGAGAGCACTCATCAAGGTAAGTTTAATGAGCCCAAACACTATGGAGCTGTGATGAGTAGATAGGGAGTCCAAACACGATGAAGTTGTGACAAGTAGATAAGGAGTTCTGGTGACCAACTTCTGACTCCATCATGATCCCTGAACCTCATCTCAAGCGTAAGTGCTCGTCAAGGTAAGTATAATGAGCCCAAACACGATGGAGCTGTGATGAGTAGGTAGGGAGTTCTGGGCTGAATTCCGCTAAATGTATGTCGCGCCTAAAAAGTATTTCGTAAAATGTATTTTGTATTTGAAATACATCATTTTGAAAACTGTATTTTGTATTTCGTATTTCAAATACCTGTCGCCAAAGTAGTTTGTATTTTGTATTTCAAATACCTGTGGCCAGAGTAGTTTGTACTTTGTATTTCAAATACAATGAACCCAGTATTTTGCCCAACCCTGTAGTACTGCAGTCATTTTACGGGCGGCTATTTAGTATGGGGAATTGGAAATAATTAATAATAGCTAATATTTTTAGTGTAACGGATATATCATGATACTAGTATTATTAACGCAATGAAATCCTACAAAATATCGTTATTCGCTAACCGCCACAAATATGTACACACATATTACAAGCGCTTTTCTTATGGGATTTTAATGAATATATCGTTTCTATGTATTTTAAAATGTGTAAGAACAAACTACTACTTATTACTATTTGTTTCTAACGAATTAGGATATATATTGCCCGTGCCGTACGTTTTGTAAATTATGTGGTTTTACATGGACACGGTTTCTTGTTTTTTGCTTTCAACAAAAAGAAGACTTAAATATCTTCATGTTTACAAATAAAAATAATTGATATCATTGTAAATAAAAATATACAAAAATTTTACATATTTTTTTTTACCTATTTAACTACTTCCGGGTGAAAAGTTTGTAGGATCTTTGCATATATTATCTATAAATATCCCATAAGAACGAATAATAAAAAAATTAGGCTATTATAAATTAATGTTTGACGCAACCGTATCTTTCCTGTACTATAGGTGCCACACGCACTTGAGCAGAATTCAGTACGAAATTCCGGTATTATCGACAAAAATCAGCCGAAAGTCGGAAATTTGTCCATGGAAGCTGATTTTTTTAATGAATCCCATAAACAGAATCAGCTGAAAGTTAGAATTTATGATAGCTGAATTCTGCTGTGTGTTTTGCGCCTTTGCTTTGGCAATCACTGTATAATTAATTTTTATAATTGAAATAAAAATGGGAAAATTCACCGCGTCGAGCAAGATTCGAACTTGCGACCTTTCGGAACACCGGTCCGACCGCTTTGACCAACTGAGTCATCGACGCTTACCTACTCAACTGCAGTGAATATTTCTTCCTTCATTAATTAGTAACTAAACGAACCTGTAAGTGAAGTTCTTTTTTAATTATGGTGCCTTCGGTTGATCAGGCGGGCCGTATTCTTGTTTGCCACCGTCGTGATATAAAATAAAATTTTGATGACACGTACATTCGATGACACAAACATTCGATGAAACGTACATTCGATACAACGAACATTCGATAAAATGTACATTCGTCGAAACGTACATTCGACGAAACGTACATTCGATGTAACGTACTTTTGATGAAACGAACATTCGATATATGAGGTACTATTGGAAGCCAGTATGTACCCAGCACGGTAAGGACATGAGTGACGTGACAGTCTGTCCGCGCGCGATATAGTCTGTCCGCCCTTTTCAAACTGTATCAATTAAAAAGAGACGGGTAGTCTATTTTTCGCGCGAGATAGTGTGCCCTCACTCTTGTGCTAACCGTGATGGGTAAGGATCAAGTAAGTATACTTATTAAGTAATATGTTTCTAAAATGCTTAATAAATTTATAGACGGATAGTTGAACGACCCCCAGAAGATGAACGTTTGGCCTAAAAATCGAATTAATTAAATCCTGGCCTACTTTAAAACTGAAATAAAAAAAACTTTAAAACTGACGGACATTTAAATTCTATAATAATATGTCAAAGTACGAGGTCGTGAAATGGTCGTGAAAGCTCGCCGAATCAGTTATGCCTCGTGCCTAAATCGTCTTTTGTCTGAAAATCTTATTAATGGCTTTTCAAAATGTAGGTAAGGATATAATTGTGTATAAAATTGAAAAAAGCTTCTACTTGCTTTTGCTCAGTAAAGATTCCAGACCAATCCCTTTACCGTGTACGTTATAAAAAATACCAAAGTTTAACTTATTTTAAGAAAAATCGCTGTTCAAGTTATGGTTCCAAGATTGTGTCATACTTCCAATAGATGAACGGCGTACAACTATTGGGCAAGGGTTAGTTTTGTGAAATCTTAGTATGTAAACGGGACTATTCACCTAACAAAACATGAACTAGGATAGTTCTTCTTTTAGGATGCATTCCAAAACAAGAATTTTGCATTAGTTATGGTTAGTTAATTTCAAAGTGTCATATTAGTTGAAAACGTGTGTGAAATTACAGGATCTTTGTACTCGGCGCAATTTCGAGGCATAAATCGTCTGCAATTTCGATACGTTGCCGTCTAGGTATTGCAACGAAATCAATCGATGGATCAAAAACCGCAATGTATTAAAAATTGCAGGTTATTAGTTGCAAGGTCAATACATGTCCTTTAAACGTCAGGGAGTGGGATGTCACAGGGGGGCGTACACGGAATAATAATATACCTACTCTAGATAGGGTCAGCGTATACCCGACAGGGAATAAGGTACCGGAGGTATGTAAGGCCCACCTTATTTAAATTTTACTTATTTTCTTAAAATACGTAGAGAATAAATATACAAAATTGAATTCAGATTGTCTTTTTATTTGGTTACACAATGAGATCAACTTTTTGGACAATATTGTAATAATATTCTAGATAACATGGTCATTTTAAAATATCAGTTTTGGGCTTTATTAAAATAAGCGCTGCTATTAAGGCCCAGTAAAATAATCAACATTAACAAACATTTGAGAGATTATAAACATGTCAAGCACTCGTTTCTTATTACTTATGACATTTAAGATCACAGCATCATAGAAAATACACCTTCTTTTTTAAAAAAATGGCCTTGGGCCTTATTAAACTAACGACTTTGAAAAATATTAACATTTTGCTTTAAAATCAATTAAAATAAAAAACGATAACAAACTTAGACTGAGCTTTTTGGACACAAATCTTAAACTAAAAATTAGTAAAATCTAACCCTAAAATAAAAATCTCTTAATTGTCTGGGCCTTATTGCACCTTAGGTTTTCTAACTAGATATCAACTAAGTATAAAACAAAGCGTGTATTATATAAATGATGCCTAAAATTTGTTTAAAATCAGCATTTTAATTAGTAATATTCGTCAAGAATAATATTGCGATACGAATCAACAAAAACTTTTTTTATGCTTGATGTGTCCTCCAAATTTAGTTTCATACGGATATAAAGGCCACCCGGGCCTTAATGCCCTCAACAGCATATGGCCTTATTTGCTCTAGGACACACCTAAAGTAAAACAACTATATTGCTCTTAAAAATAAGTAATTATGTTATCTTACCTTGTCAATAAGAGCGTAACGAGCTCCAGCACTATTATTAATAAGTAGAAAATACGTTTTCTCTGTGAAATTCTAATAAATCGACTTCAACTTTTTCGCAAAACAGTAATAGGCACACCCACGTGAAGCTTCTCCGACTATTCGGCGACTCCTGACAAAATGGCGGCGCACACGACGCGGCGTGCCGTTGCCAGCTCGCTGTATTCTTAAGGCCTTGACGTGTATAAAAGCATTTGACGAATTTGAACCTTGTATCAGTAGTTTTTTTGTAGTGGGCCTTACATACCGCTGGGCCTTATATACCTCAGGTACCTTAGTATTTTATACAATCGTGACATAATTAAGAGCTTTTCAATCGAGTACCGTGTTTAGGCCACGAAGCTTGCTGAGTGGCCTATTAAGTAAGGTACGAGATTGAAAAGCTTGATTATGTCACTTTTTCTACGAGTGCTCAATATAGGCAAGCCGGTAAGAATTGAGTTCGACGAAAGACCTGCTGCCTCTATACAATAGAGTAACTTCAATCTCCCGGCAGATCGTACCGGTCCCCCCGCGGGCCCCGCGGCGTCGGCGGCGTGGCCGCGCGGGCTCGTGCAACAGTGTGTTACAATATTGTATGAAAATCCTTTGTACATCGTTGGCGATGTCACAATATGCGACCATAAAAGCTCTATCGGAAAGTATGCACTAGTAGTTCGGTCTACACAATCTCAATTCAAGCATTACAGTCGACGAGTAGAAAAGGTATATTTTGACAGCCATAGACATACTAGCCATGGTAATAACAATAAGTACCAAGATCGAACGATCGAACGAGATAATCTTATTACACTTTCAATAGGTACGACAAATAAGGTGCTATTATCGTTGGTCCTTGTCATAGACTCACATTTTTGTATTACCCCCCACGCCACGCCATTACTTGTAGCAATGGAGGATCACAAACAGATACAATTTGCGATATCTTCAAGAATTTGTGTGTTTACTACGAGAAAACCTGATAGTAGTGTGCTAAGGAAAAGAATGGTAAATTGTTTTGTTTTGTGCTGTAGAAGTGATTTTATCGTTATCTATCTTTATCCCTTAAAGCCGTTACTCTTGTCCTAGTTAGGTTTCTAAATGATTTAGTTTCTAAAATTAGTCAAGTGTAACCGCATTTAGCAACTACGAGTAAATTTACTATTGAAAAAAGTTAGGATCCTAATTAGGATGCTAGTTAGGATTGTAAAAAAAGTAAAGTGTAATATGGCTTTTACGGGTGTACGCGTGTGCGGTCTCTAGTGAAATTCTTGATTTGAGCTGACAGCTAAAAGCCCTGTTACCTTGTCCTAGTTAGTTTCCTAAATGATTTAGTTTCTAAATTTAGTCAAGTCTAATAGTGCTGGAGCTCGCCTTACTGAAAATTTATCAAAAAACTAACCAATTTTCTTCCATATCTTCAATTTTCTTCATCTCGGAGATTATGAAAACATAAGTCTTAAAGGTCTTAAATGGCTACAAGTATGTATGGCGTCAAGTTGAAAATACAATTCTTTGGCCCAAATTTATCAACGAACCTACCGCTCCAAATTTTGACACATCATTTAGCTCACATCAAATAGCCTACATACCAATTTTAACACCATTCTGGTGGGCGCATAAGATTTTAAGAGCAGTTAAAGTTGCAATTTTTTGGCCTAAATTTATCAACGAGCCTACCGCTCCAAATTTTGACAGTAGTTAAAGGACCCATTCAACAAACCAAATCTCAATTTTAAGACCATTCTGGTGGGCGCATAAGATTTTAAGACCATTTTAAGAAATAGTCGATTTCATAGAAAAAATAGCAAATTACTATAAATTCCTTAATAAAATATATGTAGCTGGCACTGACTTTCAATATTACGTAAACCAATAACTACCCATAGGTAAAGTCACTTTAAAAGCACTGGCATACCTAAACCAGGCTAGTGACATTGACAGTTGGATGGCAGACACCCGATGGCAAACAACAAAAACCGTACATATTTATTTATTAATCCATCACCAAAATTACATTACAGGCAGAGACCCTGCAAAACTATCTCAATAGTTTGACTGCATCGCGTATACGGTTTTTGTTGTTTCCCATCGGGTGTCTGCCATCCAACTGTTAATGTCACCACTGGGCTAGTTTAGGGTGGCTAGTGCCTTTAAAATGACTTTACCCATCAAGTTGGGTAAATAATTATTGGGTTCCGTAATATCGAAAGTAAAAAAATTGTAAAATTATTGAATTTCATGAAAACTCTGAGAATAATTTTAATAAATATGTTTTACTAAAATAATTGTTATATTAGGTAGATCAGGTAGTAACTTAGATATCTACTTTTTAAGTACTTTCACGGTCGGATTAGGCAGATTAAGTCAGATTGGGAAAAAAATAATAATATATAGTCTGGCCAGCCAACGAACGCAGTAGCAATGTACAGCGAACAAAAGTATGACAACACTAAGAATCAGTGAAAAAAGCAGCAATGATCATCAAATTTTATGTTTTTAATTTTATTGCATTTATTTTAAAACAAGAAGGAAATTACAGGTGACAATAAATATACTATAAAAAATAATATAAATAACTATAAACTAGAGACTACCTACAAATAAAAAATGCCCTCCAAATCGCTGCCAATGGACAGGGTACCCAGAAGGCTGGCCGCATTGCCACGTTGTATAGCGATGCTTACAGGTTGTGCAAAGTATTGGCCAGCCCTCTGGTCACCCGTCGTTTCGATTAAACGCGCCGCTAAATCTTTGTAGATGCGGCGCGCGCTCGGCCCCCATGGCCCCAACGTTTCGACCCCAAACGCCTCAAATATATAACCACTACCGAGGGTGGCGTATTTGCGGCGTTTGAGGTCTTCTGCTGCGGATGCGGCATTGCCAGCATCTTTGCTGGTACCTGGAAGATGGGACGGGGCTAGAGTATCTACACATGTAGCGTCCCATACCAGAGGCCGTCCCATCGTCCAAGGCACCAGCGTCATGCTGTCGGGCCTCTTGCCGTCGTCCCTTGCCAAACCAACGGGTTCTAAGATGGCAGGAACTTTGACGCTGACAAGGGCCCTTCGGATGACATCATTTATGCTGGCGTGACGTGGTATACGTCCAGAACTTCTGCCGCAGGAGAGGCCATGGTGACCGAGGCTATGCACCATCGCACCGCATTGGCATCGATGTGGAGCGTTTGTTGCTGCCCCTATCCGCAAACTAGTCGCCAGTCTAAAGGTAAAGTTATCTAGAAGCGTGCCTATAGTTGGTGAAGGCAGAGTCTGTAGCCACAGACCCGACTCCCACTCCGCAATGGCAAGCAGACGAGCTCGATCTGCCGGACCAGTTGACGTGTCAACTAGATTGTTCCGTACTAGTAGGCAGAGCGGCTCGTCCCATTGCCTCTGGGAAGAAGGATTGGTAGGCGGGTCAGCACTGGGACAGGTCACTGACCATACATTCTTAGCCTCAGTGCAATGAGCAGCCTCCATGGCCCCGAGAGAAGGGGTTAAAATGCTTTCAACTAAGTTCTGGGCGCTATGCACTGAGGACAAGAAGGCAGGCAGCGATACACTGGTAATTTTGCGTATCCCCAGGCCACCGTGCCGAATAGGTAAAGTAGCCTGGGTCCAGGACCTCTCGTCAAAAGATATGTTGAGAACTGATGATAGGGTTTCTTGTATCAGGGAATCTAGTTTTAGAAGTAGGGTCGGGTGCTTCCAGAGATGGCTGCCACGAAGAACATATGTAAATTTAGGAACAAAAAGACAGTATCGAATAATTGTGTATGCAGTATGCATGTTGATGTTTAATAGACGGTCGGAAACCGACTTAAAATTTTGAATTTTATCGTTGATGTATTTGTCGAAAGATTGGTCCAAAATAGGGCAGCCAAGGAGGTGAAGCTGGTTTTCACTGATTATTTTTATTCCGGGCGCTATATTTTCGAAACTTTGTATTATTCGGCCCTTATCAGTACACGAGTCGGAAATAAATAGTTCGCATTTTGAAAAATTTTGAGATAGACCTATAGACTCTAGATCAGATGTTAGTTTTTGGACGTCGTCTAAGACTGTACCTGCATCACCCCCTAGTGTACCGTCATCTAGGTACCAGACATTTAATTTTGAATTTAGAGATTTTATGAATGGATGGATGGCGAGGCTAAAGATGGCTGGACCTAAGGGATCACCCTGCTGACAGTTTTAGTTGGTATTTCCGCCCCTTTCATTAGGTGACATTTACGGTGTGTAAAAAGGAAACGGATATATTTCGTCTGATCTGTTATCAACTGAAACAGATAATCTGGTTGAGGCAATTGACATATGCCTTCAAAATGAATTTAAATTTAATTGGGAACGTTGCAGGAGATCTATCTCACTCGCGCTTAAGGTGAGAGAGTGAAATGTTCGTCATGAAATACGGTATCTCATCTCAAAGGGTTGCAACATGTACGTATTTTGATATTACCGCGCGTTTCTACTGACATAAATGGTTTGCCAGACTATAAAAACTACGTTTATGGTAAAAGAATGGAGAATTTTCTGTACATGTGGTATCCCTAATCTAAGCTGTCAAAATATGTCTGTCCCTGTCGGGTATACATACGGTGAACCTCTGTCTAGAGTATATTCCGTCTAAAACGGCTATTAGACATGGCAATATGTAGGGTCCAACCTGTCGGGTTGGTAGGTGTAATGGCACCTAGGGAGTAGGAGTCCCGATCTAGGGCGATCGGGGCGATCGGCAGTGCCCGGAGCTGTTTATGGAGGTCGTTAGTTATTTTACCTTTTTTATTTATAAATTTGCTACACATTCCGTCTGGTTTATTTATTTAAAATAAAAGTTAAAATGTGTAGATTCGCTGGTAATTAATATATTTATCTAGTTTTGTATTTAAATAATAGAAGGGTTGGGCAGATGAAGTTAGATTCAGGCAGCTCGAGCGGTCATTTAAATATCTATAATAATAAAAACAGTTTCTTTTTTTATTTAATGTATACTGTTATAAGTACTACCACCGTGCTTCACTAATAGTAGATTGTACAACAAGTGTATAAAACGCACCATTTTACGCAAGGCGTTTATCCATCCGAGCGAGCTTGCGAGCGAGGATTGATATAAGGTCGAGTGTAAAATGTGTTTTATGGACACGTTTTACACTCTAATTTTCACTTCACTTGCGAGGAAATTATATATAAACTATTTCAAGTTGTAACAAAAATATTACAATGAAAATAAATATGGTTCCCGCCAATCAATTTTTTAATGTTTTTGTTTTTAATTTTTAACATGTGAATTTAGACATAGATACTTGGTTTCTGCCAAGTCATAAAAACATTTCGGGGCATTTTAAAACTATTTTCAACTCCTTTTTAATCTAATTTCATTAATTTAATTATAGAAAACACGGAATTCAAATAATCATAGCTAGAATATAATAAAAGTACAAGTTTCAGTATTCTACGAAATTTTACTGCTCAATTAAATCGTGCAATATATTTTAACTCTGTTTGGCTGTTGAGCCTCATTCTTAGTCTTAGAAGAAAATTTTACTTTATGCACTAGAGCTTAAAAAAGCGATTTTATGTCGTTCACGCACGACTTAAAGTCGAACTTTACGAGCATGAGAAGTGAAAAATACATTTTTTTAATGTTTTGAAAGCATCTCTGTAAACGTTGGTAGGGACGATTTGTTGGTGAGGTAGGGATTGTAGGGACGATTTGTAGGGAA
Source organism: Pammene aurita (assembly GCA_947086415.1). Taxonomy (NCBI): domain Eukaryota; kingdom Metazoa; phylum Arthropoda; class Insecta; order Lepidoptera; family Tortricidae; genus Pammene; species Pammene aurita. The sequence goes on along the minus strand of OX352290.1, from coordinate 28,132,754 downwards.
AGTGTAATAATGGGCCCAACGCCGACAGGAGTTGGACACAACAGGTTGGGCCCTACAAATTGCCATGTGTAATAGCCGTTTAAGAGTTGAAGTGACATTCTGACATTTCTGACTATTCTGAGTGTGTATGTATTCTGAGTATTCTGACATTACGTGAAAAGGCTTGCGGACGTAACATAGATAGCCATTATTATAAAAATATAAATTATTATTGATGTGTTGACATATTGAAGTAATAAATAATAAAATGTTATCAAACGGATGTTTGTTAACCATATTAGTGCTTTATTCAAGGTAGGAATTTTAAGTTTTACTAGTTGGTTTAGTATTTTGTATACGTGAAAGTAATTTAATCTTTACACATTTTAGCTTTGATTTTGCACATCCAAGAAAAGCGGGCCATAAGGACAACCAGGATCATCATTGGGACGTGCTAATTTTCACTCAACACTGGCCAACAACTGCGTGTGAAGAATGGAAAGAGAAAAGTCCTTCACATAAATGCACAATGCCCAGCGTTCCGGATTCTTGGTCTATCCACGGGCTTTGGCCTACGAAATACGGAACTTTGGGGCCCTTTTTCTGCAATCGCTCAGCACATTTCGATCCAGAGGCGGTTAAATCCATTGAAACTGAATTAATTGATGTGTGGACTAATATTGAATATGGTAAGTCATTTAATAAAGTAGGGTAGGTGTGTGATTTGTTTTGCTTAGTCATTTGATTCATTTCTTGTCTTCAACATATTGGAAAGTCATATGATCATCAGGTATTTGATATTTCATTGCTTCTAATTCTAGACTAAGGGTGGGTAGCACCACGCATAACTAACGAACTGACATTTCATACAAGATTTTTTTAATGATGATGTTAACAAATGGGCCCTAAATGTGATAGTTAGTTGTAGATGCGACACCTGGTACATGTAAAACATTACCTCTAAAATAAATTCCGTGTAATATTATGACATAACAGTAACCAAATTTTTCATTGACACAAATAATTTTAGGCACATCTCCATATTCCCTCTGGGCTCATGAATGGACCAAGCATGGAACCTGCGCGGCAGAAGTCCTAGAGAGCTTCAACACGGAGCTCAAATACTTCACCAGAGGCCTGGAGTACTTCAAAACCTACAATCTATCTAACATCCTCAGTGAAGCTGACATTGTACCATCAGTGACCAAGGCTTACGATGTAGTCCAAATAGTTAATGCAATTAAGGTTCATCTTGGTGTTAATCCAGTAGTGGAATGTAGGAAAGAAAAAGGTAAAAGCCATTTATTTGAGATACGTATTTGCTTTACTAAGGAGCTGAAAATCTGTGACTGTGACGGTGTGGTACATCGCACAAGCGACAATGTCCTCACGAACTGTGACCGGAACCAGCAAATCCTGTATTTGCCGTATAGTAGTGCCTCTGGTCTAGTACAGTGGTATAAACTTATAACTTGGTTGCAATGGTTCACTCTTTAATCCATTGCTTTGTTAGAAAAGAAAAATACCTATTTTGATAAATAAGCATATAAACAACACTACTTTGCAATTCTGAATGTTTTTATTGTTCCAATCATTTGAATTTGAGGTTAACTACAACAGTAAATGTAAAAAAAATAGTCAAGTTAATTTTATGTAACAATAACATGAAACCATTGGTGTCTTCATTAGATTTCACACTAGGATTTTCACAAATAACGCACCTTCCAATTATGTCTTTCCACTAAACAGAGTCAGTGATTTGGTGAAATGACTAAATTTTTCTAGGGAAATGATGATATGGATTCTCCATCTTAACATCCTGCGTGATTTGATCATATCCCTTAGAGATTTGTTAAAATCTCTGATTTAATATCTGTTTCACTTTATCTAGTCAGAGATTTGATAAAATCGCTTAACTGTAAAGTAAAATATTGTATTCGGTAGTTCCTTTCGTCATTTCACTAAACCAGTTCAGAGATTTAATCAAATCACCATATACCATCTTTCAGTTGAGAGTTTATCATTTCACTAAACTTGTTTAGCGAAATGATAAAACTAGTCGACTTTTTGAGTTCGTTTCATCAACTTACTGTAGCGGTTAGGGATTTTGTCAAATTCCTAAACAAATCTAGTGAAATGAAAAAGCGTGTCGCGTTTTTTGGCCGATTTTGTCTTCCCACTAAACAGAGTCAGTGATTTAGTGAAATTACTGAATTTTTCTAGGGAAATGATGATATGGAGTCTCCATTTTAACATCCTGCGTAATTTGATCATATCCCTTAGAGATTTTTTCAAATCTCTGTTTTAATCATTTCCCTGCGACATATATAATATAAATACCTTTGTCCTGACTGACTGACTGATCCACGCAGAGCCGAAACTACTGAAGCTAGAAAGTTGAAAATTTCAGTTCTTGTTACATTTGTAATGTGTACAAGTAATAAGAAGCGATTTTGAAAAATGTATCCCCTAAGGGGGTGAAAAGGGGGTTGAAAGTTTGTATGGATGAGGTTTAAAATTTAAAGTGAGAGATTTGAAACTTTGTAAGGTTACTGATAATAAAAAAAAATAAAAGTGATTTCAGCGTTTTGTGAAATTCAACCTCTAACGGGGTAAAAAAGGGGTTGAAAGTTTGTATGGAGATTACTATTTTTTTTGTGACAGACTTGAAATTTCACTAACTGTGACTAACTTAAAAGCAAAATAAATAATTTCAGCGTTTTTCAAAATTCCACCCCAGAGGAGTTGAAACGGGGTTGAAAAGTTTGTATTAAAGCGAGGCCGTAACAACTGAAGCTAGAAAGTTGTAATTTGCAGGTCGGCTTACATTTATAATTTGTACAAATAATAAGAAGCGATTTTGAAAAATTCAACCCATACGGGGATAAAATGGGGGTTAAAATTTTGTATGTGTATGATTTTAAATTTTAAGTTAGAGACTTAACTTAAAATTTCGTACGTTCGCTGATATTTATAAAAGTGATTTCAGCGTTTTGGATAATTCCGTTCCTGAGGGGGTTAAATAGGGGTGCAAAGTTTGTATGCGGGAAACTTCTTTCTTTGAGCTAGAGACTTAAAACTTTGTAGGAATATTACTTATTAAAATACACAAAAAGCACTTTCAGCGTTTAGGATAATTCACCCCTGAGGGGGTGAAAAAGGGGTGCATAGATTGTATCGAGAAAATTTACTTTTTTGAGTTAGACTTTTAACTTTGTGGGAAGATTAAAATACAATAAAAGTCCTTTCAGCGTTATGGAAAATTCTACCCCTGAGGGGGTTAAATAGGGGTGCAAAGGTGCTATCATACACGGACGAAGTCGAGGGGCGGAAAGCTAGTACTTATATAGTTTTGTTTAACCACAACTGGATTTGTCCAGTGCCGATATAGGTCGATTCACTAAAGCTGGCACGAATGGAATGAATGAAAGTTATGTCACCTGTCACTTCGAGTGTTAGTGTGAGTGCCGTTCTTATACAGGGGCCTCTTAATATTTTGTAAACAACAACAAAATGGGTTTTTGTTATCCAAGAAAAATAAAAAATATTATAATATAAGCATAATCTGCACAATATTTAGACTAAATAGGTAATAAATATGTCCGAAAGGTATATTTAACCGTTTGATACAAAAATATTTTACTATCATGGTGTTTTATGCAGATATCAGAGCGCTGGTGGCCTAGCGGTAAGAGCGTGCGACTTTCAATCCGAAGGTCGCGGGTTCGAACCCCGGCTCGTACCACTGAGTTTTTCGGAACTTATGTACGAAATATCATTCCATATTCACCAGTCGCTTTTCGGTGAAGGTAAACATCGTGAGGAAACCGGATCTAATTCCAATAAGGCCTAGTTTCCCCTCTGGGTTGGAAGGTCAGATGGCAGTCGCTTCCGTAAAAACTAGTGCCTACGCCAATTCACGGGATTAGGTTGTCAAGCGGACCCCAGGCTCCCATGAGCCGTGGCAAACATGCCGGGATAACGCGAGGAAGAATAGAAAGGAGTTTTATGCAGACGCTAGTTTTTTGACATACTAAGATACATAAGTGTTGTAAGGCAGTGCAATTGTACATATTGCTTAATTTAGGATGTGGGGTGACACTATTCCATTGTCTCGTATGAGTTTGACCATGTGGGGCTATTGCCTAATAAGTTGCCTTGTCATGTCATTCATGTACCTATACGATATACTATGTGCCTGACGGCTACACTTTGCTTGATCAAGAATATAATTTCACTAAATTGTCAGTTTATTACACAGGCAGGCAATGGTATTAACGTAACCCACATTTTCTTCTTGTCTTCGCGGCCTGGTAAAGGATTAATGTCAAGAATTAATAGGTGACGGGACGGACGACTAGTTCGAATTATAAAAAAGGTTTAAAACGGTGGCAGACTAAGGAGTCCGTCGTTAACATAGATTTTATTTCATGAATATCCTTTTTCATACCGACGCAGCAATCCCCAAAATCACGACAAAAAGATGCAAAATTCTTTCGAAATTTTGCTGTTCACGGCGTCATCGTGCCTGGGAACAATGTTATATAAATAGTTTTTTATTTATTTATAAAACATACAATACAGGTTGGATTAGGTACGAAGTACCTAAGATCATTCATAGATACCATATTAATTGATAGACTTCTTATTACAATGACACTTCACGTAATGAATCTTGAAGCAAATCAAATTATTTTGTTCAATATTTTTTGATTTGCAATTTTTTTTTTTTTTTTTTAAGTAGTTACACTACTATATATAAACTGAAAAGATAGATGTCATATACTTCAGAAAAAGTGACCAAACCCTCCGGTGTCCGAGGCCTCGCCTGCTGCCTCGCCTCGCACACCGGAGGGTTTGGTCACTTTTTCTGAAGTATATGACATCTATCTTTTCACTTCACGTAATCTTCAATGTCAATTGATCGGCAAACATTACTAATACCGTAAAGTTTTGGATCTTGTTTTCAAAATGACTTCGCCTAATCTTGGGCCAGGAATAACATTATCGGGACAGTCTCGAGAAATAATTTATATGTATTTAATTATTTAAAACAAAATAATAAAAACCCTGAAGGTGGTTTTCTGAACATTGAAAAGTTATATAAAATGACTTCTGCGGCAACTGGTACATCAATACGAAGTGTTCAGCGGATCAAGAATAGTTTCTGCAAAAATGCGACAGCGGCATCGACTTCAAATGTGTTTGTAACACCCGGTAAAAAACGACCACGTTTGTCACCAAAATCAGATGTGGACAATTTTGACATAAATGTCATTAGAAGGTGTATTTATAATTTTCACTCGGTACACAAAACGCTGCCTATACTATTAGAAATATACACAAAGTTTTAAAGGAATCGATAGGTTTTCCTGGTAGTGTAACTTCTTTACTTCGTCTCGTACATAAAATGGGATTTAGATGGAAGAAGATTCAAAACAACAGGATGCGGCTAATACGAGGGCTGCCTTTTAACTTGTGTCGTTTGAAATAAGTATAGACAATCTAATATATTATTACCATTTATTGTTTTTCAAAGAATTCGCCGCGATATTTAATACACTTTTGCATGCGTTCAAACCAGTTTTTAAAACATTTATTCCACTCCGAAGTGGGCGTAGTCAAAATGGCCGATTTGTATGCGTCAACAGCTTCTTCGGGTGAGCTGAAACGTTGACCACGAAGACTTTGCTTAATTTTGGGGAACGTAAAAAAATCGTTAGGGCTTAAGTCAGGACTGTAAGGTGGGTGATCTAAAATTTCCACGTTTTGGGTGTTCAAAAACATCTTTGTCTGGCGGGCGGTGTGCGAACTTGCATTGTCATGGTGCAGTATCATACGACGTTCCGAGTTGTTTTTTCGAAATTCGGTGATGACTTGTGGCAAACAAACCGTGGTATACCAGTCGGCGGTAACCGTCTTGCGATCTTCTAGTACAATAGTGGCGACGTGACCACCCTTTGCCACAAACGAAGCAACCATTTTTTTTGAAGTGCTCCGAGAGCGTATGACTTTGGTCGGTTTTGGCTCGTCCTGGAAGACCCAGACAGTTGACTGCTGTTTGGAATCTGGATCGTAAGCATATATCCAAGACTCGTCACCACTAACCATATCATAAACATGTTTTGACTCTCCTCGGCTGAATCGCTTCAGAGTTTTGCGACACCAACTAACACGGGCTGTTTTTTGGTCGTCGCTAAGCAAATGTGGTATCCAACGAGAGATCAACTTTTTTACAACAAGTTCTTCGTGCAGGATTTTTTGGATAGTGGTCCCTGAAATGCCCACGGATGCCTCTATTTCACGGTATGGCACATGACGATCTTCGAGTATTAGCTGCCGCACGGCTTCGATATTTTCTTGCGTCATGGCGGTTTTTGGACGACCTTCACGAAGCTTGTCACTGAGGCTAGAGTGCCCACGTTGAAATTCTAAATACCAGCGTTCTACAGTCCTAAGACACGGTGCTGCATCACCAAACACAGATGTGATCTCCTCAAAGCACTGAAGTCGCGATAATCCCCTTTTAAAGTTGTAGAAAATTATCGCACGCAAATTTTCCTTAGACATTTCCATTTTTACAACCGACTTGTCACCTTTGAATAGACGCTGTAATAAAACTATTCGACCAATTTGAAAACATTCTTTTGTTTTCGAATTCTAAATTCAAAAGGATGAAAATGCCATATGTTTTTTTTTAAATAATCGCGGGAGGTTGGCAAACGACACAACTTAAAAGGCAGCCCTCGTAGAGAAAGACGATATTCGTTACAAAAGGTTTATGTATTTACAAAAATTACAGGAATATAAAAACGACAACCGGCCCATTGTCTATAGGGTCAGGGAGGGAACAGTCGCTAGGATTTTTTCAACAGGCTGTTGCATGAAAAATATAAATCCCTGAACCAATTGTTGCAAGCACAGAGCACCGTGCATTATTACACTTTCATATGTAGCAAATATATTTGCTGTTACTTTCACCAAAAAAGATATATCCATTCTTTTTTAGAAATTGGGAATCGAGCCGCTGTGTACCGGTTGCTGTACACAGTGACTAGGACCCGCTAGTACACAGTGGTTCTAACAGTACACAGTGGCTCGAGTCACTGTATACTACGCCCTGTAAACAGTAGTTCTAATAGTACACAATTGCTAGGTACGTAGGAATCGAACCTAAATTATATAACAAATAACATTTTTGTTAAATAAAACGGTAATTAGAATAGGTAAGCACAACCCCCAGAATAATCGTTCCTGATTTCATTCTTGATTTAAAATAGGTACCTACCTAAATGTCGCATGATTTATTCACTTTCATTTTATTTAAAAAAAAGAGTGCATGAATTACTTTTAATAATCACAGAATTTTTATTCTTATTCATATTCAAGTAAATTTTAGTCCAACTCTGTAAGGTGCACAGTGGTTCGCGAGCCACCGTGTACTTTTCCAAAACGAACGTCTGTTGACCTTGGCGTCAATTTGTATTTTAGTTCAAATTAAAAACACAAACAAACACCTACGGCCTTGAATTATCAGCCAATACTAAGTAGATTAGACACACTCTTCGATAATAACATAAGTAATTGAAAATCTCGTACGAGTTAAGAAAAAAGAGGAGTGAAACTGATCTGGAAATGTAATTTTGATAGCATTAAACACAAAAACGCACCATAACACATTCGCATGGTGCCGGAGCCCAAGTAACACATCAAAGCAGTATAACGGCCGTCTTACAGCATATCTGTATGCTTTTAGCATTTTGAGTTCGTTTTATAGTAGCATTATAAACGTTTATAGTGCTGATATAGGTCTTAAATAGGCACAAATTACCCAGCTTGAGATCCTATACAGGTCATTTAATAGCATTGCAGGCGCATTATGTCTGCGCTATTAGCATTATCGTTGTCATGGAAAGTGCCAATCGCCTCAAAGAAGCATTAGTACGCTCTATTAAGTTGCCGACTGCATTAAAGAAGCCTTAATACGGCCAAAAAACTTGCTAATCGCAGTAAAGAAGCATAAGTACTCTCGATTAACTTGCCAATCGCAATACAAACGCATTATACTAGCATAAGAGTGTAGTAAAATAAACCTTACGTCAATGCAAAAACGTCTCTAATACCGACGGAACAAATGTTATAATACAATGAACGTTGTGATTTAACTACTTTGTCTCGCAATATAAAATGGACGAAGACGGTACAAAAAACTGAATGAGTGACACGTCATATTTGTTTGCATCCTAACAAAATTTATAAAAGTTTTTGACACTTTTACGTTATTATATCGTTCAAATATGACTGCGCAATGTAGTTTACTGTAAATGTGTATATAAGTTTCATTGAAAATTTTCACGCGCCTTTGATTTATTGTGGTTTTGCTATAAAATATTATAAAAAGCTATGCGTCAAATAAATAAAACAATTGTGTAATCCTCGTATAGAACGAGTTTTGCATTATTAACACAATAGTGTTGGTTGAGCAGTCTTAAATTAAGTAATTTCTTTATTATATAGGTATTTTCCTTGTATAAATAGGTCCGCATGATTTTATTTTTAGGTTATTAATTATTTACAAAATGGCGTTGGTCTATATAGACGGAGAGCTAGCCACGTCCACGTCGGATATGACAATAATGAGAGCAACCAAACCCCTCTAGTCAGTTTGGTATATTATGCTTATTTCTAGATCTGGACATCTGGCAGCTTTAAAGTAGTGGAGGTCAAAGAATGCAAACCATTTCAAGAAAATAAATCCTAGAGATCTGGGTTTGATGCAATATTATGAGAAACAATACAAATACTATACAATATTAAGAGAAATTATACAAAAATTTATGTTGGGAGAAAGTAGTGCCAAACGATGTATAATAAAATATAGTTCATAGTTTTCGCCTACTGTTTTTGTTTCCGTAATAATCATATATCGGGGTTTTCGGTGCGGGAACGATTTGAGAAAGAGTAGAGATAAACAGATAGGTTGAGAGTTAGTCTGAGAAAATATCATATTATGCTTAATGAATCTACCTCTCTGTGAATAGCTTACACACCATGATACGAGCTTTTTTTTTTAGAGGCATGTTTGTATTGACTATTATATACTTAGTATTTTAAAAATGCAATTGCATATCCGAAATTTATTAACTAGATCTACCTAAGACAAAGACACGATATAGTAAGTGTCAAATATTAATCTTGACGTCCGATATTTATGAACCATTTGATTAACTGAAGAGGTTGACAATGATCAGTCACTACATGAATTAATAAAAAAATACTTGAAAAAATCATAGGTATATGTACCTACAATATATATACATAATAGTCAGCTATTTCATATAAATTGTATATACCTATGATTTTTTCGATCAATTATTCATTAGGTAGAAACGTGCTAGAGTACATTCTGTTTTTTAAGTTAATGCCTACTCTTTGGCTAATGTAAAACATTCCCGCACCGAAAACCCCGATGTATGGTAAGAATACACAATATTTTTTGGTCTAACGTTTTTTTTATCGATTTTTGACCAGTTTTGAGTCGATATTCCAACATTCACTATAGATAGAATTATAAGGCAAACGATTATCGGTTTTTGAATCTTTTATCTCCATTCTGTAGAGCCGGATCTTGAAATAAATGAGCCGTTATTTTTTTATGATATTTTTAAAATATGGTCTAAAAAAACACTTTTATCGATATTCGAATGGTGTAAAGAATCTTACATATACGTAATCTACATATTAGGGTTCCTCTTTGATGTCTCTAAAAACTGTAGAGAGATTTTAATTTTTAACTAATTAAAACAAAATTTATGACCATAAAACCACTTTTTTAGCCTAAACCGGTTCGACTTTGATGTCAAATATCTCGAAGACAATGAATATTGAAGTAAATATAGGATACTATATTGTTTAAAGCCGTTACTGATAATATGATAAGCTATATAAATAATTAGAAAACTAAGGGAATCAGATCTAAGGTCGTTGGCGCCAGGGAGCCCCTTAAAATATAGGCCCTGTCCTTTATAACTGAGACAACTTCGGCAATTTTTACCTGGTTTGGTATTACTATTTTCCAATTAAAACATTTTGCTAGTCTGTCACTGTGACCTCCACCCATTAAAAGCTGCCAGATGCCACGATCTAGCAATAAGAATAGTATAGCAATCTAACCAGACGGGTTTTGTTGCTCTCATTATTGTGTCATATCTGACGTGGCTAGCTCTTAGTCCAATAGCAGCTCAGTGACCCTTAAAAAATGCCTTATTTACGTCTACAGCATTACACGTGAATAATTATGCTATTAAACAACATTAAGCATTTATTTATGCTATTGTAGAACCTAAGGCACTAAAACCGCTAAAAGCTGTATAGGGCCTGTTCATAAATTACGTCATCAATTTTTGATAGTAAAGCTGCCAAATAAAGTGACGTCATTAAAAAAATGCGTTTTAAGCTTAATTGTAAAATAAAAAACTATTTAGTAGATAATATTTTATAGCATCAAAAGTTTATAGAAACACGACTTTCATTCCTTTTTTACACATTGATGATGTGATCTTCGGAATGACCCCCCCCCCCCCCCCTCCTACGTCATGCTACCATCATCCGATGTCCAGACCCCCCCCCATTTGAAATGACGTAATTTATGAACAGCCCCTTATAGTGAATTACTTGGCTTTATAATGGATTATATTATTGCTATTATACTGCATTAGGAACGTATTACCTACTTATAAATGCTATTGTACACACTAAGGCATTAAAAATAGCTGAAAGCTGTATAGCGAATATACGTGGCATTATAATGGCTAATATTCATGCTCTTAAACAGCATTAAGCATTTATTTATGCTATTGTAGAACCTAAGGCACTAAACCAAACCGAAGCATTAGTGTAGCAAACCAAAACGCAACTGTACAGCATTCAGCTGTACAGTTGCATGTTGTTCGCTGGACTAAAACTAATGGCTAAACAAAAGCATTTACATATGCCATTATACAACCGTTATACAGCGTAAAGCATAATAAAATGCTATTGTAAACCTAAAGCACTAAAACCAGCTGAAAGCTATATACCTGATTTACGTGGCATTATAATGGCTAATATTCATGCTCATAACCAGCATTAAGCATTTATTTATGCTATTGTAGAACCTAAGGCACTAAACCACACCGAAGCATTAGTGTAGCAAACCAAAACGCAACTGTACAGCATGCATTTTGGTTCGCTGCACTAAAACTAAAGGCTTTAAAAAAGCATTTATACATGCCATTATACAACCGTTATACAGCTTAAAGCATTATATAATGCTATTGCAGAACCTAAAGCACTTAAGTGCTTTTAAACAGTCGAAAGCTGTACAGTTGCGTTGTGGTTTGCTGCACTAAAGCTAAAGGCTTTACAAAAGCATTTAGATATGCCATTATATAACCGTTATACAGTTCAAAGCATCATATAATGCGACAAGTTGCTCGGTGAACGTATGTAAGAGTTTATACGGTCCTTAAGTTCGAAATAAGTTAACTATTCATATGTTATAATGCTTCCTGTGTTACTTGGGAGCGCCTCACTAACTAGTTCGTACGTGGTCGGGTACGGAACGGTTCCGATTGATGTAGAGGACAGACATAAAGCTCTTTCTGTTTCTCGCACAGCACATTCGAGTCACTGTTCCCACCGAGCGACTGTTCCCTCCCTGACCTACTGATGACTTGAGACGTACGTGCATAGCACTCACACCACACCAAACGCATGGACCGACAACAGCAATAGCGGTGTTAGAGTTCCTATATCAAAAGGGCAAAGGCTGATAGCGGTTCATGCATGTACAGAAGAAGGTTTCGTAAAAAATGCTTTGCTGACATTCAAATCCAACCAGAAGTCCGGAGATTACCATAGTAACATGAATGCTGCAAATTATCAGAAATGGGTGAACGAATATTTGTTACCAAACTTAAAACCCAAATGCGTCCTTGTTGTAGATAATGCTTCTTATCACAATGTTCAAGTGGATCGGGCTCCAGTAGGAAATACAAATAAAAAAGAAATGTTGGCCTGGTTAGATAAATATAATATATCATACCCAAAAAAAATACGAAAATTGTTCTGTACAAATATAAAAACATAAACAAACAAGAAAGACTTGGATATTAGATCAAATGCTGCAAGAACACGGTCATTCTGTGCTACGCCTACCACCTTACCACCCGGAATTCAACCCGATTGAGATGTTGTGGGGGATAATAAAAGGTTAAGGTAAAGTAGGGACGAGGAAAGTAACTCTTAACGACGTTCAAAAATTATTCATCGAGGAGGTTGATGCCGTGAAAAAAGAAACATTTGAAGATATTTGGAGAATGGTCCGAGAAACAGAGTGTTCGTATGAAACTTGGAGTACCAGTTAGACGATCTTACTGATGGTTTTATTATTAATGTAAATGACAGCGAGGATGAAGAATCTTCAACATCCAGTTCAAGTGAAGAGGTGTCTGAGTAACAAAATTTAAAATAGATTTAGTATTCAGGCTATGTACAATCAGGGAAATGTTTTTACGTACCACCCTGAACCCTGTCGCAATTTACAGGCCATTTTCATTTAAACTCGAGTGATGTCACCTTATTGCGATAAGGTTCAGTAAACTGTTTCAGTATCGTGGTGTAGAGAGTGTATTTATCTATTTATGTTTATAATTTATATAATATGGCGTTAACTTAAAATTAAAATATTCATAAAATTAATTAGATATCTTCTCTAGTTGTATAAAATGTAAAAAAACACAGTTGTAGACTAATATACCTTTGTACTTACAGATAAAGGCTATGTACAATCAGGGAAATGTTTTTACGTACCACCCTGAACCCTGTCGCAATTTACAGGCCATTTTCATTTAAACTCGAGTGATGTCACCTTATTGCGATAAGGTTCAGTAAACTGTTTCAGTATCGTGGTGTAGAGAGTGTATTTATCTATTTATGTTTATAATTTATATAATATGGCGTTAACTTAAAATTAAAATATTCATAAAATTAATTAGATATCTTCTCTAGTTGTATAAAATGTAAAAAACACAGTTGTAGATTAATATACCTTTGTACTTACAGATAAAGATTAAATATCCACATGATATGTAGGTGTTTTTTAAGCGAAGCTTAAAATATAGGAATATTTTATAGTATTCTTTATACTGCTGAATTTGGGCGGTTATGCACCTAGTTTGTCTACAAATACGTTTTCAATAATCACTTATTGTATCAACCTGTATGTAATCATTTTGTGACGCACACATAAATATTATCATTCACTCATTCATTCCATTCGTGCCAGCTTTAGTGAATCGACCTATACGCCGAGGGTGGCCTCCCTCTTAGTATATCACCACTACGGCCGGTAGTACGTTTAACGTTACCCTCATTCAACGGCCTCCTTCGCTTTTGGACAGGTGGCAATCTTAACTGGATTTGGGCATGCTTACGATTTCAGTTTTTCATGAAAAAATCCTTTTACGGCGCCCTTGACCGTTCTGTGGGTTTCCTCACTCCTCGGGAGATTAGAACCTGTGTAGTTTTCAACTCATTTACCTGGTTGAAGAAGTGTTTATTCACCGGTGTTTCGAACTTTGACACGTTATGCAGCTGATTATATTAAAGGTAGCGTCGTAGTAAACTCCCTTGGAAGCAGCTACTATGCTACCTACTTTTAACAGATTACTGTAAAGAGATTAACCTGAAGAAAGAGGTAAGCATTCAACGCGCAACGTGACGTCATGAAATGGCCGCATTGCACGCTTCCAGTTTTGCTTCTGTATGGAAACTCCATTTAATAATGTTGTCCTGAACATAAATAAATAAATAAACTTAATCCGTTCTTGAAAGGAATTTGCAGCCATAGGTCCATATCTAGCTTCATTGTTTTTGAATTGTGAGCGGGCACGAGGCTAATAGTTGAGAGTGATCACGTCTCAGCCTAAACAGGCATTTTAAACGACTATAGTTGCTACTTAACTACGTAGTTACATACCATAAATAATAAAAGCAAGCTGGTTGCTTTGAAGTAACAATTACCTACGCTATTTTTAACAATAACCGTAACTGAAATACTTCAGTGTTCGCGAGTCTAGTCGTAGTGGTATGTAAAAGATCACGCGACATTCTTCCAAATGACATGGGAAAGTCAGAACTGTTAAAGTTACAAGTCGCTCATCTACATAGATTATTGGGAAGGCATAAATATAGTACCTAGGGCGATTCTCACACTGACGGCGCCAGTGTGTGATCTAACCGATTAAGGAAACAAAGTATCCATACAAAGTGGACCCGTTTTCATGGCCCTTGGGTGTAAGTACTAAGTAAGTTAGTAAGGTAAAAACGTACAGTATTGGTGTATTTCATTCGCCAACAAACTGTTTTTCAGTTTGGTAAACTTGTAGTATTTTTATTTCTTAGCAATAACGAAAATACTTAGGCCCCGCCTGCGGCTAACGAGGTGTAGGGCCTGTAGCGAGTGTGTGCAATCAGCACCATGATTTGATGATGATTAGACCACCATGATCGCATTTTTTCCAGTAATCGAGTAAAAACACACATTTATGTACATGAAGCACTGTTATCACAGTGCTAGTCATTATAAGACACGAGTACCTACTTTTTTATTTAACATTCCTAAGTTATTATCTACATATTAAAGTTTATGTGTCTAGTAGATATGAGTGTATTGCATATTATTAACAATTCCACTAGTCGGACGACGTGGATTTATTTTATTTTTCCCGTTGGCTCGTCTATCGGACTGCATGGAATCGCAATTCCATGTCGCCCGAGTGATCGGTCTACGGTTTTAATTCCTGTTAGATCGACTAATCGGCCTGCATGGATTCGCAATTCCGCTTAGTTCGAGTGATCGGTCTACCTGGCCTTTTTTAGGGTTCCGTAGTCAACTAGGAACCTTATAGTTTCGCCATGTCTGCCCGTCCGTCCGTCCGTCCGCGGATAATCTCAGTGACCGTTAGCACTAGAAAGCTGAAATTTGGTACTAATATGTATTAATTATATAAACAATCACGCCGACAAAGTGGTAAAATAAAAAGTGGAAAAAAATGTTTTATTAGGGTACCTCCCCTATAAGTAAAGTGGGGAGTGATTGTTTTTTTTCATTTCAACCCTAACGTGTGATATATTGTTAGATAGGTATTTAAAAATGAATAGGGGTTTACTAAAATATTTTTTTGATAATGTAAATATTTTCGGAAATAATCGCTCCAGAAGTAAAAAAAAATGTGTCCCCCCCTCTAAGTTTTGAACCATAAGTTTTAAAAATATGAAAAAAATCTCAAAAGTAGAACTTTATAAAAACTTTCTAGGAAAATAATTTTGAACTTGATAGGTTGAATAGTTTTTGAAAAAAAAAATTATTAAACTAAGTTTGTTTTAACCGTATAACCAGGTAAGTACCTGTAATTTCTACAAAATCACAATGAAATGACTTGCTTTCAAAAACTCTTAAGTGGGGACACTTACTGTGACGGACGGAAAACTACGGAACCCTACACTGAGCGTGGCCCGATACGCTCTTGGCCGGTTTTTTTTTCCTGTCAGATCGATTAATCGGACTAGAAACTCTCACCATAAAGTCATTATAATAAAAACAATAAAGTACATGTTTTTTTATCGTTACATATACACCGTGGGCCGATATAACCAGACAGATTTTAACAGTGTATTCCTGATCATATTTAGATACTAAAATGTCCTACAAACTTTTCTGGAATACGCCTAGTTTCAGAGTTAACACCAATTATAAAAAAATACACTTTTTATTATAACTCATCACAAAACTCCTTTATAGTGGCGTTGTTGCCACCATTGAACATAGTTTACACATCCTTATTGACAGATATCAAAGTGACAAGAAAAACTTTGCAGAAACTAGATTTTTACAAAAAAAAATGTACCAATTTGTTTTAGGTGATAATTTTATTAATAACATTTGCTTTTCATGTGCAATAAACATTCAAAAAATGAAAAAAAAAATTTTTTTTTGGCGAAATTGACCTAAAGTCATGATATTTTTTCCTTCTTTTGGTCTTAGAAATTCGTGGTTAAGATCTGTCGGGTTATTCCAGCCCACGGTGTATATCTAATTTGATAATTTAACATAACAAAACAACTTTTCTGTTTTAAAATAAAACTTTCCTTAACCGCACTAATGTGACTACTATCAACATTTAAAGAGCGAGCCTTTCCAAGCCATCGCTCTAAAAAGAAAAGTTGTCACGTCGTAAAACTAACGTAAACAAACCGATGGTGCTGAACATCTTCAAGTATTTTATTTCAAAGTTTTTCTTTTTAGGGTTCCGTAGTCAACTAGGAACCCTTATAGTTTCGCCATGTCTGCCCCGTCCGTCCGCGGATAATCTGTGACCGTTAGCACTAGAAAGCTGGAATTTGGTACTAATATGCATATCAATCACGCCGACAAAGTGGTAAAATAAAAAGTGGAAAAAAATGTTTTATTAGGGTACCTCCCCTATACGTAAAGTGGGGAGTGTTTTTTTTTTCATTTCAACCCTAACGTGCGATATATTGTTGGATAGGTATTTAAAAATGAATAGGGGTTTACTACAATAATTTTTTGATAATGTAAATATTTTCGGAAATAATCGCTCCAGAAGTAAAAAAAAATGTGTCGTCCCCCCCTCTAACTTTTGAACCATAAGTTTTAAAAATATGAAAAAAATCTCAAAAGTAGAACTTTATAAAAACTTTCTAGGAAAATTATTTTGAATTTGATAGGTAGTTTTTGAAAAACAATTACAAAATAATTTCTGAACTAAGTTTGTAATTTAACCGTATAAGCAGGTGTTTATTGTACTTGTAATTTCTACAAAATCACAATGAAATGACGTGCCTTCAAATAAAGTAAAAACGGTGAAAATCGGTTCACGCAATAAATAATTATCCCATAAAAAAACATCTTCCATACTTTAAGCTCGCGCGCAATAGTTTACTTAATTTGCCGATAGATGTAGCTGTACGTGGAACGCTCATATCATATCCTACATGGCGGTGTTATTTTAACTCTTAAGTGGGGACACTTACTGTGACGGACGGAAAACTACGGAACCCTACACTGAGCGTGGCCCGACACGCTCTTGGCCGGTTTTTTTTTATAGAAAATTGTCTCCCATAGAAAAATCTTTGTCAGAGGTTAGATTAGAGAGTCTTCCTGACTATCCTAGCTAAAATAAAGTTAATTAATGTAGCTTCTTGGTAAGATGAGATTCTGAAAAGCATACAACGGGTTGTGAAAATGGAAATACAATTGTGGCATTGTAGCAAATGTCGATTGAAGATTGTCAAATTATGTTGTTCAAAAAGTTACAAAGTATGTTTAAATAAAAACGCGAAAACTTAGTATTGTATCTACGGATTAATAAAATAAATATACTGATTCAAAATTAGCACTAAATTAAAACATACACAAGATTGTACACGGCTACTTTATTTCAGGACCACTCCTTATAAACGAATTTGTTCAAATTTGTTGGCCGATGGCGATGTTCCCTTTCGCATGAAGAAACCGGCACGCACGGTTTCATACCTACTATCCAGGGTGCTTGCGCTAAAAGTTCTAGCGTACTTTGTTCTGTGGCTGTTATAATGTTGTCGGGCATTTTTAAATAGTACATACTAGTTTCTTAAAGTACTAGTGTCTGTTCAGTGCCGGATTAGCCCATAGGTAAGTAAATTAAGCAAATCACACCTTGAATTGGATTGGCACCAGGAACAGCACCATAAAAAATTTGCTAGCACAGGCGGCCGCACAGGCATGAATTGCTTAGGGGCTAGGGCAACAAGTAGTCTTAATCCACCCTAAAGCTTGAACACAGTAAAACATGGGCACATAAAGTAACAAAAATAAAAATGTTATTGAACATATTTCAAGGAAATTTTTATTGCATTTATTTACTAGACTAATAACCATTTTTACAAATATATACAATTATTAAATTTGCTTTCTATATGCCATACTGCGTGCTTTGCGTCGAATCCGGCTCATTAAGTCTTGCACAGCACTATCAGGATATCTTTTGCAAGCCCATTTCCATTTGTTTTGCAATTCAGCTGCCGATTTAACTTCTCCGCCTCCTTTTTTTAGAATCCCTTTCATAATTGACCAATATTCTTCAATCGGCCTCAGTTCAGGACAATTTGGAGGATTGCACTCTTAAGGTACCACTGCGACATCGTTATGTTTATACCACTCAACTACTGCTTTAGAGTAGTGACAGCTCGCAAGGTCTGGCCAAAATAATGGCTGTGAGCTATGACTGCGTAAAAAGGGCAGTAGACGCTTTTGCAAACATTCTTTTTTGTAGATTTCACCGTTTACTGTGCCTGTTGTTACGAATGAACGACTTCTTTTACCACAACTACAAATAGCTTGCCATAAAAGAAATTTTTTTGGAAACTTCGATCTCTTTTTTATCTTGCAATCTTCTGGGGCATCCTTACGATTCTTAGAAGTATAAAATTCTTGCCCCGGTATCTGCTTGAAGTCTGCTTTGATGTACGTTTCATCATCCAATACAACGCATCCAAATTTTGTCAAGTAATTGTCGTACAACTTTCGTGATCTCTGTTTTGCAGACAGATTTTGCTTAGCGTCGCGATTGGGTGCAGCTTGTGCTTTGAACGACTTTAATCCAGCTCTTGACTTAGTTTTCTGTACATATGACTGCGACATTTTGACCTTTTTTGCGACATCACGGGACGATAACTTCGGATTCGCTGTAAAAAGTCGCAAGACATGGGCTTCTTTTTTTTATCCTTTGCGCCTTGCTTACCTGCACTTCCCGGCTTGCGATCTACTGTCAATCGTTCTCGGAACCTTTTTAAAACTAAACATACGGAAGATTGCGGTAATTTTAAAAGTTTTGCTAATGCCCTATAACTTAAATGAGGATTTTCAGTATGTTTGCGCAAAATAATTTCACGTTTCTTGTGTTCAGAGCTCGCCATCGTGAAAACAAATGATCAAAGTGGAATGCTGTCATAATAGTTTTTATTCAGGATATCAAATAGTTTTTATTTATAATACTAAGAAGTTTCCATATTGTATAAATAAAAATATATAAGCATTTACTTGTGCCCACATTTTACTGTGTTCAAGCTTTACGGCCACGTAGTCCGACTGCTTTGTCCACTAGTCGGACGACGTGGATTAATTTTTCCCGTTTGTTCGTCTATCGGACTGCATGGAATCGCAACAGTAAACGGTGAAATCTACAAAAAAGAATGTTTGCAAAAGCGTCTACTGCCCTTTTTACGCAGTCATAGCTCACAGCCATTATTTTGGCCAGACCTTGCGAGCTGTCACTACTCTAAAGCAGTAGTTGAGTGGTATAAACATAACGATGTCGCAGTGGTACCTTAAGAGTGCAATCCTCCAAATTGTCCTGAACTGAGGCCGATTGAAGAATATTGGTCAATTATGAAAGGGATTCTAAAAAAAGGAGGCGGAGAAGTTAAATCGGCAGCTGAATTGCAAAACAAATGGAAATGGGCTTGCAAAAGATATCCTGATAGTGCTGTGCAAGACTTAATGAGCCGGATTCGACGCAAAGCACGCAGTATGGCATATAGAAAGCAAATTTAATAATTGTATATATTTGTAAAAATGGTTATTAGTCTAGTAAATAAATGCAATAAAAATTTCCTTGAAATATGTTCAATAACATTTTTATTTTTGTTACTTTATGTGCCCATGTTTTACTGTGTTCAAGCTTTAGGGTGGATTAAGACTACTTGTTGCCCTAGCCCCTAAGCAATTCATGCCTGTGCGGCCGCCTGTGCTAGCAAATTTTTTTTGGTGCTGTTCCTGGTGCCAATCCAATTCAAGGTGTGATTTGCTTAATTTACTTACCTATGGGCTAATCCGGCACTGAACAGACACTAGTACTTTAAGAAACTAGTATGTACTATTTAAAAATGCCCGACAACATTATAACAGCCACAGAACAAAGTACGCTAGAACTTTTAGCGCAAGCACCCTGGATAGTAGGTATGAAACCGTGCGTGCCGGTTTCTTCATGCGAAAGGGAACATCGCCATCGGCCAACAAATTTGAACAAATTCGTTTATAAGGAGTGGTCCTGAAATAAAGTAGCCGTGTACAATCTTGTGTATGTTTTAATTTAGTGCTAATTTTGAATCAGTATATTTATTTTATTAATCCGTAGATACAATACTAAGTTTTCGCGTTTTTATTTAAACATACTTTGTAACTTTTTGAACAACATAATTTGACAATCTTCAATCGACATTTGCTACAATGCCACAATTGTATTTCCATTTTCACAACCCGTTTTATGCTTTTCAGAATCTCATCTTACCAAGAAGCTACATTAATTAACTTTATTTTAGCTAGGATAGTCAGGAAGACTCTCTAATCTAACCTCTGACAAAGATTTTTCTATGGGAGACAATTTTCTATAAAAAAAAACCGGCCAAGAGCGTGTCGGGCCACGCTCAGTGTAGGGTTCCGTAGTTTTCCGTCCGTCACAGTAAGTGTCCCCACTTAAGAGTTAAAATAACACCGCCATGTAGGATATGGTATGAGCATTCTACGTACAGCGACATCTATCGGCAAATTAAGTAAACTATTGCGCGCGAGCTTAAAGTATGGAAGATGATTTTTATGGGATAATTCTTTATTGCGTGAACCAATTTTCACCGTTTTTACTTTATTTGAAAGCACGTCATTTCATTGTGATTTTGTAGAAATTACAGGTACAATAAACACCTGCTTATACGGTTAAATTACAAACTTAGTTCAGAAATTATTTTGAATTTTTTTTTCAAAAACTATTCAACCTATCAAGTTCAAAATAATTTTCCTAGAAAGTTTTTATAAAGTTCTACTTTTGAGATTTTTTTCATATTTTTAAAACTTACGGTTCAAAAGTTAGAGGGGGGACACATTTTTTTTTACTTCTGGAGCGATTATTTCCGAAAATATTTACATTATCAAAAAATGATTTTAGTAAACCCCTATTCATTTTTAATTACCTATCCAACAATATATCACACGTTAGGGTTGAAATGAAAAAAAAAATCACCCCCCACTTTACGTATAGGGGAGGTACCCTAATAAAACATTTTTTTCCACTTTTTATTTTACCACTTTGTCGGCGTGATTGATATACATATTAGTACCAAATTTTAGCTTTCTAGTGCTAACGGTCACTGAGATTATCCGCGGACGGACGGACGGACGGACGGGCAGACATGGCGAAACTATAAGGGTTCCTAGTTGACTACGGAACCCTAAAAAAGGCAAATACATTTAATTAAAAATTACTGTAACTACCTTAAAATGAAGCCTGATAAAAAAGTTTACTATTGAAGAAAGACAATTTATGAAGGTATAAAATAGCTCATCAAATCAAACTATAAGAAAAAACATGTTTTTGAGAAACACCTCAAAAACTCTGTCAGAAGACGCTGTTCAAAAAACTATGTGTATGATGGAATACAAAAGGCGAAAACTTCCAAACGCTGTTTCATTTAAATATGATTGTATTTATGTTTTGTATGATTGTATCTACAGATTATTTAAATATAAACACTGCTTCTAAATCGGCACAAAATAAAAAGATAAATCAGAAAAGGCACGGCTACTTTTTTCCCGGACCACTCCTTATATGTATTTTAGAGATTAATATCGTCACGATTTTATCTTTTGGATAGTTGATATGATACCTGGTCAACTACCTAAAATAAAAATAAATAAAACACGCGGAGTAACAAGCATTTGGTGCTTCTAGCTTAATATATTTTCAATGATAACAGCACTATCTAGCAAGTAAAACCCCATCTAACAACCGTCACCGGTGTACCCTTCTTCGACATCCTCACCCAGTCGACCAAGCCAAGCCAAGATTAATTAGATTATGGAATTTCACAAACACGCAAATACCCTAAACGGTATGCTTCCGTTTCATCAGGGAAAAAATATTATATTAGATGGAAACAAGATACTTTATTTACTAGTAATAATAAACCACCATTATCTTAGATCATACAATCCCGAATCAGTACAAAATCCTTTTATAAATTATAAAAGACAGAATTAATGTATTTTGTGTTAAGGTACATTTCAATATTTATGGACCTCGAGAGACTATAATCACCGCAGATGGCACTAGTCCTGAAAATTAAAACAACATTATTTGACATTGAACGACAGTAAACTTCTGCAACATTGCCTACAATGGCTACAATGCTTGACTTTGCCTGGCTTAAAATGAAAAACATGGTTTTCTTCACAAAGCATATGCATCTCATGTTATCTTTTTCCTCAGATGGGATAAAGGCGGCCATGATAAAAAATTAATATATATTAATTAGAGATACAGAATCAATGCTTTCCAAGCCAGGCAAATATAGGCATCGTAGGCAACGTTGCAGTAGTTTATTCATTTTGCAAAAAAAGAAGACAATATAATTCGAATTGCAACAAAAATAATGTATAACTAGTATAAGTAAGACGAGTCGTTAACTAAGAGATAATCGTACCCGAAGTTTGCCAGCTTAACTAGATGGCGCTTATGAGGCACCACATGTTTTGTAGTAATTGATTTTTCAAAATGTTAACTTTTGACACTCAGACTGTTAACAGCAAAAAGGCTGCATTGTTACCGAATTTAACAACGACTACTAAGGTTATTTAACCTTCTTAAAAAGGAGTAAGGTACAAAAGTGTAAACATGTTTAAGACATCGATTGTACCTACCAACGACTTCTAGAATCGTTGCGAATATTTAAAATACTCTTTGGTAGCATAATAAAAAACTTGAACCGAAAGAATTGTGGCCACTTCATCGTGTCTACCAGGTCATACGTCACTCTCTCACTTCATCATCCTCTTGCCCTTATCCCATTTACTTGGGGTCGGCGCAGCGTGTCTTTTTCTTCCACACCTCTCTATCACCCGTCATCTCATCACTCACATCCTTTCTTTTCATATCATCTCTCACACAGTCCATCCACCTTTTCCTAGGTTTGCCTCTTCTCCTATATCCTTCCACATTCATTCTTAATACCTTTCTCGTAACATGACTTTCATCCCTCCGCATAACATGCCCGTACCACGCTAGGCGATTAGCCCTTAATTTGTCAGTTATGGGTGCGACTTTCAGGCTTCCTCTTATATATTCATTCCTTATTGCATTACAAAGCCTGTCGGCTGTAGCCATCGTTGGCGTCCATGGCACAACTTATTGATGTCGGCCACAGCCGATTGTGGCGGTCAATAGGTTAAACCGTGACAGGCAAAAAAAACTGACCATCTTAGACTATCGTGGGGCCAAATTAACGTCCCGATTGAGTCGAAACTCATTAATCTGGACTTCACGGTCACCTGGTGTCTGTAGTGAATAGGCGTGTTCACACACCTGACGCACCGCCTCGCCAGGAAATTACCGCGCCGGGCAGTTCAGCTAGTGTGGACGTGCCTCGGCCGAGCCTCGCGCGGAAATTTCCTCGCGAGGCGGTGCGTCAGGTGTGGACACGGCAATTCCCGTTGTTCCGTGCTTACTAACTTACTTTATTTGTATTGCCCTACCCGTCGCGACCGTAGCCAGAGTTGAATTTAGGGTAGGACGCTCTATACTTATGTCATAGTCGATGGTATTTCAAGGTAGGACATTGTCCTTTAAAACCCCCCTAGCTACAGCACTGCTACGCACGTTGGTTTTGACTCTACAATAGGCTCACCTAGTGACTCGAGCGGTTTCTCGTAATCTTCGGGCGTAAATATCTTCTTGGGGAACGTGGTCATCAGCTTGAAACTGTCGTCCGCGGAGTATCCTTCGGAATGCATCTGTAGGTACAGTCTGCAACATCAAATATTAATTTTACAATACTCCGCTTGTTACAAGTAGTCCGCTTTGAATTAAGATCTCTTTTCCACTTTCTAGCTCCACAACACAATCTCTTTATCGATCCTGTTCATATTTCAACCAATCAATTTTATAGACCACAACTGCGCTTAGGGATTACAAATCCGCATATACTTAATCAAATCCGGATTTTCGGATAATTTATACGCCAAAATCCGGAGTTCGGATAAAATCCGGATTTAGGAGCATTTTTTAACTTACTACTAGGAATAGTAGAAATAACAGAAAAACAACCTTATAAGAAGTAATCAGTCTTTTTAATCAATGTAAAGTTTTTATAGTCATTTTATACGTCAACTTCTTTACGTAGAAGTTGACGTTATAAAATGATTATAAAAACTTTAAACAAAAAATAATTATTATCTTCAAAAATTTTTTCAATTAAGTTTTAGGCTAAATCAAAATAAGGAAAGCCGACCCCGCCTAACGGAAAAGAACGAAGAGGAAGAAGAAGTAGTCTTAGGCTAAATACTCTCTTTCTCCAAAAAGTGGAATCTTAAAAACATAAGCGCGTCAAGTGTAGAGTCATTTAACCGCGTTCTTAATCGGTTACACAGCATACCAGCTTCGGAAAACGCCTTCTCTGGCTCTACACTTGTTGGGGGGATTGCTAATAAGTTCTTGTAAACGGAACACAAAATAGGACCCATTTTCTCCCCGTTTTCATACACAGCCATCTCAATATGTACTAAAGTAGCTAAATCAGGTGTTTCTGGTGTGGCTACAGCTGTATTACTCGCTTGCCTTTGGGTGAGAATGGACAGAGTTAAACACGGAACAAAAAAAATCTAGTCCTGTTCCGTGTTCTAACCTTCCGTCCGAAACAACACCCACAACGAATAAAGGCAACGGCAGCAATAACGGGGCAAGGGCACTGTCAAGCGAGCCAGCGCACGGCAAGAAAATCCCCTCTCGCCCCGCTCCGAGCGCTTTTCAGGTAATAGACGTAACAGGTGCATTGAACGGAAATGAAAGATATTATTTTTAACAATTAAAACGTAAAATAAAACAATTAAAAACGGATTTTATCGCGTGTACTGAGCTTAAATTACATCCCGACGTTTCGAACACTTTACAGCGTTCGTGGTCAACGGGTCGACTGAGGAAAAATATACAATTACCTCCGTTCAAAAACTATCACAATATGCAAACCTACCCACATATTAAATATTAAACAAATTTAGTGTTTGCACATGCCAGAGGGGCCTTTATAAAAACAAATTATTTATTATTACAAAACAAATTATTAAACAAATTATTTTATTGTTATTAATTATTATTTTTATTTTATTTTTAATTTTTTTTTTTTTAATTAGTATTAAATTATTATTAGTGTCCACACTGTCCACCATTATGGTCTCACAGTCCTATGTCTAGCTTGCTCCTTAACCAAATGAATAACTGGATCCCAAGCTGGTGGTACCGAAAAACCATCCTCTCTGTTGAAATTTGGATATTTTTTAATCTCGATTGCCTCTCGCAACTTCCGGGGAATGTATCGTTTCTCCTTGACGAGGACTTGCGGTTTGTCAAATTTTACTGAGTGGTTGGGCCTATCCATGACATGCTCACAGACTGCTGACCTTGGTCGACGGTGCTTTACATCGGCTATATGTTCCTTTACCCGAGTAGAGATGCTCCGCTTAGTCTGGCCTACATATGATAGACCACATTCACATTCCAGCCTGTAGACCCGTGTAAAGTGTTCGAAACGTCGGGATGTAATTTAAGCTCAGTACACGCGATAAAATCCGTTTTTAATTGTTTTATTTCATGAATAACTATCGCGGCAACCGAAGACAATATTAATTAAAACGTATTAAAAGCAGTTGTTGCATAGTTTAACAAAAAAATCCGAAAATTCGGATGTCGGCTGAAAAATCCGGATCTAGAAACGGATTGCAAAATCGGCGAAAAATCCGGATTTTCGAACTCCGGATAAACCGGATTGCAATCCCTATGCGAGACCCAACGCGCGATTGAATGAAGCTGTCTTTCGTGCACTGACAGAATATAAATGTAATTTTATTTCATAGTACTTTTTTTGCAATTGTATTAAAAAACGTCGTTCGACACACGTGCGGAAGTGTCATTTTCACTCGTCCCGAGTCTTAACCTCCTGTACCTCGGTACTCGTGCAAAATGACTGATCGAAAACTACTATTTTAAACAATTAAAACGTATTAAAAGCAGTGGTTGCATAGTTTAACAAAAAATCCGAAAATTCGGATTTCTGCTGAAAAATCCGGATTTGGAAACGGATTGCAAAATCGGCGTAAAATCCGGATTTTCGAACTCCGGATAAACCGGATTGCAATCCCTATGCGCTTCTGCCAAATTTCATTTCAATTCGAACAACTGGAACAACTATAAAAAAACTTCGAAATGCAGGTTGCCAGGTGACAATAGTTAAATGTAAGAACTTCACTTCGTGACGCTCCGCTCGTTCAAATATTATGCAATTGTTTTAATCTTTTCAACCGACTTCAAGATTTCGAAGGAGGCACTCAATTCGTCGGGATCTTTGTTTCTTTAGTAGTTTATGTAACTGTTACGTAATAAGGCCTAATTACGTGTTCGAAAACCATTAAAATGATTGCCATTGCACCGCAATGGCCAACTGGACTGTGCCGGCGGCCGGGGAGGAGGGCAACCGCGGTCGCAGAGGAGGGCTAGATTTTCATTACGTTACCAAAATCGATGTTCCAAATTTGAAACTCATAACTTGACAATATTTGAGCATGTAATGTTAAAATTATGTTACAGATAAAAAACTTATAATAAAATCGGTTGTTGTAATGCTGGCCATTGCCTACCGTTTTTGAACACATTTTAGAGGGCTTACAATGTGTGTGGATAAAATATTTTTTTTTTGCTTGAAAGAGTATACTTCACAGCCTCTTTCAAACAAAAAAGAATCGGTGAACATACATAAAAACACGACGACGAATTGAGAACCACCTTCGAAATGTTGAAGTCGGTTGAAAAATGACTAACTTGACAGCGGCGAGCTGCTCCTTGGCGCCGAAGGTGTGCGCGAGCGCCGAGCCGTCGGGCAGGCGCAGCTGGATGCGTGCCTGCTCGTAGCTGGCGCGCGGCGCGGGCGCGGCCGGCGCCGCCGCGGCCACGGGCGCCGGCGCCGGCGCAGCCTCCGGCGCCGGCTGCCCGCCTGCTGCTAGTCTGCAATACGAGACTTCCTTTAGGACCATTTGCATCTTAGGGGAATCAACAGTATAATTCTAAATATTAACTGACAGGGTTTTTGTGTTCAACCTTCTTTTATTTTAAATCTTATCTAAGGAAAATAGAACTCTGTCAAAACGCTATGGAACGGAGTATGATAGGAAAAAGACACAAGAAACATAAAAAGAAAACATGGTAAACCCAAAAAAAGATGGGTTGAAGAAATAAAGAAGGAAGTAGGCGGAGGCTGGACAACATTAGCACTAGACAGGGAGAAATGGAAAGAGTTGGGGGAGACTTTTGCCAAGAAAAGGCACACAGAAAACACTATTACAATAAATAATTAAGATATATAAGAGAAAGCATGTAAATGTCTGAAATAAAGGCTATTTTTATTTATTTTTTAATGCAAAAGTAACTATGTCTGTTACCGCTTCAAGTACAACTGGACTCATTCATTCATTGTGTTCCGATTTAATGTTTGTCATTATATTTTACATAGGCGCGCAAGAACTCGCGAGCAAAAACTAGCATTATAAGTACTTTGGAAGTGAGTATGAGTTGACCTAATCGGCTCCTATCAGCGCTCGCACGCGCTTATACATACTCCTACCGCAACCGTGCATCTGGCATGTTGCCTGTCTTGATGCAAAGCCACGCGTGCGTCAGGCTGTAAACACAAGTATGAGCTGACCTCCGCGCCTGCTTGTCCGACTCTATCTGAGCCCGCACGCGCTCGCGCGCCTTCTGGTCCTCGATTTTCTCTCGGCGTCGCTGCTCGACTAGCTTCTGCATCTCCTGCTCTTGCAGCCGCAACCGCGCGTCTTGCATGTCCTTGCCGGACTTGATGCGCAACCGCTCGCGCTCCAGGGATTCAGCCTGTACAGATAAGTCTAGATTTACACAAGTTTGTTTTCAATCCTATTTGAACAGTTTCAGTCATTTTTTTTTCATACTACGACGGTGGCAAACCAGCATATGGCCTGCCTGATGGTAAGCAGCTACCGTGACCTATGGACGCCTGTAACTCCACAGGAGTCACATGCGCGTTGCCGACCCTTTACAAAAAGGAGGATTCACTGTGTTGACAGCTAAAGGAACAAGAGGGTCCCTCATTGTCAACACACTGGGTCCTCTTTGAGCTCTTTGGCAACCTTACTCACCAGCAGGAACACAACACTATGAGTAGGGTCTAGTGCTATTTGGCTGTGGTTTTCTGTAAGGTGGAGGTACTTCCCCAGTCGGGCTCTGCTCCAGATTTGAGCGAGATGACATTCACTGAACATGCCCTACCACACTAAGCGAGATGCCATTCGCAGTGCCCATACTCTCTCTTTTTGGCATAGTTTAAGGACATACCCAAGTCCGGACGTAGTTTAAGGACATACCCCGGGTCCAATTTAGTCTTGCAACAATAAAGACATATTACAACTTATAATAGATATTACAACTTTGTTTGTTTTATGGTTTTATTCAGAAAATTCGAAAAATCAAATTAGTTATTTTTCTTATGTTTTAGAGCCATTCCTGAAGTTTGGTTTTAATTTTATAGTATTGTTAGCTAATTTACGCCCATACAAAGTTGCGGCTAAAAACTGGTTTAAGCATAAAGCTAATACTACCCTAAAGTCCATTAGAAGCACCAATCAAATAATACTAGGGATACACAATCAGCCCAAAAAATTGGCCCCACAGTAGCCGCAGGAACAATCAAATTTTCACTAGCCAAATTAGCCATATTTTCAGTAAATCTTGTTAGAATCTGTGCCTCCATTACATTGTTGCTTGAAGCTTCACTACATAGTATAAAGCAAAGTCATTTTCCGCAGTCTGTCCCTATGTATGTTTAGATCTTTAAAACTATGCAACGAATTTTGATGCGGCATTTTTTTTATAGATAGAGTGATTGAAGAGGAAGGTTTATATGTATAATACATGCATAATATAGCAGAGAAACACTGATAATTTTAGAAGTTTCAAATGTGATGTTGCAAATAAACACATTTTTTTGCACTTATACATTGCAAACGCTGGCTGAACCCTACTAAATAGATCAAAATAATGCACTATAGTATTGTACACCTTAAAAATGTCTGCAAAAAGTCTTGTGCGAAGCCAGGGCGGGTCGCTAGTAGAAGATATAAAAGTTTGAAGCTTAATTTAATACATAACTGATATCTTAAGTTACTTTGACCTTGAAAGTTATGTTGCCATAGCATTGTTAGTTAGAGATAGACTACGATAACATGTCCCGCCCCTCCAAATTATACTCTAAACAATATGAACTGAACTCATCCTATCATCATAGATTCATATTATTTATATTTGAATTGAGTTATTCTCAGTACATAAATTGCTATAGGTTATAAAGTAAGTCTAAGCTGTAAAATTAAGAAAGCAATTTTAAAATAGTTGATTATTTATATGTCTGATTATAATTTTAACATACCCAATATTTATTAAAATCTATTATATATGTATAGGTATATATTTCATATATTAAATATTTGTAAATCGTACATCTACCCAGATGTTTTAATCAGAATCCAACCCTGTTTTACCTGCCCGTTCGGGAAAATTACAATTGCCTCCTTATCGCTAACTAGCCGTGCGCTCGGAATACCAGTGCAAGCGCGATCACCAATTACGCATGTTTGTTTCGGATCTCGGTGTCGAGTTACGCTGGTGCTAGAGCATTTGAATCGCTTGTATTGGGTGCAACCGTATAGAACTTAGAGCTTTTTTCGTATTAGTTCATATTGAATCTTATTGCGTGGTCCATATAGTAGAAATTCAATAAACGCTAACACGTGGCTAAACCATTTTTTTCATAGTGGCACGCGCCCCTGCGGTTTACACACAAAAGATAAGACATTAAGTGGATGAGTTCAGTTCAAATTGTTCAGAGTATACTATTTCAATGTATTTAGTCACATCCTTGCAAAAGAGTTTAGTTTTTGTTTGACTGCTATCTCAGCACGCACACATGCATTGAGTCTTGGTGGTGTTTATAAATACTTTCACAAATACATTGAAGCAATTTGAATTTTGGAGGGGCGGGACATGTTATCGTAGTTTATCTCTACCTGATTCGACTGTGTGAAACAATCTTGTGAACAAATTTAGAACATAATAATAGAAGTCATAAAATTAAGTAAATACCTTATCTCTTTCCTCTCTTTCCTTTCTCTTCTGTTTCATCCGCTCCTCGAGCAGCGCGAGTTGTGCCTTCTTCTCTTCTTCCGTAAGAGGTTTCTTTTCCTCTGTGGACTCTGAGAAACTGCTATGATTGGTCTTTGCCGCATGAAACTCCATTTCATCTTGATTCTTAAACAGTTTCCCGCATTCATCACATTTGAAAGACTTGGCTTCGGTCGCCGGGGCTTCGGAAGTCGGCGGGGCATCTGTGGACGGCGCCGGTTCGACAGCACTTGCGGCAGTCGATTCAGTTTGCGAATTCGAGCCAATTGTATGTCCAACGGTTTCCACAGGGTCATCGGCGTGAGCCAACAGCCACTCCATAGCCGGCTCAACGCCCTTGAAGTTAGTAACCGCTAGAGCTTTCTCACTGGAACACAACAAAGTCATTGTATTAGTCTGAAAATAATAACCTAGTGATAGTTCACATGACTTAACTTACGCTCTCTCTTTTGGGAAGCCCATCTCCATAAGGGTTTGTATTTCTGCCATTTTGAGTCCGTCAGATTAGCAATACTTAAACTCAATGCTTTTTAATCAGCTGTTTTCAGAATTTAGTTTTTAATTTAACAAATCCGACCTGTCACTCAGTACGCAACAGATAAGATATGATATATTTTGGATCGGCAGTCCGTTTAAGATATAAATAATAATACTCTTAACTGGATTTATACCATTCCGGTTACTTGTTGAGATGTAGGTTAAAACGGCTAGTACTAGACATGGCAATTTGTAGGGCCCAACATGTTGTGTTGGGAGGTGTAATAGGAGGTAGGGCCTGTAGGGAGCTGAAGGAGGGTGAGGGAGAGGCAGGGTACACAACATGTTGGGCCCTACAAATTGCCATGTCTAATAGCTGTTTAAGTAAAAAAAAATACTGGCAAGTAAAACACAATTTGTCAATGGCGGTAAAATAAAGTTGTATTATTACAACGTTATTATTATAGGTATATTATTTTTCCCGAATTTGAAATGACGAGTTTCAGAAAATCTAACCGCGTTCAAAGCAGTAACCCCGGGAAAGTTCTCAGTTTAATTATAAGCCTCGAAGACGACGCTTGTTCTAAACTGCAAACAAAAATAAACACTTACGTATGTATTTAGATTTTACTTGAGTTTAATATAGGTACTCACTTTGGACCCTTATAGTTAAAGCAATGGCGAGTAGTTACAGTGTCTGAAAGACAACCAGATGGCTCGCGTTATTTTAGCTCCCTACGTGTTGTGGAACCATCCTGTGCAACGTGCAACCCGAGCTGACCCATGTTGGACTTTGTTTTTCATCTCCCCCCCCCCCCTCATTATTTTCTGGCTTCCAACTCTGACGGATCGATAACCGACCAGCCGGTGTGAAATGCAATTTGCATGGTCGTTCTTCATCGTATAAAGATACTGGGAATTGAGGGGGGGAAGGAGGGGGGATGAAAAACCAAGTCCAACGTGGGTCAGTTCGAGTTGCACAGGGTGGTTCCACAACACGTATTAGGGAGCTTAAATACCGCCAGCCATCCGGTTGCCTCGCGGACACTGAAAGAAACTACACGCGTCATTGCTCTGAATAAGTGTGTCCGTTTAAGAACGTATTTGGTGCCTTATTTCCAAGTCCGCAATGTATCAAATCTTCAAAAGTAGTACCTACGGTAAAAAAAAGAAATAAATCGTAGGTTTGCCCTCGATACAGGGCTCGATTGACCTCGTGAACGTGCCATTCGAACGCCGCAGTGGGCTCAGCTTAACTTAAATTTAAACAATCAAACGTGGCTGAATATGTACCTACTTCCATTTAGAAGATTGTTAGGGAGCAGTGTTGTTCGTGTTGGGGCCACTAACCAGTTCTAGAACTAAGTATGTAAACGTTTGAACTAATATCTCTGTATCTACTTATTGACAATTTGATTCAAAGCTCAGCGAGGAATGCGAAGCGGAATTGGTATTCGCAGTGGTGGTGAATGGTGAGCGCGCAGAGGCCTACATCGAGACCGTTGGCAAAGAAGAGCTAGGGAAAAAGAATAAACTTTTGGTTAGTATGATTTGTAGGACAACTGCTCCCGCGACGCGAGGCAGTATCTTCGACGAAATTCATAAGCCACTTTAATTTGTTGTCAATTTTTTTAGGAATGTCAGGAATTTGTGCACATTATTAAAAAATCATATCAACACAAAATGTTACTCAGTGATTTCTATGATGACGTCCAAAAAATTATAACTCCTGTGAGTATAGGTACTTATTTTTAATAAATTCCGTTAATCCCAAATTCATTTATCTAAACATTAGCTGACGGCTTAAGTATCCGCCCGGAAACTCTAAACCTAATTTTCACTTCGTCAGTATCTGAAAGATAATGGTAAGAAGCACGTTATGCTGGTCCCGGTGGTTGGAAAACCGTTTGGCCTCGTCATGTGTTTGATCTCTCCTAAGGAACAAGAAGAACATGTCATCACCTATGTCTACGAGTGTTTTCTGTAAGTTTCACTACTCTTGTTTGTATTCTAAAACAATAAGAGAGACATAATTTCACATAATTTAAATATAAACGGGATTTGATTGAGTCACTTATCAACCTTTAAAAAAAGTATGCGTACGCGATAAAGTCACGTTTTTATTTAAATTATGAGTGAAAATTGTGTGAGTTCAATCAATACATAAAATAAGAGACGTGCTGAACCATATAGGTACTTACTTTATGGCTGAACTAAATATTTTCTTAAATGAGCAAGAACATCGCCAAAAAGTTTCTTAAAGATAAAGGCCATGTAACTATAGATATAGTCGAAAGTAGAGAAAAGTGACAATTTCCCTTTCTCTTTTTATGCGAAAATTCTAGATATGAGATGAGGCCAGATATTGTTCTTATGTATTACTTAAGCTTCGTTTCTCTTCTCACTCTACCGTTTAACTACTGTAACAGTTTGGTCGACCATTGTTGAGCATAACGCATAAATTTAAATATGTACGATGATGGATTTGTCCTGCTCCCTCTGGACTATCATATTATTGTCTCTTTCTACTTTTAATTTAGCTGTTCACTACTGATATAATAATAATTACAGGCTATGCTGGTCAACTGTCAAGAAGACTATTCAACTAGAATACGAAAGGTCTGTTAAATATAGATGCCAGCAACTTCTACGCGTCGCGAAACGATTGTTCACTCAAGTAAAAAATATTTTAAATATGAATCCAGATGTATGAACACATAAAATAAAATAATTAACAAGTATACATGTTCGAAAGGTGACGTCCCCGGACACGCTGGTGAAGCTAGCCACCGATCAGGGCAAGCGCGTGGTCAACGCGGAGCTATGCACACTGATGATTGTCGACCTGGACCGCATGGAGCTCGTTGAGACTTGTTACACGAAGGTATACTACTCACATTAGTATCATTATTCACGAAGTATTCATTAAGTAACACTAGATATAGCAACAACGTTCTTAATTTGGCAGCCTATGAAGGCTGATAAGAGAAGCGTTAAATTTTTCCACAATTTTGAAATAAGAAGTTAGCTTGAAAGGTCCCAGCTGCTCAATCTATTCCCAGCTAACATCCTAAAGGTATCATCCTTTCATCGTAGAGCTTTCTACTTTCCATAACAAATTTTACGCGATTTAGGCATTAATCATAGTATTTTCCCGACGATTCAACAACCAGTCCAGAATGGTGGAGCGTCATGGCAAATACGGAAGGTTTAGGTAGAAGAGAATTTAACGCTGAACTTATTGTTGTAGGGCACAGAAGAAACGTACGAAAGACGGTTTCCAATGGACATTGGGATCGTAGGGCGAGTGATCCAAACCGGCACCATAGTGAATGCGAGAAATGCTGCGCAACACCCAGCTTATGACCCAAACGTCGACAGTCGACCGGGGATCGATCCAAAGTGCGTCTGTCGCAACGTAGTACAGTCGCCATCAAATATGTCGGAGCGGCCAGGGTACTCATAAATGCAGAGAACATGCACTATATCGCCGTGAAAATAGAAGCGTTGTTCAGATATTTGTGACCACCTTGGCCGGTCCGATATAGCTGATAACGACTGTACATTTCCGCACTAATTTTCAATAACCCTGTTTCAGGCGGGGTCATTGCGTTAGCACTAAGTATATATGTACCTACTAACTACCGGGCTTGTTTTAATCTTTCCTATATCTGAAGTCTGAAAACTGCTTCACTTCTAGAACCAGTCTGACCTTCCCGATTCGTGAGCAGGAAGGAATCATAGGTGTCGGTCTGCTTATTAACAAAATAGGCGACCCGTACTTCGACGCCATGGATGAAGAGATGGCACTCTCGTTCAGCGTGTACTGCGGCGTGTGTATCACGCACTCGGTGATGTATGAGAAGATGCGGGAGGCGAGCGTCAGGAATATCCTGGCTCATGAACTGGTCATGTACCATATTGAGGTAATTCAAATGAGCAATGTTCGTATTAGGTGTTGTACCAACATACAGATGTAGCTACAAGTCAGAGAAATCGACATTCAATCATGGCTCGATAATCGATATCCAATCCTTGTCGGACCCTTAGATGCGAATGCGATCATTGTAAGTCTAGGTTTAAGTACCACTTATTAAGAAGACTGGATACCATTACTGGGCTGAATGAACGCAATCGGCGATCGACAGCCCGGCTGCTTCTGGCCAGGCGTCCTACACTAAATCTACATACATCTACCGTTACTGTAATAGCGATATTAGACATTGCAATTTCTTGGGCCCAATCTGTCAGATTGAGAGGCGTAGTGAAAGTTTGGGAACCACAGAGAACCTTGGGCACTTAGGGAGCTGAGGGAGGGGAATGAAGAGGCAGGCTACACGATAAATTGGCCCCGCGAAATTGTCTACCTAATACCATAGACATATAAAATAAGGAGACGGAATCCCACGAAGATAAAACTGTGATTCCATAATAAGCCGCGGTCTCGTGCACACACACTTACTTTTGACGTTTGAACCAATCACCGCTCGTCCACGAGTATGTGTGCGTGTCGCGCGTAAACACGAAGAAATCGGCTTATTATGGAATCACAGTTTTGTCTTTACGGCGCTGCGTCTTCTTATTTTATATGTCTATGCCTAATACCGGTTATATGTATATTGTGCGTAGCGTTTGATTGCACCGAACGTGCATCGATCGGCAACAATCGACGGGATTATCAACATATAACATCAGATTACAAAAACTGTTTAAAACAGGGTACATACTATGTACCCTGTTCATGTACTTCAGTCACTTCGTGATAACGGCGCACGTAACTGTGCCGAAAAATCGGAAACTCAAATATGTATATTTGTTTTGAGTTTTCCATATTACGGCATTATCATGGAGTACCTGAAGTTACATATACATGGTAAGTACCCCGTGTTAGCTTAAAACCGTTTAATATCAGATATTTATGTGACTTTCCATACAGACTGTTTGGTGGCTTTGATGTAGATTCCTATCCGACTAAATACTTAAACATTTGATGGAACAGGTAAGCGACACAGAAGTATCCAAAGTGCTGGATTGCAAAGGATTTCACAACATTCCTGATTTCTCGTCACTGTTCTTTAACACGCGAGGTCTAGCTTTGAGGGAACTACCCTGTTTAGTCGTCAAGATGTTTAACGATTTGGGATTCATACGAAGGTATAATAAGTCTAATAATTGGAATCTCTCTCTTCTCTGATATCTTCCTTACTACTTTACCGATTAAGTCTAAAGAGACATATTACCAAAGCCATTGCTACGCGTCATTACGCGTAGTTTCAGTTTCCGCGAGGCATCCAGATGGCTCCTTATTTAAGCTCCCTACGTTTTGTGAAATCACCTTGTGCAACTCGTACTGACCCACGTTGGATGCAAATTGCCATTCACACCGGCTGGTCGGTTATCAATCCGTCAGAGTTGGAAGCCGGAAAAAAATAAGGGGGGGGGGGGGGGGCATGAAAAGCAAAGTCCAACTTGGGTCAGTTCGGGTTGCACAGGGCGGTTCCACAACACAGGGAGCTTAAATTGCGCGAGCCATCCGGTTGCCTCGCGGACACTGTAACTACGCGCCATTGCTTTAACTAATGATTTTAGGTTCAACTTGAAGAAATCTAAGTTAGTCCAGTTCGTGCTTCACGTAAGAAAGAGTTATCGAGACGTGCCGTACCACAACTGGTACCATGCCTTCAGCGTAACACAATGGGCTTATGCTGCGCTGTTGAACTTCCAGTTGGTGAAGCGCGAATACTTCACGTGAGTTGAAAGCAGGAGGATGCGTTTGACTTGTTTTTATTTTGGTTTGTTTTGTTTTTATATTGCTATTACCATTGTCAGGTATTTGAGAAATCATATTGATAATCGAAGCATATTGACTTGTTTAATTTTGACTACGGCGTAATAGTGAAAATTCGTTAAACACCTTATCAATTTCATAAATTATGTGGTTGTTATCAGCGATCTGCAAGCACTGATGTACTTGATAGCGTGCCTAGTCCATGACCTAGACCACCGTGGAACTACTTGTAATTATCGAATTAATGGAGGTAATTTATTCATGATACTCATATTGTTTTCATAGTTTTCATCATGTTGTTTTGCCCTTATTATTTTAACCCTTTGAACGCCACGCCATGCCATATACAAACACGCCACTCATATAAACCGCGGGCCAGGCGCAAATTTCGCCGGTCATCGTGTCCCGAGTGATAACTCGTAAAATGGTTAACTGCAATGTAGGGGAGACCGGGTATAATCGGATAGCTAAGGATTAAATTCTGTAAAATATTCATATAAAAACATAAGTAAAAGACATATACCTTTTTAGCTCGTATATTTAATTGAGATCACAAAGAAATAAACATATTTACGATTATCGTAAGTTTTATTAGAATTAACAACAGAAATCAAAATGTCTATTATTTCCGATTTTGACCCGGCACCCGTACAAAACCGTATACCATATACGATATTGACCCATAAGTTACTGATTAATAAGGCATCGCCTGCACATGAAATTATTTAACTCCTCTGAGTCGTAGCCCGTGCAGCCCTCATGGGCCCAGCTTTGACAGCCCAGGCACTGCACCCAGCCCTCATTTATGCGGCTTGTGCCATATTCTTCCAGGCAGTACATGCAAGTATTGTCGTCATCAGCGTTAGATTTTTTTTGTTTTTTTGTAGGCTGTGGACATGTTTTATTTTGTTTCTTTCATTAGGTCGACACTTCAAGTTACTTGGTTTTTTTGTTGCACAGGACTGGTCCAGATTCAATTTGACAGTTTTATTATTTTTAGAATTAATCAACTCGTTTTTGTAAGAGAAGAGGTAATAACCGCTGTTTTTCCTCTGCGGCGATCAGTTGCTCGTTTTTGATTGGTGCTGATTTTTGGAATCTGCATAATATCTGATGGTGTCACTATTTGAGGAATACACTTCGAGTTATTAGGGGTCGATGGCGTGGTAGACGGTAATGTGTCGACAACAGGTGCTGGAGAGTCTGATGGAGTTGGTTCTAATAAAGGCGCAATAGAGGTCGATGGCAATGGCTTTATGAGGGCCGAATCAGATGTCGATGAAATTAATTTTGAATCAAGGAGGTCTTTTGCAGGTGCCGCGGGCGTTATCTTGTTAATTAATGCAGTAGATGTCGTAGGCAGTTCTTGGGGTATTTCAGTCGTTTCTGCTGCGGCAAAATCTGCTTCATTAAATACACCACGGTCTGTTGGAAATATGCCTGTTTTTGAAAAAGCAGACACTGCATTTTGTATGGTAGCTGCTTTACAGTACGCTGATCCAAATAGTCGCGCTAGCTGAAATTGGGTAACTACTCTGCCGGGATTATTTCTGAGCCACGAGTTTACTTCTTGGGTGTAATACGTGCTAATCGGACCCATAATGCTGACGTCTAGTGGTTGCAATCTATGTGTGCAATGAGGAGGAAAGCTTAGCATTATAACTCCATTATCTCTTGCTTTTTCAATTAATGGCAGATTTTTAGTATGAGTAGAATGCCCGTCAAGTAAAAGTAGGACAGGATCTTCCTTTTTAGGCTTTACTATTGATACTAAGTGGTTTAGCCACTCGACAAAAATTTCGCTTTGTATCCAGCCACTTGGATGGCAAACTGAAACTGTTCCTGGTGGAGCACCATCCAGAAGTTCGGGCTTCATACGGACGCGGGAAATAAGAGTAATGGCGGAACATAGTTACCAGAAGC
Organism: Pammene aurita; assembly: GCA_947086415.1. Taxonomy (NCBI): domain Eukaryota; kingdom Metazoa; phylum Arthropoda; class Insecta; order Lepidoptera; family Tortricidae; genus Pammene; species Pammene aurita. The sequence continues at coordinate 28,094,240 of OX352290.1, read as the reverse complement.
AGAAACACATAGGACAGCCGTAGTAAGCTGACCTCTTTCTGCAGAGCTAGCCAGACCGACTTGTTTCTTCCCTTTTAACGCTATAATTCTACTCATTTGCTTAGGAACGGTGGTCAAACCCGTTTCATCCACATTAAAAATGTTTGTGGGTAAAAATTTATATTTGTCTATTAGGTCCTCGAGTAAATCAAAAAATTTGTTAACACTGACCATATTAAACCCCATCGCTCTTGCCACAGATGTCGGTTCAGCCGCACGCAATGATAACTGTGCGTGTCTTTTCATAAATCCAGCCAGCCAATCCTCTCCCGCCAGTTGAGTAGTCTTATTAAAACTATGATCGAGATTATTTGCCTCAGCAAATTGATAAGCTAAACGACGCAGATCCTTATACGTGAGACCAAACAGTCGTTTTTCCATGGTCAAAACATGCTCAACTAGTAATTCCTCTTGAGCTGACGTAAAAGTAGGTTTATATCTACCCAATCCTTTAACTGTCGAAGCAATCAAATCCTGGCTCTTTCTAAATTTCTTGACTCGATCTTGCAGCGTAGATTTAGGAACATTGTAAGTTTGAGCTGCTTTTAAATACCCCATGCCTCCACCACACACGGCTTCGATTGCCTTTTTCATATTTCCGAATCCCATTCTTGTCTATTTGATGTCCTTTTATAAGTAGGTACGCGGCATTGTTAAAGTATCTAAAACAATAAAAATACGCAATAAACAATAAATAATTACCTCCGGGTTAAACCGTATATGATACGATTTTACCCCATACGGTTGTTACCCGAGGGCTACACGTACAAACAAGTTACTCACTACTACACACAAAACGAAATACCAGGGTAAAACTTATTTAAAAAAACAATCAAAGCTAATCATTTTAATATAATTAATTCGATACTCACCTCATTGCACGTTCAAATTAGTGATTGCCACTTGAATTTTCATAAAAATAACATCAGATACGCCGAAAAACAATAAATTTAAATAACTTGATGCAACCCGTGCGCGCGGCGAACACTTTTTGTTGACAAATAGCTCCTATTGGTCAGCGCCGAAGAGCGGCTCGTGAGCGGGAAATTTGAATTAATGGCTGAAACAAGCGTGGTGTACCGTTATACCCCGGTATACGGTTTTGTACAGGTCTCCCCTATATGTTTATAACGGCCTCCTAGCCTAGTCGGTAGTGACCCTGCCTATGAAGCAGGAGGTCCCAGGTTCGAATCCTGGTCAGGGCATTTATTTGTGTGTTTATCACGGATATTTGTTCCTGAGTTATGGATGTTTTCTATATATTTAAGTATTTATATGTATATATGTATTACATATATCGTCGTTTAGTACCCACAACACAAGCCTTATTGAGCTTACTGTGGGACTAGGTTGGTTTGTGTAAGATTGTCCCATATGAAGCCTCGTGAACGTCGGCTGTCATTTCGTTGGTGTATTGAGGACTGGCAGCCACCCAAACACTTAAAAAATTGTCATCGCGTCCCGCTTGAAGTTTGTATAAACAAAAAACAACAGCCGGCTGTATCGTGGTGGAAAAACCGTTAGCTGGTCACATGAACATGTAAATAAAATATGAGTTAGTCATCGCGACCCGTGACGGATAATGTGACGGCCGTTCCTCAATCCACCAACGAAGCGGCAGCTGACGTTTAGGAAGCTTCAATATCCATCGCCCTTAATCACTTAACAAGTTATCGCCTGGGACGCTAATATTAGTATTGAAACCAGTGCATGGGCCTACCGCGAACGTCAAAATCGAAAGTCGTTCCCTTTCTATAGCACTGGCTAATACGAGTGAAAGAGATGCAGATAACGAAATTTCGATTTTCGAATTTCGCGATAAGCCCTGTATTCCTGACTTGCAGTCAAATTTCATATATAGGTACCTAGATGTAATTTGTAAGCGCACTAAGCCGATTTTTAACACTATATTTCAACATTCTTGTGAGCAGAAACTGCCCTGGCTGCCCTCTACTCGAGCGAGGGCAGTGTGATGGAGAGACACCATCTCGGACAGGCTCTGTCCATCCTAAACACGGAGGGCTGCGACATCCTCGAGCCGCTGCCAAGGCGCGATTACGACCGCGCGTTGCTGCTGCTGCGAGACTTCCTGCTGGCCACCGACTTGAACAACTACTTTAAGTTAGTACATTGTTATCTCCTCACTCCTCAGTTTCATGATAGCTTAGTATAAGAATAATCAGTGTAATGGATAGTGATGTCAGAAACCATCGTAAGTCGTTGAGGGTGACAATACTCGATCCATTAACAATCACCCGGCGTTGTTTCGTCTATTAAATATCTGCATGTACTCAACAGAAAGCTGACCGAATACAAGTTGATAACGAGCGACTACCTCATCGGTAACCACGTCCACATTGCCGCTCTGCAGGCACTGTTGATGAACGCGGCGGATTTCAGCGACCAGATAAAAGACTGGAGCTCCGTGAAGAAGACTGCGGTTAGTTCTATTGCGAGCTCGGTATTTAGGGATTTGCCAAAGAATTTGGTACAAATTATTGTGGGCAACTAATATAATATCATCCTAAATCATTTCCCAGAAACCTCCTGCTACCGACGGGTAACTTGAACATGTAAGTTTCAGGCGGAGGTGTTAACCGAGTTCTTCAATCAAGACGAGACAGAAAAGGGCCGTGAAGTTTTGCCTCCAGTTTTTGTGAACCCAAACAACAAGACCATCATTCCTGAGCTCGAGATCAAGTTTATCACTGATACCATTATCCCTCTTTATCAGTAAGCAATTTTGTAATTTTTATTCGTTTACGGCTAACTTGAATGATGATATGATGAGAAGTGACGTTGAATGTATGAGCTCTCATATAAACTACGACACTTCTCTTTCCGGACAAAATATATTGAATGTAGAAACCTATATTTATTTTTTTACAGTATGCTTGGAAAAATATTTCCTGTAATAGATCCCGCTGTTGAGATACTCGAAAGACACTTGGTGCTATGGGATGGATCGAAAGATGTATTTATTGAGGTGAGATATTGCATGGTTCGGCAGATTAGTCCATCACAAGTTTTGATATTATAAAGTGGAAAACAAAATGATAATCAAAATGATACTTTAGGTGTCGCCAGTTGTATCGGGTCTGTCAGTTTTGTTGAGTCCAGAACTAGACGAGCTCATCGACGCAGCGTTGAAGGAGAGAGAGAGATTGCGACTGGAGGCTGAGGCGTTGGCGGCCGAGGAGGCGGCGGCGGCGGCGGCCGCGGCGGCTGCTGCCGCGCAGGAGGAGGACTAAAGGTGATGATGATCTCTATCATCTCCCTAGATTTTATTAATCGTTGGTGGCAAACGATTGACAATGTCCACATAAAATCGCGTTCACGGGAACCACCAGGAATACGGATTCTACGGATCTCAGCTTCATAGATTTTGTTCGGCGACTCGACTCCAGATTCGACAGATGGCGCTGTGGCACCTAATACTGAATGCGGACGTTTAACCAGCAGTTGGGAGGAGCGCGATATATGGATATTGTAAATCCTTTTTGCTTCTATATAATCCTTGGCTCTATAAAATATAAACGGTTACGGTTCGAATAGCACTCTTTGTGCTTGAAGATGGACGTGGGCTCTCCGTAACATATCGCGCGAAGTGACAAAAGAGACGTGAGTGTAACCGTTTATATTTTATAGTGTTAGTATGTCCCACGAAAGTTTAAATTTAATAATCCTTGGCTGGTAGACTACGGTACAATTTTTCTAACAACCAATATTTGACGGCTGTCATCCGAATACATATTTTGCGTTTTAGGTTATAAATTGTATGGAAATGACAGCCGTCAAATATTGGTTGTTAGAAAAATTGTACAGTAGCGGAAAGATGTGCGACTTTTAATTGGAAAGTTGCGGAATAGAACCCTGGCTCGATATACAATTATACATAGCTACCAGTGACTTTCTCGGACTCGTATATAGATACCTATTTCAAAGTCAGTTTGAAGTTGACAGATGGTTTTTATCCATTTCATATTCTACTTAAAGGTAAAAAAAAAAGTTAATATTTAAAAACACTGCACCAAATGGTGTGATGATTGTAATGTTAACTTTTTGATTACGACAAGAAGGAAGAAGTTCAAATGCATAAAATTCATCTATCAATCGCCAATTGACTAATTTACAATTACATGTACGAAATATCATTTGATTTTTACCAGCCGCTTTAGACGAAAGAAGATATCGTGAGGTAACCGGGCCTAATCCCAATCAGGTCTATTATAGTTTCCCCTCTGGGTTGGAAGGTCAGATGGTATTCGCTTTCGTAAAAACTAGTCTACGCTAGTACTTGGGACTAGGTTGCCAAGCAGACCCTAGGCTCAATTGAGTAGTAGCAAAAAGCCGGGACAAACGCTAAGGAGGATGACAAGTGAAATAGCCTATTTGTTCTAGCTCGCCAGGTGATGTAGCTACCATACCGGTAACTCGGCCACCTTGCTGAGTCGACAAGATCTATTACGACCAATCAAATCAACTTTATTTGTAGTTATTTATAAAATTGTTCCTTACCATTAAATAAATTATGTTACGAATAAAATACTTCTCTTTGTGTATACATTTAGTTTTATTTGTAAGTGCATGTATAAATATTAAGTACCTAACTATGAAGTTAAAATAGGTAAAATGTGGAATTAGTAACGTTAGGCACTTAATTTACCTTTGGTAGATTTCATTCTCTTTATGTCATTTAATTTCGTATATAATATTATCTACTTATAAAATAATTGCCTGAGTAAATTCGTAATAAAATGAAAATGTAACCAATTAAAAAAAAATGCAAATTCAAACTTAAACACCCATAGAAAACGTATCACAGTAACTTTTCACTAATTTTACGAATCAGTTCGTTAGTATTCGTTAAGTACTGAACAACAACTAGAGTTGTGTTTTTGTATATGTAAAATTCAACTTAAAGCTATTCATTTGTCTCAATATTAATCGAATTAGTCATCATATCAACTTGCCCTCATTGTTGGTTTTTAACTTGCATAATAAAATTACACGGGAATTATAGAATTTAAGTTATTAGTTATTTAGTTATATAATCTTATCAACCCTAGAATATAGCATGGGTGCTGTTATTTTCTCATTTTCAAATCATTTCTTTCTATTTTCCTGTTATCTCACGCTCACATACTTAATTTCTTTGTTATGTGCTCTGGAATCCCTTATTAGAAATAATACGTTTTTTGCAATCAGTTATAGTTATAACTACATTTTGTTTAGCAATAATACTTGCATTACTGCATGCTCTAAAATTTTGAATCTAAGCATAAATCTAGCGTTCGTAACCTCCGAATCGACGAATCGCAAATGGATTTACTTATTTATTGATGATGATAATTATATATTATATAATGATTAATGATGATATGTATGGAATGTTTGACCTTCGCCAAATGTAAAAGTAGGTATTCGAGGTTAACAAGGTCAGCAAGTTTGGTTCAGTCGTAGATAACGGTTACTTTAGGCAATTTCTCCGATCAAGCCATGTTGGCGCGGCTGCAGCAATTCTTCCATGAACTCCTTCACCATCACTTTCAGTTTGGCGTTCATCTCTTGTTGTTCTCTGAAAACACGATATTAAAATAAATATTCTATGCAATAATACAGGGTAAACTATTAATAACCGTTCATATTGAGCGAGGTGATTACGAGTAGGTAGACCATACTGAACAACTTTTACTATGTGACCAACTCCAAATCGCGCCATCGTAATTTTGACTCACTGCAGTGTGTCAGCCTTGCAGACCAGCTCGGTGTAGTACTTGAGCTTGGGCTCGGTGCCGCTGGTGCGCACGATGACCCCGAGCCCGTTGCTGCACTGCACGATCACCATCTCGCCGCTCGTGTAGTCCTGGTCCAGGCCCGTGCCTAGACGTCTGGTGACGAGGGTGACCATTGTAAGAACTCACTGCAGTGTGTCAGCCTTGCAGACCAGCTCGGTGTAGTACTTGAGCTTGGGCTCGGTGCCGCTGGTGCGCACGATGACCCCGAGCCCGTTGCTGCACTGCAGGATCACCATCTCGCCGCTCGTGTAGTCCTGGTCCAGGCCCGTGCCTAGACGTCTGGTGACGAGGGTGACCATTGTAAGAACTCACTGCAGTGTGTCAGCCTTGCAGACCAGCTCGGTGTAGTACTTGAGCTTGGGCTCGGTGCCGCTGGTGCGCACGATGACCCCGAGCCCGTTGCTGCACTGCAGGATCACCATCTCGCCGCTCGTGTAGTCCTGGTCCAGGCCCGTGCCTAGACGTCTGGTGACGAGGGTGACCATTGTAAGAACTCACTGCAGTGTGTCAGCCTTGCAGACCAGCTCGGTATAGTACTTGAGCTTGGGCTCGGTGCCGCTGGTGCGCACGATGACCCCGAGCTCGTTGCTGCACTGCAGGATCACCATCTCGCCGCTCGTGTAGTCCTGGTCCAGGCCCGTGCCTAGACGTCTGGTGACGAGGGTGACCATTGTAAGTACTCACTGCAGTGTGTCAGCCTTGCAGACCAGCTCGGTGTAGTACTTGAGCTTGGGCTCGGTGCCGCTGGTGCGCACGATGACCCCGAGCCCGTTGCTGCACTGCAGGATCACCATCTCGCCGCTCGTGTAGTCCTGGTCCAGGCCCGTGCCTAGACGTCTGGTGACGAGGGTGACCATTGTAAGAACTCACTGCAGTGTGTCAGCCTTGCAGACCAGCTCGGTGTAGTACTTGAGCTTGGGCTCGGTGCCGCTGGTGCGCACGATGACCCCGAGCCCGTTGCTGCACTGCAGGATCACCATCTCGCCGCTCGTGTAGTCCTGGTCCAGGCCCGTGCCTAGAACGTCTGCTAAACAAAGTTTACTATTGCAATGAATAATCCTTGCCATGCCATTTGTCTCAGAAGAGCAGAAACCATACATGTCTATTGTCTATGCGCTAACAACTGCTCTTCGCTCACCCAAATGCTTAGGCAACTAGAATTAAGAGCAATGGAAACGTGCATAAAATACTAAGCAATTTTGAGTGTATAAAGCTGTATTAGTGATTTATAAGCGAAACCAAAAATGCTATGCTATACTTTGCTGGATAGTTCACTGAACACAGTTTAGTGCAGTCATTGAAGCATTATTGCTCCGATTTTTTTTACTGTGAACCGAATTGCATACAATTTTGGAATTAGGTTCATCTTACCCTTAACTTCAAAAGTGAAAATGATTTGAACTCCGCAACCACCCTGGGGGTGGTTGCCACCCCTTCTCGGGGGTGAATTTCTTTTTTTTTCAAAATAACCTCGGATATCGATAGAAGGCCTAATTTTAAGCAAAAAATCATCTATAAAGTTTTTCAAAAAATCCAATACTTTTCAAGTTATTGGCAATTGAAAATTCGCAATTTTTTCACGTTTTTCATCGGTTTCTTGCAAATATCTCCAAAAATATACGTTTTATCGAAAATTTTATAAAAAACAAAATTGTAGCAGGTAAAACAATGAACAATTTGGTTTTTTATAAAGTATTCTAAGTGCAATATTAAGCTAGATATTAAAGATCAAAGCCGTTTTTTATTTTGTCTGAAATTTAATCGATGTGGTCAATGCCATCTAGCGGCGAGCAGATGCATTTTATGCATTCTAATACAATAGGGTTTTGTAGTGCTTGAAATAAGCTTTAAAATGAGCACTATTAAAAGTCTTTTGCACGTAAAATAAGTGAGCTGTATTGCAAATAAGGGGAGCATCTAATGTTTTTTCTTTTAAATCAATGGGTTTCATAAGTGCCATTTCCACCAAAATTAAAATTAATCGTATTCCGCCTAGAATTAACTTTATTATGAAGAGTTTGATAGATAATATCAGTTTGGCTGCTTCAGGACATATATTTTTCAAAAAAGTCACGATTTAAAAAAAAACAAAATTTCAAATTTTTTAAAAACCCACTTTTTTTTCATAATATCTCAAAAATGACGACAGATACGTATAAAAGTGTATGGATTAAAAATTTAGGTATTTTTCTGACAAACAATTTGGTTTTTTTGTTTTTTCTGTCAAACAAAAATTGACGGAGATATGATTGTTTAAAGAGCGCGTGGCAGCGCAATCACAGCCTCTCTTAAGCCCTTTAACCCTTCACCGTTTTAGAAAAAGGTTTTTTACTATATATTGCAATGAAGGATGTTGTAGCTCTCTTAATTACCTTTACAATGGTTTTTTATAAATTGTGATAGCATGAAAATTGAAGGAGTTATGGTCCTAAACAAACCTGGAGTGCGATTTTTGAATCTCACCAAGTGACTAAATCTCACCGATGTGAGTGATTTACTATCGGAAATCACTCACATCGGTGAGAATTAGTCACTTGGTGAGATTCAAAAATCGCACTCCTGGTAAAAACTTATCATATTTTTTTCTACTTAGTAACTGAAAATTTCGGAGTATGAATATTTGGAGCAATGTGAAAGTACGCAGTATAATAGAGACCCACAACTATTGTAATGTGTATATATTGAAATGATTCTTGGTTTTGTAAAATGAAAATCCCAGGTTGTGCGACAAGATTTATTAAACATCCCACACTTATATTCAGCATTTGCAGTAAATACCCCTCCACTACACTTCTTTTATATCTTAACTCCCTAATTAATAACAAACAGGGTTTGTGCTTACAATTGGTCAGTATATTCTCGGCTGCGGAATCCCGCGCTAGCTAACGGTTCGGTACCTGGTTACACTACGGCAGGCCTACAGCTGTCGCAGGCCCACGGCGTACCCGTTGAACTCTCGTGCTGGACAACCGGCACGTCGAGCGCCAGCGTCGCCGACAGCCTGCTCGCAGGAACAGCGAGCCACCGTCGTGCAGCTTCCATCAGTTTGACGCGACGTGGTCTATAAAGACCATAACTAAACACCTCCTAAGAGGGAATACGAAACCCGCGTATGCCACTCGTTGTTCCGATGTCAACCTCCGGAGGTGTTAGGCCTTTAGGGACGCTACCGCATGCGGCCCAGCGTCCGCATCACCGCCTGCGCTACCGGCAGGTTACAGTTTTGGGCTAAGCGAAGAAGGATAACACTTTATTCAGTGTCATGGATCGATTCGGAATCGTAGAAGACTTTCATATTTCATCAATCTAGAACGAACCATAGACTATAATATTTTTAAATTATTTTTAAATATGTAATCATATATATTTACTGTTTTAATTTAGGGGTAGTTTTAAGGGTAGAAAAGCTTAAGAATATGATAATCATTTTCGAGAGTGTGGAATAATATTTAAATCCTTTTCATTTTATAAAAAAAAAAAAAATTTTTTTTATCAAGGGGTAGTTTTCAAGGGTTAAAAGGGGGTTAAAAATTTGATAATTATTATAGAGAATATAAAATATTACTTACTCTATACTTACATCTTTTTATGTCATACCAAAGTATTTTTTTGTGATTTTTTCAATTTAGGGGTTGTTTGCAAGGGTTGTAAGATTTTCAAGGGGTTGAAAATGATTTTAATATGAGGTAATTATGTTAGAAAATACTTTACAATTTCACCACTTACTATTAGACATGTTTTCTTGCGATAAAATGGCTCAATGTCAATTTTTCCATTAAGGGGTTGTTTACACCCCTTAAAAATAATAGGCGGAGTTCAGATCATTTTCACTTTTGAAGTTAAGGGTAAGATGAGCCTAATTCCAAAATTTCATGCAAATCGGTTCACAGTAAAAAAATTCGGAGGTAAGACCGTATTTTTCGCTTCAATGACTGCACTAGTTACCAAAATGATAATTTTGACCAAAAATAATATAACTGGCGATGACATAACTGCATATTGTGATAATTATTATGCGAGAGTCTAACTGTAAAGCGCTGATAGTAGAAATTATACCTGTTTAGTAATCAAGGAAAACCAAGAAATGTGTAGGTAACTTACTTGAAGCCACTTGAAAGCATAAAAGTAAAATAATACTAGTATTCGTTCAAAATATAAAGTACAAGATTTCATCAATAGTGATTTGTGTAAGATTATCCCGTAATATGTATATATTTTGGTTATTTTAATAGCTTTAAGAACGTCTAACATAAATTATGACTAGTTGAATAAAAGAAGAATATTTCCATTATGAATGATTATGAAAAGCTGCGATATGATTACAAGCTGCTTCTATAATCTACATCAGTGAATTGGATAGTATGATATACAAGTGCTTACTAAGATGTCTGTTGTCTGAACTTTCTTCGGGAACTTTGACGCCGGCGGCAAAGTCATTGACGGACACTATCTCACAGGGTCCCACGGTTTTCGGGTACTGAAATAAATATACACAATATTAAAATGAAGGAAATTGTAAGTAAACATATACGTATGTATAAAAAAATCAGCGCTAAGTACTGTCACGGTCTTTAATTTGATACCACAATAAATTTTACATAGCAAGATTAAATTACAGGATATAAAACTCAAATTAGAAAATTGCTGATCGCAGAATATGTTGTAGTAGATACCCGCTGAGGCACACAACCACTTGGTACACCGCTTGCAGTAGCTCTAGAGACTTACTAGTCTCTCCGTACTCGGTCTAGCCGTACTCGGCGAGTACAGTACCTTGGCCGGTCCGTGGTAGTTCCTGATCCTGGTGAATATGTCGTGTATGGCGGCCTGGTCGTGACAGATGAAGTACCCGTTGAGGCACACGTGGTAGCCGTACTGGCGGTACAGCGCTTGCAGTTGTTGTCCGAGAGACGAGCCCGACGAGTATAGGTGCGATGCGAGGGAAGCCACCTGAAATATATATCACTTCACTTACCAACCATTGGAATAGTATATTATGTTTCATACTTTAATTATAATTAATTTTGTATTAGGCAGAAACGTCTGCAAGCGAAATTTCAATTTTATAATTGAAAGAAAAATGGAAAAATTCACCGTGTCGAGCAAGATTCGAACTTGCGACCTTTCGGAACACCGGTCCGACCGCTCTGACCAACTGAGCCATCGACGCTTACTCAACCGCGGCGAATCTTTCCATCAGTTCCTTCATTGCTTACGTCAGAGGGTGACGTGTAGCGACATCTACCGTAAGTGTACATACACGTTAACGGCATCGAAGTCCCAAGTCATATTGGAATAACATCGATAAGAATGCGCTAACCCATACTGAATTAATTTTGTATTAAGCAGAAACGTAATTATAATGATCCATATTTTGTGACAAAATTTAAACTAAAGTAAAAAATAAATAAACAGCCGGATATTACGAGGACAAGAAGTGTTTGTAGCAAGCTCTACTTGAATCTACCAATGGCCTCGTCAACCCAAAACTTTGTGATTGAGCAAAATCACATATTTACGGCGAAAGCACATATTGACTCCTGAACCAAGCGAAGTATTCTGAAATATAACCCTGAGCGTAGCGAGCGTAGTGAGCAGTGATCGGAATAGGCAGAGTATAAATACCTAAACTTCGGCGTAGAACAAAGTCATGAAGTGGAGACTTCCTTGTGATAACATTTTTTTCCGGGACTTCCCGGGTTAAACATACACTAAATAAAACAATCCCATAATTATATTCCGGAGGTATTAAAAATCATAAGTAACAACAAAACTATATTTATTATTAGTTTAAATGGAAAAAATAACATTCATTGTATTGAGTTGGGTTGTGCTCCGAAGAACTGTTTGATATGATGCCCACGGCAGCTTTTTATCACCGCACCGCTCGCCGCCGGCAGGGTGTTCATCCTCACACCCTGGAGCCCAAAGGGTCGCGCACAGTACGGTTCAAGAGGAATTTCCTCCCACGAACGCTGCGGCTGTGGAATGAACTCCCTGCCGAGGTTTTCCCAGCGGGCTACAGTATGAGGTTCTTCAAAAAAGGAGTGAATAGGTACCTAAAGGGTAGGCAACGCGCATGTGAATCCTCTGGGGTTGCAGGCGTCCATAGGCTACGGTAACTGCTTACCATCAGGTGGGCCGTATGCTTGTTTGCCACCGTCGTAGTATAAAAAAAAAAAAAAAAATATTTAAAACTCGTCCGTCTCTTTTACGCAAGTGCTTTTACTGTGTTTGAGTGAAAGAAATAGATAAAGTAGGCTTATCTATTGTATTGCTTGTGTTTTCTATTGTTATTTTATTGTGTAAAATAGAAAGCTGATGTCGTTATCGCTGGTCGCTGCTACCCTTCTTGTGCATTAAATAATAAGTTGACAGTGCACTTTCATACAACCCTTTGAAGAGTACGGACGTGATTATTCTGAGTTTTTGTGATATTTGACGTTGGCTTATTTACTGGAAATTCACCTGCATTACCTGATTATCTGGCTTGAACTCGGATACTGACTTTGCTTTGATTGGATTTGACTAACTGGATACAAAAATACCACGGCTACTGCAAGACTACCAAGTTTCAAGGTAAGCTGATGTATTTTTATTGCTTTTTTGTATTTGTATGTACAGTACCGGCCAATAATATATCTTATAATTAAAATTAAGAAAATATAAAGCTCAAATGTGCGGTGGCAAACCTTGAGTATAGGGTCATTTACCAATGTTTCATAAGTTGACTGTGTAATGTAGCAAACCGACATCAATTTAATACTTAGTGTAATATAGCTTTATTAACACGTGCAAACTTGCAACGGAATACACTCTGAAAATGCGTAAAATAAACAAGTACATACTTGCTGCAGTTGTTAAATACTACTCAATTTGGGAAAACGCAAAAAATAAACTTTTTACCTCAAAAAATGGGGTTTTGTGTCCCTTTGCGCGTTTGCACGTGTTGATTTAGAGGGCGTTTGGAGCTTTCCCAGAAAAAAATAGCCTTATAGTGCATTAATTAGTTAATAAAGTTTCGAATACGTTAATTGTTAAATGACACTAATAAATTTTAAATTTGAAATGTTACGTTGTAACAAATCAAAGTAAAATAAGTTATTGGCGTTGCAACCTTCATTCCAAACTGTTTCTGTTTGCTAACTTTTATATCTAATTTATTTCAGATACGATTTCGGTCAGCATGGCGAAACAAGTGAGACCCGAACTGGTGACTAGTTGGATTGTTAATAATCCAGAACTTGTATATGACGAAGCAAGTGGTATCATTTTCTGCACCAAATGTGAGACTTCTTTGAAAGCCATGCATAAAGGCAACGTTGATCGACACATCAACGGACCAACACATCAAGGCAGGCGAAAAAATCCTGAAAACGAATTTTACTTCGATTTGATCAAATTTTTAATTTTGTGTAATATTCCTTGGTCACAAGTTAGTAATTCAGAGTTTAAATTATTTTTCAACAAATATGTTTGCCGCAATGATTGTCGTGTTTGCGTAAACAAGAATGTACCATCTGAATCATTATTACGAAAAAAGTACCTTGGTGAATTTTATAGGAATAGATTGAAACATATACACGACACAATAGGAAACAATAAGATATGGGTATCACTTGACGAAACAACCGATTTTATGGAAAGATATGTGGTTAATTTGCTAGTTATGCCTTTAATCATAAATGTAGCTACTTGACCGTATTTAATTGCATGCAAGGTGCTTAAAAGCGTAAACGGGGAAACAATAGCAAATTTTGTTATAGAATCATTGAAAGAAATGTGGGGAGAATCATTTGTCGAAAAATCTGATAATGTGCTGATGTTATGCTCTGACAGCGTGGCATATATGTTGCGAGCCGGACGGTTATTGAAAATCGATTCTCGAAATATGTTGCACATAACTTGTTTAGCACATGCCCTTAATAGAGTAGCGGAACAAGTACGCTCTCAATACTGAAAGTGTTGACAATTTAGTAGCGAATGTAAAAAAAATATTTTTTAAATCACCTAATAGAGTAAATATACTAAAAAACATGTACCCTAATTTACCGCTACCTCCGCAACCTGTTATAACCAGATGGGGTACATGGCTAAAGGCAACGTCGTATTACTCTAAACATTTTCAACAAATATCCAACGTTGTAAATAATCTAGACAGTAAAGAAGCAATATCTATAAGAAAAGCAAAAGCCGCGATAAGAAGTGAAAATATTGAATCAGAACTTAACTTTATTGACGAAAATTATACGATAATTCAAGTGGGACTTAAACAGTTACAAGACACAAAATTATCACTGGAAGAATATTTTGAAATTATTGACAACGTAAGATGCGTTTTGAATTGGTCGTCTAGTGTGGCGGTCGAAAATAAATTAGAGAAAGTCATAGAACGAAATCCTGACTATGATATAGTTAGGGCCAAAAGCGAAAAACTTAAACAGGGGATCGACGCAGATGACGACTTATTCTATAAATTTGCTCCGCTCACGTCTGTGGATGTTGAACGGTCATTTTCAACGTATAAATTGATTTTAAGCGTCAAAAGAAACCGACTTACCGTCGGAAATATAGAAAAAATAATGGTAATATATTTTAATTATTTACAAGAAAATAATTTTAGTAATGATTCTGAATCTGATGCTGATGATGATGATATTGAATAAGTATGATATTGTATTTGTTAATTAAGTAGCTAGAATATTTACATTTAGATTTAAGAAACATTGTATATATGGTGTATAATTACAAAAAATATAGAAGAATCCGTCGATATTTTTGGTTGTTTTATTTCATGTCTATTGATTGAACTGGAGCGGCACGCGTTGTTTTTTATCTTATTTTTAACAATATAACTCATTAAGTACATTCCCGGGAATTCCCGGGACGAAAAATATGTAGTCGTAAGGAAGTCTCCATTTTTTTGTCTCTGTTCTGCCAAGTTTAGGTATTTATACTCTGCCTATTCCGATCACTGGTAGTGAGGTATTCAAGCGTTTACGCTCGAGCTAAAAATAATTATGCTAACACGACACATACTGCATTTCATCGCGTCTCAGTGAACATGTCGAGAACATTGAATCTATTTAAGACGAGTGATAGAAGATATTTACATGTACGGCAGCCGACACTCCGTCTTTATCCGGGACGCGCGGCGAGCACATGTAGCCGATGGCCTCCTCGAAGGCAAACAGCGGATTCTTGCCTTGCTGCATCAGCAGAAGCGCCGTGTTGCCTGCACGAATAACATGGATTTAACATTTCTATATTAACCCTTGGACCGTCAAATCACGCGCACGGAAAGTCGTGCCCTCGTGCGCGCGCGCTGGCGTTGTGCGTACGATTTTTCTGTCCGATGCTTGGCGGTCAAAAGGTTAAAACAACACGTTCCATCTTAAGTTCGAGACCAAAAAACCAAAGTAATGCTGTAAAGTAAATCGTTAAAAAACATTTTGCTGGTTATGCTCTAGTATGTCAAATTCTGTGGTAAAAACTCATGTCGGGTGTCCAAAAAAAAGTTGGCCACTTACCGTCTGTGGGTTTTTAACCCCAGGCCAGACGCAAAAAGAGGGGTGTTATAAGTTTGACCGCTACTTATACATATAAGTCTGTGTACCTGTATGTGGCACCGTAGCCCTATAACGGTTGAACCGATTTAAATGCACTGTTCGTTTTTACTTTTTGTCAAAATCGGTAATCGGGGGTTTTCATAATTTTTTAATTTATAATAGTTGTTAATGAAAATTAATTAAAATCATTGGAATGTAGGTATAAGTAATATAATCTATTATTGTTATTATTCGTAGCTACATATAAGGAGAGGCATGTAATATGACTCTCCTCCATATTAGGTTAGGAATGTAATCCATATATGGAGAGTCATGTAAGATGACTCTCCTCTATATAAGGAATGGAGGTCAAACCATATGACACCTTCCACGTGTAGCCATCCCCACTCAAACACGTGTAACCTAGATTCATAAGTATATATATATCCTAGTTTTAATGAATAAATGTTCAGTATTTAACCGACAGTCCTGTGTTTCACTACTGTCCCTGGTCCCATCTTTACATGGCGATCCTGCCAGTGCGGCCTCGTGCTGCACTGGCGGCGCGCTGCGCCGACCAGACAAGGCCGAGATGAAATTTCGGCATCAAAACTCATCACGAAAAAAAAAAGTGAATCAAGTGAATAATAACAAAAGTTGCTCTTGGACTTTTGAAAACTCTGAGTATGTTGATTTAATGAACACTTAAAAAAAATAAGTTTTCAACAAAAATGTGACAGTGAAAAATATTTTTTTTTGGAACGGTAAAATTTCTCGAAAACCGGTGACTAAATGACTATAAAACAAAATAAGAGTGATAAATAAAACGGATTTGTAATGACGGTTCGGGTGTTGCTGCCGGGTGCTGTTCGTGTCGTGAGGTCAAGGATGGTAGCAGCAGGGAGATGCCGGTGTCCTTGGTCGGAATACTCGGAATGTCGGAAATACCGGTACAGGAATATCGAAGTGTCGGAGCAGAATTGTGAAGACGAGTGATCGCGGTAGTACGAATAGTTGGCAGAATCAATGATAAGGACATTTATGATTTTATACGACACACTTGTTTATGTTATAGTAGGTATGCATAACTCTTTCTATTCGTATGTTTCCGTAATAATTATGTTTTTTTTACTTATAGAACTGTTGCAATTGTATTACAACGAAATAATTTGGTTATTATTATAATGACGGCAATTTACATAAAATTAAGCTGGAGCAAATAGATGACAAGAGTTTAGGCCAGGGACCGGAACCGGTAACCATTAAAGGGGTATTAGATTGGGTATTTGATAGAGTTGTTTTTAAAAACCCTATCAATTCGGTAAGCGTATCGTTTGACTTACCCGAACGAAAGGCTAACCATGTCAATAGAGTTAATTCGGGTAAGTGGTTACAACCCAGCATATGGTTTCCCTATCAGATAGGGTTTTTCAAATGCGATTAAGCTATTTTAAACTCTGTGACCAATACATTTGACTTATTTATTATTCGAGGACCCTACGAGCTAAGCGCTGCCGGGCGGCACGAGCGAGCCTACAGACAAACAAGAATCTATTTGCGTATGTTTTCGTACTTACGCCTTTGATCTAGACGCTATTATTGCTTGTTAGTGCGCTAAAAGATCGTTGTGTGGTGCCGGTGTTTTTGTTCTTGCCATTCGAGCGTGACGGCTCGTGTCGGTTGAATCTTAGACCCAGGCTTATAGGAACCAAAATCAAATGCATATTGTGAAGTGTTAAAATACATAATTTTGTGTTATTCTAGTTATAGGTAGTACTTTGTTTCAATGGCTCCAGCAAAATGTGACGCCGTTCACCGATACTTCTAGTATAATGAAACGATCAATATCAGTCATTGTTGGACACTCAAGAATAAAATGATTATTTGAAAAAAATATCGTAAGAATAAACTTAAAGCTTGTCCCAGAAAAAAATGTCGTTTATTTGTTCGTATGGAAAAACATAAACAATAAAAAAATTACCAAATTTTTGACAACATTTTATTAGCAATGTAGTAAATAATAGTACATTACTTACCTAGGGCTGTAAAAAAAAGAAAGCCCGAAATCGCAGGTATTTGGGACCCGAGCCGCAGGCGAGGGTTGTAAATATGCGATAGAGGGCTTTCTTTTTTACTGCCCGTGGTGAGTACACAATTTTACGTCCCCACCTGGCCATAATGCGAGTTTTACCGTAAGCGTAGCGAGCGGTAAAACTCACATTATGGCCAGGTGTGACGTAAAATATATTTTTGTTATGTTTTTGTTCTATTGTTTATTCATCCAGAAACTTCGTAATTTTCTTTTGATACCTGCCATCAGGTTTTGTACATCTGTGTCTGTGATTAGTTTTGAAGCTGTATTCCATTTTCGCTTGAAGTTTTCAACTGATGTGGCGTTAGTATTATGTTTTAAGAGTTTCTGCTTCATACGAGCCCAATATTTTTCTATAGGTCGTAATTCAGGGCAGCTAGGAGGATTTTGGTATTTTTCCACAAATTCGACATTATTGGCTTTGTACCATTTTATCACATTTTTAGAATAGTGGCACGTGGCCAGATCAGGCCAAAACAGAACTGGCTTCTTGTGTCGCTTAATAAACGGCAATAATCGCTTTTCCATGCACTCTTTAAGGTATATATCGCCTTTCATAGTTCCTTTAGCAAAGTATGGGGTGCTGCGTTTGCCGCAAGAACAGATCGCTTGCCACACAAGAACCTTCTT
This sequence comes from Pammene aurita, assembly GCA_947086415.1. Lineage (NCBI taxonomy): Eukaryota > Metazoa > Arthropoda > Insecta > Lepidoptera > Tortricidae > Pammene > Pammene aurita. Next base: position 28,076,133 of record OX352290.1, on the reverse strand, counting down.
CGCAAATTTATCCGTTTTTATTACCTTGTACTCGTCATTGACAGTTTTATATCGGTCCCCGAATAAAAATGATGTCTCGGCAGTGATTTAAAATCAAACTTGCAATATGTTTCGTCGTCCATCACAGTACAGTACTTTTTTGTCGTTAATTTTGAATACAGTTTTCTTGATCTTGTTTTAGCGTCAGTTTCTTGTTTCGAATTTCTATTAGGCACTTAAGTTTGTTTGAACGTCTTTATAGAATTATTTTTCTTTACTCGTTGCACAGTTGATTTAGACGTTTATCCTTTTTAGCTAAATATCTTACAGATAATGTAGATTTTTTCAGCAAAGCAGCTATGATACTCTTCTCAATATTTTTCTTAAGAAACCCGGTCTTCCGACCACTTCCAGGACGCCGTCGAATACCGCCAGTCTCTCTGAATTGTTTTAGGACCCTTTGGTCAGTTTTAACAGACGTGTTTAGCTCCATCGCCACTTTATTCGTGGAAATCCCTTGATATTGGACATATTTGTACAATATTTTCTCATGAAGTTTTTCTTGTGGAGACGATATCTTTGAAAATGTGACTGTGACAGATTTTTTTCTAACATTAAATAAAGAAACGAGATGCATTTAACGTATAACCAGCCAGTTGCAACCATTTTGATTGAAACCTGATATACAAACGTTGCGTAAACTAACGACATTTTTTACTGGGACAAGCTTTATGTTGATTGTATTCCCGTTAAAATGATTCAAAATAATTTCGTCGGGACTAATATATGCGAGAAAATGTAATAAAAATAATTGATTCTTAACAGAATCATTTAATCATGCTTTTTATTTTAAATAAAGTTCCGCGTATAAGAATGTATCTGGGTTTTTCGGTGTAAGAAAACATCGTGTGGAAACTGGACCTAATCCCAATAAGTTCAGGCAATTTTTGCGCGCGCGGCGGCGACGCACTATGGCCCAAACGCCCGATCTAGCTGTACAAAATTATTTTACACTCATAGACTAAAATTTACTATTTTTATTATTATTTTGCTATAATTCATGTGAAAAAAGAGTACCCAGTGTAAGTTGGCCTTTGTATAAGAATAATTACTAGGGCAGAAGAGGTCAGCTAAACTTGGTTATGTAATTTTAAGAGAAATGAATCATTATTACAAATGGCACCTAAAAAAATTTATAATTAACTTAAACTATATTTAAGTATTTTAATTCTGCTATTCTTATATTTTAGGTGCCATTTGCAATAAAACTTCATTTCTCTTAAAATTAAAAACCATGTTTAGCTGACCTCTTCTGCCCTAGTAATTATTCTTATACAAAGGTCAACTTACACTGGTTAATTTTTTTTCACATTAATTATACCAAAATAATAATAAAAATAGTCAAGTTTAGTCTATGAGTGTAAAATAATTTTGTCCAGCTAGATCGGGTGTTTCGGCCATAGTGCGCCGCTGCCGCGCGCGCAAAAAGTGTCTGATGGTCATAGATTATTTAAACAAGTTTATTCCTTGTCAAATGATCTGTAAATTTGGAAATTTGTAGTTCAACTCCTCCTTAATGCATAGAAACCGAAATTATAACGTTTTTCGAAAATTAAAATACCCTCCCAATCGATTAAAAAAAAAAACCGGCCAAGAGCGTGTCGGGCCACGCTCAGTGTAGGGTTCCGTAGTTTTCCGTCCGTCACAGTAAGTGTCCCCACTTAAGAGTTAATAACACTGCCATGTAGGATATGATATGAGAGTTCCACGTACAGCGACATCTATCGGCAAATTAAGTAAACTATTGCGCGCGAGCTTAAAGTATGGAAGATGATTTTTATGGAATAATTCTTTATTGCGTGAACCGATTTTCACCGTTTTTACTTTATTTGAAAGCACGTCATTTCATTGTAATTTTGTAGAAATTACAGGTACAATAAACACCTGCTTATACGGTTAAATTACAAACTTAGTTCAGAAATTATTTTGTAATTTTTTTTCAAAAACTATTCATCCTATCAAGTTCAAAATAATTTTTGTAGAAAGTTTTTATAAAGTGCTACTTTTGAGATTTTTTTTATATTTTTAAAACTTATGGTTCAAAAGTTAGAGGGGGGGGGGGACGCATAGTTTTTTACTTCTGGAGCGATTATTTCCGAAAATATTTACATTATCGAAAAATGATTTTAGTAAACCCTTATTAATTTTTAAATACCTATCCAACAATATATCACACGTTAGGGTTGAAATGAAAAAAAAAATCACTCCCCACTTTACGTATAGGGGAGGTACCCTAATAAAATAAAAAAATCCACTTTTTATTTTACCACTTTATCGGCGTGATTGATATACATATTAGTACCAAATTTCAGCTTTCTAGTGCTAACGGTCACAGATTATCCGCGGACGGACGGACGGACGGACGGGCAGACATGGCGAAACTATAAGGGTTCCTAGTTGACTACGGAACCCTACAAAGGTCACTTTTTGCAAAAGTCGACGGTTTGCAAAAAGTTTACAACATTTTAATTTGAACAATTAACTGTAGTTAGAGGACCACAAAACTGACATCATATTCAAATTTCAGCTCTCCAGCACTTCCGGAACGCGAGTTATTGAATTTACAATATTTGCAAAAAATAATGTGTTTTTTTGCGAATCGCGGACGATCCTCCGGACCGATTTTGCTCTACCGGGGCTCATTCTCTTTGTTTTATAATTGCGCACATTTGTTATATTTAACTATTTTTTTGTCCGACCCGTAGTTTTTCCTCTAGAAGCGAAAAACTGGTTTTTACCATTTTTTTGGCACCTTAGCGCCCAATATTCACTTATAAATTTTATTAATATCAATTCCTGCCACTTTGACCTATACAAACAAATTTTTTCCCGTCCAATAGGAATTGACTGTACTTTTTATGATTTTTCCGCTAATTCTATCTGAGTATTGCTATAATTATTTAAATTGCGTGTTTTCTATAATTAAATAAATGAAATCAAATAAAATAGGAGTTGATAATAGTTTAGAAATGCCCCGAAATGTTTTGATGACTTGGCAGAAAATTTCTAAATTCACATGTTAAAAATTCAAAAAAATATATTAAAAAATTAATTGGTTGGAATCATATTTGTTTTCATTGTAATATTTTTGTCACAACTTGAAATTGTTTTACGATTACCGATAAATAATTTCCTCGCAAATGAAGTGAAAATTAGAGTGTAACCCTCGTCCATAAAACCCATTTTACACTCGACTTTTAAACGCCTCGCGTAAAATCGTACGTTTTATGCACTTGTTGTACAATTTACTATTATAATATAATAATAATAAAATAAAATAAAAATGAAATAAAAATGTAAATAAAACGAAAACGAAACGAAAACGAAACGTAAACGAAACGAAAACGAAACGTAAACGAAACGTAAACGAAACGAAAACGAAACGAAAACGAAACGTAAACGAAACGTAAACGAAACGTAAACGAAACGTAAACGAAACGTAAACGAAACGTAAACGAAACGAAAACGAAACGAAAACGAAACGAAAACGAAACGAAGATAAAACGAAAAAAAAATGAAAGAAAAACAAAAAAAATGAATACACTGAATTTTTTTAAATATAAAATGAAAAAAAAAAAATTATATATATACACGGTGAATCTGAGTATCCCGACAGATTTTAACCATACACCCCGAATAATTAACCGAAAATAAGTACCATGACTATTTTTCAGTAAAAAGTATATAACCATCCGCCATCTTGGATTATAAAACAGAAATAATTTTCGAAATTACATCCCCTAATTATAAATATTAATTATTTGAAACGGGCTATTTACCTCGCACCCGAAATATCGGGTGCCCAATAACGCTAATCTACATAATACATGGTAAATACCCCGTTTCAAATAATATTTATAATGTGAATGACCATGTGAGCTTAAAAAATCGTATATCCCATAATTAGCTGAAAACGACTACCAATCCCTACGCCAATTCATAGGATTAGGTTGCCAAGCGGACCACAGGCTCAACTGAGCCGTGGCAAAAGCCGGCACAAACTCTAGGAGGATGAATATTGGTTTGTGTCAAATCGATTTGAATATGAATAAAAATTGTGTTTTTATTCTTATTCAAAATAATTATTGCCCATCTCATCAGTACGTGCGAACTATGCAAAAATAAACTGAAGGTAAGACACATTTCTTTAATAGAAATTCTTTAATTTAAAGTTGTGTACGTGAGCAGAGGACTGGACTGTGAGTGTGACTTTAGCAGAATGAATAAACGACAGCAAATCTTATATTTACTCAATTTGTTCCGCCGCCACCTCTCCTGTTCCATTTCAAATGAGAAAGATAGAACCGCCTGCCTGCGTGGAAAAGAGACAGGAAAAGGGTAGCCCTATGATAGGGTAAGCGGTAAATATTAAAGCTATCTTTACCCCAATCTACTCGGAAACCACATTGAAAAGGGTTAAGCCTATTCAAAATGATTTCCATATCGATAGGGTAACCCAATGATAGGGTAACCCTATCATTAGGGTAAGACTTTAATAGGGTTACCCTATCGAAACGATTAATCAAATGAAGGGGTTTTCCGGTCCCTGGTTTAGGCATGATTTTTACTTTCATAATCAGATATTTATAAATTATACTTCGCTTTGTGATTCCTTCATATTATAATAACTTGTAGTAGCTCGTCGCTTACGCCCTTTTTGTCACGATATGTTTAGAGCTGAAAAGACTCCTAAAAAAAATAACACTTAGAAATACAACTCCAATACGTCAAGTGACACACGTCACTGTCAACTCCTACGCGCCAAACTCTCATCTTCGTGCTATCGCCCTAACGTCACGCGCTATAGTTCTTTCTTTTATTCATATTTTAAATGAATTTCCGATTGAAAGTTGAAAATCAAAATGCATTGCTGCTTAAATATAGCATATGAAGTGGTGGAAAGTGTATTTCAGGTTCCTAATTAACTTATTGCAAGAAAAATGCATTACGAAAACATTGGAGATGCCGACAAAGGACGCCGACGCCGACGAAAGAAAACGCCGAAATAAGCAAAAGTAGCTGCAATTTCGACTGTGAATGTACTATTAAAGGTTTCATGATGTCAAGACGGTGGACTATGTAAAACAAATTACGTCAAAGAGGTAACCTTCTCTTGTCGATTATACTTTAAGGTTATGTTGGTTGAACCGTAAACGAAAGTGACTTTCTATAAGAGTTAACATCAACATCTTCGTGTAGTACATATATCCGTCACATAATATAAAAGTACAACTAAAACATTAAAAGGGTCAATGAGTAATAAACCCTTAAATAGTCCTAGATTAGTCTCTTGTAAGTAATGCAAAATAAAATAATAATGGCATGCATGTAGAATACGCATAAGAAGTCCCATATTGTACTAAACTGATAGAATTGGAACTTTAAATGATAATAATAACCAAATCAATGTCCAATAAATCAGTAAGAATATGTTATATTCATGAACAAGTATTACACAATTACATTATTTAATTTTCTTAACACATATACATAGTGTACAATGGCATACTATGATGTAACTGAGCAACCAAATTAGAAATTTATTTAATAAAATGATGTAAATCATTAAGTCTCACTTGATGAAAATACAAGAAATATGTACATATTTAAGAAAAAGCGTCTTGAGATTTATATTGACAAAATTTACATACTTGGGATACGAAATACAGATATAATTTTGACAAAATTTACATACTTGGGATACGAAATACAGATATAATTGTCATTGTGATGAAGATGCATGGAATCATTATAGCATGAACCGTCATGATGCATATCAAGACCCTACTGGGCTGATTATTCATAATTCAGTTTTACATCCACGGTATACTGATCAAAGCAATGCTTGATGTAACCTATGACAGCTGTGGTCTAGCTGGATATTTATTTGAACAAGGCGGTACTCACAATATTAACCAAATCACTTAGCAAAATTTTTTGCATCCTGCTGTATTAAGCACAACATAACAACAAAGTTTATGGCACTTTTATTTATGCTAAGCCTATCCCTGGAAACAAATCTACAATGATGGCATTATTGTCTATATCTGTGTTTATAAACCAGTCAAAAAATTTAAATAAAGGCAGTACATGCTATGCCGTGCTGCCCTGGATTATGACTGTATGCTTCTGTGGTATTGCTATCCTAGGCTCTACTCGAAGCAAAAATTTAACAGTGAGGACGTTGCTGCCCTGGATTATGAGTCAGACTGTATGCTTCTGTGGTATTGCTATCCTAGGCTCTACTCGAAGCAAAAATTTAACAGTGAGGATGTTGCTGCCCTGGATTATGAGTCAGACTGTATGCTTCTGTGGTATTGCTATCCTAGGCTCTACTCGAAGCAAAAATTTAACAGTGAGGATGTTGCTGCCCTGGATTATGAGTCAGACTGTATGCTTCTGTGGTATTGCTATCCTAGGCTCTACTCGAAGCAAAAATTTAACAGTGAAGACATTACTGCCCAGGATTATGAGTCAGACTGTATGCTTCTGTGGTATTGCTATTCTAGGCTCTACTCAAAGCAAAAAAAATTAACAATGATGGTATTGCAGTAGAATATGCGTGGTTCTGCTTTCCTAGGCTTTACTCGAAGCAAAAATTTAACAGTGAAAACATTGCTGCCATCGATTATGAGTCAGACTCAGACTGTATGCTTCTGTGGTATTGCTATTCTAGGCTCTACTCAAAGCAAAAAATTAACAATGATGCTATTGCAGTAGAATATGCGTGGTTCTGCTTTCCTAGGCTTTACTCGAAGCAACAATTTAACAGTGAAAACATTGCTGCCATCGATTATGAGTCAGACTCAGACTGTATGCTTCTCTGGTATTGCTATTCTAGGCTCTACTCAAAGCAAAAAATTAACAATGATGGCATTGCAGTGGAACATGCGTGGTTCTACTTTCCTAGGCTCTACTGATGTAATAATTTGACTGTATGCGTCCATGTATTCTCTATTTTTGGCTCTATATGATGCTAAAAACTTGAGTTTATTGCAACTACTTAATTTCCAGGCATACTTAAAATCCAGGCTGTATAATTATTACATTCATTCGGTTTTATTCCAGCTGTTGTTAAATTTTACCAATTGTTGCACTGCTGGCTATTATTATGTTTTAGCCTAATTAACAGAGAAAAATGCATCACTGTTAGAGTTACGTTAGAACTTGGTTCACGTATTTGGATAGTACTCAAAGCAACATCCAGCAATTGTGTTAAAATAAACAGAACATGATGCATTTATTATCTACTACTCTAATATTATGTTATTACAATTGTATCATTTTCAGTACCTATCAACAACAGCAGAAAGCCTGATTAATGTTTGGTGTGTCGGACTCGATATAGACAACTACCAGTGTTAAGAAAGTCTACAACAATACTTAAATTAAATTGATCTAATATAAAAGTATTCTGCGCTGCATATATTAGCAAGTATATTGCATAACTATTCGGTTCCCTTACCATGCTGATATGTAATGGAGCCCACACCACTGTATTTGTGGGTCATAGCTACTTAATATAATTTTACATTGGATCAAATTTGACAATATATAAAGTCATTTAAAACGATTTTTTTGTCTTATAAAGACAAACAATTGCCTATTGGCACAAGCCATAACAACTGCTTGATAAAAGCAACTGTTACTTAATCCCTCTATGATCATTAGGTAACCATATGGTTACTCTCTGTTAAATCTGCTTATGGTTTTTTTTTTTTGTTACTCTTGAACTACTTGGCATTGTTTGCTAAAATTTTGATATGTAACAGAACTCCATATCAGCTAAGGGGGAAAAATAAAATATTGCCATGCTTAATTTGAAACATTATATACCCGACTACAATGATATATTTTTTGTTTTGTTTAATATGCCTATGCCCTTGTGGCAGTTGTGGCACATCTTTGACGGATTATGACACTCAGTGGAAATTACGCTTACCGCTTATTAGTTTAAACTATTTGTCAATTAAACTCTTTAACTGAAATAAATATTAAACCTAATCGTAACCACTAGGCGGACTAGGCCCGCTTTTAAAGGTTTAAGTATATGTAGACTGTTAAAGATAAAAACCTTTTCTTTAGGTAAAGGATTACCTTTGTTCTAGTAAATTGCAAACTGATGTGTCAAATGCTTATTTGAAATGTAAAAAGCAGTGCATACCGTTGTGAGAAAAATATGTTTCTTGTTTATATACCTAGCGTAAATTAATGCTCGATCCTGATATACTCTGTGTGTACTCAACACACACTTTTATATGAGTAAGGTTATCACAAAATTGATGCACTTGGTGTCTAATTGTCTATAAACCTAGTTATAATAACCTTTAATAATTATTAAAGGTATAATTATACAGCAAAATTTTTGCTCAGTAAGATAAGTTCCCTGCTCATCTTATTGATTTTATTATCATTAATATAACATAATGCAGTTAACAAATCATTAATATTTTACTTGAAGGCTATGCCACCTATTACAAACTTTGTGTACATGCCTACTTTATCTTACCTATTTTTGACATCTATTGTCATGATGTTTCAAGAAAGATGGTACTTGACATACTTAGCTCATTGTCACCATTTGGTATCAAAAGATATGGAAGTAAATGAATGGACTCTAAACAGTTGGGATTCTCTGAGCCTCCTAGCTGACGTGCCATAGAAACGATTTTTTAATGATGTAATAATGCTGTATTTTATGCTTTTATTAATTCAATAATTTATATAAGCACGTTAAAGCAAAATGCTTCAAGCACTACCTGAAATAATACTATGTCAGCATATAGGTACCTATAGTGGTAGCCAAAATATCTCTGGTCTGGTAGCAGAGTTATGCAATGAATTTTGTAATTTTAATTAATATTGTGAACCGGTGTTTTATATATATTGGTAGAATACTTATCAAGGAAGTGCTTTGAACCCTTGGCGGTCATTCCGCATTGGGTTGCTACATTGGGCTGCATTGTATAAAGGCATGCCTATTTACACCTATGTTGACTATGTTTTCATAACATAATATAATAATAGTAATAGTCACAAAAATAAATATATTTGTTATTTGTCATATTACATCTACTCGTATAAGATTGTGTCCTATTAAGATTTGGTTCATTATAATGATTATATACTGTCAATACTTTCATGACACATAAACAGATATAAGTATTTAATTATTTAGGGGGTTTCTCTAAATTGACTTAACAGGTGTGGTCCTCTTCAAAAAGAATTCCTTAAAACGTAATGAAACTACTTGATTTTTTTTTTCTTGTTTCATTACTTAGAATTCTACAGATCATTCTTATTAAAATACGATATTATTAAAAATATTTTAATTATTGGATCTTCACAGTCACAGGTATTGGGTTGTTTGGTTCTGTAGTGATACCATGTGCCGAGCAGGTATACTTTCATCAGATGTAAAAGTCATGATACTAATAATATATGATTATTTTCGTTGTTTAAATATTACAAATCACATTTTCTTTTGTGATTGAACATACATAAATAATATTTATAAACTTTCTTGTCCACAATCAGGTCAAGATCCACAGATTATTATGTTAATTTCATTTGTTTTGAAACCAAACATATAATTATATAATTTAACCCAATCGCTATCACGGTTGTGTAGTGTTAATCCATATGTAAATAATTATTATAATTCACTTAATGCTACAAAGCTAACTTACGTTGATTGACCAGAAATAAAACACTAAACCTGGCATTGTTTCATACCTTGGACCAGATAGATCTCTCTCTCTCTGATGTTCTCTAGTTAACTATACTGTTTTATATGCGGATCTAGTTCTGATTATTTTACGAGTCTCTGAACATCTACAAGTTATTATAATATGAAGGAATCACAAAGCGAAGTATAATTAGTAATTAAACGAACTTACCTTAAGTGAAGTTCCATTACAATTATACGAGCTTTGTGATTCCGAATATTAGTAACCCTCCCACCCGTGCTTAATGATTACAATAAGCTAAACCCAGTATAAGTGTACTGTACCATACTAGACTACAGTACTATGTTGTAAAATAATCGAGTGACTATTGAGAGGTAAACATTTCTTTATACATCTCAGCGGTGCTCTGAACTAAATGAGAGTTTGGCGCGTAGGAGTTGACAGTGACGTGTGTCACTTGACGTATTGGAGTTGTATTTCTAAGTGTAATTTTTTTTAGGAGTCTTTTCAGCTCTAAACATATCGTGACAAAAAGGGCGTCAGCGACGAGCTACTACAAGTTATTATAATATTCGGAATCACAAAGCTCGTATAATTGTAATGGCACTTCACTTAAGGTAAGTTCGTTTAATTACTAATTATGCCGCTCGATGACGAAGCAATTATATGGTTACAAGGACGGACTTCATTTTATTAAAAAGGAAACTTAAATAGGTATTGTAACATTACACATTATACTTAATAGATTAATATTATTATAGGATATTTTTTATCAATTAAGGATTATTTTTACTTGGATTTTTAAGACCTTTTTTTTATACGGTTTTTATACGGTGTATCGGATTTGACGCAAACACTAAATAGTGTTTATTTATATTTGGACGTGACAAGTATGGTGAATGGCAATTGCTTAAATACAATTTATAAAACATTTAAATAATCCAACAACAAGGTATAGAAAATATATAAGATAATGATAGATATTAACTGGTAATGATGTTATTTGGACGTGTATGGGAAATTTAGCAAGGAATGGATTTGAATTTTGAAGGTTTTGTAGTTGGGATTTGCATGGAATGGAGTTAATTATTTCAAAGAGATGGAATTGATTTGATTTTAAATGGTGTTATGAATGTAGTGTTTGGGAAAGCTGAAACGCATAAGTTTGTCAAAGGACGATTAGTCTGATCAGCTAAGAGTTGCTGAAATTCTTATAAGTTGCAGTTTTGACGATGTTTGAGATATTTGATTGAATTTGAAAGATTTTTTAAAATGTGATTTAAATACGAGTTACTTGTTCTAACGAATGATAAATATACCTATTGTATCATCGGTGGCCCAGGAGGCGGCCATGATCGTTAAGGTATAACAAGGGTATACCAGGACACAAGACAGGCACGGAATCCTTGGAGTCTGACCATAATTCGATCGAGTATCAATCGTGGAGACCCTTGGACACATGGAAGGGTATGAAGTATGGAAGTGTTAAAAGAACTGCCTGAATGAATAAATATAAAGTATGTGTGCGCGCTTAAAATAAAAATTATCTTGTGTCCTGAGCAAACAAATAAATGTGTGATAAGGTCGGCCGACCACAAATGTAAATCCGTTGTATACCCTTGTCACAAGTGAATGCACACAGAAGATGTACATTTTTAAGAAAATGTTTTGACACGTAAATGAAAAAGTAAAGACGTCATATTATAAAGATGAATATATAACAATAAATATGTACCTATAAATACTTGCGAGTAACTTATTGTCGACAAAAATGAGTAATAAATATCAATGTGATAAAAATAAATATAAACGTACGTACGTGTCTTAATAAGGACTAGGACATAACTGTATTGACGAATACAAAAAACATGAATATTACCTATTTAATGATATGTTATATTTTAAAATATTACTTAATTAGAAATGAGAATAGAAGTAAGCTAACAAGTGTATTTTCGGGACCATATATAGTTGTGAGAGATATGAGTCCAAATGTAGAGATATTAGATAATGGTAAAATAAAACTTATTCATAAAAATAGGACTATGAAATATAATAACTAAATGTAGCAATGTAAAAGAAACAGAAAAAATATATTTAATAATATATTTTTCCTTTTCTAAAAGGAGGGAGATGGAATGTAGGTATAAGTAATATAATCTATTATTGTTATTATTCGTAGCTACATATAAGGAGAGGCATGTAATATGACTCTCCTCCATATTAGGTTAGGAATGTAATCCATATATGGAGAGTCATGTAAGATGACTCTCCTCTATATAAGGAATGGAGGTCAAACCATATGACACCTTCCACGTGTAGCCATCCCCACTCAAACACGTGTAACCTAGATTCATAAGTATATATATATCCTAGTTTTAATGAATAAATGTTCAGTATTTAACCGACAGTCCTGTGTTTCACTACTGTCCCTGGTCCCATCTTTACAATCATAATAATCATAAACTTCGAAAAGCATTTCGTGTTCATTTCAATTGCCACCCTTCTTCCAACTCGTTTTTTGTAGCTTGTCATCAAAATCGTAGATGCAAATCGACAACACATTAACCAGTTCTATTGACTAACCCATCCACTTGAATCCCGTGAGCGTCTCCACGAAGTGCCCCCGCCCCTTTACGATGGCGCGCAACATCTTGGAGCTGACGATGCTGGTGATGACGTAGCGGTCCTCGTCCTCGCCCGTCGCGTGCCGCAGCAGCCACCAGCTGAGCAGGGCACCCATCTCGTTGCCGGAGAATACTTTCCATGTCTTTGTACTGGAAGGAAAAATGGTTTGTCTGCTTTTCAAGTAATAGGGTCGAATATCGGGAGAAATGGACCTTGTTACGTTACAAATAAAATATGTTTCTCCTTTGTACTAGACTTAGCTTGTAGCTTGCAGTATTTATATCGTTCACATCTGGACCACTTTCAAAAATGAACCTTATCTCATTAATCTCAAAGTTCAATTGGAATAGATACATATACATATAGTAGGGGGACCAAACTATCGGCGTCGGGGTTATTGTTATTGACCAGAGTCAAGGATGATATAGACTGGATTCACAATGCCTATACAAAATCGCGTTCCTCGAACCTTCAGGTTATACCTACGTCTGTTTTCGGTACTAAGTGCCACAGCGACATCTGTCGAGTCTGGTTATTCTATCAGCACTGTGGGCTGAAAAACGGCTTTCATAGAAATAGAAATCGATTTCATAATTTGTACCTTTTTTTTCTTGAAATAGCTTTAGCTAGGTATTAATATATCCCAAAATGAGTCTGAGGTAATTTGGTTGGGAAAAAAAATAATTATAATAAAATAAAATAAAATATGTATGGAGCGAATGAGAAAAATCTAATTTTCGTCAAAAATAAAAGCCAAACCGTTATGTCCTCGCAAATGGTTATAGTGCCAATTATTCTTGATTTTTGTCATACTCAATTTTTTTCTACCAGGTGCACTTTTTTTTTTAAAACGATTAAAAAAAAATTTTTTTTTCGAACTTATATTTAGAAATAGCTTTTACTCATTACTTTGACCATAATAAATAATTCTGAGTCCATTTGAGTCAAAAACTTAGGAGCAGTGAGCTTTTTTCCGAAATAGATGTATGGAGCGTATCGGACATATCAGATTTTCTTCAAACATAAAAAATAAACCGTTAATATTAGAAACTAGAATTTAGTGTTTGTGGTGACCGATAGATGACGCTAGTGCTTTAACCTGAAATAAGGGAACGCGATCATCCTTGACCAGAGTTAACTTAGCGCCATGCTCCGAGCATGGCTTGCTTAGCTCCAGACACCTGAACTCTTCGTTTCTATATTAAACCTTATCACATTAAACACAAAGTTAAGAATATATACATACCACTGGTCAAACTCGGCTACAGCCAGCCTATCGGCGTCGAATTCATTGACCAGCACCAGCCTGGCGCCCTTTTGCTCCGTGAGCACCTTGCCAATCTCTTTGACACCTGGCTTTTCCTTGTTACCAAATTGAACCTTGTCACACTAATCACAAGGTTCATTTTGGTATAAATAATACCTTTGATCAAACTCAGCCTTGCACCCTTCTGTACCGCGAGCTGTTTCCTTAGCTACACACCTAGACACCTGACCTCCTTGTTGCTAAATTGAACCTTATTACACTAACCACAAAATTTTGTGTTGATACATACCTCTGATCAAAGTCAGCCACAGCCAGGCGATCGGCGTCGGGGTCGTTGACCAGGAGCAACCTGACGCCCTTTTTTTTTTTTTAATAATAAAATAAATAAATATTATGGTACAATCTTACACAAATCAACCTAGTCCCACGGTAAGCTCAATAAGGCTTGTGTTGTGGGTACTAGGCGACGATATATTTAATAGATAGATATAGATAAATACTTAAACGTGATACACACACAAATAAATACCCTGACCAGGATTCGAACCCGGGACCTCCTGCTTCATAGGGTCACTGCCTCACTACCAACTAGGCTAGGAGGCCGTTATGTTCCGCGAGCGGTTCCCTTAGCTACACACCTAGACACCTGGCCTCTTTATTGCCAAATTGAACCTTATTACACTAACCACGTAATATTGTGTTGATACATACCTCTGATCAAACTCGGCCACAGCCAGCCTATCGGCGTCAGGGTCGTTGACCAGGAGTAGCCTGGCACCCCTCTGCTCCGCGAGCCGCTTGCTGAGCTCCAGGCACTCCGTTTCCTCGGGGTTGGGGAACACCACCGTTGGGAAGTCGGGGTTGGGGTCTTGCTGCTCAGCCACGCTGATCGGCGGCTAAAATGAGTCACTTGTTAATATAGAGTAAGAATAATTATTTTTGTATTTTTTTAAGAGGGGCATTCCACTCACGGCTCTTTACGGCTGCTGTTAAGCCGATGTAGATCAAAATAAATGCAAAAAGATGATTGAAGGCTTTGAAAATTTCGTCAACTTAATAACTTGACCCATAGCTTAATTGGTAAAGCGATCGAGTCCCGGCAAGGCGTAACGATGCAGGTTCAAGTCCTGCTGGGTTGATTATTTTTTCAATGTTTTCAATGTTTGTATTTGATTTAATAACAAACTATAAGTAGAGCAAGAATAATTGAAGAATAGTGGAAATTATATTGAAGACATAAAAAATAAGATATAACTTGCTATTTTATGGTCATATAATATACGGCTTGGTTCTTATCCTTATGCTTCCAAAAATTAACTAAACACGTGACCTGATCGAATAAACAACGGGGTGCACTCCGGGAGTGCCGGCAGAAGTGAAAACTTGAATATTAACGTTGTGCATTTTTGATATATTGGAATGGTTAGGGAATAATTTTGCACGAATTGATTTAATTATCAGTATAAAAGTACTATCATTTATGTGGTAAAATACAATATTAATTTAATGCGCTATCGTACACAAACATGACAATTTATATTACATTAAAAATTTAACACTACAGAACTATTACAATTATTTCTTCGATCAGGTCACGTGTCCGTCTTACGAATCTGTCGGTCTCGTGACCTGTCGCGAGTTTAACATTTTTTCCCCAACACAAAAAGTGCACAGCGCCGCTATAGTAGTTTATGTAACTGTTACGTAATAAGGGTCCTTAAAACATGAGTGTGGTTTTATGAAACGAGCCGCAGGTGAGTTTCATAATAAGATCACACGAGTGTTTTAAGGCCTAATTACGTACAGTTGCATACTAGGGCTGCTATTTATATATCCGGAAACCGGGATTACAATCTTCTTAAATAGCATATTTGACCTCCATGGTAAAATTTGAACTTTTTTAAGTACTGGCCGGTATATTTTTTCTTTCTTATTAACGCTCGTGTTTTGTTTTTGACGGGTTTTAAATGTCATCTCGCAGCAAGAATGGAACTCACTCGTGAAAATATTCGTGCTATGATTTATTATGATTTTCGGCGTGGTTTAACGCAACAACAGTGCATAGATCAACTAACTTCAACTTTTGGTGATGAAGCCCCATCTAAAACTACTGTGTATCACTGGTTTAGTGAGTTCAATCGTGGACGTAGTATGCTTACGGACGAAGTTAAGGCAGGTCGCCCGAAATCGGTCGTCGTACAACAAAATATCGAGGCTGTGCGAAAACTTATAATGGACGACCGACATGTTACGTACCGCGAGATAGAGGCGACTCTGGGTATTTCTATGACCAGCATTAATAGCATATTACATAATTATTTGGCTGTAAAAAAAATTTGTTCGCGTTGGATACCCCACAACTTAACAAAAGAGCAAAAAGATGCTCGCGTCGAATGGTGCAATAAAATGTTAAAAAAATATAACCGTGGTGACTCAAAAGCCGTTTATAACATCTATACAGGTGACGAATCCTGGATCTATGCATACGATCCCGAAACGAAGGAACAATCAACGGTATGGGTGTTTCAAAATGAGCCGAACCCTACGAAAGTTACTCGTGCAAAAAGTACATTGAAACAAATGGTGGCCTGCTTCTTCGGTATTAATGGCCATGTAGCTACAGTGCCACTAGAAAACCGTAGAACGGTTAATTCAGAGTGGTACACGACCATTTGCTTACCGGAAGTATTTGAACAAATTCGTAAAACTAACCAGCGACGAAGAATCATTCTTCATCATGACAATGCTAGCTGTCATACGTCACGCGAAACAACTCTATTTTTGGAGGGTCAAAATGTGGAATTAACGGGTCATCCGCCGTACAGCCCTGACTTGGCACCCAACGATTTTTATTTATTTCCAAATATAAAGAATAAATTACGCGCTCAACGATTTTCGACCGCTGAAGATGTTGTCGACGCATTCAAACAACACGTTATGGAGGTACCTCAGGCGGAGTGGCAGAAGTGCTTTAAAAATTGGTTCACGCGAATGCAAAAGTGCATAGATCATCAAGGGGAATACTTTGAAAAACAATAAAACCATTTTCAGCCGTGTACGTTTGTCTGTTTTTTTGTTTCCGGATATATAAGTAGCAACCCTCGTACACTGCTTTATCTACACTCATATTATTTATCCTAAATGCCGTATTCCGAAACTCGATTGTGCCGGCGGTCGGGGAGGCGCGTGTCGGCGGCCGCGCGGGAGCGTGCAGGGTACATCATGTTATCAAAACTCATAACACATCAATAGTTGAGCATGTAAAGTTAAAATTACGTTACTGCCACACATAAAAAGCTTATCATAGTAAAATCGGTTGTGGTAATGCTAGCCATTGCCTACCGTTTTTTAACACGTTTTAGACGACTTACAATGTGAGTGTAGATAAAAGAAGTTTTCACTTCAAAAATGTTCGCGTTTTACATGACGCGGTGACTAGAATTATTTCAAATGGCTTTGCTCTACGTCGCATTCGCAGCTTCTCCTTTAGTTTGCTGTCCTCGGTTTTTACCAGCAAAACGTCTAACAAGTGCAAAGTATCTGACTTTACCTACCTTGAGACTGGCCGTCTCGAAAGCCTTCACCACATAGTCGTATCCAACGCCGTGCATGGCGCTGTACACGGTGTCCACTGCGGCGCGCGAGTTGACCGCGCGCTGCTCCGGTCCCACGCTGTCGGCGATGTACTGCATGTAGCGCGACGTCACCTCCGAATGGCAATCCGAAACAAGTTTGTGGGTGCGCACGCCTTCGGTTACCCAATGCGCATCTGGTATACTACGAGACAATGGATAGACGTTCAATAGAAAGACTTGCTAGCACTGTCAGAACTATCATTTGTCAAGTATCGTGTGAACTCTTCACTTGTAAAGCAAAGCTGTAAACTAATATCCTGTTGCAAATCTCAATCCTTAAAATTACCTAGAATTTTGTTTTCACTTTCTTCCTTTCGGTTGACGCTACTCAGTTTTAAATGATATAAGTATTATACTACTTCTGTAAATTCAATGCAATTATATTTATTAATTCAATTAATTGCTGCACGATATTGACATACAGAATGATTTATTTTAACATATTTTTAATTTAATTGATTATTGACGTTGTAATTGATTGTTCTGCATTTTTAATATTTAACGAATTTATTTGTAATGTATGTGTGGAATTAATAAAGCTTTTTTAATTTAATTTTAATTTAAGTATTTAAGCTTTATAAAGTTATTAAAGTTTTTATTAAACATAATTCTTACTCCACAAAATCGCTGGTAGCGTGACGGTAAACCGTCTAACTTTAAATCCGGTCTCGGGTTCAAACCCCGGCACGTACTGAGTTTTTCGAAACTTATGTACGAAATATCATTTGATATTTACCAGTCGCTTTTCGGTGAAGTAAAACATCGTGTGGAAACCGAACCTAATCCCAATAAGGCCTAGTTTCCCATCTGGGTTGGAAGGTCCGATGGCAGTCGCTTTCGTAAAAACTAGTGCCTACGCCAATTCATGGGATTAGGTTGCCAAGCGGACCCCAAGCTCAATTGAGCCAAAAGCCGGGACAAACACAATAACAAATTGTTGTTGTTAGTAATTGTAATTGTTGCTAGCCTTTTTATTTTTTATTTAATTTTTTGAACTTAAAATTTCAAAACCGGTCAAACGGGATTGGCAGTAGTGACATGAATGTCATCTGGAAATATTGTTGTCACTAGTTAGATTAAGTATAGTTTTAAGTTCTGGTTGCCCTGTAAATCAGCGTTGTGGCTACACTGCCATGACTCACGCTGAGTGGCAACTATTTTGGTGTAAATTATAATTATTTGTATATTTCATGTTATGTTTCTGTTCGCTTTGCACCAAATAAATATTTTTCATTTCATTTCAAACGCTAGGAAAATGATGATAATTCTTACTCCAAACACTGCAATATTTCATCCAATATGTGGTCATCGTGGGGAGATGTGATCTGTGATCCATTACCCCAGTATACCTGAAACAATAGGTAAATAGAAACGTCTTAAATTATTCATTGTTGTTAGGTACGCAATTCAGATAACAAGGCCATTGCCTTGCCTAGAACAACTGTCTTGAGGTAGAGATCGTACCTTGTAACCGTTTTCCTCCTTGATGTTGTGCAAGGCGGTGACCATGACGCCGCCGGCCGCACCTTATAGGATGATAGCGAACGACACCAGCGGCGGGGATGAACATGAACATATGGGGTAGATCGTAACTTGTACCCGTTGTCCTCCTTGGTGTCGTGCGAGGCGGTGACCATGACGCCGCCGGCCGCACCGTATAGGATGGTAGCGAACGACACCAGCGGCGGGGATGAACATGAACATATGGGGTAGATCGTAACTTGTACCCGTTGTCCTCCTTGGGGTTGTGCGAGGCGATGACCATGACGCCGCCGGCCGCACCGTATAGGATGGCAGCGAAAGACACCAGCGGCGGGGATGAACATGAACATATAGGGTAGATCGTAACTTGTGCCCGTTGTCCTCCTTGCGTTTGTGCGAGGCGGTGACCACGACGCCGTCGGCCGTACCGTATAGGATGGTAGCGAACGACACCAGCGGCGGGGATGAAGACGAATATACAGGGTAGATCGTACCTTGTATCCGTTGTCCTCCTTGGGGTTGTACGAGGCGGTGACCATGACGCCGCCGGCCGCGCCGTACAGGATGGTAGCGACCGACACTAGCGGTGGGGATGAACACGAACATACAGGGTAGATAGTATTCGTACCTTGTAACCCGTTGTCCTCCTTAGGGTTGTGCGAGGCGGTGACCACGACGCCGCCGGCTGCGCCGTACAGGAAGGTAGCGAACGACACCAGCGGCGGGGATGAACACGAACATATAGGGTAAATAGTATTCGTACCTTGTACCCGTTGTCCTCCGTGGGGTTGTGCGAGGCGGTGAGCATGACGCCGCCGGCCGCGCCGTACAGGATGGTAGTGAACGACACGAGCGGCGGGGATGAACACGAACATACAGGGTAGATAGTATTCGTACCTTGTACCCGTTGTCCTCCTTGGGGTTGTGCGAGGCGGTGACCATGACGCCACCGGCCGCGCCGTACAGGATGGTAGCGAACGACACCAGCGGTGGGGATGAACACGAACATACATGGTAGATAGTATTCGTACCTTGTACCCGTTGTCCTCCTTAGGGTTGTGCGAGGCGGTGACCATGACGCCGCCGGCCACGCCGTACAGGATGGTAGCGAACGACACCAGCGGCGTGGGGCACACGGCCGAGAACAGGTGCACTGGGATTGACGCCGACACGAACACGCGGGCAGTTAGTTCGGCGAAACTGGGTAAAAATGAAAGAACCTGATAAAATTTACGAATAACTGGCAAGAAGATGCGCAGGATCGGGACAGGTTGCATGCTCTCATCATGAGTGATAAAATTTATTGTTGTATGTTCATCATTACGGCTTATTCAACGATACATAGGGTTTAAGCTAAAAATCGCGGACGGACTGGGGGAGCTATGAACAATTTTAAAATAATCAACAGCAGATCGTATCGTATAATACAATACCTAAGGTCCTAAGAGATTTCGAAGAGCGGGCCTTTGAGGTGTAACAGAGAAAGCCCCCACAGCTTAAAAATCTCATGTCACCTAAGTTAAGAGATTTCGAAGAGCGGGCCTTTGAGGTGTAACAGAGAAAGCCCTCACAGCTTAAAAATCTCATGTCACCTAAGTACGTAGGTTCAATGTGCTTTCTTCTATCAAATAGCGTTTGCATCATTGTTAGGTATTCAGATATAGGTAGCATAAGAACTACATGAATGCAATGCGAAACTAAATCTTTTTGTCTGTCACGAAACCATAACATGTTGTACATGCTATTATCATTATCATTATCACTATGATCTGTACTTCTTATGCAACCGTGACCACAATACTTAAACGTCGTTTTTAGACTATTAGCATGCGCACGAGTTCCTACGTCACGTACTGCTAACATTAAACATAAATTACTTGTACGGACTGTGTTACTTTTGATGAAATCTGTATTGTTTTTCATGGCAGCCGATAGCTTATCTCTAAATGGACACTTAACTAAACAATACCTATTTAACTACCACACATTCAATGTAGACTTCGTTTAAGTCCCAGCTCTTCTTATTGACTGAAAAGTACAAGTTTCTGTATCAAAAACGTTTTTGCAAACTCTAAATTGAGCTAAACTCGAATCGTTTTTAAAGACTCAACTCAGTGCGAAAGGGCTCAAAAAAAATTGAGGTACACTTTAATAGTATATTTATCACGTAGGTACCTACCAATTTGAAGTGTTAGGAATTTATTCTCAATAATTTTAAACAAAAAAGAACCGACTTCACTTAGCATCCACCTTTCCAAAAGCAAATGCTCGAGCTGCTGTAATAAATACTCAAATCACTATAGGTGTGCCTATAATAGTTAAAGAGTTCCCTCGATTTCTCCAGGATCCCATCATCAGATCCTGACCTGGTTACAATGGGACCAACTGTGAACTGTACTCTTTCAAACAAAAAAATAAAATTCCAAATCGGTCCAGCCGTCTTCGAATAATCGGTGACGACATGCATTAAAAAAAATATAGCAAAAAAAACAAAGATCCCGACGAATTGATAACCTCCTCCTTCGAAATCTTGAATAGTTTCTGTACTAAAAACTTTTTTGCCAACGCTGATTGAGAAAAAGTCGAATCGTTTTTTGAAAAGATTAATGTACTTACACATGTAGTAGTATAAAAACTTAAATGGGTATATCACATAGGTACCTACCAACCCAAAGTGTTAGGAAATTATTCTCAAAAATATACCTAATATTTAAAATTATAGTGTATCTATCTTGTGAGGTAAAGACGTAAACTATTCATACTCATCAGTATTGAGTTTAATGACTCACCGTTTGCTATTGTACCGGCCGTCGTATCCGATGACTATGCCATTGTGCAGCTGACTCTGATGGCATTCCTTTTGGATATAAGAGCACAGCCCCTGAAATTGAACAATCAACTTATTTATTAATAGTTAGTTTAATTTTAAAATTTATTATTAGTTTTTTTAGGGTTCCATCCCTCGAAAGGAAAAAACGGAACCCTTATAGGATCACTTTGTTGTCCGTCTGTCTGTCTGTCTGTCTGTCTGTCTGTCTGTCTGTCTGTCTGTCTGTCAAGACCATTTTTCTCAGGAACGCTTATAGGTATCAAGCTGAAATTTATATCAAATACTCAGGTCTATTGTCCCTTAGAGCTGTGAAAAAATCAAACTTAAAAGCCAACGCAATCAAAAGATACAGTCGTTTATGCTGCAAATTTTAGAGTTTTTCGGCACTCGCAAAACCTACGGGGTGCTTCCCGTGAACTCAGAAACTTGAAACTTGGCACGAAGCAACATCATATGGCATAGACAATGGAAAAATTACAAAAAGTGTCTACTTTTTGTAATTTTTCCATTTTTAGTAAAATCATACAAAAAATATTTTTTTAAATTTTAAACTTACTACCTTTTTCCTCGTAAACGCGTGGAGGTATTAAATTTAAATTCATGTCAAATACTCAGGGCTATAAGACCTTTGAGATGTAGCAAATCCAACTTTTTATGTTAACGCAATCAAAAGAAATATCAATTTAAGCCGCATATTTTGAAACTGAGTACTCGCAACAAACTCAAAACCTAAAGGGTACTTCCCGTAAACTCAGAAACTTGAAACTTGGCACGAAGAAACTTCATATAGCACAGACAAAGGAAAAATTACGAAAAGTAGACATTTTTAGTAAAATCATACAGTTTTTTTTTAAACTTACTACCTTTTTCGTCGTAAACGCGTAGAGGTATTAAATTGAAATTCATATCAAATACTCAGGTCTATAATACCTTTAAGTTGTAAAGGTTTGTACGAAACCCTCGGTGCGCGAGTCCGACTCGCACTTGGCCGGTTTTTTTTAATCATTTGTAAAATTTCAGCCTTTGAAATAAATGAATTAATACCTACAAGTCAAATGTTTCTCAGCATTTAAAAACATACGGTTGAGACATTAGTTTAGACCTGGACCTTATAGTAAATAGGCATACAATTATTTTACTAATTGTTAAATCTAGTTATGTTCTTAGAAAAATTGTAAATTGGCTCATATACAGCATATAAATCCAAACGATACCAATATTCGATTTACGCTACAAAGTTCGACGTAACAATATCGTAATATCGCGGCAATTTTATTTTATACGATCAGTCTATTATAGTTTAAAAGCCCCTTATCGATATGAACTCCGTTGGGGTTCCACTTCTGACATTAGATAACAGAAAAACTGATAATGTACTTATACTGTCTACAATTTTCAGTTGCTATTTGATTAATTATAGTTTATTTCCATTTATGACTTTACACATTTATCAAAAGATTATAAACTAGGTACAGTCGAGGACAAAGAGATGTGTACACTTTTGGACCTTATTACAACGCAATAAGGTCCAAAAGTGTATACATCTCTTTGTCCTCGACTGTACAAATTAATTAACTAAAACCCGTTCTGCGTCATGCCCGGTCCAAAAGTCCCCATCACACTCGCGGCGTTCCCGCGTTGTATTGCGATGGAGAACTGTTGGACGAGCCATGACCCAGAACGGGGGTCGCTGCCTCTCTCCCTCAGCCGCCTTGATTAATTATGACAAGATCAAGGCCTGGTTGTACAGTGACCAGCAGAAGTAGCTAAACGGGAGAGGTGTTTAAAATTATCTTGACACGATTTTATTGTTAAGAGAATAAAAAGGTAATTTTGAACACCTCACCCGCCAAGCTACTTCTGCTGGTCACTGTATCAAGCACAATTGAATTGACAACGGATTAAGACTTAGCACGCACTGCGGTTTTTAAAAAGCGGTTCCGCAACCGCAAAAAATGTAACGTACGGCATTCTCTATAAGCGCACGCACTTGCGGTTTTTTTCAGCCGTACGTTACCTTTTTTGCGGTTGCGGAACCGCTTTTTAAAAACCGCCGTGCGTGCTAAGCCTAACATAACTCGCCAGAGCGCAGCTGTCACTGAAATAGATAATGCGAAATATACATCTATTTTATACAATTTTTAAGGTTAGTTTCGCCATGTCCGTCTGTCTGTCCGTGGTTTTGCTCAGTGATGGATAGTACTAGAAAACTGAAATTTTGTATAAGTATGCATTTTAATCACGCCGACAAATTGGTAAAACAAAATCTGAAAAAATATAACTTTTGAGGGTACCTCCTATCCACAAGAAGTACGAGTAGGGGGTGAAATTTTTTCGCTCCAACCCTATTGTGTGGGGTATCGTTAGATAGGTCTTTCAAAAAGAATAAGGGTCTTCTAAAATAATTTTGAATAAAACGAATACTTTCGTAAATAATAGTTCCAAAATTTAAAAAAAGTGTGCCCTTCAACTTTTGACCTGTGGGTCCAAAAAAAATTGGAAATAATCGTGGTAGTGATCCCTGATAAGTACTTTCAATGAAAAATATATTTAATAAAATCGGTTGAACCGTTTTTGAGTTATAACTCAAAAACGCATAGTAAAAGCACGTAAGTGCCGCATAGTAAAATGATGCAAGTGCCACAAAATACCCTATATAAAACGTCCTTTTGAACGGGTGTATTCTAACAAGCCGGCAACTATGGAACCCTACACTGAGCATGGCCCGTCATGCTCTTGGCCGGGTTTTAATACTGAGCCGCGCCTTACAATAGTCTGGCAAACCATTTCTGTCAGTAGAAAAGCGCGGCAAATTCAAAATACGTACATGTGGCAACCCTTTGTTATGTTATGAGTTATGAGACACTGTAATTTGTGACGAACATTTAAATTCACATTGAATTTGCTTCTTGTGCATTTCACTCTCTCATCTGAAGTGCGAGTGAGATAGAACTCCTGCAACGTTCTAAATTAAATTTAAATTAGTTTTTAAGGCATAACTCAATTGCCTCGACCACATTATCTGTTGCATTTGATGACAGATTAGACAAAATATATCCGTCTCCTTTTTACACACCGTAAATGTCACCTAATGAAACGGTCATATCAAATAAAATTAAAAACATAGAATTTAATGATTATTGCTGCTTTTTTCACTGATTCTTAGTGTTGTCATACTTTTGTTCGCTGTACATTGCTACTGCGTTCGTTGGCTGGCCAGACTATACGTGCTGTGTCGGAGGGGCACTGACCTGCGCGGTCTGCAGCACGACGACGTCGTTCATGCCGGTGTAGCCGGCGCCCATGCGGCCGCGGAGCCCCGCCGTGCCGAACTTCTGCCGCTTCAACATGCACTTGCGCAGCTTGTCCCATCGCGCGTTATCTATGTCGTCGAGGACCTCCTTCCTTGTTTCTGGGTTCTGTACAATAAGAAAGGTACAGTTTATTGAATTTATTAGGATGTTCGCCTAAACATTAAGGCACATAAATAATAGTTGGTACTTTCAGGAACTGAATATTCATACACATGTTTTCACTGATTTCTTATAAACAAAAACTTCCGGATCCGTAGCACAGAATAACTAATAGTACTACCGTCCGTAGCCGAAATGGCAAAAACGGAACCGTCGTCATGTCCGTCTGTCCGTCCGTTCGAATGTCACAGCCATTTTACTCGGAAGCTATAAAACGTATCTTAATAAAATTTTGTCATAAGGTGTATTTTGCATGCTGCTATTTAGTTATGTAGTTAAATTACAGAAAAAAATATTTTTAGAGGGGCTCTCACATGTACCTAACAAAATTTCAAAAAAGATTTTTTTTAACCTGATATCAATATGATGCACATCAATTGATACGTCTTTAAAAATAACATCGAGGTTTGCTTGAACATTTTGTGATTAAGTGAATGTTTTCAGAAATAATTGCTTCGAAAGTGAGAAAAATTGTGTTCCCCCCTGTAACTTATGATCCGTAAACCCAAAAAATATGAAAAAAATTGAGAAGATGCGCATTATTACATACTTTCTACGAAAATTATTTTGATAATTATTGGTTCAGACATTTTTCTCAAAGACAGTTATCTCCAAAAAACTTCTTCCATAGGCATCAGATACGACCTTTTGGTATTAGTTTGGTTCTTTTTCCATAGAAGGTGCGGAACCCTCCATTATGCGTGGTCCGACACGTACTTGGCCAGTTTTCCACATATTATCAGTAAATGCTTGCTCTAGTTACTAGTACCTACTTATGTACTTTATTATTAGAAAGCACTAACCAACATTATTAACATGAGTACCTACAATGTATTATTAGCAAGCAGATAAGTCGAAGATAAGGATTATACTAGGCTCCTAGGCTGAGATAAGAGATGAGCATATTTTTTCATGCTACAGTTTACTATAACGCTTAGTAAATAATTCAGGAACATAGGTTTAAAAAATCTATTTAAAATGCAATGATGGTGCTAGCCTGCATGCAGTTTTCTGCGTTTGCAACCTTTGGTCCCTTGGTCTGTGGGGTCCAGACACCCTCAAGCATTTTAAGGAACTGAAGAAGAGGTTGGTGGAGGCAATGGGTGATTGTAGGGTTAGCCCATTCCTCGGCCAAAGATTGGGCATCACCATTGAGAGGGGAAATTGTTAGTATTTATCATGGTCACTCTTCCGCAAGGGAGTGATTTTGGGGACATCTAGGGGTTAGGGTTATGATCAAGGTCTGAGTGCTGTTTGTAGTTTTAAGTTCCTTTTTTTTGTAAATGTATCATATTCTTTTGTATTGTGTGATTGATTTTCGATTTTGACTAAATTTATGAATTAAAATCAACCAAATTCTGTTATTTTGGCTAGTAGGTATTTCGGTTTGGTCTGTTATATGCATCATAATGATTTTATATTTTCATTAAAAAAATAATATAGAAAAAATATCCTGATGTTATTTTCAACTGAACTGCTTAGTCAAAAGGAATTAAACAGTTTCAAAATGTAGGATTGTAAGGATTAAAATTTTAATGAGCATTAACACTTTATTATATGTTTATGACCTAAGCATATCCCGCTGTTGTCTGTCTTCTGGTGCTTCTCAGTCTTAAGTTAGCATCTTTCATTCATTAACTTAAATTTCAAAAAAATATTTCAGTAATTACCAAACTATTTTTGAAAAGCTATTATTAGCGTATTTCTCTTGCCCAGTTATATTTCATTGCACTAGCACTAACAAATATTAGAATTAAATTATGATTTATGATGCACAAATAGTGTTCAACATTAATTTTTAACTTCTTAAGATATTAAAAAGACAGTGCCAGTGATGTCACAGGAGTCATTTGAATAAATTATGCTAATTTCCAGAACGAACAGAATTCAATTTGTAATTACTTTACACCAACCAGTCAAACCAAGTTTCCACTGGCTGTGCACTTATTAAAATGACCTTGCAACTCTTAGCACATAGGTGAAGAACTCTTTAGTCATGACTGTAATCCAATATATATGGAAACTAAAGTAAAATTAGACAAGTAAAGCTATGGGTACCTTATCTATTTTAAGCCATCCTTCCACTGCAGCATCTAATTTTTGGTCTCCACTTTTACAAGCTTGCATTTTGTTTGACGTGTTTTTGTGCGAAAATTACAATTGTCAAACTAAGTTCCCTTATGTTATGAATTGTGTGAAGTAATAACTGAATTTAACGCATTTAAGAGAAATAGAGGAAACTTTACTGAATTTTCTTGCAATAAATACTTGCTTCTAAAGCCGGCACCGTCGAGTCCGGTCTCCGAATCGAAACTTATTTTATCGACAGAAATCGATTTCAATAATGATCACATAATATTAAGCTTTTGCAAAATAGCGTTTAAACCGAGGTATTAAAGAGCAACACAAGTTTACACAAATTTGTAATAACGTTTGACACTTGACATGTCAGTTGCGTTTATATAGTAATGTCAAAATAAAACGGCTATTACACATGGCAATTTGTAGGGCCCAACCTGTTGTGTCCAACTCCTGTCGGCGTTGGGTCCGTTATTACACTTTCCCTACAAATCGTCCCTACAAACCCTACCTCACCAACAAATCGTCCCTACCAACGTTTACAGAGATGCCTGCAAAACATCTAAAGAATGTATTTTAGTGAAGCACGGTGATAGTACTTATAACAGTATACATTAAATAAAAAAAGAAACTGTTTTTATTATTATAGATATTTAAATGAGGCAGCTCGAGCGATCATATAAATATCTATAATTAAAAAACAGTTAATTTTTTTATGTGTACTGTTATGTTATGAGTACTATCACCGTGCTGTCCGTGCTTCACCAATACATATTTTTGATGTTGTGAAGGCATCTCTGTAAACGCTGAGCTAGGGCCGGTAGGGACGATTTGTTGGTGAGGTAGGGTCGGTGGGAGCGCTGGAAATCAGCGCTGGAAGATAGCCTCTATGGAACCCGCATCATAGGTGCTATGCTCCCACACTTTGAGGGCTGGTTGGGCCGGAAGCATGGGGTCCTCACGTATATGGTGACGCCGGTGATGACCGGACACGGGTGATTCGGGCATTACCTGCACCAAATCGGAAGGGAGTTGGGGCCCCAGTGGCTAGATTGTGGAGCGGTGGACGACACGGCCTAGTACACGCTGGAGGGGTGTCCCCGCTGGAACACAGAGAGGGCAACGCTGACAGCAGCACTGAGGGTGCTGGGCAGCAACAGATGCTGGAGAGCGATGGCAACCTTTTGTGAGGAAGTAATCTCGCAGAAGGAGGCGCTGGAGTGGGAGCGTCAGAACAGCGCCGACGCGCCACCGCTCCGGCACAGGCGGCTAGGGAGGAGACGTAGGCAGACCTAGCCAACGGCTAGCTCCTCCCCAATGTAGGGCCCGTGTGCTGGGGACCAACATACCAATTGGCCCTACTCGTTTGAGAAGAAAGTCAAGCGTCATGGCTCTCTTCTCCCAAGGTGCGGGTGCCCGACAATACCGGCTGGGCTACCGGGGAGCGCCGCGGACGAATGCGCAAGTTATCCCGTGGCGTACCCTCCTAACGGTAGTGCGGACGACGCCGGTGTGTTTTTAGTGGGTAGGCCTCTCCCCTCCCTCTGGCTAACAGAGGGAGTTACGGGAGAGGAGAGTCCCACATCCCCGGGGGAATGCGTAAAGCAGTTTCACACCGACAATAAAAAAGGGTCGGTAGGGGCGATTTGTAGGGAAAGTGTAATAACGGGCGTTGGGGCCGACAGGATTTGGACACAACAGATTGGGCCCTACAAATTGCTATGTCTAATACCGGTTTAAGGGGGCTTTCACACTGCTGCGGCTCCCGCATGCTTTGATAATTAAACCAACCGGATGCGAGACGCGCACTAATTTATATCAGAAAAAGTCTGCCAATTTCTGCGCGGGGGACGAGGAAACGCACACAAATACTGTTAACACTAATGCATTTTCTATTGACGTCGCTACACACGCACACGATAAAATTATCAAACACAAGCATAAAATATACTCACACAAGTACAAACACAGGCACAGACAACCTGTCCGTGAACGAGATAATGTCATCTTTAAGTAAACGTAGGTAGTGCGAGGAACACGCGTCGATAATAATATACTTAAGTATCGATATTTGTGACGTTTTCAAGTCAAAGGTACATCATTGTCGGTTGTTAATAGAATTAATTTCTAAATTATTTTTTTATGGTAACGCCTTATTGACAACCGATAATGATGTACCTTTGACTTGAAAATGTCACATTTTATCGTAGATTTATTTATCGTATGGCTACATGTCACTGGATACAGGTAGGCATTTCTTCCCTAGGGTAGTGGGAAAGCAGATTATGAAAAAATCCAGTGTGCTGCGAGGTCTAGGTGGGACAGTGGAGCTGCCAAGTTTGTTACTCTTTTAGCACCACCCAGGGATCACGTGTAGGGTTGTCTAAGGTGTTTCCTACGGACGCAGAGAAACATTGATCGTAGATTAGTTATATATTATTGTTTCTTTACCAAGTATAAGGTTTAGCTATTGATAAAATCATAATGTTAAGTTATGATTAAATAAACTTATATAGATGTCATATACAAAGGAAAAAGTGACCTAGGCCTCCGGTGCCCAGAGCTGGGAACGAACCAGCGTCTTTGCATTCGCGGCAGACGCCTTTACCACTTGGCCACCCGGGTCACAGCTGCACCGGTCGAATTTTCCCGTGTATATGCAATCTTTGTAAATGCTCAGGCGCATTTTAGCCCATCATCTAAGGTAGAACATTATGAGTCCGTACCTCCAATCCGAACTCGTAGGAGTTCATTGAAAGCGAGAGAGATGGCGCTGCCCTCAGTACAACTGAAGAACAAATCAAATTATTTTGAATAAATATTTTGATTTGTTTATTTTAAGTAGACACACTACTATATAAATCATAAACTTATATAGATGTCATATACAAAGGAAAAAGTGACCTAGGCCTCCGGTGCCCAGGGCTGGGATCGAACCAGCGTCTTCTGCATTCGCGGCAGACGCCTTTACCACTTGGCCACCCGGGTCACAGCTGCACCGGTCGAATTTTCCCGTGTATATGCAATCTTTGTAAATGCTCAGGCGCATTTTAGCCAATCATCTAAGGTAGAACATTATGAGTCCATACCTCCAATCCGAACTCGTAGGAGTTCATTGAAAGCGAGAGAGATGGCGCTGCCCTCAGTACAACTGAAGAACAAATCAAATTATTTTTAATAAATATTTTGATTTGTTTATTTTAAGTAGACACACTACTATATAAATCATAAACTTATATAGATGTCATATACAAAGGAAAAAGTGACCTAGGCCTCCGGTGCCCAGGGCTGGGATCGAACCAGCGTCTTCTGCATTCGCGGCAAACGCCTTTACCACTTGGCCACCCGGGTCACAGCTGCACCGGTCGAATTTTCCCGTGTATATGCAATCTTTGTAAATGCTCAGGCGCATTTTAGCCAATCATCTAAGGTAGATAGAACATTATGAGTCCGTACCTCCAATCCGAACTCGTAGGAGTTCATTGAAAGCGAGAGAGATTGCGCTGCCCTCAGTACAACTGGTTGTTCTATTTGTTCAGGACACATCTTGCAAGCTGATTTAGAATAACTTTTATACTATCAATTTAATATTTTGACGTGAATTTGCTTTTATATTTAGTGGAAAATACTACAAATTGGAAACAAATAACTATTACAATGAAACAATGAACTGCAAAGAACTCTGGAACATCACGGGATTCGAACCCATGTGTTTAGATTAACGTTCCAACGTGCTTCCAGTTACACTAGACGTTCCTCTATCCACCTCAGTGAATTTTTTACTGTAATGAATAATGATGAATCAGTCACTAGCGACATCGTGATGTTTCAGAGTCCTTCGCAGTTGATATTTTGATTGTAATGGGCATCTGTTTCCAATTTGTTTTTCTATTTCTATTATCTCTTCTTCATTTTCTATTATAAATAAAAAGTATAACATATACGGCTAATGTTAATATCGACATTTGTTTTTGTGCTGTCCCATCACTAAAACTTACCTGTTAGGTACAGTGATACCAGAGTCAGAAATTAAAAGTGCCTATTTAAGGGAATAAGTGTGTATAACGTACCTTATAATAAATAAAGTATAATCGATACAAAATTAAAATGCTACATAAAATGTATGGTGAAAATAAAGCAACAAATTAATTTCTAAACAGGAATATCGTTATTTCAAGTATCTACAAGTATATTTCACTTAAGGGGTGCCACACATTAGAGCGGGATTCAGTGCGGAATTGATCACACTAGCTGAAATTTGTCTATGAAAACGGAAATTATAGTAGCTGTATTTTTGAGGCCATAGACAAATTTCAGCTATTGTGCCGTACTACAAGCACACATACGCTGAGTTTCTTACGCTGGTTCGTCTCAGTTCCGAAGGGGCTCCTTTCCGAACCAGTAGTAGTTTATTGCCATAATACGGTTTTAAAAAGATTTGAATTCAATACAGTCATTAAACCAGTGTTTATGTTTTATTTCATTAGCGTGCGTCCGTGCGTAGTATGTTAAGTGCTAGGCTAGGTTATCCTGATAGTGTCAGTTTTTTGAGTTCCAAACCACCTTATTGTCCTGCCCTCGGCGGTCCTCGACGGTCCTCGACGACATATATAATTTAAAAAGCTATGCGTGTGAATGAGTTTTACCTTTGAAGTGTTGACGTTAATCTTTTCATTTTTAGGCTTCCGTACCTCGAAAGGAAAAAACGGAACCCTTATAGAATCACTTTGTTGTCCGTCTGTCTGTCTGTCTGTCGGTCTGTCTGTCTGTCAAGACCATTTTTCTCTGGAACGCGTGGAGGTATCAAGCGTAAATTTATATCAAATACTCAGGTCTACTGTCACTTGGAGCTGTGAAAAAATCAGACTTCTAAGCCAACGCAATCAAAAGATACAACCGTTTATGCCGCAAATTTTCGCTCGCAAGGGAATCAAAACCTACAGGATACTTCCCGAGAAATGAGAATCTTGAGATTTGGTACGAAGCAACGTCTTATATCACAGATAAAGGAGAAATTGCGAAAACCGTAAATTTTTAGTTACATCACATAATAAAAATATTTTAAAGTTACTACCCCTATATCCCTACAGGTTTGTACGGAACCCTCGGTGCGCGAGTCCGACTCGCACTTGGCCGGTTTTGTTTTGTATATTATTAAAAAATAATATGTAATTTATATAATTTAAAAGTCGATTAATATATGTTTAGAAACAATTTAATAAAAACACACAACACACACAGAGACACACTGATCTTTTAACAGAGCAATGCTTTACAATTATGGCTATATGCCGAATGGGTATCTGCCTAACCCACGGAGTATCTTTTAAGTGTATTGCTTAACCTGTCATAACAATGACATAGTGGCGGACGTATTTCTGCCGCACTGAAGTCGATTACTCTTGTTTGCAATATTTGACTTACCCCCTCGATGTAATCGTGTTCATAATTGTATACCCAATTTATGAATGAATTCATTGATAAATTGGGTATGCAATTATGAACCCGATGGTACAATGTACTATGAAGAGTCAAGTTTCAAAATTATCCTAAAGCAGATGTAGTACCCATAGATTATATTATTCTTCAGATGGAGTACTGCTAACAACATTTTGTGATTCCATAATGAGCCAGTGTCCTCGTGGTTATACGCACTACACACACATACGCACAACAATAATGAGCCGCTCCCCCGACAGTCGTGTCCAAACGTCTATGCAGTCAAGTGCTGTTAAAAAAATATTAAAATATGCCGTCGTGCGTTGTCAAATGCTGCAGAAATGCCACCGGTCGAGAGAAAAAAACGGATGGGGTAACTTTTCACCGTTAAGTAAACAATTCATTGCGTAATCATATTAAAAATCAGTAATTTCGTAAACTATTAACTTCATGGTAGCGGTGTTGCCAGGTGGTTGAATCAGGAAACTTCCCAAACGTACGGGGGTCTCTAATCGCTGCGATATGTTGTCAATACGACACTGATGTCCACACTCCTAACTATACGTTTTATTTCACGCACATTTTCAACGAATATTAAAACGTTACCTAATAGTTAATAACGGCCTCCTAGCCCAGTCGGTAGTGACACTGCTTACGAAGCAGGAGGTCCCGGGTTCGAATCCTGGTCAGGGCATTTATTTGTGTGGTTATCACAGATATTTGTACCTGAGTTATGGATGTTTCCTATGTATTTAAGTATTTATCTATATCTATCTATTATATATATCGTCGTCTAGTACCCACAACACAAGCCTTATTGAGCTTACTGTGGGACTAGGTCGGTTTGTGTAAGATTGTCCTATAATATTTATTTATTTATTTATTTATTTTATGCTTTTGTGAGCAAATTATTGTTTAATATTTTTGAATAAAATTTATAAATAAACATAATTATATATTTCTTAGAATTATTCCAAAAACTTCGTAAAACAAAAAGCCCATATCTAATCGTAGATTGAACGTGCGAAGTTATGTCAGCACTACTGATCTGTCAAACTTTCGTCTCATTCTAACTATCGCTCCCTCTCACTCTGAGCGGCTTCAGTAATCGACTGGTCAAGCGATTAGAACGACATGGAACTATAGTTAGAATGAGAGGTCAGCTCTTAAGTCAAACCGATTGTGGTGATCGATCGAGGAGCATTTTTAACCTACTTCAAAAAAAGGAGGTTCTCAGTTTGACCCGTATGTTTGTATGTATGTATGTATGTTTGTTCGCGATTATCTCGCGCTTGGCTGAACCGATTTTAATACAGTTTTCAAAAAGTTTTTGTTACATTCTAAACAAGGATTAGTATAAAATAAGGCGTTGTTCATTGATTACCCCCCTTCCGCCCCTACGTAAGAAAAATAATAATAATAATCCTCTCTGCAGTAGAAGTAAGACATGGTCAATTCCCCTCCCCCCCTAAATCGTGTTACGTAATAAATAAATACGTAATTACACTTTTAGTTGTCTTCGTCTTAGCGAGGGCACTGCCGTGCCTCCAGATTAAAAAGGTATAAAGTATGCTTAAAATAATAGTATTGGGACGACAAGAGAGGCCACCTCAACAGTAGTTGTGTAATTTTAATAAATAGTAAATTTAGATTTTTTTAAATTTTACCTTTTAGTCGCGTTCAGAAATATATTTCATCAAATTTATTAAAACAGGTGCTTATTAATTCTATTTAACCATATATATTAATAATCTATTTTTTTATTCAAAAATACTGTATTCTTAATCGGGAAAATTTGTATTACATGGCAACACTCGTCTGGACACACACATTCAAACCAGCCGCCATCTTGCGTCACAGTTTGTTGTACAGCCATGCTCCGTCCTTTTAATTTATTCGTCCAAGGTAGTACCATTAAGTGGCAACACTTTTTGATTGACAATATTTTTTAGTTTTTTGTTAATTTCGTGCACTATTTGATGATATTTAGACGTAATTATACTTACAGATAAAAAGAAACGTTATCCTTCTGTAAACTAGATAATTCAGATCTTTTCTTACATGAAAACAAGCAGCAATTCGGCATTTTTACCTCAGATCGTTCCGCGCTGACTGACATTCATTGAATGGCGTTTGACGCGCGACAACTAGTTTTATATAACCGCTAGGACCAGTGGTCTTGTAGTTTTGGCAGAGGGGGACGCCTGACAATTACCACTCCATTGGTTTATTTCTCTGAGCCCGCATGCGGCATCGGTGCGCGAGCGAGATAGTGCTATGCATGCGGTGTATAGCGCTGTCACGCTTGCACACCGTACCTAATAGTACTGTACTAACAGACGGTGAGATTCGGTTCGGGCCGGACACGGACCGATAAGGACGCTACTATTTAAACGGCTATTAGACATGGCAATATGTAGGGTCCAACCTGTCGGGTTGGTAGGTGTAATGGCACCTAGTATGAGTCCCGATCTAGGGCGATCGGGTCGATCGGCAGTGCCCCGACACCCGCAGCTGTTTATGGAGGTCGTTAGAGTTATTTTACCTTTTTTATTTATAAATTTGCTACACATTCCGTCTGGTTTTTTATTTCAAATAAAAGTGAAAATGTGTAGATTCGCTGGTAATTAATATATGTATTTATCTAGTTTTGTATTTAAATAATAGAAGGGTTGGGCAGATGAAGTTAGATTCAGGCAGCTCGAGCGGTCATTTAAATATCTATAATAATAAAAACAGTTTCTTTTTTTATTTAATGTATACTGTTATAAGTACTATCACCGTGCTTCACTAAAATACATTTTTTAGATGTTTTGAAGGCATCTCTGTAAACGTTGGTAGGGACGATTTGTTGGTGAGGTAGGGTTTGTAGGGACGATTTGTAGGGAAAGTGTAATAACGGGCCCAACGCCGACAGGAGTTGGACACAACAGGTTGGGCCTACAAATTGCCATGTGTAATAGCCGTTTTACCATTTTTTACAATCTCTGTTTTTATACCAAGGTCACATGGTTGTAACTGTGGTTGTATTGTATGCTGTCTAGCTCAATATGTTTAAGTGCGAGAACCATTTTAGGCAGGTACAGTCGACAACAAAAAGATGTGTATCCACTTTTAGACAGACCATATTACAACGCAATAATTAGGGTCCAAAAGTGGATACATGTTTTTGTGGTCCACTGTACCCACAGCAGTTATTAAATATAACGTCAAAACATGCATTTAAGTGATTGGGCTTCACGAAGCCCAATCACTTAAATGCATGTTTACCACGGTATCAAAAATGGTTCAAGCGAATTAATATGTCCATAGATTGTGAGGGGGAATATTTTGAGAAGCAGTAATAAATATATTATTTATTATTGATATAAATTGTTTTTATTTCGAAGTTGAGCTAAACTTTCAGTGGGGTCCTCGTAAATAAAACCTGTATGAGCTTCGAGCTAAAAATAATCTTTTCTGGAGAAGAAGACTAAAAGTACCTAGTCTAAAATGATTCGTATAACTACAGTAGATTAGGAAGTTGTTTCATCAATGTCCATTAGGTATACTCTTAACGTTCAGGAACAGAGAAGACATTTGAAGCTAACCCTCTGTATGACCTCTGATACCGGTACACGCCCATTACAGGTGCGTAGTTGTATAAAAATAAAATCCTTCACCCATTTCGACGTCACATCGTTGATGAGGAAGCTGGGCCAATCTGTGGTCAATCATTTAATTGTAATTGTTCAACGGAACTGGCTACTCGAGGGGGGCGTCCGGCCAACCCATATCCACCTAATAGTCATGCCATTAGGTATTTAGAAGAGGACTATGGTATGACTGCTTTATATGAAAACGGACAATGATTGTTTCATAGTCATACGTTCTAGAATTACTTAACAAGTCGTTTATTAAATTTACCGAGGATAAAATCATATCGATTTTTTTCTACTTATTCGAAAGCAGGTTTTCTCGCAAGTGATTTTAGACATACAATCGTTTTCATCAAAGTCGGTTTATACGTTTCGTGTGTTTTCCTAAATTGTTAATTTATTATATTTAGGTATTCCAAGTTTATAATTTGTAACAGTAACTCAACGGCTACTGTCAAGCTAATTCAACGTGACTACGCTGTCGCTACTTTCAATAGGTAGTACTGGTCTAAGAGCTGGCCACGTCAGATGTGACACAATAATGAGAGCAATGAAACCTGTCTAGTTAGACTGCTTTTAGGCCAAGCAAATAAGATCTATAAAAAGTGTTTTGAAGAATTAATTCCCAGCAGGCTGGAAATCGTTTTAATACCTTCATGCGGTCCTAAATTCATGTAATCCGAGTTTGCCCAATCCCAAGAGGTGTGCATAACTTTTTAGCGAAATTTTTGCTCTTTGTCAAGTTTTTGCTTGTAGCTCGAAAACAGTACGTCCGACGGAAAATGTCACGAATATCAATATTAAAGAGGGTTACATTATGCGTCGAATGAGTAACTTAACTGCTAATTCGGTTCAGCGGTACACCCGAAATCAAAAGTTATATACCGGGAAAATGTCTCATTTAATTGAAAAACTCGTATTTTGACTTCCATACCACATATCTTTGAAACAGATGACTCCTGTTGAAAAACCTATAGAATAAAAGTTGTAGAGAATAGAATTTCACGTTATATTGACATCTCAATTTTCAAGTAGAGTCATTTTGAAAGACTAAATTTGGCATGAATTCAAAATCAGTGTTTTCTAAATCCTTCTGAGTTGCATATTTTCCATAAAATATGAGGTGTGAGGCCTACATTTAATACATCGTTACAACTAAAAACATTTAATTGCATATTTCTGAAACGTATCTAATCAGAAAACTATTTATACACCATGTTTTACTTTCATTTCCGGTAATTCCAAGGGTACATTCCTGAGCTTAACTTAAGTATATTTCTTAAAGACGCTAGGGTCCTACTTCTGAGGTAATCGATAGTTCTTTTTCGTCTTTCTGATTGTGTATATTTTTCTATTAGTCTGAGAACCCGCTATAAAGTCATGTAACTGTGTGTTAAGTCAATACAATATTAATTTTGTACTAAGCAGATACGTCTGCAATACAAATTTAAATTTTATAACTGAAATAAAAATGGAAAAATTGGGACCGGTGTTCCAAAAGGTCGCAAGTTCGAATCTTGCTCGTCGCGGTGAATTTTTCCATTTTTCTTTCAATTATAAAATTTTCAATACAATATGTTTCCTTTGTATCTCGGATTGTTAATGTTCGAAATTTCATTGACATGTCATAATGTTCAATTGTTTGGTTGAGTTAATATACAGATTGGGGAATCAATCAATAACTACTGAACCTATTTGACTTAACACACAGGTGCATCATTTTGTAGTGGGATCTCAGAGTAAAAAATAATTAAATGTAGGTTTACACAATTAGAAGGCATTAATAAAATATCGATTACCTCAGAACTAGAGCTAAGTAGGACACTGGCATCTTCGAGAAATAAACCTAAGTTAAGCTCAGGAATATACCATTGAAATTACCGGAAATAAAATAAAACACGGTGTATAAATAGTTTCTGATTGGGTACGTTTTAGAAATTTGCAATTAAATGTTTTTAGTTGTAACGATGCATTAAATGTACGCCTCACACCTCATATTTTATGGAAAATATGCAACTCAGAAGGATTTAGAAAAAACTGATTTTGAATTCATGCCAAATTTAGTCTTTCAAAATGACTCTACTTGAAAATTGAGATGTCGATATAACGTGAAATTGTATTCTCTACAACTTTTATTCTACAGGTTTTTCAACAGGAGTCATCTGTTTCAAATATATATGGTATGGAAGTCAAAATATTAGTTTTTCAATTAAACGAGACATTTTCCCGATTCTTAATTTTTGATTTTGGCAGTACCGCTGAACTGAATTATAAGTAAAGATGCTCATTCGACGCAGAATTTAACCATCTTTAATATTGATATACATGACATTTTCCGTTGGACGTACCGTTTTCGAGCTAGAATCAAAAAACTGACAAAGAGCAAAAATTTCGCTAAAAAGTTATGCACACCTCCTGGGATTGGGCAAACTCAGATCACATGCATTTGGGACCACATGAAGGTATTAAAGCGATTTCCAGCCTGCTGGGAATTAATTCTTCGAAAAAATCTGATTTTCTTGGCCTATTTACCATCCTTATTGCTAGATCCGGGCATCTGGCAGCTTTTAATGGGTGGATGTCAGAGTGACACGACACCAACAAAGTTTTTATGTTAGAAAAAAGTAATACCAAAATAGATAAAAGTTGACAAAGTTGTGTAATTTATAGAGGACAGGGTCTATATTTTAACATAAGATTAAAAACCATTCTCTATTATTGCGGAAACAAAAACAGTAGGCGACTAACTAAAAATTGCATTTTACATCATTTGGCACTACTTTCCCCCAACAGAACCTTCTGGATATGATATAACCTAATTAATTACATAATTTCCCATAATATTTCATTAAAGGGGGCGTCCATTAATCGCGTCATACGGTTTTGGCTTGTTTTAGACCCCCCCCTCCCCTATGGTGATCTTTGGTGATATTTTCAGGACCCCTCCCCCCCCTATCCAATATGACGTGTAATTTTTTGCTAACTAAAGTAAGTAGTCTTCTAACACGTGAACCTACTTACGTAACGTACGTAAAGGGTAAAAAAATGAAACTATATGTATAAAATAAAATTATCTTTAATTGAAAAAACCGGCCAATTGCGTGTCGGACCACGCGGTTTCGTACCTACTATCGAAAAAGTAATATCAAAAGGTCGTATCTGCGTATGAAATGAGTTTTTAGGAGATAACTCAATAATTCCTAGACCGATAATGTTCTCAATTTTTTTCATATTTTTTGGATCTTCGCTCCGGTTACAAAGGGACAGGGGGGGGACACAAGTTTTTTAGACTTACGGGGCGATTTTTCCTTAAAATATTCACAAAATAAAAAAAACAAAAAGTCCTCAATGTTATTTTGAAAGACCTATCGAGTGATGTGCATCATGTCGATATTTGGTAAAAAAAAATTTTTTGACAAATAATTACATGTATTACAAAACTATATTACAAAACTAAGTAGCGGCATACAAAAACACACCTTATATTTAAATATTTATTAAAATACGTTTCATAGTTTCCGAGTAAAATAGCTGTGACATACGGACGGACGTTTTTGCCACTTTGGCTGCGGAACCCTAAAAACCTACTTCACAAAATAATATGTCTAATGCCAGTTAAAATTATTTACAGTCATAGTGCTAGTGCAATTTTACTCTGCTTTCGACAGATTGATTCATTTAAAAGTTGATAAATTTTATTTTATTTACCATAATACAGTATAGCACAAAGAACAAAAAAAATACACGTGATATGTGTAATCAGACTCCCCTCCCCCCTGTGGTGATCATTGGTGATTTTTTCTTGACCCCCTCCCCCCCTATACAATATGACGCGATTAATGGACGCCCCCAAACCCAGAACTCTAGGATTTGTTTTCTTCAAGTTATTTGCATTCTTTGACCTCCACCACTTTACAGCTGCCAGATGTCCGGATCTAGAAATAAGCATAGTATAGCAAACTAACTACATGGGTTTCGTTGCTCTCATTATTGTGTCATATCTGACGTGGCCAGCTCTCCGTCTATACTTAAAACCAGCCTGCAAAAGTAATTAAAAATAATGTAAGGAAATGAATGAACTTCGAAACTATTTCGAACCTTTCAATAGCATTGTCTTCTGCATAAGATTCCGCAACACTGAGTATTTCACTCATTTTAATAATCGAATTACTTAGTTTTAAAAACTTTTTGTTTTCCTTCGTTGATTTGATGGGTGCTCTCCTTTTCAAAGTAGTTTGCAAACTAAAATGTCTAGGCGCGCACCACGACTTTTTATTAAAGTCTAATATTATAGTTTTTTCATGAGATGAAAATATAACTGAATACCTTCTCCTCTTAAATTTATTAGTTGACTGGCTTTCCGCCCGCATATAATACGGTTCCTCATACAGTTTCATTCCCCATTTCATCTTTTTAAAATGATTTTTTATATCAGTAAGTAAGAACTATTTTTGCAAGTTTAATTTGACCGGGTTCGAACTATCCCTGAACCATCTTTTTATCGATCAGCCATTTAGGCTAAAAAACGGAACACGTAGACAGATATACTCGTAGTTTAATTTAAAAATAAATGCTATGAAAATAGTCTAACTACCTTACCACTTCTTTGTAAACTACATTACTGGTGGTTTTATTTGGCCATAAAATAAGGTAAAGGGCCCCTGTTTCGTGATAGTACGTTATTTCGTTAGTTTTTTTTCTGGCGCAAATAATAAGCAATTAAATTTTTTTAAATTTAAATTATGGATAAGAAAAAAATCTCTATTATTTAATCTCTCAAAAAAACCAAGTACTAATATTTTAGTGATTAAACTAACAGTAATATGAAGCTCGAAACTGTTAGCTAACCGCGAACAGCTGTGCAGTATGCGTGTACTTCTTGTAACCGTAAGGTGCGCGCTCTCACTTCTTAAGCTTATGGAAAGGCAAGGGTATGTCCATTTGAGTAATAGTTTTGAGAGTGTCTCTGTGGGTTCCCTAGTAATTGATTTGGCATATAAAAGGATTAAATGTAAGCATAGAAGTCCCTTAAAAGTGCAATCAATCGCCTCACGAAATAGCGGTCATCTTATTTTTTGTGCGTCTCCTGTTTCGTGTCACTACCGAATCAAGGATTTTCTAGATATTTTTTGGTTGCTTGTCTATATATATATCAACGAAGGTAATCTAAATGTGAATTAGAAAAGAAGTAATGTATTTCATGAAGTTACGTATGAGCAAAATTCGGTATATGTTTTTCTCACTAGAATTCTCATAAACCAAGTTTGAATATGACCCGATTTTACATTTTTAAGATAAATTCGCGTATTAACTACCAGCACAATATTGCTTATAATTCGATTTATTTTATTTATTTTTGTGTATGTGTGTTATATATACGATGGTTAATGATTAATCCTACGTACTTTAAATATAATCTACTAAATAAAGTCCGTGAATTAAAAAAAATATTGTATCACGAAGTAAGGAACTGGGTTTTTGTTACTTTTCCCCAAGTTCGTGACAGATAAATCTA
This sequence comes from Pammene aurita, assembly GCA_947086415.1. Classification (NCBI taxonomy): domain Eukaryota; kingdom Metazoa; phylum Arthropoda; class Insecta; order Lepidoptera; family Tortricidae; genus Pammene; species Pammene aurita. The sequence continues at coordinate 28,034,419 of OX352290.1, read as the reverse complement.
TATTGATAGGTAACACAGACACACACAAGTTACACAATAGACTTCGAATCGGTACTTTTACGATACAGAATTGGTAATTCCTTGTGTTCATTAAGTAGGTAGGAATCTTAACTCGTGAAACTGAAACAGATCCCCACACAGAGCCTCGACACTAAGACAATATCAAACTTTAGTGGAAAAATTTAAAAATAGACAATTCTTTTAATGCGACCGTTCTCACGAAGGTGGAAGAAATAGTACATTGTTGTAAAGGCTTGAAAATTAACTATAGGTGACGAGTTAGTTCGAGGGCTGCCCCGTCAGGGCAGACCCTCGAAGATTCAGTCCATCTATAGAGCTTTCGGCCAAGACATTACATAGTGCTTTTTACGACTACTGCGAGGAAATAAACGAAGGAGTTTTCCACGCCATTTCCCATTATTTATCACACCTATCCCACCCAATCACTTTTTCCACCCTTTTCCACACCTTTCCTACTTTTTCACAAATCATTTTCCGTTATTTCCCACACCATTTCCCACTACGGTTTCCTACTTAAGTAAACCCGTTAAATATTTAAGATTATTACCAACAATTTATCATGTTTTACTCTGGAATACATTATACCGAAACAGGGGCCACGAGCTCACGAACTTAGGAGCTGAGCTAAATTTTTGTCACGAAATAGGACTCAAATAAGAGGTTCACGAATAAATTCATATAAAAAAAAGTTTTAACTAAAACTACATAGTTTATACAAAAAATTACTCTCAAAGAATCAATATAACTCCCTCAAAAGCTTAAAAAATATTATTATGCATAGTAATATTTAAAAAAAATTACGAATTCTCAAAATTTTCTTAACAGCCTTAACCTGCCGAAACAGGGGACGTTTACCTTACAACACTTTTCATAGAACTCGCTCTGAAACATGCAAAATCACAAATAACGCCACTTTGCGGACGATTTAGTTTTTGTTTCCATATATTGTAGAGTAAGTAGTGGATTGTCTTATTAAACTTTCAACCCCTTTTGACTTCCTTAGACACACGAATTTTTCAAAATACTTAAATCAGTTTTTTTATTTATTTCCAAAAAAAAATATTTATTTTTTTGAGGACCCAGTGTGTTTAGTCGTCAACACAATGAATAAATAAATAAAATAAATAAATATTGTAGGACAATCTTACACAAATCGACCTAGGCCCACAGTAAGCTCAATAAGCTTTGTGTTATGGGTACTAGACGACAATATATACTGGGTGTTGCCTGTAACATGAGCAATAAATTAAAATGTAGATTCTACTCCTCAAAGTAAACAACCTTTGTTCAGCGACTTAGAAAAATAACTTGTGGTCTAATTTTTAGTACACTTTAAAGTTTATTCGAACACGCAATGTATTGCGAAATTGATTATGTCTGTAAGGTGACAAGACTGACAAGCAATGTCAATGAGAAGGATTTTAACGTACATTGAAAATACTATTTAGTTTGTTTAAAAAAGAGACAATCTAAAGACTACATATTTTTTAAAAGTTGTTGAACAAAAGTTGTATTGTTTGAGGAGTAGAATCTATGTTTTAATTTATTGCTCGTGTTACAGGCAACACCCGGTATAATAGATAAATATGGATAAATACTTAAATACATAGAAAACATCCATAACTCAGGAACAAATATCTGTGATCAACACACAAATAAATGCCCTGACCAGGATTCGAACCCGGGACCTCCTGCTTCGTAGGCAGGGTCACTACCGACTGGGCTAGAAGGCCGTAAATGAATCCTTCTTTTTGTAAAGGGTCGGCAACGCGCATGTGACACTTTTGGAGTTGCAGACGTCCATACGCTACGGTAGCTGCATACCATCAGGCGGGTCGTAGACTTGTTTGCCACCGTCGTGGTATTAAAAAAAATGGCTCAATCGATAATGTTCAAAACAATTTTTGTAGAAAGTATGTGATAACTTGATAAGGCGCATTTCCTTAATTTTTTTTTTCATTTTTTGGACTTACGGTGCGATTATTTTTGAAAATATTCACTTAATCACAAAATGTAAAAAAAGCCCTCGATGTTTAGTAACAATAGTCCTAGCGGCACACCCCGAAATTCAAGAAAATGGTGTTAAAAGCATGAAAATTGGATCGATTGATCTTTAGGCCATTATTTTTTTGTAAAATATACGTCAAATGATACCTAATATCCTCATATCTAACATTAAGAAAGCCATACGATTGAGAAACATGTAAAATCAAATAGGTATAAAATGAAGTGAAGTGAATAGACAAAAAAATCAAAAAGTCAAAAAAGTCAAAATAGATTGATAGATCACACTTTGTAATAATGAAAAATTTAAAATAAATACTAATTGAAATATTTTTAAAATTGCTTTCTTTTTGTTAGATATGAGGATATTAGGTATCATTTGACGTATATTTTACAAATAAATATTCAGCCGTATCGTATCTGGAGGGGCCCAAACTAGGTATGTTTTGAAAATTATTATTTATTTTAATTTAAAACAAGTAACTGAAATGTGCTGATGTGATATATTATTAGAATCAGCTCAAAAGGCCCTTTCATTTGATACCACACACGATAGGTTTCAAAAAAAAAAAATTTTTTTTCCATGCAAAAAAAAGATGACGTCATAACTGCTCTCTTTTTTTTTTGGGGCTACGGGCCAAATTGATTCATATGGCCTAATGTTGAATCGTTCCAATTTTCATACTTTTAATACCATTTGCAGCATTTTTTGGTGTACCGCTAGGACTACAAGTACTTATGGAGCTTTCGTAAAATCTAGCGCCCACGCCAATTCATGGGATTAGATTATAAAGCGAACCGATTAATGGGAAACCACAGATTAATGGGAAAGTGTACCAATGTGTTACTAGTTTTGTGGTATTTCGCTTTAAGAAATTGGGCAATGTTATGTCGGAAAGCTAAGTTGTAAGATTTCACGGTGTACAGTACTTAATTATTTTTGCGAAAATTACATTTTGATTTGAAAACATTTACGTACGAGTAATAGAGCGCCATTCAGATTTTAAAAATTCTGTCATTCATTTGATATTATATTATATATTATTGATATTGATAAATTATTTTCTATGTACAGGATGCAACTGTAGCCAATAAATCAGGTCAAGTGAGATTAATTAAAAGTATCTTACTTACTTAACATCATGATTTCACAGTTATATTTTATCGTTTAATAACAAACATATACAACTATCCTTACAGGCTTATCCTAATTCGACAGATTCTTATGTTATGTTATGAGTAATTAGGTGCAAATAGTAGTTTATGTAACTGTTACGTAATAAGGGTCCTTAAAACATGAGTGTGGTTTTATGAAATGAGCCGCAGGCGAATTTCATAATAAGATCACACGAGTGTTTTAAGGCCTAATTACGTACAGTTGCATACACTGCTTTATCTACACTCATATTATATATATTAAATTAATTGTTCGGAAACCATAGAATGACCGCCATTGTACCGTCATGGCCTACTCGATTGTGCCGGCGCTCGCGCGGGACCAATCGAGTTGGCCATGGCGGTAACATTATGTTATCAAATTCGATGTTCCAAATTTGAAACTCATTGCTTAACAATATTTGAGCATGCATAGTTAAAATTACGTTACTGCCGCAGATAAGAAACTTATCATAGTTAAATCGTTTGTTGTAATGTTTGTCATTGTCTACGGTTTTTGAACGCATTTTAGAGTACTTACAGTATGAGTGTAGATAAAATGATATTCATCCATTTAAGCGAGTAAAATTGGTATTGTAGTTCGTAGGAAAAGGAATGAGATAAGTTTTTAACGCGCAAAAAATATAATTTTCCTATTTTACTAATTATGCCCATAAACGAGGCACTGGCGTCTTTGTTGTAAAATCTTGTTTATCAGCTCTCTAAGTAAATAGAAATTCAGGTTTTTCTCGTATCCTTATATTATTTTTAATTCATTTATTAAATTACTTTGGCTCTATACATGTTATGTAGTCTGCATATCTTGCTTGTTGCAAAAGCATAAGTTATATTATATTGAAAACATAACTTTCATACGGATAATTAGTTTTTATGATGCATGTACTTCAAGGTTATAAATAGTTATCTGCAGATAAGCCAGGGCGGCGACGTAACATTGGCACTTGGGCGCGTTGTGCGGTTTGGGCGGCGTTCACTCACCCGACTTGGGCGGGCAGAGAACGTGAGATTTTAAAACTTTTATACACTTGGAATATTTTTCAACTGTCTCTTTTTTGTGTCTGGAAGTTGAAAGTGTATTCTACATAATATAATGGGCACTGAGGATCCAAATCAGTTGTACTCTACGGAGTTCGAAGTATCTGGACAGGTACAAGGTGAGTATATACTTGTATATCTACAATTATTATAGTTTTTAATAACTAGAGGCGGCGGTGAATTCACTTTCAACCGACTTCAAGATTTCGATAGAGAAGGTTCATAATTCATAATTAGGTTCTCAATTCGTCAGGATCTTTGTTTTTGCTATTTTTTTTATGTAAGTTTACTTATTATTCGAAGACGGCTGGACCGATTTAGAAAATTCTTTTTTGTTTGAAAGAGTATATTTCACCGTTGGTCCCATTATATGGACCTGGTGGTCAGGATTTGATGATGGGATCCTGGAGAAATCGAGGGAATTCTTCAAATATTATAGGCACACCTATAGTGATTTAAATATTTTTTGCAGTAGCTCGGGCATTTCCTTTTGGAAAGGTGATGTAGTCTAAGTGAAGTCGGTTATTTTTTGTTTAAAATTATTTTAGTCGAATATAAATAAAAGTGGTTGGTGCAACTGGTCCTTAGTGTTAGTCGAACTCTACCTTGTCTCTTGTCTACAATACGACCACTTTACTCATACAATTTGAGCCATATTTACCAGCATCAGGCAACGTACAGTCTCTGTTGACCACGGAGTGCTGTTGACTAATACCACTCAGCAGTCGATAAATAACGGATGACTGTAAGTGGAGATTTAGATTATATTTGTATTTTCTGTTTCTGAAAGTTAAAATAACGAAAAGTTAAATAACTTGTGAAATATATTCTCATCATTTTGATGAAGGCCAAAACTACAACAATGGCGGTTTGATAAAGATAAGATACCTACTCTACTAGGTAAGTTCCAGGAATAACTTTCAGAAACAGAAGACTACTTTTGTTTTTTTCCGTGACCCTGTGGTGACACATGTGACAGTTTTAAAAGATAAAAGATGTTTTTTCTCCAATTTAGGCACATTATAATGCACTTATGAACGTCAGAGAGAAACAAAACTACCACCGGTTACACCTCTGACCCGAGAAGTATTATGACCGGCATTAAACTCGGCCGGACTTATTTTTTCAAAACTCGTACATTATATCTTAAAGGTACACAATAAATGCGTAGTTCTTCAGAAGACATATCAAATCAGCTTGAGAGACAGACAAAATGTACCAATTGTGTAATTAAAAAGAAAAAATAAATCATAAAACCCAAATCTGATAGGATCACAAAACGATTGATATGCTTTCCTACCTGAACTGTGTGCTCTTAATGATATGATGATTTTGTAGTAGATTCTAGTTTGGGCCATACATCTTTGTCCGTCAGATAGTCCTCGACCCCATAATACTTAGCCGTTTGACATTAAAGTTGTATTCAAGTACTTCTTAAGAGCGAGATATTATAAATTTAAAGCATCGACGGGTAACTTGTTATAAATGTGAATACCTTGACAAATCTTCTGATAGCAAGCTTGTTTTCAATCGACTTCAAGATTTCGAAGGAGGAGGTTTTCAATTCGGGATCTTTGTTCTTGCTATTTTTTTATGTAACTATGTTCACCGTTCATTATTCGAAGACGGCTGAACCGATTAGGATTTTTTTTTGTTTGATAGTGTTATACTTTACAGTTGGTTCCATTGTTACCAGATCAGGATCTGATGATGGAATCCTGGCGAAATCGAGGGAACTCTTCAAATATTACAGGCACACTATAGTGATTTGCGTATTTTTTACAGCAGCTCGAGCATTTGTTTTGGAAAGGTGGAGGCTAAGTGAAGTCGGTTCTTTTTTGTTTAAAATTATTAAACTTTCGGAGCTATAGGTATTTACGAAAGTATTTGTTTTATCCAAAAATTGTTTTAGAAGACCTTTTATTTTGAAAGACCTATCCAACGACACCCCACACGATAGGGTTGGAGCGAAACAAATATAACATCCCCACTTCATCTGTACAGGAGGTACTTACCCTAAAAAGATTTTTTTTTCAGATTTTGTTTTACCACTTTGTCGGTGTGATTAAAACACATGCTCATACTAAATTTCAGTTTTCTAGTACTTACCATCACTAAGAAAAGCCGCGGACAGACGGACGGACGGACAGACAGACGGACATAGCGAAACTATAAGGGTTCCTAGTTGGCTACGGAACCATAAAAATGTGAATAGGGCAGTGTGGACAGATTTTTAGAATATCCTTTTTGAATAAGTACAAACGGTAACCAGTACCGTAAAACGGGGTCAGAAGGGATGACGTGGGCAGTTGGGTCATGAATGGGGAGAGTAGGGATGCTAGAGGGGCGAGTTGGTTATGGTAGAATAGGGTTATCAAATCGTAAATAAAATATTTTCTTAACAAGTCAGGCTATTGTAATGGCCATAATTCGAAAATGTCAATCCTAGCAATTTTCCCAACTCACATCAACTCAACAAGCATCATCCTTACTAACCCCAACTACGGGGTGAGGTAAGATTTCCCAGTATTTCGTATTTATCATTGCAATGATGACATTAATCGATAGATAATCAGGAAAAAACTAAAATTCATACGGCCGGACTATTGTTTGTGTTAAATTTCAACGTGCCACATGTAACAATATTTATTATCTAGGTTTGAACTCCGGTTTTGTCCCTACTCACCCCGTTATAGTTTGTGGAGTTTCCTGAATTGGCTTTATAAAAGATACCCGTTGACCGCTGTGATCAGAATTAACACAGTTAAATATCAGCTTAAATATATAACATTCGCAGTTACAATAAATATTATTCAGGCAAAATATTATATTTTCTAAGCAGAAGGCCCCCCCTTACTAATTAAGCATAAACAACCTTTCAGCTGATGTGATTTCAGCTAATAGAGCGTGGGTGGTAACCGATTAATTCAGCAGCAATTCTAAGGGGTACTTACAAACCTTTATTATTGCTTGCAATAACAAGATCGACAGCTGATCGGCTAATCAGAGTGGTATTATTAGCTGCGGCGCGTACGCATGTAGGTCGCTGTCAGCGATTGGGATTTAAACATTTGATTTGGTTGTGTCAAAGCACGTGTTTAACACCTTTTAACGAAATGATACTTTACATATAAGCGATCCCCCGATTCCCTTTTTTGCATTTATGGCTGTTCATGCAACAAAGTTTATTTACTAGTTTGTAAGGCGTATCGATGTTGGTTTACTGGGTTGAATTTATTTTTAAATGTATTTAGTGTCTGTAATTGATTTAATAACAAAAGTGTATGAGTGGAATTCCCTACTCTAAAACCATGCAAAAATAATTAAAGTTTGTTTATTTAATTAAAATATTATTTTGCTATTAACAGAACCTACTTACGGGTTTGCAGTAAGCAAGACTGCATCTATGTAGAATATAATCGTTATCTATCTAACATTGTAATATTTACCTCTAGCGTCGCCGTCATACCTAATCTATGTAGATACATGCTGTAAAAAAACCGGCAAAGTGCGTGTCGGATCACGCATAATGGAGGGTTCCGTACCTTCAACGGAATAAGAACCAAATTAATACCAAAAGGTCGTATCTGATGCCTATGGAAGAATATTTTTGGAGTTAACTCAAAAATGGCTGAACCGATAATGTTCAATACAATTTTTGTAGAATGTATCGCGCATCTTCAAATTTTTTTTTCAGTTTTTAAATAAATCAGTTGTGTTATACATATAGCGATACCTAGAAACTGGTTTCTAAAAAATAATTAAAGCACCAGTGGTTTGGTGTGTTTTCAGTCAACGATTTAGACAATACACAGTCTAACCTGTTGAAAGTAGAACCTATAATTTGGATCATTGGACTCCTCCTTTAAGGGCTGGTTGCACCAAGCCGTCTGTTAACATCATCGTCATCGTTAAATTGTTTGATAGTTCTTAATGGGTTGACCTCTGCGTTGGCATATTTAACATTGATCAATCCGTCAAGTGTGATTGGCACCACTGCTGGTCCTAAGAAAAGATTTTTTGAAAATGCAACCTCTAAAGGGATGAAAACGGAATTGAAAGCTTTAACGACTTGAACGTGGTCGAAGTCGCTAGCGGAGCTTTATATGCATATGTTATATATTAATCAAGGACAATCCTCTTTGATATTAATAGAAGTTTTGTCATTATTTCAGGTTGTTATTTCACCAAATACTGCAAAGAGATAGCGGAAACTATTGGCATCGTAGGATGGGTGAAAAACTCGAAGCAAGGCACCATCGTCGGCAAAATACAAGGGGTTAAACCCCTAATGGATCAAATGTTAGTATCTAATTAATTGTGTACATATATTTGATTTTTATTAATTTTATTCTTTGTTAAATATGTACAGCTATACCTTTTAGTCACATACTTGGGCATTTTTATTTGGATCCAGTCCAACCTGCTCTAATTGGAACGGATGATCAACATTTTTATCACGTCGCTGTCATGTTAGGATAATGTTATAATGAGACACGACAGTCGTGCCAAAATGTAATCATAATTTTACATAATTTTTTTTAGCATAATTTATTTTTATTTAGGCAACATAATGAAATAACCTCAAAATGAATGGCACAATCGAAAGCTAACTAAATGTCACTTTGAACCACCTGGGTGGATTTCACTGTGTGTATTTCAGAAACCAGTGGATTTCAATTTCGGAGCTATTCGAGAACAAATTATTGACTCACTTTCGCAAAAATAAATAAAAACTATTTCGCGCCGTAAAAATTTAGCTTTTCTAACCTCGAGCAATATTTGATCGGTGTTTTCTAAAGACGAATGTTGTAGATGTCACTTTGAAAGTTGCCTTCCTCATTAGCTTAACTGTAGGTAAAACCGAATTTGACCGAATGCCTGGTGGCCGGATATCCGACTATCTGGCCAACGGGTCACCTAGATATCCGGTATCGGGTATCTGGCCAAACAACTACCCGTTGCATCTTTAGTAGAAACTTCGAAAAGAGAAGATAGAGGTGGTAGAGGCTACAATATATGTAGTTATCTATGGGCTTGTTTCAGGATCGACTGGCTGAGCACCGTGGGTTCGCCCGGTTGCAAAATACAGAAGTGCGACCTCACAAACAGCCAGCAACTCGCGCGGCTCGACTACCATGACTTCACCATACGGTTTTGAACCTTTAGTTTCAACTGAGAAACGAGGTCCAATCATGGAAACTCGAATAAGTTCGTGTTTGTCATGCTTTTTCAACCTCAGTTTAGGAAGTATAGATAGTGATTCTATTGTAATTTAGATATTCGCCGTAAGACGACTTTTGTTTGCATTTTCTTTAGGTAGGTCCTTTGAATGCCGTAGTTAAAACTTGTCTATGTGGTATAGACAAGACAATCTTTATTTTGATATTTACTTATAATACAACTCAGAGACATAATTATAAAGTAACACATTAAATCGGAAAGGATTATGCACTACAGTTGTACCTACTGTAAATTCAATAGGTAGATTACAATTCAAGACAAAATATGTAATACAATTTATGTCAAAAAAATATTTTGAATGTTAATACAATGAACACCTGGCAATTTGTAGAATGCCTAGGATATGTCTAGAATACCTTCGTACAGTCAGCAATGAAAGTTGCCGAACGAAATAAAATCACAAAAGTAACTAAATCCTGACCAGAAATATATATAGTGCTGGAGCCCGCCTAACTGGAAATTTATCAAAATCCTAACCAATTTTCTTCCATATAGCGTTGTAGAGCCCATCTCGGAGATCATGAAAACATAAGTCTTAAAGGTCTTAAATGGCCATGAGTATGTATGGCGTCAAGTTGAAAATACAATTTTTTGGCCTAAATTTATCAACGAGCCTACCGCTCCAAATTTTGACACATGATTTAGCCCACATCAAATAACCTACATACCAATTTTAAGACCATTCTGGTGGGCGCATGAGATTTTAAGACCAGTTGAAGTTACAATTTTTTGGCCTAAATTTATCAACGAGCCTACCGCTCCAAATTTTGACAGTAGTTAAAGGACCCATTCACCAAACCAAATCCCAATTTTAAGACCATTCTGGCGGGTGCATAAGATTTTAAGACCATTTTAAGAAATAGTCGATTTCATAGAAAAAATAGCAAATTACTATAAATTCGTTAAAAAAAATTATTAGCTGGCACAAACACAACTGTATGTTTATATTTAAGTGTCTAATAAGTAGTAATTAAAAATGCCTCAAAAGTATTCCGCAATAAGTCGAAAATTTGAGAAATTCGCCATAGCAGTATTTTAATCACGGGGGTCTTAAAACACTAAAATTATTATTCATTTTAAACTTAGTGGCACAAAATATGATTTGAAAAGCCAGACGTAATGCCTATAGGCATTTTATACCAGTCACTTAAAACTCTAAGCTGATAAGCGTCAAGTTATAGTGCTGGAGCCCGCCTATCTGGAAATTTATCGAAAAACTTAACAATTTTCTTCCATATAGCGTTGTAGAGCCTATCTCGGAGATTATGAAAACATAAGTCTTAAAGGTCTTAAATGGCCACAAGTATGTATGGCGTCAAGTTGAAAATAATTTTTTTTGGCCTAAATTTATCAACGAGCCTACCGATCCAAATTTTGACAGTAGTTAAAGGACCCACTCAACAAAAAAAAATCCCAATTTTAAGACCATTCTGGTAGGCGCATAAGATTTTAAGACCATTTTAAGAAAAAGTCGATTTCATAGAAAAAAATAGCAAATTCCTATAAATTTGCTTCAAGATTTAAAATAAATTAGTTAAAAAAAATATTTTGCTGGCACAACCGTGCGCCCACCGGGTTGGTTTTAAAATGGGTATGTAGGTTATTTGAAGTGGACTAATCCGTTTGTCAATATTTGGAACGGTAGGATATAAAATAAATTTACGTTATTTTCAGTGCAGTAATATATTTTCAATGCACCTAACTTGACGCTTATCAGTTTAGAGTTATGAGCGACTGATAAAAAATGCCTATAGGCATTATGTCTGGTTTTTTAAATAATATTTTGTGCCATTAAGTTTAAAATGAATAATAATTTTAGTGATTTAAGACCCCCGTGACTAAAGTACTGCTATGACGAATTTCTACAATTTTCGACTTATTACGGAGTACTTTTACGGCATTTGTAATTACTAGACACTTAAGGCGCTAGGCGCTGATTGTGGCCGAAAACAGTTACTTTCTAAGGGATATATCTCAATAACGGGTCAACAAAAAATTTGAAAAAAATATATGTTAATTACCATTTCATGCACAATATTGTAAACGTTTGAATAACTCGTGTAACGTATAGTTTTTACGTTATTTAAATGTAACGAAATGTCGTTTTACGGTTAATTTTGCTTATATATACTGAACGGCTTATTCGATTTAAAAAAATGTTGAACTAAAAAATGTGTACTACAAAACACTACAAACTCAGCGTAGGATATTTAAATTGATTTGATTTTCTTAAACAACTTGATCATAATTCCACATTTCGTGCGTTGGTAGCTCGAAAACGGCGTTGTTGGCAGTCGTGAGCTAGCTTTGAGACGAGGAGGCTGTGTCGCTCGTCGCTCCGTGCTTCCCTTGTACTACATATACTTGTGCTTGGCGTGATATCGGACTTACTGTGCCTAAAGACTTAATAACTGCAGAGAGTTCATGCGGTGCGGACATAACGCGTCCTCTCGGAATCAATAAAGCACAGACGTTTTATCTTTTCAGATAATGTACTCGTATGCGTGTTCATGTACATTCTTATAAAAAGTGCATTTTATTTAGATTATAACAAGTATTAAAAATAAATGAAATAAAAATGGAGAAAAAAACCAAAATCATGCATCTCATAATGCTCTGAAAACAAATTTGGTCATGTAAGTATTATGTTTTAGTAGACTAATGCATCACGCAAAATAGGTGTTAGTTGCGGAAATCTGCTAGTAGTTACTACAATACAATAGACTAATAATTAATTTATTTAGGACCGAATTTATTTAAATATATTCATTTAAGTATTTATACCGTGTTTTAAACGAATGTATTATGCGTTTTATTTTAAGATTAAACACAATCTTTAATGTTATACTTTAACTAATTTATCAAATCAAGAAATTGCGAAGAAAACTGCAAAGGATTGCATATAAACCGGCCAAGAGCATGTCGGGCTATGCTCAGTGTAGGGTTCCGTAGTTGCCGGCCTGTTACAATACATCCATTCAAAAGGTCGTTTATAAAGGGATATTTTGTGGACCTTACGTTATTTTACTATGCAGCACTTACGTCTTTTAACTATGCGTTTTTGAAGCATAACTCAAAAACGGCTCAACCGATTTTATTCCATATAGTTTTTATTGAATATACTTGATAAGTATTTCAATGGTCTCACTTCCAGGAATTTTAATTTTTTTTTGGAGCCACGGTTCAAAAATCAAAGGGCATTTTAAACTTTCGGAGCTGTTATTTACGAAAGTATACGTTTTATTCAAAAGTTGTTTAAGGCTTATTCTTTTTGAAATACCTATCCAACAATGTGTACTTCATGTGTTTCAAATACTTATTGTGTTACCACTTTGTAGGTTTAATTAAAACACAAATACTCGTACCAAATTTCAGTGTACTAACTATCACTGAGCAGAGCCTGATAGATTCTAATTAAAAATTGCTGATATTTAAGAGTTCAATGTACTTACAATGTAATATGTAAGAATAAAGGAAAAAAAGCTTTTTTTTATACCACGACGCTGGCAAACAAGCATACGATCCGCCTGATGGAAAGCAGTTATGGAAGCAGTTATAATTCCTATGGACGCTTGCAACCCCAGAGGATTCACATGCGCGTTGCTTACCCTAAAAAAACTTTACTATGTCGGTGAAATGCAAATAAATACAAATTTTATATTAATTATCAATACAAGTAAATAAATAAATTACTACTTAGGGTTAATACTACCTACCAAATATCTTTAAAAGACCGGCCAAGTGTGTGACCACGCATAATGTAGGGTTCCGTAGAAAGTAGTTTCTTGGAGATAACTCGAAAACGGCTGAACCGATAATATGTGAAATAATTTTCGTAGAAATTTAGTACTAAGCCGTATCTTCTCTTTTTCATATTTTTTTGAAATACGGATTAAAAGTTAGATGGGGGGGGGGGGGACTATTATATTTAGATATTCGAAGAGAATGATTTCTGAAAATATTGACTTAATAAAAGAAGATCTTCCATATATATAAAAGAAGAAACTGACTGACTGATTGACTGACTGACTGACTGACATATCAACGCACAGCCCAAACCGCTGGTTCTAGAGATTCCAAATTTGACACGTAGGTTCCATATAAGGTCTAGGGATGCACTAAGAAAGGATTTTTCAAAATTCACCCCCTAAAGGGGTCAAATGGGGGTCCAAAGTTTGTAAAGCGAATCAAGATTTGTTAGACTATTTAATTCGAAACTTCACATGAGTATTCCTAACGATAAATGAGTAAACAGGTGTTTCAGGTTTTTTGAAAATTCAACCCCTACAAGGGGCAAATGTTGTCACAAAGTCTGAAAATCAACATAAGTATCGTATCTTTTTTGAGTACTTATAGTACGCAGGCGAAGCCTCGGGAAAAGGCTAGTATAAAATATTTTTAAAGCCGTATCGATTGATGTACAACATGTTCATATTTACAAAAAAAATTTTTTTGACATTTAGTTTGGCATATGTATGTATGGAATGCCTCCCCTAAAAGTTTTTTTGGCAATTTAGGTATAAAACTAAGTAGCGGCACATGAAACACACCTCTGGATAAAATTTCATTAATATATGTTTTATAATAAAAATGGCTATGACATACGGACAGACGGACATGTTTCAAGAAACTTTTAAGGGTTTCGTTTTTGCCATTTTGGAACCCTAAGAAGTGTTTGCGCTGTGTTATATTTTAAAGATCTAAATTTCATGGGCTTACAGCTCTCATGACAATTGTATGACGATTTCGTGGACAAATGCCGCTCCTTACATGTGCATTTTTAGTATTCGCAACTCGCAAGCTTAGCTTTGTTGATAATAAATAAAAGAAAATCCAAATTCACATGAATACACCGCTTTGATGTGCATTCAGTATTTTTTTTGCTGTGCTAGTCAGTATTTTTTTATTTTTTTCTGATATGCATAATATTTTAACCATATTTTGTAAATTCATAAATATTTTGCCGCTCACTGTACTTCATATTCAGAATCTAGGTTTTTATTTTTTTACATAAAAATCTACTAATTGAGGTCGTTATTACTTATCTTATTTAATAGGTAAGTAGCATTCCTAAAAATGTCACCACAGTACTTCAGTATTCAAATCACAAAACATCCGCAAAAGGATTATAATTATTATAAAGCTGCCCGCACGCCTCTGGGTAAAGTCATATTCTTTGAACAACGTCCCGGTGCATCGCGGCGGATTTACGCACGATCGCAATGAGAGGGGTAAGCGGATGGCGCGGCTACAGAGCACCCAAACGCTCAAGGACACTCCGGCGACAATCGTCTTAAATATAAATATGCAGTTGTGGTTGTGCCAGCAAAATAATTTTTTTCACGAATTTATAGTAAATTGCTATATTTTCTATGAAATCGACTATTTCTTAAAATGGTCTTAAAATCGTACGCGCCCACCAGAATGGACTTAAAATTGGGTTTTTTTTTGTTGAATGGGTCCTTTAACTACTGTCAAAATTTAGAGCGGTAGGCTCGTTGATAAATTTAGGCGAAAAAAAATTATTTTCAACTTGACGCCATACATACTTGTGGCCATTTAAGACTTATGTTTTCATGATCTCCGAGATAGGCTCTACAACAGTATATGGAAGAAAATTGTTAAGTTTTTTGATAGATTTCCAGTTAGGCGGGCTCCAGCACTATAACTTGACGCTTATCAGTTTAGAGTTTGAAGTGACTGGTAGAAAATGCCTGGTTCAACTCAACTGGTCTTAAAATCTTATGCGCCCACCAGAATGGTCTTAAAATTGGGATTTGGTTTGGTGAATGGGTCCCTTAACTACTGTCAAAATTTGAAGCGGTAAGCTCGTTGATAAATTTAGGCCAAAAATCTTATGCGCCCACCAGAATGGTCTTAAAATTGGTATGTGGGTTATTTGAGGTGAATTAAACCGTTTGTCAATATTTGGAATGGTAGGATTTAAAATAAATTTGGGTCATTTTTTCAGTCAGTAATATACTATTAGTGCACCTAACTTGACGCTTATCAGTTTATCGTTATGAGCAACTGTTAGAAAATGCCTATAGGCATTACATCTGGCTTTTGAAATCATATTTTGTTCCATTAAGTTTAAAATGAATAATAATTTTTGTGTTTTAAGACCCCCGTAACTAAAGTAATGCTATGACGAATTTCTCCAATTTTCGACTTAAAGCGGAATACTTTTACGGCATTTTTAATTACAAGACACTTAACTATGAATATGCAGTTGTGTTTGTGCCAGCAAAATATTTTTTTTAACGAATTTATAGTAATTTGCTATTTTTTCTATGAAATCGACTATTTCTTAAAATGGTCTTAAAATTGGGATTTGGTTTGGTGAATGGGTCCCTTAACTACTGTCAAAATTTGGAGAGTAGGCTCGTTGATAAATTTAGGCCAAAAAATTGTAACTTCAACTGGTCTTGAAATCTTATGCGGCCACCAGAATGGTCTTAAAATTGGTATGTAGGTTATTTGATGTGGGCTAATGTGTCAAAATTTGGAGCGGTAGGCTCGTTGATAAATTTACGCCAAAAAATTGTATTTTCAACTTGACGCCATACATACTTATGGCCATTTAAGACCTTTAAGACATGTTTTCATGGTCTCCGAGATAGGCTCTACAACGGTATATGGAAGAAAATTGTAAAGTTTTTTGATAGATTTCCAGTTAGGCGGGCTCCAGCACTATAAGTTGACGCTTATCAGTTTAGAGTTTTAAGTGACTGGTAGAAAATGCCTATGGGCATTACGTCTGGCTTTACAAATCATATTTTGTGCCATTAAGTTTAAAATGAATAATAATTTTAGTGTTTTAAGACTCCCGTGACTAAAGTACTGCTATGGCGAATTTCTAAAATTTTCGACTTATTGCGGAATACTTTTAAGGCATTTTTAATGACTGCTTATTAGATACCTAAATATAAACATGCAGTTGTGTTTGTGCCAGCTAAATATTTTTTTTAACGTATTTATAGTAATTTGCCATTTTGTCTATGAAATCGATTATTTCTTAAAATTGTCTTTAAATCTTATGCGCCCACCAGAATGGTCTTAAAATTGGGATTTGGTTTGGTGAATGGGTCCCTTAACTACTGTCAAAATTTGGAGCGGTAGGCTCATTGATAAATTTAGGCCAAAAAATTGCAACTTCAACTGGTCTTAAAATCTTATGCGCCCACCAGAATGGTCTTAAAATTGGGATTTGGTTTGGTGAATGGGTCCCTTAACTACTGTGAAAATTTGGAGCGGTAGGCTCGTTGATAAATTTAGGCCAAAAAATTGCATTTTCAACTGGTCTTAAAATCTTATGCGCCCACCAGAATGGTCTTAAAATTGGTATGTGGGTTATTTGAGAAGAGTTAAACCGTTTGTCAATATTTGGAATGGTAGGATTTAAAATAAATTTAAGTCATTTTTTCAGTCAGTAATATACTCTTAGTGCACCTAACTTGACGCTTATCAGTTTAGCGTTATGAGCGACTGTTAGAAAATGCCTATAGGCATTACATCTGGCTTTTGAAATCATATTTTGTTCCATTAAGTTTAAAATGAATAATAATTTTAGTGTTTTAAAACCCCCGTAACTAAAGTACTGCTATGATGAATTTCTCCAATTTTCAACTTAAAGCGGAATACTTTTACGGCATTTTTAAATACAAGACACTTAACTATTAATATGCAGTTGTGTTTGTGCCAGCAAAATATTTTTTTTAACGAATTTATAGTAATTTGCTATTTTTTCTATGAAATCGACTATTTCTTAAAATGGTCTTAAAATTGGGATTTAGTTTGGTGAATAGGTCCCTTAACTACTGTCAAAATTTGGAGAGTAGGCTCGTTGATAAATTTAGGCCAAAAAATTGTAACTTCAACTGGTCTTGAAATCTTATGCGGCCACCAGAATGGTCTTAAAATTGGTATGTAGGTTATTTGATGTGGGCTAATGTGTCAAAATTTGGAGCGGTAGGCTCGTTGATAAATTAACGCCAAAAAATTGTATTTTCAACTTGACGCCATACATACTTATGGCCATTTAAGACCTTTAAGACTTATGTTTTCGTGTTCTCCGAGATGGGCTCTACAACGCTATATGGAAGAAAATTGGTTAGGATTTTGATAAATTTCTAGTTAGGCGGGCTCCAGCACTAATATGATCATGCCATGTGGCGGAATTTTGGAACTAATTTCTTACACTGGCAATAATTATAATGACAGTATGATATACATGTGTGAGCGCTTGTGAATGTGATACGCTGTTACTGTTGTCAGTGTAATTGTGGCGCTTTTTTTGAAAATAGGAAAGTGTGTTGTTATTAAACAATAAACGTCAAAAAAAAATCCTAAATTATTTATAGTCAAGAGCGAAACATTGTAAATAGTATATATCAAAAAAGCTTTTTCGCTGTGAAACATATTCAAATTAACATCAGAGCTGACAGGTAAATAAATCAAGATGTCACCATACCTTAGAGAATAATACGCTCTATGCATATACTGAACTGTTACCATAGAAATGAGAATAATAGCGCCCTCTTGACAATGATCATATTTTCTGGTCAGGCTTTAGGTACTTAATAGACTAGACACTTTAAACATAAGTAACTAAACAACGCCTCAAACAAGTATTTGACGCGATGTTCACTCACTTATGTAATATTTGTGTATCTGGTTACTTTAGTTCGGTACCTTTCGTTTCTGACTGTACGTACACCTACCTACTAATTTTGGCATACCTATACTTGTTGAAAACCAAGTCAAACATAGGTTTTGTTGTAGAGTGACCAAGAGACTATGTACCTATTAATTTAAATTACTGGGTTGTAATGAATTAACGAGCAGGTTTCTACAAATTGTACATCGCCGTTACCCTACCCTACTCTACCCTAAATTAAATGTATGGATCAAGAAACCCCGTTAAAGTGTCTTTAATCGTCTAGCTAGGATTAAGAACCCTCCGTAGTGCCCCGTAGAACCCAAATTCTTTTAATGTAAGAATAGATTTTTTTGGACTTTCTACTTAAATTTTGATTTCAATAGGTTCATATTATAGATGAAGTGGATTCACTAAATGAAAATCCAAATATTGAGAATATTTTAGTAAATATCTTTATTTACTAAAATATGTATAATAAGAATGATGAATAAACAGAGAAATTACAAATTCACTATAAAAATAGTTGATTTTACAGATTGTAGAGTAGAATATTGACTTAATGTGATAAAAGATAGTAAATAGTTTTATAAAATATTATTTATTTAAAATATAATATCATCTAACGGTTCTCTCTTAACATACCAACAGGAAGTCCTTGTAGTTTGCATGAATATTTCCCTTTAAAACCTATCCTCCTAGCTAGCTAATAGGGAAATATTTATCTTGGGCAAACTATTTTATTAACTATAACCTAATGATGCAAACACCTCCTTATTGCAATGGACGGATGATGATTGATTACACTAGGGTCAGGAAGGGAACAGTCGCTAGGATTTTTTCAAGAGGCTGTAGCATGAAAAATATAAATCCCTGAACTAATTGTTGCAAGCACAGAGCACAGTGCATTATTAAACTTTCATATGTAGCAAATATATTTGCTGTTACTTTCACCAAAAAAAAGATATCCATTCTTTTTTAGAAATTGGGCCAGACATATCGAGCCACTGCGTACCCGTTGCTGTACACAGTGACTAGGACCCCCTGTACACAGTAACCACTGTACACAATGGCTACGTAGGAATCGAACCTAAATAAACTTTATAACAAAAAACATTTTTGTAGAATTAAACGGTAATTAGAATAGGTAAGCCTAGTTCCGGAATAATCGTTCCTGATTCATTCTTCATTTAAAATAAGTACTTACCTAATAAATGTCGCATGATATATTCACTTTTTTTTTAAAGAGTGCAAAAATTATTTTTAATAATAAAAGAACTTTTATTCTTATTCATATTCAAGTAAATTTCAGCCCAACTCTGAAAGGTGCACAGTGGTTCGCAAGCCACCGTGTACTTTTCTGAAACGAACGACTGTTGACCTTCGCGCCATTTTGTAGTTTAGATAGAACTAAAAACAAATAGAAACATCAAGGGCCTTGAATTATCAGCCAATACTAAGTAGATTAGACACACTCTTCGATAAAAATATAAGTAACTAGCTTCTCGCCCCGCGACTTCGTCCGCGTATAATAGCACATACTGACAGTAAGGTTGACTGGTAGAGAATGTCTCATGGTAAGTTTTCTTTTTGTGCAATAAAGATTAAATAAATAAAGTTAAAAGTTTCTAGCTAAAAAAAAAAATCCCCGATACAAACTTTGCACCCCGTTTTAATCCCCTCAGGGGTGAAATTATCCTAAACGCTGAAAGTACTTTTGTGTATGCTAAAAAGTAATATTCCTACAAAGTTGTAAGTCTCTAGCTCAAAGAAAGAAGTTTTTCGCATACAAACTTTGCACCCCTATTTAACTCCCTCAGGGGCGGAATTATCCAAAACGCTGAAATCACTTTTATATTTTTTATAAATATCAGCGAACGTACGAAGTTTCAAGTCTCTAACTTAAAATTTAAAATCATACACATACAAACTTTTAACCCCCTTTTTACCCCCTTATGGGTTAATTTTTCAAAATCGCTTCTTAATATTTGTACAAATTATAAATGTAATCCGACCTGCAAATTACAACTTTCTAGCTTCAGTTGTTACGGCCTCGCTGTAAGACAAACTTTTCAACCCCGTTTCAACTCCTCTGGGGTGGAATTTTGAAAAACGCTGTAATTAGTTTTTTGTTTATAAGTTAGTAGCCTGCAAACGAAATTTCAAGTCCGTCACAAAAAATAGTAATCTCCGTACAAACTTTCAACCCCTTTTTTACCCCGTTAGAGGTTGAATTTTACAAAACGCTGAAATCACTTTTATTATTTTTTTATTATTAGTAACCGTAGAAAGTTTCAAATCTCTAACTTTAAAATTTAAACCCCATCCATACAAACTATCAACCCCCTTTTACCCCCTTAGGGGTTGAATTTTTGAAAATCGCTTCTTATTACTTGTACACATTACAAATGTAGCTAGACCTGAAATTTTAGTATATTATATATTTTATTTATATAATATATATTTTATTTCAGTAGTTTCGGCTCTGCGTGTATCAGTCAGTCAGTCAGTAAGTCAGGACAAAGGCTTTTATATATATAGATTAAAAATCTCGTTCGAGTTAAGAAAAAAAGAGGAGTGAAACTTACCTGGAAATGTAATTTTGATAGCATTCAACAAAAAAACGCACCATAATACATTCGCATGGCGCCGAAGCAGCTCACTAACTAGTTCGTACATGATAGGGTACGGAACGCTTCCGATTGATGTAGAGGACAGACATAAAGCTCTTTCCGTTTCTTGCACAGCACATTCGAGCCACTGTTGCCACCGAGTGACTCTACCCTCCCTGACCCTACTCTAAATAATAACTAATTTACTATATACTGGCTTTCCGCCCCGCGACTTCGTCCGCGTATGATAGCACCTTCGCACCCCTATTTAACCTCCTCAGGGGTAAAATTTTCCATAACGCTGAAAGTATTTTTTGTGTATTCTACAAAATAATATTCCTACAAAGTTGTAAGTCTTTAGCTCAAAGAAAGAAGTTTTCCGCATACAAACTTTGCACCCCTATTAACCCCCCCAGGATAATGAAAAAAATATTATATTTTTATAAATATCAGCGAACGTACGAAGCTTCAAGTCTCTAACTTAAAATTTTAAATCCTACACATACAAACTTTTAACCCCCTTTTTACCCCCTTATGGATTGAATTTTTCAAAATCGCTTCTTATTATTTGTACACGTTATAAATGTAACCCGACCTGCAAATTACAACTTTCTAGCTTCAGTTGTTACGGCCTCGCTTTAATACAAATTTTTCAACCCCGTTTCAACTCCTCTCGGGTGGAAGTTTGAAAATCGCTGAAATTAGTTTCATGCTTTTAAGTTAGTAACCTGCAAACGAAATTTCATGTCTGTCACAAAAAAATGTAATTATTGTAACCTATATTTAAAAAAAAACCTATAAGAATGATCCCGTCTGGTTACATAATAAATTTCAACTGCATTTCCCCCAGTCTTTTGAGGCGAATGACCTGAAAACAATAGAATATAATGATCATCTAGCTTTTGCACAACAGCTTATGATAATCTTAAACACCATAAGATGACCCGCAGTAATACGGAAAAATCAGTAGCAACATACACTAAGCATTTGGAACTCGTAGCGAAGACCTTCCAGGCCTCGAATCTCCGTTAGATAAGTCATCCAAAAAAACCTTGCCCCGCTCGGGGACCGATTCTTCCTTTTACAAAGACTTCCCGCAAAGGAAAACCATTTTCTTAACTGGCTTGACCTGGAAAGATCAATGAACTCAAATAAAAATCTCAAACAAACACGGTCATGGCGGCGTTGAGTGAAAACTCGCTACACAAACAAAGATACTTACAAATCAGCCGAAACAAACAGCAGCGATGTGCAGCACAAGCTTAATAGCTTAAGTAAATCATTAAAGATCCAAAATGTATTTATTTTCTAATATATTTGATAGAAACCAGTTTAAGTTTTTCTCTTGTATCCATATTATTTTCTTTTATCCCATTTTCTTTTTTTAGTCATTTGAATTTCGAATATTTTCGCTACAATCCATTGTTGCCAGCTAGCTTCAAACTAAAGATGTAGGTTTTATTACACAATAAAACGGAACGAGATTATGTATTATATAATAATAATATAATTATTTTATTTTACATACTATCGAAATAAAATGTTCTTTAATAATTACAAATTAATACTATCATAAAATAAAATAATTAATCACATAGTTCCACCGGCTCTTACTAGACGGCGCTACGTGACATTATCCATAACGCTGAAAGGACTTTTATTGTATTTTAATAAGTTATCTTCCCACAGAGTTTAAGGTCTCTAGTTTAAAAAAAGACATTGCCGCCATACAAAGTTAGCACCCCTATTTAACCCTCTCAGGAGTAGAATTTGCCAAAACGCTGAAAGTACTTTTATTGTATTTTAATAAGTAATCTTCCTACAAAGTTAAAAGTCTCAAGCTCAAAAAAAAAATTTCCCCCATACAAACTTTGCACACCTTTTTAACCGCCTAAGGGGTGAAATAATCCAAAACGCTAAAATTACTTTTATTGTATTTGAATAAGTAATCTTCCTACAAATTTAAAGTTTCTAGCTCAAAAAAAAACATTTCCCCAACACAAACTTTGCACCCCTGTTTAACCCCCTCGGGGGTGAAATTGAACGCTAAAAGTACTTTTTTGTATTCTAATAAGTAAAGTCTCTATCTCAAAGAAAGAAGTTTCCTGCATACAAACTTTGCACACCTATTTAACCCCCTCAGGGGTGGAATTATCCAAAACGCTAAAATCACTTTTATTATATTTTAAATATCAATGAACTTACGAAGTTTCAAGTCTCTAACTTCAAATTTAAAATCCTATACATATAAACTTTTAACCTCCTTTTTACCCCCTTAGGGGTTGAATATTTCAAAATCGCTTCTTATTATTTGTACACGTTATAGATATAACCCGACCTGCAAATTACAACTTTCTAGCTTCAGTTGTTACGGCCTCGCTATAAGACAAACTTTTCAACCCCGTTTCAACTCCTCCCTGGTGGAATTTTGAAAAACGTTGAAATTTGTTTTTTTTTGCTTTTAAGTTAGTAGCCTTCAAATGAAATTTCAAGTCTGTCACAAAAAAAATTGTAATCTCTATACAAACTTTCAACCCCTTTTTTACCCCGTTAGAGGTTGAACTTCAATTATCGCTGACATTGTTTTTATTATTTTTTAATTATCAGTAATCGTACAAAGTTTCAAACCTCTAACCTTAAATTTTAAGCCCCATCCATACAAACTTTCAACCCCTTTTTTACCCTCTTAGGGGATGAATTTTTCAAAATCGCTTCTTATCAGTTTCTTATTAGCTTAGTAGTTTCGGCTCTGCGTGGATCAGTCAGTCAGTCAGTCAGTCAGTCAGGACAAAGGCATTTATATATATAGATTATTGTTATTGGGTATTCCTAAACTCCACAGAATATATAATCTAGACACACGGCAGTGTGTCCGCCAAGTTCGAGCAAAAAAAAGCGACACACCGGCCGTGGGTTATATTACACGAACCATTTCGGGCCAATTTCGACCACCCTATAACTCAAAACATATTTTATCTACGCATATGAAATTTCGAGTGTCTGTTGACATCCCCTTAATTGTCTAGAATACAAAATTTCATTATTCTACCTATAGCAGTTCTTGAGATATTGACGTCAGAAAATCGCTATTTTTACTATACACTCACTCACTGACTCACTCACTGACTCATCAAAAACCTAGACCACTTGACTAGGTCAAAGTAAAGGGAAAAATCTGAAAACGGCCAAGTGTGAGTCAGTTTTAAAAATAGCGAAGGTGTAACTTTGTTTTACTATGAAGTCATAATGAACTAAATGGGTATATCTTCCAATGGTCGTACCGAACTGAAATTTGGCTCGAATGTTTGTCTTTAGGTCGAAATAAAGTAAAAATCTGAAAACGGCCAAGTGTGAGTCAGTTTCGAAAACAACGAATGTGTAATTTTGTTCTACTATAAGTAGGTATGGAGTGGAAATGAGATAAGACTTATTTAAATTTAGATACATACCAATTTAAGACAATACATGTTTGTCTTAAAGACAAGAACAATAAAATTGTTCACTACTCTGTGTGTGTCTGTTGCGGGAACCGAACCCACGATTTACGAAGTGCAAAGCAGGTCACTAGGTACCAGTGTTGGCCGATAATTTCAATTAGAATTGAAAATTGATCAATAAGATTGAAGATTAATTTCGTAACTAATCAATTACACTAACATCAATTTTTACTAACGTTAATTCGCATTGATTTTGTGACGTCGTCAATTACACTAACCGTCAATTAGAATTAACCTATTAGTTACACTAACGTCTCGAAAATTTAATAAGAATTACAGTTAATTAGATTAACGTTAGTGTAACTAAATTAATCCTGTCTTACACTAATAATTAATTTTAAAACTGCATCTCGGGTTCGGAAGTCGGGACCAATATCACAAGATGGAGCTCATGCTGGACCCTAGGGCTACCTACTGGATCTCTGGTTTGGCGCATCATAGACTCATGCTGTTTGGGCTCATTCGACTTGTACTGATGAGCAGATGGTACCGGTATCAAAATCTGGAGCTCATGCTGGACCCTGGGGATCCCTACTGGATCTCGGGTTTGGCGCATCATAGACTCATGCTGTTTGGGCTCATTCGACTTGTACTGATGAGCAGATGGTACCGGTATCAAAATCTGGAACTCATGCTGGACCCTGGGGATCCCTACTGGATTTCGGGTTTGGCGCATCATAGACTCTTGCTGTTTGGGCTCATTCGACTTGTACAGATGAGCAGATGGTACCGGTATCAAAATCTGGAGCTCATGCTGGACCCTGGGGATCCCTACTGGATCTCGGGTTTGGCGCATCATAGACTCATGCTGTTTGGGCTCATTCGACTTGTACTGATGAGCAGATGGTACCGGTATCAAAATCTGGAGCTTCTTTTTACTATTACTTTCTTTGTGTGAAAGTCAAAGTCAAAGTCAAATTCAAAGTCAAAGTGAAAGCGAAAGTGAAAGTCAAAGTGAAAGTCAAAGTGAAAGTCAAAGTCAAAGTGAAAGTCAAAGTCAAAGTGAAAGTCAAAGTCAAAGTGAAAGTTAAAGTCAAAGCGAAAGTTAAAGTGAAAGTCGAAGTGAAAGTCAAAGTGAAAGTCAAAGTCAAAGTCAAAGTGAAAGTGAAAGTCAAAGTGAAAGTCAAAGGTAAAAGTCAAAGTGAAAGTCAAAGTGAAAGTCAAAGTGAAAGTGAAAGTGAAAGTCAAAGTCAAAGTGAAAGTCAAAGGGAAAGTCAAAGTGAAAGTCAAAGTGAATGTCAAAGTGAAAGTGAAAGTCAAAGTGGAAGTGAAAGTCAAATTAAAAGTGAAAGTCAAAGTGAAAGTCAAAGTAAAAGTCAAAGTGAAAGTAAAAGTGAAAGTTCAAGAAAGTGAAAGTCAAGGTCAAGGTAAAAGTAAAAGTAAAAGTAATCAAAACCTCGTAGCTTAACCTAAATTCGCGTTTAGTTAGGTAAATTATTAATGTCAATTACCAATTCAATCTACACTAAAAATTAAATTAATGTTTAAATTTTTGAGAAAGATTAAAAATTAAATATCTTCAATTATTAGTTATTCGCAAAGGATTAACACGTTAGTTACAATTAATTTCAATTCTAATTGAAATCAATTTGCACTAAACTATTAGTGTTCAATTTTAACTAACGTGTTTCAATCTTCAATTTTTAATTTTCAATCACACTAACGTTCGGCCAACACTGCTAGGTACACTAGGTGCGCTAAATCAGTCAAACAAAAATGAAAAGACTATTTTTTCTCGCATAGTCTAAATAATTTCTAATTTTACAACTAATAAAATCGCAGATTCAAGAACACGGAAATCATATATACTCTAAGATGGAATTATAAATACTACTGCCCATCTCACCCTCCGATACGCCACGGGATGAGATGGGATGGTCCACTTCTAGGGCTACATAATAGGCCACCAATTATAATACCTACTGGTAGGTAGGTATTACCAAGTTATTAATTATCTATGTAGGTAGCGTACTTACAAACAGTATAAAGTACGTTATTGATGTATGTAATTATATGTAAGTAGGTACATTTTATAGGTGTAGGGAGCCAGTTTATTTGTAAAAAACACCTATAAATAAATAGTAAAATAGGATTTATCATAGATTATAGGTACTCGCGATGCCCGATCGATCCCGAAATCCCGATATATGTATGTATAGTGATACTAGATAAAAATTCCGTTCCCCGCCTCGCGCACCCTCCGTCGCTGCCTACACTCGTCCGCCGCGCTCGCGCCGTCCGTGATAAAAAAATAATAAAGAACCTACACCTAACAAAAATAAATGAAATCCCATCAAAATCATAAATGTGAAAGGCTGCCAAGTTCGATACTATGGGAATGCTTCGCCTATAAAAGAAGTGAGATCTGAATAAGTACCAAGTTCCATAAAAATACCTCAAATCATAAATAGTTATAGGAATGCACACTTGATTTCCAGCAGTTTTTAAGGTACATTTTGAATAAGTATCACGTTACATAGAAATACCTAAAATTATAATAGTCAGAGAAACGCACACCGGTTTTTTTAGCAGTTTTCTGATAACTTTTATTATTTTCAGTACTTTTTAATGATGTAACTTGGCAAGTTTTAATAGAAAATTATATACTTGACACATTGCAGTCCAAAGGTGTCGATTCATTGCATTGAAAAGGTGTGTGGTGTGTGAAAACTTGCCAAGTAACATTCGAACTTGGCAGCCTTTCACATTTATGTTTTTGATGGGATCTGCGTTTCGTAACCTAGTTTCAAATGAGAAGAAACGCTTAAACAAACTCTTTTGAATATTTTCAATTTGTTATGAGTTATGAAAGCCCAGTATTTATTCCCAGCACAGTAAAAGATGATATTTATAGGGTTGTCTAAAGCAAAAACAAAACAATAAATTGTTGTGACTTTCAACAGAACTTTAGGAGTCAAACTAGCGATTACAGCATGAGTTTGACCTATTCCAATGCACTTCATCGTTGGGCATCGGGTAAGTGCATCTCAGATTGACTCGCCTTCGCAAACCCAGAAATTTATAATTTCAACAGATTGTTTTTAGAGGCTAGCCTGATATGAGGTGACCCATCTATACACGTCGCCACAAAGACCCAACCAATATAATTTGCGAAGAAGTATGACGTGATCTACTCGGTCGAATGCTTTTTCGATATCTGTGTAGATCACGTCAACCTGCTTCCTTTTGTCCATTTTGTGAGTGATAAAGTTCGTGAAATCAATAAGATTAGAGACAGTTGAGTGATGTCTGAGAAATGCCATGTTGCTGAGGACCTTTGCTTATCAATGAGGAGCCAAACTAAAAGGTCGGGGCAGATGTCGCTACTGGGCACTGTACCTTGTTTACGTTTTGTGTGAAGTGTCATTGTGAGGAAATTTAATCTAATTCTTGCGGTATAAGAATAAAATTTTCGGCTTCATGACCGTACGTGAACCGCAAGCTGAGCTGCGAAGGAGGAGCGCATCGATGGCAGGAAAAAGGCTGATTTTACACAAAGGTAAACACTAACAATATTTGAGGTTATGTTCTGTACTTTTAGCATTAATTTCAATTATCAAAGCTCACGTGCTGTTTTTATTTTAGATAAGAGGCGTATGATCGACACTAAAACTATGGTGCACAGCTGGATATCCAGGGGGACCGTTTATATGCGTGCTCATCTTCTGATACGGGATATAAATGCGGATTCGTCGATTCTCAACATAGAAAGCATGAAATATAAGAATATTTTCAAAGATTTTGCACTTAACCAAAGGGATAACTCCTATATGAGTCTCGTCATCTTATCGTTATCCGACGGTACAGTTACGTGTTTGCGTGGACAGTGTAAAGCCAATATGAAGAGTGCAATGGTGGGACCACACTTCGCCTATGCGGACAAATATTCGTGTTGCGTCTCTTTCTTATTGTATACAATAAGAAAGAGACGCAACACGAATATTCCTCCGCATAGGCGAAGTGTGGTTGCAGCATGATGTAACATATGTTGTAGAGCTCAGTAGTCACTAGAGCTGCGTCTCACCTCACGGCAAAATACAGGAGCCAATTGCCTTACAAATATATGAAGCTTCTATGGATTGGACGCGCAGAAATGCATAATATTAATTTCTAAAGAATATCCATTTCTTGTCGCCTCACCAGATGGGTTGCTAAGTGAGGATACTGGTATTGAGGTAAAGGGTCCTGCATATGCTGCAAGGTACTGTTTAAGAAACGAGTAAAACAAGGTAACAGTATCATACCCAGAAAATAAAAATGGATACTTATTTAAAATTATGCTCTAATACAAGGAGAGCTTTATTGCAGCAAGATAAAATATTGCAATTTCATTGTCTATGCTTTCAAAGATATTACTGTTCATATCGACAGGGATAAGTCATGAACCACAAAAAATACATTAAGCTAGAAGCCACAAATGCTTGTTGAAAGTTGTTGCTTCTGATTCATATTTGTTATGTGTCTTAAACACATATTATGATACTTGACTCATATATATATATTATATGTATATAAAAATATTTAGTCTTAAATAAAAAGGCATTAGAATGTTAAAGTTTTGTTTTATTTATTTTCTAGTTCATAATGCATCAGCATCGTCATCAAGAATAATTGGTTTTCAGTAGACACTGCTGCCAAAGTATCTGATTTAATGACCCAAACACACTGATGATTTATGAAAATTATACTTCACAAAAGCTGGAGAAAACCATTGTTGTGGTCAACTTGAGTGCTCTTTAAATGCTGTGGGTCCGTGTGTACTCTTTGATCTAGAATTCTAGAACATCAATTTCCTCAGTAGTACATATGTCTTCTTCTCGCCTCACTTCAGTGCTATGGCTTACGGTTGGTTCTGTCGTTGTTCTGTGTTATATTGCTGTTTCGTGTTCTGTCACTTCAAAATCGTTAATAAGGAGCTTTCTTTGAGTGTGTGATGCATATAACTTCTCACGTTCAAGAGCTGCTATTTTTCTTGTTTTATTTTGTTGACCCAGAATATGGATGGTACAGCCTATACCTCAAAAAAATTGCAACTAGTTCAGCATCTGAAAGTTTAATAAGCATTTAAATAAAATGAAATGCGATCTGTTATTACTAACAAGGTTATGTTAGATATATTGAGTACCTATACTTTTAAGTAGGTACTTACAGATAGCTTTGAAGAAACTTTTAAAGGCTTGGCGTACAGGCACACAGTGAGCATTTTTAATTGATAACTTTCCTTACTCCTTTACTTAATCTTTCCGAAATTATCATCTTCTTTAAATGTAGCCTACAGAAGCGGCTCGTATCACTTGCCCTGAAGTTTTTTATTCTTAACGCATTTTGCCAATGTTTCCTGTATATAGGGTCTTTAAGAAATAAATGGGTTCCTCTATTTTGACATTTCACCGCACAATATTGAGGCATTCTTGATAAAAATGGGAAAATATGGGAAAGTTTTGAATTACGAGACAAATTTTCAAACGTTTTAACAAATTGGTTTAAAATAGGCATAGGAAGATAGTTTGTTGTTTTAGATTTGGGTCCCTTTTTATAAATAGGCACAATCAGAGCCTCCTTACATTTATTAGGAAATAAACCATCTGATAAAGACCTTTTGAAAAGTAAAGTTTGAGGAAGACTAAGACTTTACATTTTTTATATCAGAAATGAATTCTGCATGTCTGTTTTGGACGGAAATGATACCACACAAACCCTAGTGGCTAAGGCTTTAGACGTGAATATCCAAAACTTAAAGGACCTTCAAAATTAAAAATATTCAACGTGGGGCACTCTATCTATGTAAAAAATTCATAACTTTTACTCGATGCGCACAATTTTTTTTTACTTTTGTACTGAGTGATAAGATAACCACACTAAATAGTTAACCCAATTTATGTATTTTAAATAAGCTGTCCATTCTAAGTACTTTTATTTCTCTATAAATAAAGTAAGTATTTATCACTGGGAATATATAATTTATTTTATGATAAGAAAGATTTAATTATCAATGTGTTAACTCGAATCCATAGACAAGTCTAAACAAAATAGAAGAGTATAATAACCGCTTAAATGTAATCTTGATTATGTCAGGGCAACTCTATCTCATTGTCAATGTGGGGCTGTCAAAACTTTGACAATATAGTTTTCACCGGCTTTCATCATTGGCGGGAAATGCCGAGAAGAAAAAACTGTCACCGTGTACAAACGATGGCCACGGGGTGGTATTTGAAGTTGGAAGCGAAGTTATTTCCAACACGTTGCGAGCCGGTGTTAAGAGTTACAGGTATTAAACAAGTGTACCAAGTAAGACAAAATTTCTACAACCACTATAATTACTAACAAGAAAGTAACACATTCAAAATTAACTAACAATGTTAGTCATCTTGAATCCATGGAGTCATTGTATTTGGAGTAAAGCTATACGTGTGCGCCAATTTAAAAAACCGGCCAAGAGCGTGTCGAGCCACGGTCAGTGTAGTGTTCCGTAGTTTTCCGTCCGTCACAGTAAGTGTCCGCACTTAAGAGTTAAAATAACACCGCCATGTAGGATATGAGCGTTCCACGTACAGCGACATCTATCGGCAAATTAAATAAACTATTGCGCGCGAGCTTAAAGTATGGAAGATGACTTTTATGGGATAATTCTTTATTGCGTGAACCGATTTTCACCGTTTTTACTTTATTTGAAAGCACGTCGTTTCATTGTGATTTTGTAGAAATTACAGGTACAATAAACACCTGCTTATACGGTTAAATTTCAAACTTAACTCAGAAATTATTTTGTAATTTTTTTTTAACTTTATTTGAAAGCACGTAATTTCATTGTGATTTTGTAAAAATTACAGGTACAATAAACACCTGCTTATACGGTTAAATTAGAAACTTAGTTCAGAAATTATTTTGTAATTTTTTTTCAAAAACTATTCAAGTTCAAAATAATTTTCCTTCCTTTTTATAAAGTTCTACTTTCGAGATTTTTTTCATATTTTTAAAACTTATGGTTCAAAAGTTAGAGAAGGGTGGGACGGACATTTTTTTTACTTCTGGAGCGATTATTTAAAAAATCACTCCCCACTTTACGTATAGGGGAGGTACCCAATTAAAAAATTTTTTTCCACTTTTTATTTTACTACTTTGTCGGCGTGATTGATATACATATTAGCACCAAATTTCAGCTTTCTAGTGCTAACGGTCACTGAGATTATCCGCGGACGGACGGACGGACGGACAGACATGGCGAAACTATAAGGGTTCCTAGTTGACTACGGAACCCTAAAAAGATCGGCGGTGACATTTGCCTAAAAAAGGAGCCTAATGGGTCGCGCACTGTACGGTTTAAGAGGAATTTCCTCCCACGAACGCTGCGACTGTGGAATGAACTCCCTGCCGAGGTTTTCCCAGCCGGCTACAGTATGAGGTTCTTCAAAAAAGGAGTGTGTAGGTTCTTAAAGGGTAGGCAACGCGCATGTAAATCCTCTGGGGTTGCAGGCGTCCACAGGCTACCGTAACTGCTTTACTATCAGGCGGGCCGTATGCTTGTTTGCCACCGTCGTGGTATTAAAAAAAAACTTGTTTACAACTGAAGTTTAAAATTTTCACTTTAGATTTTTTATTTATTTTGTATGTGACGTCACAAAATTTGGGACCCCCTGCTCCCTTGTCACTTCGTAGACCCCCTCCCTACCGTGTCTCTATATGTGTGATGTCATTAATGGATATTTTGTTACAGCAATATTCGGTAATTGTTAAAATTGTGTAATGTACGGAACCCTTAGGGCGCGAGTCCGACTTGCACTTATCCCATTTTTTTTCATTTGTAATGGACCTCTGTTTCCAATATGTGGTAGACTTTTACTCTTCTAAAAAACTGTTCAAATAAGTATCTAGTAACCAGATCAGTAGGTATTCTAGCGTTAAAGATCGCTGAGCTATGTCCCGGATGGATGGACATATAAGTAGATGTACAAAACAACGCCATTAAAATATTTATTCTTGTGGGCCACCTTAATGATGGCCTCTTTGTTTGTAAATGGTACAACTAAAGTATTAAAATAAAATAACATTAAGACCACCCAGTTGCAATA
This sequence comes from Pammene aurita, assembly GCA_947086415.1. Lineage (NCBI taxonomy): Eukaryota > Metazoa > Arthropoda > Insecta > Lepidoptera > Tortricidae > Pammene > Pammene aurita. Next base: position 28,002,102 of record OX352290.1, on the reverse strand, counting down.
TGTATAGACGTACATTTGCACATAGCGCGTAACTCATATGTGATAACCCTATCAGTTCGGCGTTTCAATGAATATACAAACCCTGGAGGTACAATATTTTGGATCATGTCAATTTTAACTCTATTTTCTTACATATAGGGAAAGTCTAGTGGAATTGTTAATTTTGTAAGGACAAGGACCTTTGGGTTTCTTCCATGCAATATTAATAGTAAGGTTTGTTTTGTCTTATTGTCGTATGTTAAAGGCTTTGCAAAAACATTTTCATTGTTCATGTTATAAAGAAGAAACTATTTGATTAAAAGAACAACAAATTAATTATAATTTTAGACCCGTACCTCTCTCACCATTAATTTATTATGTATTCTACTAGGTGTGACATCTAGAACAAATTTTGTGCGCCATGTTTGGCGATTGACAGTTATGACAGAATCAAAGAGTAGTATAGACTTGTAGTGATTTTCACTACAACTTTTTGGACAAAGAATTTCTTAGGGATGTCATCTCCTGTTACTCGATGACGGGTACTGCGAATGTCACCTTATCTCGCCAAGTGTGGTAGGGCTCATTCAGCGAATGTTATCTCGCTCAAATCTGGAGCAAAGCCCGACCGGGGACGTACCTCCACCTTACCGAAAACCAGAGCCATAAAGCATTAGACCCTACTCATAGTGTTGTGTTCCTGTCGGTGAGTAAGGTCGCCAGAGAGCTCTATAAGGATGCAGTGTGTTGACGACGGGGGACCCTTTTGTCTCTTTAGCCGTCAACACAGTAAATCCTCTTTTCTAAAGGGTTGGCAACGCGCATGTGACATTTCTCGTCCATAGGCGTCCATAGGTTACGGTAGCTGCGTACCATCAGGCATGCCGTATGCTTTTTTGCCACCATCGTAATATAAAAATAAAACATAAATGAGATAAAAGTCTTTATCTACACTCATATTGTAAGTTCTCTAAAACGTGTTCGAAAACGGTAGGCAATGGCTAGCATTACCACGACCGATTTTACTATGATAAGCTTTTTATCCGTAGCAGTAACGTAATTTTAACTTTTCATGCTCAATTATTGATGTGCTATGAGTTTTGATAACATAATGTACACCTGCACCCTCCCGGGGATCCGCCGACAGCCCGACACGCGCCCGCGCGACCGCCGGCACACGAGAGTTGGCCATGGTGGCGGTGCGATGGCGGCCTTCTATGGTTTCCAAATAAGGCATTTAGAATAAATAATATGAGTGTAGATAAAGCAGTGTATGCAACTGTACGTAATTAGGCCTTAAAACACTCGTGTGATCTTATTATGAAATTCGCCTGCGGCTCATTTCATAAAACCACACTCATGTTTTAAGGACCCTTATTACGTAACAGTTACATAAACTACTATTATTCTTCCATTTAAATACTACCACCGGTTCGAACCGAGGACCTAGGTTACAGGTCTCCTTGGTTAGAACTGGTGGTAGTTTTTTTTGAGTATCATATTTTTTGGGATATATGTATTTACTGACCACTAGACCACCCGGTCACCGACCGGTCGGTGACCGGGTGGTCTAGTGGTCAGAACGTCAGCCGCGAAAGCTGAAGACGCCAGTTCAAATCTGGCCTCGGACACCGGAGGGTTTGGTCACTTTTTCTGAAGTGTATGACATCTATTTTCAGTTTATATATAGTAGTGTAACTACTTAAAAAATAAAATGCAAATCAAAAAATATTGAACAAAATAATTTGATTTGCTTCAAGATTCATATCTCATCAACTTATGGTCAGCAAACATTTCTAAACCATATTTTCTTCTGTTGCCGCGATAGTAATTTATTTTAAATTTTCCCGCGGCTTCGCCCGCGTACTATAAGTACTCAATAAGGACACGATACCCATGTTGATTTTCTGACTTTGTGACCACATTTGCCCCTTTTAGGGGTTGAATTTTCGAAAAACCTGAAACACGTGTTTACTCATTTATTGTTAGGAATACTCCTGTGAAGTTTCGAATAAAATAGTCTAACAAATCTTGATTCGCCATACAAACTTTGGACCCCCATTTTACCCCCTTAGGGGGTGAATTTTGAAAAATCCTTTCTTAGTGCACTCCTAGACCTTATAAGGAACCTACGTGCCAAATTTGGAATCTCTAAAACCAGCGGTTTGGGCTGTGCGTTGATATGTCAGTCAGTCAGTCAGTCAGTCAGTCAGTTTCTTCTTTTATATATTTATAGATATTCGTGCTTAACGCGCGATTAATCAGTTTTAATTGTAATACTATTTCTTAACCAGTTTGCAATTAATGTCGTACTGAGCTGCTCTAAATTATTTTGGTCAGCAATTTAAATATTTGTGTTGCATTCAGCAACCCATAATTAATCAAATTTTTAAAAGCAAACAGGGTTAGCAAATATTTAATTTTGTTTAGCAATAAACTTACCGGTGATTCGCAAAATGGACAACTCTTCAAAGACTATTTTATACTCTTATTGTTGGACACAAAGGATACACAAATATCTTCGTTTTAGGGTTCCGTAACCAAAATGGCAAAAACGGAACCCATATAGTTTCGTCATGTCCGTCTGTCCGTCCGTCCGTACATCACAGCCATTTTATTCAGAGACTAATTATATTTTCTTAGCAAAATTCTAACATAAGGTGTATTTTGTATACCGTTAGACCGTTACCTAGTTTTGTAGTGAAATTTCTGAAAAAAAAAATTTAGGGGGGCACTCAATATATGTAGCTAATTGTCAAAAAATGTTACAGATCAATCGACAGGTCTATAAAAATAACATTGAGGGTTATTTGAACATTTTTTGATTTAGTAAATATTTTTAGAAATAATCACTCCGCAAATCTAAAAAATTGTATCCGCTCTTGTAAATTTTGAACTGGAGATCCAAAAAATAAGAAAGAAAAAAGAGTAGATACACCCTTTGCATACTCTTTCAACTAAAATTGTTTTGAACATTAACGGTAAGAGCGTTTTCGATACGAACTTTTGATAATATTTTTTTCTTATTTCGTTGAAGGTACGGAACCTTCCATTATGCGTGGTCTGACACGCACTTGGCCGATTTTTTAAAATTAATACCATATACTAAATAAAATAAGTCTGTTCAGGCGCTTGTCAGCCGCTACCGCGGTACGCTCGCTCGGTCGGTTTCGCGTGCTGCACGGTTAGCAAAGCTCTAAGAAGGAGGGAGTCTCATAGTGTTGTGTTCCAGCTGGTGAGTAAGGTTGCCAAAGAGCTCAAAGGGGACCCAGTGTGTTGACGATGAGGGACCGTCATGTTCCTTTAGCCGTCAACATAGTGAATCCTCCTTTTTGTAAAGGGTCGGCAACCCGCATGGGACACCTCTGGAGTTGCAGGCGTCCATAGGCTTCGGTAGCTGCTTACCATCAGGCGGGCCGTATGCTTGTTTGACACCGTTGTGGTATTTAAAAAAAAGTCTTCCCAACCTTTTCTGACTGTATCAATTAAAAAGAGACGGGTAGTCTATCTCGTGCGCGAGATACTGTTGCGTCACTCATGTGCTAACCCTGCTGTTTTGTCGCTAATGGTCGCAGTTTACCTAGCATGCATAAAATGTTTGGTAGAAAGCTTGCAAAAAATTAAGACCCCACACTGATTTTGACTTCATTTTACGTGCAGTAGTTTCGATAAAAAACGCATTTGAAAATGCAGTTTTTCATACTAAAATTACGGCTCTGTACCTGAGTTTTTTTTCCAGAAACTATAGCTAACTAGAAACTGAGAACTGAATAGTCTTTAACAGTTTTCAGACTCCGGACTGACGTAACTGTTTGACACCAGTATACGAACGATCGCTATGTCATTTATTCTTCCAAGCGCTATGTACAGTCGACTACAAAGATATGTATCCACTTTTTCACCTTATTGCGTTGTAATAAGGTCCAAAAGTGGATACATCTCTTTGTAGTCGACTGTACATCCTTGGATAGATTATGTCTACGTCTAAGGAGCGAAAGTAAGCAGAAAGGCCGAATCAAAAAGAGTTTTGATAGAGTTTTTCACATGAAGGGGGGCTAATATGCTAAGATGAAGGTCATGTTATGCTAGTCACTTAATCGCAACAGAATCTATAGGTCTTGTGGATGTAACTGGAAATATCATGCCTGTTTTGGTGAGATTTTGTTTGCGTCTGTAATCTATTAGGTACGCCGATTAGGTATCATTAATTCTATGGGTAATATGCTAGTTATATGTACGTAAGTTCAAATTTCGAACAAACTTTCCAACCAACAATACTATCCGACCTAATTTAAATAAAGAATTTCATCCTTCAATGATAGTTTTGTTTTTAAAAATGTAAATGTATTGAGCTAGAAACTCGTAGATCTAACAATTAAATATCTATATATATAAACGTAGAAGTCCTGACTGACTGGCTGACTCACTTAAATCAACGCTCAGCCCGAACCGTTGGACCTAGAGAGCTGAATTTTTCACAATAGATAGTTTTTATAACGTTAGTATCCACTAAGGAGGGGTTTTCCAAAATTCATCCCCTAAAAAGGGGGTTGAAAGTTTGTATGGATGGGGTTTAAAATTTTGAGTTAGAGATTTGAAATTTTGTACATTTACTAATAATTAAAAAAAATAAAAGTGATTTCAGCGTTTTTCAAAATTCAACCCCTAACAGGGTAAAAAAGGGGATGAAAGTTTGTATTGAGATTAATTATTTTTTTGACAGACTTGAAAGTTCGTTTGTAAGCTACTAACTTTAAAGCAAAAAAAACTAATTTCAGCGTTTTTCAAAATTCCACCCCAGAGGAGTTGAAACGGGATTTAAAAGTTTGTATGAAAGGGCGTCTTTTACTACTAAAGCTAGAAAGTTGTAATTTGCAGAACGGGTTACATTTACAATTTGTACAACTAATAAGAAGCGATTTTGAAAAATTAAACCCCTAAAGGGGTAAAATGGGGTTTAAAAGTTGTAGTGGGGTTTAAAATTTAGAGTTAGAAATTGGAAACTTCGTACGTTTACTAATAATTAACAAATAATAAACGCAATTTCAGCGTTTTTCAAAATTCAACCTAGAACGGGGCTAAAAAGGGGTTGAAAGTTTGTATAGAGTTTTACTATTTTTTTGGTTTGAGATTACCTAGGAATTATTGTTCCTATTTCCGTTCCATTTCCATGTTCCAGAGTGAGCTCTGACAATAGTTTGGTCATCGTATCGCCAAATAAAACCACCACTATATAGTATATAAAAAAGTAACGCAAATAATAGGGTACATTTACGTTATTATTTAAATAAATAAATAAGTATTATGGGACAATCTTACACAAATCAACCTAGTCCCACAGTAAGCTCAATAAGGCTTATTTGTATATTAACACTTATTTGTATCTGAAACTATGTCTACGTTGCCGGTTTTTTCGCCAAAATAGCTATGTATTAATAGATTAAGAAGATGGTTCGGGGATTAACAAAAGTTAGTTAAGAAGATACAATTGGATATGAAACTCTGTATGAGGAACCGTATTATACGCGGACGAAGTCGCGGGCGGAAAGCTAGTCTAAATATATAAAAGAAGAAACTGACTGACTGACTGACATATCCACGCACAGCCCAAACCGCTGGTTCTAGAGATTCCAATTTTGGCAGGTAGGTTCCTTATAAGGTCAAGGAATGCACTAAGAAAGGATTTTTCAAAATTCACTCCTTAAGGGGGTAAAATGGGAGTCCAAAGTTTGTATTGCGAATCAATATTTGTTAGACTATTTTATTCGAAACTTGACAGGAGTATTCCTAACGATAAATGAGTAAACACGTGTTTCAGGTTTATTGAAAATTCAACCCCTAAAAGGGACAAATGTAGTCACAAAGTCTGAAAATCAACATGGGTATCGTATCCTTTTTGAGTACTTATAGTACGCGGGCGAAGCCGCGGGAAAAGGCTAGTTTACTATATGCTAGTGACCAGTCTGATTCATCTAAATATTAAACCGTGTACAATTAAATGGACCTTTAAATTAGTATACACAGAGTGGATGCACTTGACATGCGCTTCTACTGTCGGTTTATTTTATTTGCATTTTCTGGTTTGTATTCGGTATTCACAAAATAGTAGGGAGTTTTACAGTTACAAAATCTGGAATAATCGATAGACGAGGAAAATTTATTCGGGTTACTCGTAAAACTATTGTGTTTATATATACATACATTAAGCCTGTGGACAAATTATACAAAAAAGGCTTTCAATGCCCTGCGCGTCCAGTTCAACAATGGGTTCAGAATGCTGTTGGGACTGCCTCGTTTTTGCAGCGCGTCAGGTATGTTCGCGGAGGCGCGCACTGACGGTCTCAGTGCGATATTAAGAAAGAGAACGGCCTCCCTGATTCGTCGCGTGCGTGACAGTTCCAACAGCCTTCTGCGCCTGGTGTTAGAGTCGTCTGCTTGCGCCTTCTGGAAACATTGGGACTCTGTTCACATGTCTTCCAGAGGTTTAGTATATAATATAATATAGTATAGGTTTCACTAACATAGATTTAAGGGAATGTATACTAACACTATGGACATATGATCTGAAATAAATTATTTGAATTTGAATTGAATTTGAATTAACCACGATCGTAAGTACGAAATAAGGGCGTGAAAAAAAAATATTTTTACAGTCTGTGGAATGACATAGTGACCCATAATGCATATTTTATAACCAACAACTTTATTACGACGGTATTAGAAATATTATATTTAAGCTGGAGTGAATTCTTTAATTTTTGTTAATATAGATATTTTCAGGTCTACGATTATACAAGTCTATTTATATGGCATGGAACTAGAAACAAAACAAAATTAAAAAAGATGAAGTTCTATATTCAAATTCAATTTAAACTGTAGATAACAGAACAGAGTAGAATACCGAGCTTTAATGGTGAATTGGTGAATACTACAAGAGTATAACTGTTAAAACCCCATAGACTGATACCTAGGTTATTGTTCAACATAATGGCTAGTTTTTCTTACATACTTACCAACGAGTATATACAAGATCAACCTCCGGGTACGAAACACTTGGTGTCCCGAGTACCGACTCGGACTTGGCCAGATATTTTGCAATTTATTTTTTATGATTTGGCGAGTACACTATTTGGAGTATACTATTTGGAGACAATATAGTAGTTTATCTACACTCATACTGTAAGTACTCTAAAATGCGTTCAAAAACCGTAGACAATGACAAGCATTACAACAAACGATTTAACTATGATAAGTTTCTTATCTGCGGCAGTAACGTAATTTTAACTATGCATGCTCAAATATTGTTAAGCAATGAGTTTCAAATTTGGAACATCGAATTTGATAACATAATGTTACCGCCATGGCCAACTCGATTGGTCCCGCGCGAGCGCCGGCACAATCGAGTAGGCCATGACGGTACAATGGCGGTCATTCTATGGTTTCCGAACAATTAATTTAATATATATAATATGAGTGTAGATAAAGCAGTGTATGCAACTGTACGTAATTAGGCCTTAAAACACTCGTGTGATCTTATTATGAAATTCGCCTGCGGCTCATTTCATAAAACCACACTCATGTTTTAAGGACCCTTATTACGTAACAGTTACATAAACTACTATTATGTAACTGTTACGTAATAAGGCCTAATTACGTACAGTTGCATACACTGCTTTATCTACACTCATATAAATGAAGTGTTCGGAAACCATAGAATGACCGCCATTGCACCGCCATGGCCAACTCGATTGTGCCGGCGGTCGGGCGGGCGCGTGCCGTTGGTCAGGAAGGAGCACAGGATTTACATTATGTTATCAAATTCGATGTTCGGAATTTGAAACTCATAACGTATCAATATATGAGCATGTAAAGTTAAAATTACGTTACTGCCACAGATAAAAAGCTTATCATAGTAAAATCGGTTGTGGTAATGGTAGCCATTGCCTACCGTTTTTGAACACGTTTTAGAGGACTTACAATTTGAGTGTAGATAAACTATCTTTTAACATGCATACTTCTCAATGAAACTACTTAGATATATAAATATTTTCTCTCCTGACTAATTGTGAAATCTTTGGTCACCAAGTAATTAATTTGCAGCTCGTCTGTTCATTAAGCAGACAAATGATAACAGAAGCACATCGATATTGGTTCAATTGTTGACCGTTTGTATATTGTTTGCTGAACAAGGATTGAAATGAACTTGGTCCTCTAATGGATTTTAGGCGGTATTGCCAAGTATAAAAGGCGGGGAATTGGACGCTTCTAAGTAAATAAATCTTTGAGTAGAATGTCTTCCATCGATATTTTATTTTATAAAATAAATTATAAGCAACGTTGTTCGGTAGATACCTTGTTTCTACAGCACGAGGAGGCCTTACAGGTTGTTCAGCCAAACAATGGGTACACGCGTTTTAAGACTAATTTCATTACCTGCACACTTGTTCGTTAGATCACCGCACAATAAGCTATCAATATTACACTACTATTATTATTAGTTCAGTAACTACGAAAATGAACAAGAATCGAAAAACTATTCTCAAAGCGTCCACGTCATGATAACGCCGTTAGTTACTCAATAAGTAATTAATTTGCAGTTCGATTAAGCAGACAAATTATAATAGAAGCAGATCGATAAAGATTAAATTGTTGACCGTTTGTAGATTAACGAGGGATGAAGCCTGATTTTTATTTATTGCCAGCCAAAAAATTATATGCTAAATGTCTTATTTTTTGCGAGTCAATTTTAAAAACTGCTGACCATTTAATTACTTCCCGTTTTGTTATGTTCATTAAATTCTGACTGACCGAGAAGATTATTACCGGCAGGAAACTCCCTGGGACTTAATCTTATGTGTGTACACGCAGTAAACAAGAAGGTATAAAGAAGTACATATGTCTTAATGAATTATAATGCAATTAATTTGTCGAAAGCTTCATTATCTCTTGGCAAATCGCAGTCGCGACTTTTATTACTTTACCCCTATCCCCGAGGTTACGCAAGCCGATTACCTACCGTTTTATTTATGCATGCAAGACAGAAATACGTTCAATAGTCAATGGCGCGAAAATAATGAATAAAACTGCAGATAACGTAATCACTTGTTTATTTATTATGTACTTTCATCACGAGGACAGTTTATTTATCAATTAGTATGAGAATGTATATACACGAGAGACTTTAGCATTCTTCGGTCATAAAAGTTTACATAGTATAAATGTGTCGACCTGCAAAATGGCATCATAATATAAGTATGTGAAATTGTGAATACAATACTTTGGGTCAAAATAAGGGGGGAGGGAGTAGGGGTAAGGAAGCAGCTTTGATATACGTCGACACAAATGTGGATACACCTTTTATTTACCTAGTTTACAGATGTGCAAGTTACGGAAACTTTCCAAATAATTGGAAATATTCTCGGAAATTTCTATAAATTTTCGTAAGAAATATAGGAAATTGGAAATTTAAGAAATTTCTATAAATTTTCGTAAGAAATATAGGAAATTGGAAATTTAAGAAATTGAATGTTTCAAATCCCGTACAAAAATGTAAGAATTTTCCGAAATATTAATATGTGGAAAATTTCGCAATATTGAAAACTTTCCGACGGCACATTAGTAACCTAGTTCTTATTGTGACAAACTAATTTAAATTATACATTGTTTACTTATATATACATAACAGATCGTAGGTTTTGAACTACTTATAGGTAAATCTTGAAGAGGTAGTCATGTTAATTCTGTAGTCTATTATTTATTTGATCATCTATTGAATTGAGAATTTAAACTGTGTGATAAACCACCGCTGAGTATTAAATATGCTAACCTATAGTGTTTTATCTAAAGCAGCAACAACTGATATAACCAACAAGCCAGCGACAACGAATGCATGAAAAGTGTAACAGTAGAGTAGGCTATAAAATTTACCTACAGAAAAAAAATATTGGTAAATGTTATCTGATAAATATAAACATAATTTATTTTACAACATAAAGTATTGTTATAATAAGGTAGGCACTTAATAGATGACTAGTCGCTAAATTAGATCAATAAAATAAGAATACAAAATTAAAATTTTAGTTTTTTAAATCTTTTATTCAACAACAATATATCGAGTAAGTCTTGAAAAAACGGCCAAGCTAGCGCCCCAAAGGCTTCCGTGCATCACACAATTTAATGTTTTTTTTCTGAAGTCTGACTTCCACTTGATTGTAGACTTATTACTTTTCCTGTAATATATAGGCAAAAAACTATTTTCTACATATTTTTTTTAAATAATGAAAAAATATACTTAATATTCTCACATCAAGATCTTTCATTTAATATATCACACGAAATAGTTTTTAAAACTTTTTATTTCTAATTTATCCCCGCTTTCAGTGCGCCTAATGTTTAAAAGTCATTAAGTTTTGCATGTCCGCCTTTGGATCACCGACGTGTACACGTGCATTAAATTACAGTTAAATCGGACCAGTAACTTTCTTACTAGCATTTAATAATCATCATCTGTCTAGCCTGGGGTCGCTTGGCATCCTAAACCCAAAAAATGGCGTAGACACTAGTTTCTACGAAAGCGACCGCCATCTGACCTAAACCAAAGGGGAAATTTGGCTTTATTGGGATTAGGTCCGGTTTCTTGACGATGTTTTCAAGCAGATCCTTATTGGCACTGCATAGGCTTGGCTTGGCATAGGGTAGACCTAGAATCATGAAATCTGGCAAGAAGGAAAGGTTACAGCACAAGTAAATTGAAAAGTCCGGAAATCGTTAATTTATTGTTCCGTCACCAATTTTTTTTGGCGTTAAACAATTATTCGCAGTTCGTATACTAATCGCGACCCTATTTCGATATATGGAGTCAACAATTTTTCAACGGCAAAGTCAAAGTTTGTCGCTTAATCCAATTTTTCTTTTCGTTACAGCATTTTTCGGTGATTGTTAAAATTGTGTTATGTAAGGAACCCTCAGGGCGCGAGTACGACTCGCACTTGGCCGGTCTTTTTTTTTTCGATTAAAAATACAAGCATTCTTCTCAATTAAAACTGCTTTTGGACATGTTTTCTCTGCCGACCAACTGTGAAATCTTGCTAACCAAGTAATTAATTTGCTGCTCGTCTGTGCATTAAGCAGACAAATTATAACAGAAGTAAATCGATATTGGTTCAATTGTTTACCGTTGGTAAATTGTTTGCTAACAATTTTTAATACAAACTGTCAACAAAAGTTTAAATGAATAAATTACTTATTTGCGAATCAATTTTAAATAAGGAAAAAAATTAAACGGTCAGTAAATTTTTTCCCATTTGTTTATAAAAAAAATTTAAGTGACATTGGTTGTACTAATAGACCGTGAGCAGCAGGAACAAATTTCGTTGGTCATTGCGTGTCAGACGATACTTTGTAGTGGTTAAGGGCAATGTATAATGAAACCTCGTGAAGGTCAGCTGCAGCTCCGGTTGCGGGTTGAGGAACGGCAGCCATTTATTTAGCCGTCTGTATCGAGGTAGAAAGAGCGTTAGCAGATACCGTGAAGACCAATTTATTCACGTGACAGCCGACGGTCTCTTCACTGCGATACAGCCGCGGGCTTATGTTTCAACTATCATCTGACAAAGTTTGAATCGGGACGCGATGACCATTCTATTTTAAAGTGATTAAATGGGTACCGTTCTTCAGCCCACCAACGCGCAACGGAGCGGCAGCTGTAATTTACGAGGCTTCATTATACATCGCCCTTATCCACTTCACAAGTTATCGCCTGGGACGCGATTGATCATAAAATTTATTCCTGGCTTACGGGCCATAAACCTGTAATTTAAAACATAAATAACACCATTAAAAATACTGTTTTGCCACAATTAGAAAAATTTTGAGAAATTCTGCCAAATCCACATAATAATATCGAGCTTTCTCAGACAATAACATTTTAAACCCTACAGCTACATTTTATCGATAATATTTACAAATATAAGCATAACATCTCACGAACCAATTACAGTCAATAAATGCATTAACTGCACACCTGTTAAATTAAAATTAATCTTTACCTAATGATGTGTTAATTATTTGTAAATACTAATGTACTTATAAAATGAATTGTAAATTCTACTGATTCACTGGGTAACTGACGGCTTAGAAATTCGTAACAACTAACCAACAATAACTTAATGCTACTCGTAACACCAACCTTTTGCCGATTGAATGTTCAATACTCAAGCAGTATTCGATACAAAAACAGAAAGTCGCAAGGACTTCAGTCTTTGCTAAACTTTTTCCTCCGGCATTTGTAAGGGTAAACTGGCTTCTTCTATCTTCCTGTTAGCCGCAAGCGCAGCCGCGGCCATTGCTTGTCTGTGTCTCTTCTTAGTTCTCTCTTTGTGGAAGAAAAGCCTTAGATAATGGCATGGGAAGACCACGCATTCGCCGGCGGGCTCCTCACCATCGATGTAGACGCCCCGTACCAAAATAGAATTGGAACAGTTTAGTAGTATGAGGAGCGTCAGGCTCACGATGTGTGTGCACCAATTGCTGATTTTTGGTGAGTCTGTAGAAAAAATAAATCCTTAGTTATGTTTAGACATTTTGCAAATCTCGTTATCTGGGGCATTTTTAATATAATACCTACTCATATGATTTATGAATTAAATGAAACTATTTAGGTACCGACTACAAATGGTTTTACTATTATGTCGCTAATTTATTTCGTGTACATTTTTTTGCTATTGACTGTCCATGAAGAGCATATTTAAGCATAGCCTTACCAGGATATTGATAGATGTTCAGCAAACCCCAAACACCACGCCACACGATGACGTGGCGAGAACGTCACGAAATGATAGAAGTCGGGCAGCAGCAGCCGCACCGCGCCGCGGAGACACGCGGCTGCCCAGCGCGCCGGCGCCTGCAGCGCGAATTTTGCCACTACTAGCGCGTAGCCCAGCCTTACCAGAGAATAGATAGATGTCCAGCAAGTCCCGTACTCCGCGCCACACGTTGACCGTGGCGTGGAACGTCACGAGATGGTAGACGTCGGCCAGCAGCAGCCGCACCGCGCCACGGAGGCACGCAGCTGCCCAGCGCGCCGGCGCCTGCAGCGCGAATGTTGCCACTACTAACGCTACGGCCCAGCCTTACCAGGGAATAGATAGATGTCCAGCAAGCCCCATACTCCGCGCCACACGTTGACCGTGGCGAGGAACGACACGAGGTGGTAGACGTCGGCTAGCAGCAGCCGCACCGCGCCGTGGAGACGCGCGGCTGCCCAGCGCACCGGCGCTTGCAGCGCGAATGTTGCCACGACTAGCGCGTAGCCCACAGCCTGTTAAGCAAGATAACTTATTAGCGATAGCAATAAATACACCGTCCCTTTCTAATAGTTTCATTTCGTTTCGATTAGACCCTGTATTACGTAATAAAAAGGTTTCAAAAATATCTATTGTACTTATGTATTTTCCACGAATAAGACAAATTAAAATTTCGTATGCATTGGATGCCTAAATAATTTGTACAATTTCGCCTGTAGCAATTTGCTCAGATAATGTCGTTGTTGCAACCGTAAATACACGATTAGCTACAAAATCGAAGTACCGACTTAATCCTTTAGGGAAACAGCTCTGTCGATAGGCAAATTATTTATTTAAGACGAGGTGGTATCAGGCTCATCTCATCGCATTTTCACGGAGGTGAAACAGCGGTGAAAGTACACACGCTCAACGCAAAACTTCTCACTCGCACGTTTGCGTGTAACTCCCGCTCAATCGTGCTACAGAACAAAACAGCCAAAGCACCAGTTACTTTATCCGTGGAACTTTCGATTATTTGAATTACTGTTATTAATTAAAAATAATGCGCTGTGCACTTTTTGGGATGGGGAAAAAATGTTAAACTCGCGACAGGTCACGTGACCGACAGATTCGTCAGATTGAAAATTCGTAAGACGGACACGTGACACGTGACCTGATCGAATAAATAATTGTAATAGTTCTGAACTGTAAAGGAGATTGTCAACTCTGGGCTACCTGATATAAACCGTATACAGTTTGTACTGCAATGTAAAATAAATACTCATTTTATTACTAAAGTAGACAAAATACTGCAAAAAAATGAAACGGGAATTACAAATACTAAATAAATAAACATTATGTTGATTTTTCTGCGATTAAAATACAGCAAGACAAGTCGTTAACGGCCTTATGGCATTGACATAAAGTTTAACTTCACCCTGGCCTGAAACGGGTTGTTTTTTGGTTTGACACTGTCAATGTATACCGTTACATAATCTGCGTTTTGATACTGTTCGGTAAGTTAGAACATTATTAAAATAGTATCTAAGCCTACGAATGCGAAAGTTTAAATTAGAAATCGACTGTATTAAAACGCCTAACGATTGAAAATGCGTATTTTTGCATTTTTGATCAGAGTTTGAATATTAAAAGTGGGTTTCATATTGGCATAACATCATGCTCCTTCGATATCGAAACGCATCTTTTTTTCAATTTTGCAATGTCAGATACTAGTGCTATCGCACTTAACGGTGGTAAACCTTATCCCTTCGCAATAGGTGTTAGGAATGTTCAGTTAATAGTATCAACGATGGTTTGACAGCCGTCTTTGTTTACCGAAATACAGGAACTATAAATACGATCAAAATATGACTTTTTATTATTTCATCATGATTCCCGTTTTATTTTCAAGTCCGCTTTTTGTACATTATCTTTAAAAAATCGGTACTTTTTTTACATTAATATATAAATCATAGGCAAGCACGCTTTCAAATATTGTCCTTGTCAGATTCAAGTTTTAAATGCATGATTTTTCAATTTTCCCATTAGATTTCGCAATATTCTTACCACCATCCTGATCTAGAAATTATGACGATTCTTCAAAGGTAAGAACCATTCCTAAACGGTCCTAAATAATCTGGGACAGATCACCTAACAAAAATTGACGATCTCCAAATTTTATGTAATATACTCGTAAATTGTCATGTTTGTATACGATAGCGCAATAAATTAATATTGTATTTTACCACATAAGTAAATAATAGTAGGTACTTTTATACTGATAATTAAAGCAATTCGTACAAAACACACACACACACACACACACACACACATAGAACAACAGCGTTGCAAATTTCTCACCTGCAATTTGCAACATTATGCTGAGTCTGCCTGTTCTTGATTGTACACATTGTGGAACTTTAATGAAACACCAGCATTTCCCATATTTATATTTAAGCTTCTTTTTTTTCTGTAAGTATTTAATGTGTTACTTTTTCAACTTTTTAATGTTTCTGTTTTGTGTTTTAGTTCTGTAATCTTTCCTTTTTTTGTTCTGTAATGTGTACTTTTTGAGAATAAAATGTTCTTTCTTTCTTCTTTCAAAATTATTCCCTAATCATTCCAAAATATCAAAAATGCACAACGTTAATATTCAAGTTTTCACTTCTGCCGGCACTCCCGGAGTGCACCCCGTTATTTTTTTTTATTAAGTGATTGTGCCCCAATCAAATAGATGGTAATGTCGCAAGTATTATGGGCACATTCGTTCCGCGAGCGGCTGGGAGCGAGCTGTTCGTGTAAATTTTGTAAATAATATTCGTTATTTTTTTAGTTTTCTGTCTTTTATCTTCAATAAATTTAAATATATTCTTATACTATAATATGAACATATTGTCATAATTTATAGATCAGGGCGATATTAAAATAAACATGAAAGCAAGAAATGTAATGGGAAAATTGAGAAGTCATAGATTTAAAAGTTGAATCTGACAGGGACAGTATTTAAAAGCGTTTCATCTATTAACACTTAACTCTGACAAAACGAATTTTATAAGTTTTGCCATGCGGAAAACAGATCCGGACGCACATAACCTCAAACTCTATGTTAGCGACACTACCAAATATAACACGGACGAGACTCCAGCCCATACGACGGAGCGAGACATCACCGAGGGAACGAGAAGGACGACGAGCGGCGAGCGACTATCCCCGCGTCCTGAAAGCTTGCGACCGTCCTGAAGGCTGACGACCGTCACTGAAGACTTATCGTGATATGTGATTTTGTTATGTTATGTAAATATGGTTAAGTTTGTATTCGAAATAAAGAGATTTAATATTAAGTAGGTAGAGTCAAACTTAGAATGTAAACTATTATGATTTGAAATATTTAAGTGAAATACGTGTATTAGATTTGACTTGGATAGTTTAAGATTGAAATTGTAAGTTTGTATGGATGAATGGATAGGAATTCCCCAATAAACCCCTTATCTAGAGAGCGGATAGATAGGTAGGAATTATTGTCAGGCATAGATAATTGAAGTACATTATCTAACAATAAACATTAACCTTACGCCCTGAGTCCCTACAGTAGGTAAAAGATGAGATAAAGGTGTAATAAAACAATAATGCATGCTCGGAGATTAAAGAGCTCTTTATTGAGGTAACCGTAGGGCCTATCGCTAAACGCATAGACTACGTAGGTAACTGTTCGGACTCACGACGTAATGGCAGTCATAGAAACTCTGAAAGAAGTAAAAAATTATAAAACATAGCGAAAATCTAGCTTACGAAAACACATTTTTGGAATAGGGTCGGCCAATCAGAGCGCCGATTAAAAGACCAATTAGATCCTAGAAGGGATAGGACAATTAGAAAGATTATGGATTATGGAGGAAGATTAGGGAGATTATTAGTGTTGTGTTCCTGCTGGTGAGTAAGGTTGCCAAAGAGCTCAAAGAGGACCCAGTGTGTTGACGATGAGGGACCTTCTTGTTCCTTTAGTCGTCAACACAGTGAATCCTCCTTTTTGTAAAGGGTCGGCAACGCGCATGTGACTCCTTTGGAGTTGCAGGCGTCCATAGGTTACGGTAGCTGCTTACCATCAGGCGGGCCGTATGCTTGTTTGCCACCGTCGTAGTATAAAAAAAAAAAAAAAAAAATTAGAAAGAGAGGATATGAGAAAAGCGCTCTGATTGGACGAAATTCCAATAAGAATCCAGGCAGGTATATCCGCTCACTAGTAAATCAAATCGTGCTATAAACATCCATACAAACCGGTGGAAATCATTCAGTAATTCGGACAAGCAGCAAGAAGAAAAATAAATAGAAGAAAACCAACTGGACTTTTGGATCACCGCTCCCCTCCTTCAACAGGAAGATTTTCTACGGGCTACTCATCGAGCGTCGGCTGGCAGTGCGACGTGTCGTCTGTTCGTGCCAGAGCCCGCGAGACTCTGTCACGTGGTCCTACATCTACTTACGGAGCTTTCGTCGACGGGGTACTTCGCTGAATCAGCTCCGCGCGTGTAACGGCTGAGTTAGGATCGGCAACCGTGGATATACAACATAAGCTATCGAAGGAAAATACCATATTACAGGCTGCGGTCTGTAATATTTTGGTCCATTCTCACCGGGATAGCTGTTACTACGTGCGGAATTCAGTGAAGATCGACGGAGGCTCCGTGTTCGTCGTCGACGGGAAAGGATCGACGGCACCGTGGAAGATTGTTTGGAGCATTCGCGGGTAAAGGCGTCGTGAATTGGTACGACGCCGCGATGCACAAGCGCAAGGCGGGAGCAACTACGCGATCAGTCACATCTACAATGGACGATGAAGAGCGGCGACGTTTCCTCGAGGCCGGAGCAGCGGCCGCGGAAGAGGCGCGACGTGCTGCGGAACAAAACCAGAACCTGAATCAAGAACAAAACAAGGACAGGACAGCGACGGGGAACGATACGTCCCCGCCCCTACCTGCCAGCGAGTCGGAACATGGCCTGGTCAACGAGGCGTCGCGGAACCGTGTCGCGCCGAGCGGAGAGCTGCCGCCGGCCGACAGCAACGTCTACGCCAGGGACTCACCACTATCGCCTTCGACGGAGACACAAGGCACCAACAACGAAGAAGCTAGAACGCGAGCAACGGAGCGACTAGCTAAACCACAACAACAGAAGCAACCGGAACCAAGCCCGAGTCGAGTTTCTTTCGCCAAGCCGAAGCCCGTGCAACGCGCGCCGCGCCGACCGCGGTCAACGTCGAGCAGCCGCGCCGCGACGTTACGAAAAGATGCCGAGCTACAAGCGCAAGAGGAATTGGCGGAGCTACAACGACAAGATATTCGTCTCAACCGGGAGCTAGTGAACAAGCGTCTGGAGACACGCTTATCACACATCGACGCACAGTCAGCGAGAGACAGCGCTTCGGAACATTCGGGTGACGGCTATGTGAAGGACTGGCTGGAATCTTCCCAAGCGACGGGCGACCGACAACGAGACGGTCCCCACCGTGACTACGAGCCTGCGTCGCGAGTTCCTGAACGAGGAGGAGCTAACCCGCCGAGGCACGAGTCACACCGTACGGCACGTTATCGACCACCGGACGACGGAGCGCCTAGGCCATCGCCGGAACACACGGAACCTAGGACGCAGTATACGACGTACACACGAGACACGGCCGCCGAGAGTGCAGCGGCAAGCATGATGCAGGTTTTCGAGAAAATGCAGATGGCAGCGAGACCCGCACCGAAGGAAATATACGAGTTACCTCCGTTCTACGGCAATGTGGGTGAATGGAGAAGTTTCTACAACACGTATCGAGAGACATCGACGCGCTACAAGTTTACTGAGTACGAGAACGTAGCGCGCCTACGCGTAGCACTGAAAGGTGAAGCGAAGCAGTGCGTACAACACATACTAGCGACGGCAACGCGACCGGACCTTATTATGAAGATACTTAAGAAACAATTCGGACGTAGTGAAGTACTACTGGATCAAGCTTTGGAAGATTTACGTCGAATGGCACCGGTAGGGCCGAGTGCACACGACCTTAATAACTTCGCGATCAAGATTATGAACATCGTGTCGACAGTTATGGACTTGGATCATCGTCACTACGCAGATAATCCAATGTTAATTAGGGAAATCACGGATCGATTGAGCCCTCATCTACGCAGTCGTTGGTGTGAATAAGCGAAGAACCATCGACACAATATGGACCCGGAAATAATGCAGCTGGCAGAGTTTCTAATGCAGGAAAGTGAACAAGAGCTCCTGTACTCACATGCGCGTGCGCCGACCGCGAGTCGTCGAGCTATGGTGACGACCGCCGCCGGGCGCGCCCGATATCCAACAGATAGACAGCCCGCGACGAGCGCCGCGAGGACATATACGGTCGGAGGTCAACCGCGCCGCGCTCCCGTGACACCGTTATCAAATAGAGTGACCTACGTGACGCAACAAGATAAGAACGTGAAGTCTACGTGTCTATTCTGCGGAGGCGCTCACAATACTACGGATTGCCGCAAGCTGTCATCTCTAACGATTGGAGCGCGCTGGGATTGGGCGCGACAGAACAGGATGTGCTTCAGGTGCATGGATGCAAAGCATATGCAGTTTCAATGCAAGGCGAAAGGGTGCGACAAGGACGGATGTTCGCAGAGCCATCACAGATTATTACATGAAGACAGAAAAGTGGAGGGCGCCGCGAACGAGGCGCCGATACTTACAACGCGGGAGACAGCCCCGCCGCCCGTACCTCGAGAAGTTACTAGGAACGGGACAATGGAACAGGAAGCTAGTGAAGAAGTCGTGGCGAAGACTTATACAACTACCAGTTCATCGAACGTGCTGTTAAAAGTATTGCCGGTCGTCGTGGAGGGCCCACGGGGAACGGCTCACATTTTTGCGATGCTGGACGACGCATCTACTTTATCCGTGGTGGAGGCCGATATCGCGGATCAAATTGGACTTACCGGACCTGAGTCACCGCTATGTGTACGAGGACTAGGAAACATAGCGCACCGATCGCAGACGCGGACCGTGAAGGCAAACGTACGGCCGCACAAAGGAGCCGGAAGTTACGAAGTGATACTACGAACTGTGTACGGTATTGGATTACGCAGTCAAACATTGAACAAACAACGCATGATGCAGTACGAGCACCTCAAGGACCTAAGTGAAGAATGTTACACAACGGGGGTGCCGCAAATGCTCATCGGCGCTGACCACTGGCACCTGCTGCTACCTCAAGAGATCCGGATGCGACGAGCGGACGAGCCAGCAGCCCTAAGGCCCTGGGTTTTCTGACCACCCGTCGCCGGCGGCCGGCGACCGACCCGAACAAAACATCCGAACGTCGTGTCCGCCGCCGACGACGTTCGGATGTTTTGTTCGGGTCGGTCGCCGGCCGCCGGCGACGGGTGGTTAGAAAATCCAGGGCCTAAGATGTGCCCTAGGCTGGGTGTTTTTTGGAGCGATGCCCCGCAATCTAAGAAATGAAGAAGTTATCAATTATCATTGCTATTTAGACGACGAGATAAGAAATAGCACGGACGACGATCAATCGGACACGTTGTCGATAACGTCACAACAATATCGCGAGCTTTCCGAAGAAATCGACATCCTGGAACGCGAAGAAAACATAGCGCAGAGGCAGCGGCGCGAACGGAGTCCATCGCCGCGATACTTTGAAATTCATCACCCGGTATCCCGGGCGCCTGAGCAGTCGGAACGGATCGAGCCACGGGCGCCGGAAACCCGTGATCATACAACAAATAAAAACAGTGCAAGTCGCCTACGAAGACAGCCAAACAACTCCGAGCCCCGAGCGTCAGCACGAGCGGAGTACGAGAATCTTCCGACGCCGGAGCAGCGCGAGTCAGCGACACGAAGAAATCGCGAAACTCGCCCGAGATATCAACGAGTGTTAAGATCGCCTACACCGATGCCAGCCCCACCCGAGTCATGGAATTCACCGGTCCCGGCTACTAGAACGAGGGTCGAGCCGCGGACGGATACGGGCGCGGTTAGACGCGAGCCACGAACGAGGGCGGCTCACGAAATATCGCCTAGGAACGAGCGACGGTATCAACCAACACCGGAGGCGATGTGGACGACGCCCCGAGGCGAGCCGCGGCAGAGAGGAGCCCGGCGCCGACGGACACCTCAACGGGCCAGACAGGCCGCGCCACGGCGAGCAGGCGCGCCCTGGCCACTTGTCACTCACCTTACTCAACCTATGTTCCGGAGGAAAGGAACAAACCCGCCGACTGAAGAGAGAAGTCACTTTGCAGAGACAGCACGTGCCTACGACGAAGAAAACATAGAAAATAGGAGGCCGTCTATAACTCAAACAACAAGTACAACGTGGACGTACAACGATCAACGAAGAGAGTTAGTTCGACGTGGCGTTACGGGCGAACAACAATCGACGTTATAAGAAATGGACAGACTCTACGTGTAATAACTTGAACCGGAGCGACGCGCAACGGGAACGAGAAGTCCGCGCGCCGTTATCAAGAGTCTACTACAACTCGCAAGAAAGACGCAACGAAAATCACGAACGAGGCGAGAATCGTGATTCACAAGATCGACATAGGACGAGCCATGGAAGGGATAAAACAACGAGTGCCGCGCAGTCGACGGCTACGAGTCAACTGCGAGCCCAGCCGAGCGGACGCTGGTCGCCCCGCCGGCAAAGGTCAACGAACGAGGCATCGCGTGACCTACCTCAACGGGTCAACGCCCCACAATGTGTACGAGATAATCTCGCTTTCAAGGCTTCAATGTCTTTCCAACGTCAAACCCACGAACTACGTCGCAAGTTACAAGCACTTTCCACTTCTGCTAATTATAATAGCAATTCTTATCCCTCTAAACACCGGTACGAGTCAAACCGCGGACAAGAGACGAGGCAACGCGAGCGACGTTACGAGCAAACAAGAAGAGGGCCCCAGTACGAGTCATCCGAGCCCCGCATACCAAGGACGCAGAGCTGTGTTGAAATTACAAGTGAAGTAACAAGAAGCGAACGAGAAGAAGGTCGCCGATCGAGCAGCACGGCGACACGTAGACCGGCCAGCAAAGTCACCGTCCCTACGATACAGGGACCGTGGCCCCTCCATCGGTCCTAAACGAACCCGATACAGTGACGAAGCCTTCAACCAGCAGTGATAGTGTCGCAGCCCTTGCACCAGGTAGTTTTTGTCAAAACTAGGGGGCGCGATGTTAGCGACACTACCAAACATAACACGGACGAGACTCCAGCCCATACGACGGAGCGAGACGTCACCGAGGGAATGAGAAGGACGACGAGCGGCGAGCGACTATCCCCGCATCCTGAAAGCTTGCGACCGTCCTGAAGGCTGACGACCGTCACTGAAGACTTATCGTGATATGTGATTTTGTTATGTTATGTAAATATGGTTAAGTTTGTATTCGAAATAAAGAGATTTAATATTAAGTAGGTAGAGTCAAACTTAGAATGTAAACTATTATGATTTGAAATATTTAAGTGAAATACGTGTATTAGATTTAACTTGGATAGTTTAAGATTGAAATTGTAAGTTTGTATGGATGAATGGATAGGAATTCCCCAATAAACCCCTTATCTAGAGAGCGGATAGATAGGTAGGAATTATTGTCAGGCATAGATAATTGAAGTACATTATCTAACAATAAACATTAACCTTACGCCCTGAGTCCCTACAGTAGGTAAAAGATGAGATAAAGGTGTAATAAAACAATAATGCATGCTCGGAGATTAAAGAGCTCTTTATTGAGGTAACCGTAGGGCCTATCGCTAAACGCATAGACTACGTAGGTAACTGTTCGGACTCACGACGTAATAGCAGTCATAGAAACTCTGAAAGAAGTAAAAAATTGTAAAACATAGCGAAAATCTAGCTTACGAAAACACATTTTTGGAATAGGGTCGGCCAATCAGAGCGCCGATTAAAAGACCAATTAGATCCTAGAAAGGATAGGACAATTAGAAAGAGAGGATATGAGAAAAGCGCTCTGATTGGACGAAATTCCAATAAGAATCCAGGCAGGTATATCCGCTCACTAGTAAATCAAATCGTGCTATAAACATCCATACAAACCGGTGGAAATCATTCAGTAATTCGGACAAGCAGCAAGAAGAAAAATAAATAGAAGAAAACCAACTGGACTTTTGGATCACCGCTCCCCTCCTTCAACAGGAAGATTTTCTACGGGCTACTCATCGAGCGTCGGCTGGCAGTGCGACGTGTCGTCTGTTCGTGCCAGAGCCCGCGAGACTCTGTCACGTGGTCCTACATCTACTTACGGAGCTTTCGTCGACGGGGTACTTCGCTGAATCAGCTCCGCGCGTGTAACGGCTGAGTTAGGATCGGCAACCGTGGATATACAACATAAGCTATCGAAGGAAAATACCATATTACAGGCTGCGGTCTGTAATACTCTACGTACATAACTGTAAAGAAAAATCAAATAATCTTTGTTCATGTCAATCCATAGCTATTACTGACAAAATTAAGTATTTAGGAGTCATGATAGACGAAACCCTCTCCTTTAAAAACCACATTGAAGCATTGTGCAATAGAGTTCGAAAGTTAATGTTTGTATTCAAAAAACTTCGTTCAA
Source organism: Pammene aurita (assembly GCA_947086415.1). Classification (NCBI taxonomy): domain Eukaryota; kingdom Metazoa; phylum Arthropoda; class Insecta; order Lepidoptera; family Tortricidae; genus Pammene; species Pammene aurita. The sequence continues at coordinate 27,978,718 of OX352290.1, read as the reverse complement.
TCGCTGACCCAAATTTAATCAAGCAAGTATACCTTGCACTATGTCAATCGATACTAACGTACTGCATTTCTTCTTGGGGTGGCACAGCAAAAACTACACTTCTAACCCTAGAAAGAGCTCAGAGAGCGGTACTAAAGGTAGCTACTTCCCGCCCATTCTTATACCCTACTGACCTCCTTTATAAATCATGTGAAGTATTAACTGTTCGTCAATTATATATATTAAGCACAACGCTAAAGCAGCACGCCAGAACTTCCTTTAACCCTGAATATAGAAATAAGAGACGCAAAGATATTGTAGGTATTAAAACAGTACAAAAGAAACACGTATTTTTATCTAGATTCTTTGTCTTTGCGGGCCCATTTTTGTACAACAGGTTAAATGCAACACTAGATATATACCCACTTAGCTATGCCTGTTGTAAGAATACTCTACGACGCGCCCTTCAGAAAATGACGTACGATGATACAGAGAAATTACTATTAGTCATAAAATAACTACCTATATACTGTCCTATATATTTAATACTTAAGAACCTACTTATTTTGTTAAGGTGATAAGAGTTTTATTGTGTAATATATAGTTTATAATTAAGTGAATAATTAAAAATTAACTAATTTTGTCCTTCGCTGCCTGAAACACAGGGAATCCTAGTTCAGGCATTTGTTAACCACTTGTCGTTAAAAAAAAAAAAAAAAAATTCTTAGCCCGTAAGAACAAACATTGTACTATACTTTTCTCAATAAATTATTTGTATTTGTATTTGTATTTGTTTATGATATGCATTATGTACGTATACTATAACGCAAATTATAACGCATATTTTTTATATATAAAATTTTATGTATTCTGCAAAATCTAACATGTAAATGGAACTGGAATCGTGATAGTAAAAGTCATATTTTGATCGTGTTTATCGGATTTGGGTAATCAAAGAACCATCGTTGATACTACGAGTAATAACTGTACGTTCCTAACACCTATTACACAGAGATAATTAAGGTTTACCTTTGTTACTACTACTCGTACTTGTATCTGACATTGCGAAATTGAAAAAAAAAGATGTGTTTCGTTAACGAAAGAACATGATATTATTCCATTATGAAACCCACATTCAATATTCAAACTCCGAACTAAAATGCAAAATACGCAATTTAAATTATTGGGCAGTTTAATACATTCACGTGGCGGCCGTGTCCAGGACATTCAGGACAACCATTCGTTTAATCCAAACAATGTTTACACTGGTTTTGAGACTAATTATTAATTAGCTGCACACTTCTTCGTTAGATCACCATACAATATACAAGGTATGGGCACTGCGAATGGCATCTCGCTAAGTGTGGTAGGGCACGTTCAGCGAATGTCATCGCTCAAATCTGGAGCAGAGCCCGACTGGGGAAGTACCTCCACCTTACAGAAAACCACAGCCAAATAGCACTAGACCCTACTCATAGTGTTGTGTTCCTGCTGGTGAGTAAGGTTGCCAAAGAGCTCAAAGAGGACCCAGTGTGTTGACGATGAGGGACCTTCTTGTTCCTTTAGCCGTCAACACAGTGAATCCTCCTTTTTGTAAAGGGTCGGCAACGCGCATGTGACTCCTTTGGAGATGCAGGCGTCCATAGGTTACGGTAGCTGCTTACCATCAGGCGGGCCGTATGCTTGTTTGCCACCGTCGTAGTATAAAAAAAAAAAAAAAAAAAAAAAACAATAAGCTATCAATATTATACACCGACCTACGATATGAATAAAAAACAAAAAAAAATGTTCGCAAGACATCTTCGCCATGTTGAGTTTCAAGAGGAAGTCTGTAATATATGAGGTCAATGTTTAGCATAGATAACATTATTATGGTACAAATTAGGCCAATGAACTCCCAGTGTAATTTGAAACTGTTAAAAATTACCATATGATTTGCTGGCCAAACTGTGTAATCTTTATTACTTTCGTATTATGTGATAATAATGTAAACATCTAGTAAATAAATTAAGTGATGGATTACATCAAAACACGTTTAGGCGCCTGATAAGTAAGTCGTGAGAATTGTAGACTTTATGATATGTAAATAAGATTGTTTAATCCATGTTTGTACTCGTACTTCCATTACAAAAAAAAACCGTGCATAATTTTATGAGTGCCTACTTAGAGATTAATAATACTCAGATTTATATTTACAGTACGCTATATAATGTAGGAAAACCCGTAGGTATGATGAAAAAAGTTAGTTGCTTAAAACGTGACACTATTAAGTTACCCTATTTTATTTTTTTACGAGTTTGATACATAGGTACATATTAAAGAACGCGAAGTCACCAGGGTTTAGATAGTTAACCTTCAGAAATCTAAAATTATGGCAGACTCAACATCTCGAGCGTTTTTGATCTCGACACGAAAATATGGGACTGTGAAACTGTTCCTCCTCCATTCGCATGTTATAAATATATAAAGGCAAAGCTTAAATTTCAGTCTGTGAATAGTGTGGATCCTAAAGGGATATTTTTCTGTTGTCCTAGTCCATATATCAACCGCCGATTAACCTTTTATGCGGAACCACTGCTCCCAGAGTCTCAGTATGGCTTTCGTCCATATAGAAGCACAGTGGACGGCATTTTTGTCGTAAAAAAAATTCAAGAACAAAGCCTGGAACCACATTGTCCTTTGTTTATGTGCTTTGTTGACTTAAGTAGGCCATACATGTTAGGTACGGTTTACCGGAGAGGTCTACCTGCGCATGTCGACCGGAGCGTGTATGCTGACCGACCTGTGCAGTTTTTTTGACCTGCGCAGGCGACCGGAGCTAATTCGAAAACCGATTTTGCTCCGGTCACGCTACGGTACACCGGAACGTCCCCATACACGCTACCTGACCTGTTCAGGCAAACCTGCACAGGTAACCTGTGCGGTGGACCGTAACGTGTATGGCCTGCATTATAAACCCAGTGCGTGTGGCATCTCACGCCGCCCCTGGCGTCATGCCGCCCCGGGCCGCGATTCGAAAAATAAACACACACACTGGACAGACACAGCTCCAACCCAACTCAACCCAACTCAACTCAACGCTATAACGATATTGACATTTGCTATTCGAACAGATTTTCATTCAACATTGGTCTCACATTGGTTTCACATTGGTCATACATTGGTCACACATTGTGCCATGAGTGTCTTTATTTTTAAAATCGCGGCCCCGGGCCTTGGCCCGGTTGGCCCTAGGGTAAATACGCCCCTGAGCTTAGCAATCGTGTTTGGAGGTTACATATGACCTGAAGTTGCCAACCAAGATCATCTACATGGCCATAGTTATACCGACTCTTCTTTATGCTACAGAAACGTGGTGATCTTACAACGCGGATGTGGAAAATTAGACTCCTTTTCATCTGTGCTGGGGCGGATCGATGAAAAAGCGGACATTCGTACTTTTTTTACGAAAATGTATTTTAAAAATATAGTTCGATAGGAAATGATAAGGGGAAACATAAATATGGTATACAATATTTCAAAATAAGACATATTTAATTTAAAGCAGATAAAATAAAATGATTTTTTTTATGGGACCCAAAATTAGGTACCTATAGGAACTAAAAAACACCTCATGGTTGGAGAAATAAATTGCGTTTCCTGATTGGTAGATTTTAACATTGCTGTATTCTGATTGGTTAATATTAAATACAATGTTTTTTTAGGGTTCCGTAGTCAACTAGGAACCCTTATAGTTTCGCCATGTCTGCCCGTCCGTCCGTCCGTCCGTCCGTCCGCGGATAATCTCAGTGACCGTTAGCACTAGAAAGCTGAAATTTGGTACTAATATGTATATCAATCACGCCGACAAAGTGGTAAAATAAAAAGTGGAAAAAAATGTTTTATTAGGGTACCTCCCCTATACGTAAAGTGGGGAGTGATTTTTTTTTCGTTTCAACCCTAACGTGTGATATATTGTTGGATAGGTATTTAAAAATGAATAGGGATTTACTAAAATCATTTTTTGATAATGTAAATATTTTCGGAAATAATCGCTCCAGAAGTAAAAAAAAATGTGTGTGTCCCCCCTCTAACTTTTAAACCATAAGTTTTAAAAATATGAAAAAAATCTCAAAAGTAGAACTTTATAAAAACTTTCTAGGAAAATTATTTTGAACTTGATAGGTTAAATAGTTTTTGAAAAAAAAATATACAAAATAATTTCTGAACTAAGTTTGTAATTTAACCGTATAAGCAGGTGTTTATTGTACCTGTAATTTCTACAAAATCACAATGAAATGACGTGCTTTCAAATAAAGTAAAACCGGTGAAAATCAGTTCACGCAATAAAGAATTATCCCATAAAAAACATCTTCCATACTTTAAGCTCGCGCGCAATAGTTTACTTAATTTGCCGATAGATGTCACTGTACGTGGAACGCTCATATCATATCCTACATGGCGGTGTTATTTTAACTCTTAAGTGAGGACACTTACTGTGACGGACGGAAAACTACGGAACCCTACACTGAGCGTGGCCCGACACGCTCTTGGCCGGTTTTTAAGAACTTAATTTATTTACGCAGTATACGCACTAAAAAAGTATCTAGCGTTTCGATTAACTTAGATATGTGTTGTGATTGGTGGATTTAATATGGTGAAGTGTTCCGATTGGTCAATTTAAAATGTTTTATAAATCATAAATATGTATACATATTAGCCCCAGAGGCTAAATGTACTACTTAAGTCCGCCTTGGTAAGCATAATACGACACACTTTTTGAGCATGAGAAGTGAAAAAGTAGTTTTTTTTAGTAAAAGACGTGTAAATTACTGCTTTCTTATCATTATCACACAAATTAAACAACTCGTGACGTGATGAACATAATTTTCCGACGACGTACTTCGTATGCTCTTTACAACCGAGCTTAGGTAGCAAACAGCTGATTCTATTAAATATAGATTATTTACTTAAGAACGGAAATATGCCGTTTATAGTCATAATAAACTTTTATGTTTTATTATCACTATTTAAACATGAAAACACTGTTGTAAAACGTAGCATTTACAAAATAATTCCGAGAAAAATAATAGGGGACAAAGGTCTTTTAAGCAAAGCCAGTGTGTAAAAAAACTAATCAAGTAACAAGAACCGTTCTGTTATGTTATGTTTAAATCCTTATATTATTTGAATGTCTTTCCCGTATACGGAACAAGTAGTATACCAAAAAATTTGCAAAGCGTGCGCTGGGCTGAAACTCATCCTTTCGATATTAGGGTTGTGTTAGCTATAATAAATCAAACAGTTTTAAAGCGGTCATAAAACTTTTACGGAAATATTTATATAACATCAAATATGTATTTGCGCATTCAATTATTAAAAAACAGCATAAAATTATTTTACTAGAGGTTTGGAGGTGGATTCATTGTGACGACATAAGGTGAAAATATTTCTTATGTAAAAAGTAGTTTAGTTTTATTGGTTATTACCTATACTATTTAATTAAATGTAAGGGTACACCGCCGTGCGGATGCTCTCCACGCGCATGTCAATAACACCTACGATAAATACTTCCGCTATGATGTTAAAATATTTCTTGAGTCTTAATAAAATCTAATATTTACGAGAAAAAGATGGACAAACCACTACGACTGTTCGATGCAAAACTCGGACACCCGCTTTATGAAACAACGATCATTGCGAGTTTGAAATAAAAACGGTACAGCTAATTTGTTCAAATTAATGTAGGTAACTTATCAGTAATAACATAAAAACTCCCACAAACCTATCGAACATTGTTCCTTAAACAATGTTTCTAAAGTTCCAAAGACTCAGGGCATCCAACCAAATAACGTTATCAAATAGGCAAATAAACTGCGAGGAATATTCTGTGACATACTTTGTGTATTGATAAATGCGTCGCATGATACTATCAAATTCCTTAGGGTTAGGGTTAATATTATAACTAATCGACCAAATTACAATCGGCAAAATTAATTATATAATAATAACTACTTATATATCAGGTATATTCCAGTAACACACCAAATTGAAAGTTTTTATTCAGGTGCCCTCAGCACTGAGGGAGCGCAATTATTAAAAACAGCATTGCCAATGGTTGGCAGAGCACGCGTAGCCACCAATGGCGTTTAAAGGTCATGTAGAATTTGGCAACAACCACGGGCTACACGGTGTAAAATCTCTGTTTTCTGCCAAGGTATCGTGGCAGAGCGCTGTGGTTGTATGCCGTCTGGCCGTAACTTAATTATATGACGGACGCAGTTTTTTCTACCGGACAAGATGTCATAGTAGAAGCGCCCTTTACTATTTAGTAAGTTTTTAAATAACGCACTGGTTTTATGGACCTATGTATTTGAAATATGATAATATTTATTTATTTTAGGTACTCTCACCATAATGACAAATGAATTGACAACCCTATCGCAATGCCTTAGTGCATAATTATAAACAATGCATCTAATCTATATATATAAAAGAAGAAACTGACTGACTGACTGACTGACTGACATATCAACGCACAGCCGAAACCGCTGGGCCTAGAGATTTCAAATTTGGCACATAGGTTCCTTATAAGGTCTAGGGGAGCACTCAGAAAGGATTTTTCAAAATTCACCCCCTAAGGGGATGAAATGGGGGTCCAAAGTTTGTATGGCGAATCAAGATTTGTTAGACTATTTTATTCGAAACTTCACAGGAGTATTCCTAACGATAAATGAGTAAACACGTGTTTCAGGTTTTTTGAAAATTCAACCCCTAAAAGGGGCAAATGTGGTCACAAAGTCTGAAAATCAACATGGGTAGCGTATCCTTTTTGAGTACTTACAGTACGCGGGCGAAGCCGCGGGGAAAGGCTAGTTATAACTACATGCGATAACGATCAATCCTACCTTGGAGTAGTTGCTTCCTCTTTATGAAATCTTGTTTTTGCTTAGATATAACCTTACGTGTCGTTACGTAGACAAATGTATGTGACGTTTACATTTTTTAAATGTTTATTTGGATTTATATTTATTGATACGAACTTATTTGAACCAGTTATGTAAAAGTGGCCCCAGTCATAAAAATATTATGAGTATTATGACTGCCATAGTAAGAAAATATGTAATGGTTCCTCAATGCGTGAATTAACTATAGGTACCTACTATACTGCTTAGTGCTTGGTATACCTGATTGAAATCTGTGATCCGTTTATAGTATGTTAGTAAGAATCATATAGGAAATTGCATTTCTTGGGTCATAACATTAAAAACAAATGCGTGAGTGCCGTGGAACACTCGGTTGGAACGAAGTTGATGAATGGTTGGAATGTTATGTTATGTTATTTTATTTTATGTTATGTTCTTCGTGCCTGTGTCCGTGTCCGTATCCGAGTCCATATCCGTCATCCTCATCCACATTACATATTTCGCAATCGTTTGGGTTGTGACGGGTTTCTTCGTTCCAAAATATACGTGGACTTGTAAGAACTTGTAAAACGCAGTTCAATGTTTTCTATCCCTGGGAAGCAAAACAGGCCCGCTTACCTAACTAAACATAATTTAAAAAAATATATTACCTTGTTTACCACTAAACGCAATAAGATGAGACGCTGTCCTCGAGATAGAAAAAAAGACTGAAAATCTACCAACCTATCTACTTATAGTCTAAATCTCTAAGAAGCCAGTTAACCAGGATGCTTCTCGGTTTCACGTTCATTACCACGGTGACATTGAGCAGATTGCCACGTGCGTAGGCAGACGGACTGAATACCCGTTTATTAGTAAACATGAGGACCGTTTACCTCATTATACTGTGGCTGGAGATTAGCATAATTGATCAGCGGAAGGCTATTTTTAGAAATGATACCTGACAGATGGGAGAACCAACTTTGAGACCACCTTAACCTATTTATCGTTTACGATTTAAAAAAAACTTAGCAGACGTGTTTAGGAAGATACTTAATACGAAGCGTTATAATAAATTAAGCGATTACACCTATTAAACACGTCAAAAGTTACTACATTCTCAAATAAAACCGGTAAAGCAAGAGACAAAGTGCTCTCCTCCGTTACCATACATAAGAAATTAAAAAATATATATTTTCGTAAACTTATACACTGAAGCGAAGCGTTGGCTTGATTGTCTGACTGGCAAACATATAGACAGACCCTTGTATAATATTGTATGCATTGTATGAAAATCTATTTCAGCATAGTCGACGATCCTAAAATTTGCGACTATAAAAGCTCCATCGAAAAGTATACGCTAGTAGTTCTGTCTACAAAGTCTCAATTCAAGCATTAAATAGTCGAGGAGTAGAAAAAATAGTTTGTTAGTTTACAACTAATATCTTCGGACATGTAGTTTTATGCTATGCCTCGCCCTTTTATCATCATAATAGGGTTGAGAGATTACAGTCAAGATTCATCAAATTGCTCTGTTATAACATGTGAGTCAACTATAGTTCTAGTAGTAGTTCTACATCTACCAACTACCTCAAGCTGTGCAAGAAACATCATTTGATCCCACTTGTTAAGCGCCTTGAAATTCCAGATATAGTGTACTTAGTAAATATTATTAAAGTTAATGTAGATTGTCCGAATTTGCTTAATAAAATCTCTTTTAATATTCCGTCAAGGACGGGGCGACGAATTGACGTGATTTTTTAAGTGGAGATAGTTGAAGGGATGGAGAGTGACATAGGCTAATTTTTGTCTCTTTCTAACCCCCCACTTTCCTAAAATGGGGGGTGGAAGTTTGTATGGTTTGTTACCCCAAATTTAACGCGAGCGAAGCCGCGGGCAAAAGCTAGTAAAAATAATTTAATTAGGTACTTAATGGGTGACAATAATTGTGGCGCGGGTTAGGGCTTGGTGCATTATTGCATGTGTACTAACAGGTTTTTTCTTCTTTCTTCTTTTTTCATTTATCTTTGTAAACATTGATCATGTACGAGTAGTTATATAGATCATCTGTTCTTATGCTATAGGAACTTGCGTGTGTATTAAGTTGGGCAAAAACTTTTGTAATATATTTTATTTCTATAAGTGAGAACCTATAATTGGCTTTGTGATTCTATTGTAATTTATGTATACTGTATAGCGCTGTTGGTTTTCCATGTATCAAAATAAAATAAAATAACATAATAAGGTACAGTAGTTTTCATCGATATTTATTAAGGTTATAATTGTTTTATTATTAATACCAAAACGGCTGTGTTATTATCGTTTTCAACAACAGGTCGTACTAGATATTTGTTTCTGATGGGGGACCAAGATGGCCGAAAGGAAGAGCCAATTGTGCCGCTAGTAAGTGGTCACCGACTCAATGGCACGCCGTAGTAGATATGACCCACATGCGGAAAGGATTTATGTTAAAAATGGTGTGTGACATCTTTTTTGCAAAAGTTGTAGGCATATTTTAAGCATATAATTATAGTCCTATTATAACCTTAGATACAAACGAATAGAGGAAAGCAGGCCTACATCCTACTTATCTTGCTTGACAACAGTGAGCTCGCAATTGCTTTGCGAGAATTTGTCAGATTCACATGCTCACCAATCATGTATGGTTCACCGGATTTCAACGGGAAACTAGCTACTTAGTGTACTCATTGTTACCTACTGGTAACAGAGCCAATCTGAATATATAAAGGTTGAATAAAAAAAATCTGTTTGATCAAAAGAAACTCAAAGAAACCAGAAGAGCGAAATTGGTAATGACGAGTTCGGCAGTATTGCCAAGTTTTGAGCGCATAACGCGGATTGGTTTACCTATATCGCGAAATTGCCTAATGTACGGTAATGTAGATAAGAGTCCTCCAATAAGAGATAATGTTTACATCCACTTCAGGTAATAATTTTTGTTGAATTCGGGTCAATGCTTAACCTATTTATTTTTTTAAATAAAAGTTGTAATAAATTGGTGGTTGAAAATATTGTCTTGACTACGTTCACCTATAATCCAATCATTGGGGAATCATCTCCATACATTGCCTTACAAAAGGTGGAGTAGAAAATGTTTTAATGGTTATTGGTAGGCTATAAGGTGGTAATTAAAATACTAGATTTGAGACCTTGAGACCTTGAGACCTTGCGGCCGCCATCTTGGTTTAAAGGTGCCAAAAGTCCGTTTTTGAACCTTGGCGCTTAAACGGTTATCATTATGCCTGAAATGTCTATGGAACGCATGAAGAAGATAAAATTGTCTACAATATTTCCATACACAATACATCTGTAAGTCTTACAGATATAAAGATACAGGGGGTGAAAAAGTGTATATTTTCTTAAATCATATTTAAGAATTTGATTTTAATTAATCAAATTCTTAAATATGATTTCAAACAACTTTGAAGCTAATGCTTCAAAGTTTTGTACTTTGAGATAAGGTAATGAAGTCTCTACCACAGTTTTGTCATCTTCTAATGATTATTTCAAAAGATATTCAAAAGTTGAATTCACCCCTAGAGCGCTTATAGAGGGGATGAAAGTAGTAAGTCTCATACACAAAATCAACATATAAGGTATCAGATGGTTTAAATCATAATGCCAACTTTAGATAGCAGGTTTTTATTTAATCGACTAAATTGGCAAGGAATTCTTATATTAATAAATTGTTTTTCTTACAATCCCAACTTATTTGTTAACTTATAAGAGTAGTGAACAGCTTGACAATCCAAAGCAAAAAGAGACTGATTATCAGTTATTCGGTTCTTTTATACCTGGCAAAATGGCGCCACCATGATCGGACGTGACGTCACGATCAGTCGATGTAACGAACCACGTGTTCTCGTATTTTGTTATTCAATACATTTACTATTTACGAGAACAAGTGTTACTTTGCGACTAATATTATAAAATAATTATTTCTAACAAACATAACATAACATAACATAAATACTCTTTATTCAAAAATGTCCGGCAAGGTTGACTTTTACGGTTAAAAACTAGGCGGCGAAGTGCCTAGTTTATGATCAAAAAAAATTAAAAAGTTACGGAAATTGCAGGCTCGAAATCGCGACATAAATGTTGCATACAAATTCCATTTTCGTCGAGGTACAAACTTTTTAAAAAGTTCAACAGCCATACAAAAATAAAGGCAAAGGTCCTAAACAGCCAAAACACAACATCGGTTTTTGTTATTTATAATGTTGGTACCGCGACTTTTTAGTTATCTCAAATAGCTTACGGTAAATTCAGAAGAAAAATACACTTCAAACTTTTTAATAAAAAGATATAAAGGCGGCAAAGCTGAGCGTGTACCGCGAACATAGAAAATTGTAGTTTCGAATAAATCTGTCTCTTTCACTCAAAATGAGAAGCGATGGAGATAGAGATAATTATAGAATTCGAATAAATCTGTCTCTTTCACTCAAAATGAGAAGCGATGGAGATAGAGGTAATTATAGGATTCGAATCGAAATTCGATGCTCGCGGTAGTGGTCATTCTTTTAACCTAGAAGTTATCCTGAATATATTATTTAGGTATGTAAATATTGTTTGTTGTTCATCAACGTTGGCTGTTTTGCATTATTTTTGAATAAAGCACTATATTGGACTCGGCGTGAAGAGCCATTGCTGGCTTCGTATTAAATTAAACGGACTCCTAAAGTCGTCCGTTTAAACGTAATACTCAGCCATCAATGTGCTACTTCACCTCCTCGACAATAATGTACTATTATTGCACACCTCAAATAATAGACACAAAGTATACACAAGTCACAAACAAAAAAAGCAGAGGCAAAACAATTGGCGGTCTTATCGCTAAAGAGCGATCTCTTCCAGACAACCTTCAATCAATCAAGACTCAATTTTTTTTATTTGTATTTATTCTGTACGTCTTATAGATACAAAGTTACAGGAAGGAAAAAATTACTCATACTCATTGTCTTTATACTTCTCGTAGACATTTTTGTCATAAAGTGAACTGTTCAATCAAGCATTATGTAAAAAATGCTAAAGCCTATACGATATTTTAATAATAACTTGACAGTTATATGAAGTTTAAAAATATAAAAATATTTTCAAGCACTTTCTTTAAAAACATTATTTTTGTATGAAAGCATATATGGTTTGGTACACCAAGTATAATGAACCGACACTTAATTTAATTAAACTATTAGTTCACCTCGAACTGTGAACTCGTGTATCTTGCGTTTCGCCAAAATATGCGATAGTGAAAAAAATACTTAAAAATAGGTATTAGTCCGAGCTAGGTGTACCCTTAATTATACGGAAAATGATGATGATGGAATTTACTTTTACTGAGTTGGTCCTTTTGGCTCTAAAATTAATTTGAGAGGAGAAAAGAGCCCGGTAATTTATAAGTAAAAATGGAATACGAACCGTCGAGGTCCAGCAGGAGCGCAGCTGGTCGTCAGGGAACAGGAACAAGTCCAGCAGCGCCCAGGAGCCGCGCCACACGAACACCACCAGCGACCCCACCACTGCTACCGAGAACACGCAGTCCAGCACGTACAGCGCCGTCTCTCGAGTACTCTGTGTAACAAATGAATTTCACAATAAAATTTTGTACTAAGCAGAACGTCTGCTAACGACACCACAATGTTTAGAAATAAAGGACAAGTAGAAAAATTCGCCTTATGATGGATGAATAGGCAGTATCCCAGAATCGCGAGTTCGAGTCTCGCCTGAGGCAGTCGATTTTTCTGCTTTTCCTTTATTTCTAAAAATTAATATCGTCAAATGGCGTAAATTTTGGAGTAATGGCGTAGGTTAAGTATAGTTTTTAAGTTCTGGTTTCCCTGAAAATCAGCGTTGTGGCTACCCTGCCATGACTCACGCTGAGTGGCAACTATTTTGGTGTATTCTTTTTTGTATATTTCATGTTATGCTTATCTTCTCTTTGCACCAAATAAATATTATTCATTTCATTTCAAACTATATCATTGGACCAAAACGTAATGCACAATGTTATTATATAAAAACAGTGACATGGATTTTTCTGTTAGCGTACAGGAACAGCACGTTATCACATATACCGTTAAAAACATCAATTTGCAATTAAACGCAATTCTACATCTCCGTTGAAAGTTATGATTTAATTGTGCTGTATTAAAATAAAACATTAAACAATTGGAGTAAGTTGACTTCCGTTACCCAACCACATTTAGTTCCCTTAGAGGTCCAATATTTAAAAAAAATAAGTTATTTTATATGTAGGTATATATTGTAGTTCACAGTGCCTTGGTTTTAATGTAATGCTGTGTAACTGATTTCAATAATAAATAAATGAATTAAATTAATAAATAACTTACCTTTTAATCTAAGAGATAAATTAAGTTTCCACTTCTCCTGTTACCCCCTTATTCATAAACGTCTCTCAGGCCTCAATTAGTTAATTTATGTTTAGTCCTTTTCTGTCCTTTCATAGTTGTGTGTGTTAGAAACAGACAAAACATAAATTTACTAAATGAGGCCTGAGAGACGTTTATGAATAAGGGGATCAGTATTCATAACCAGCGTCTCTTCTTACAAACCTAAACCTAAACCTATGTGTAAATTTATAAATAAACAACATAAATTACATACACAGTAAGTTGTAATAATGGGCTGTCCCAGAAGTAAAGAGGCAAAATGGGTTAAAAAAAATTGATGACTAAACTAAGTAAATTCGGTATGTTACACACTGGAAACAAACAAAAGGAAAAGAAAATGCATGTTTTATAATAAATCGGTACCAACGACACCTTAAATTTTTAGACGCGAGATTTGTTAAAAAAAATTGTTGTATAGCTACCTACTATAATCTACAATATCTCGAATGTTAACGCGGAAATATTGCTTACCAGGCACGTTACTCGGATCCACGCGTGCATACGTCTCGTCAAAAATTATGAGATTTTTTTACAATATTTTTGCATACATTTAGCGACAACCTCTTTTAGCACGCATTATTTGTTCTATAATATATAGGAGCGGATCATTTTGCGCAAGCTTTAAAATTCAGGTCATTACGCTTCATTCTGGACTTAGATTTTTTTATATATTTTGCCGCAGCTGTGGCAGATATAAAACTGTGTGTACCCTATTTTTGTTTCTACCCTATGAAACTAGACGGGGACTTCCTGGAACGATTTTGAATTAATGTTTTCCTTAAACTTAATACCATTGTAGTTATCTGTGATATTCCCTACAGTGTAGATAGACATTCTCGAAGCTATAATAATTTCGTTACTAACTTTAACGTAGCTCTTCATAAGTAATTTCGTTGCAGACCGAATGTGTGGTTAATGCCTTATAGTATGCATCTTGAAATCCATGATTACAAATCAAACGGTTATAATTTAAATCGCAGTGGCAAATACAAGCTGGCACTCTGTATTAATAGTATATTAAAGAATATGAATGAAAAATTCTACAACAACTCTATTTTTTTAGGAAATTAGAATCCGAAATGGTTAAAAAGACAGAATATTGTGTGCATGTTAGAAGTAAGCTCAATGACAAAAATAATAAAGATATCGGAACAGTTTGTCACTATCCCAATAGACGGAAATTAAGCATAAGATACCAAAATAAACATATAAGCACCAGTGCTAGCATAACATACCAAGTAGTAGATAAGTATGACGACCTTACAACTCACAAAAAGTCCCTAACATTTTTCTATATTAATATTCGTAGCTTGGTAGAGCCAGGGAAGCTTGACGAATTAAGATGCGTCATAGAGGCTATAAAAACGGTACACATCATTGCTTTATCGGAAACCTGGATTAAATCGGACCATGAAGCAAAAATACTTAGACTTCCAAATTATACCCACTACTACAACTATCGCACACAAAAAAGGGGAGGACGCGTTTCAATATACGTCCACAATGACCTAAAACATAACATAATAGAAGAAATATGTGACGATGAAAATCATTACCTATGGATTCACGTAGAAAAGTTTTGTTTAGATATAGGTGTTATATACAAACCCGGACGCACTAACACAGAGCATTTCTTAGAAACATTTAATAAACAACTACAGGACAGAAAACGAGCTCTCATATTTGGAGATTTTAATTACGACCTTCTAGAGGACGCTCCAACAACAAATGAGTACAAGACAACACTACGGGGAGCTGGATATACTATTCTGAACAAGATCGGAAAAAAATATTGTACACGAGAAACTAATGATAGAAAGTCAATTCTTGATCACGTATGTACAAATTTGAAAGGCCACCCATTTCATATGGCAATAATAAATTCGAATATGACCGATCACAAGCAAATCTACTTCGAAGTGATGAGACTTCAGAAAATTTCGGTACAACGGGTCACATATGAAGCTATAAATTATGAAAACCTATATAAATCCGTAGAGTCAATAAAAGAAGATAACACAAAGAATGACTATAAGAATCTAGAATCCTTTTTAATAGATAACATTAAGAAACATAAGCAAAAGAAAATAAAAATAATGAACCCCCCCTAATAAAGACTGGATTTGTAAAGAAGTTATCGAAGCAATTAATAAAAGAAATGATTTATGGAACAAAACAATACGGAAACCTAATGATGATGGCGCAATCCAAAAATTAAATGAACAAAGAAAAAAAACTGCACAGTTAATACAGTCAACGAAAAACAAATACTATCATAACGCTTTTAACCTATGTAGCGGAAAACCGTTAAAGATGTGGGCATTAATTAATGACCTTTGTTGTACTAAAACTAAGTCAAATTCAATGCCAAAGACTCTGAAAATTGGAACAGACTTATTATAAGATGAACTAGCTATATGTGAATGTTTTAATGACTATTTTGCTACTGTGGGCACAATTTTAGCTAGTCGATTTCCTGAAGTCAATAAAGAGAGTAAGTATGAAACTAAAGATAGAAATATTCAAGAAATTTCTGCATTCAAACCTGCAACCCCAAGTGAAGTCATGAAAATAATAGACCAACTTAACTCGAATACTAGTACAGGACTCGATGAAATTAGTACTAAAGTGATAAAGTGTGTTAAGAATTTGATATGTAGTGATATTACAGTGTGTATAAATTAGTGTCTAGAGGCAGGAATGTTTCCGGATTCTCTAAAAATTGCCAAAGTAAGCCCTATATACAAAGCAGGTGAAAAGTCGAATCCCGGAAATTACCGTCCCATATCTGTTCTCTCTGTAATGTCAAAAATCTTTGAGAAGATACTGCACCAACGTCTTACAGAATACCTAAGCAGTATTACTTTTCTATACAGCAAGCAATATGGTTTTCGCTCAAAATCTAGCACGTTATCTGCTACAATTGATTTGTTAACAAAAATTAAAATTAGTATTGATGAGAAAAACGTAGCCTTAGGTATTTTTATCGATTTAAAAAAGGCTTTCGATACAGTAAGCCATTCATTACTTATATTAAATTTACATGAAATAGGTGTCGTAGGCAATGCTTTGAAGATATTTAAATCATACCTAACAAATCGAACACAGGTGACAAAACTTGGAGATTATCAAAGCTGTCCCAAATTAATAACATGCGGAGTTCCACAAGCATCCATTCTGGGACCATTATTATTTCTTTTGTATATTAATAGCATTCACAAAATTAATTTAAAGGCTGATATAACACTTTACGCCGATGACACATGTTTATTTTATTTTGACAGTGATATAACAACTATAATAATTAATAACACAAGCACAAGATGATCTAAATATATTACAACAATGGTTAGTATCCAATTTACTGACTATAAATGAATCTAAAACTAAATTTATGATATTTGCTGCAAAGAATAAAATAATAGAAAGACACCTTCCCTTAACTATAAACGACGTCACACTACTGTCCACTGACCAGGAAAAATACCTTGGTCTTATGCTTGATATCCGTCTGTCTTGGAAAGCTCACGTAGAGAACTTACGATCTAAGTTAACGTCACTGACCGGCGCCTTGCGTAGTATTGTTCGTTGCCTCCCAAGAAAAGTATGTTATACCATTTACAATTCCATGGTGAAACCTCACATAGATTACCTTGTAGAAGTGTGAGGCTCAGCCGCTAAGACTAATTTACGTGCCCTACAGATATCTCAAAACAAATTGATTAAAAGGCTGTTCAAGTACCATCACATGACTCCAACTGAAAAAGTATATAGAGAAACTATGTATACAACACATGTATCCTAGTTAGGAAAATAATAAATAAGGACATACATTGTCATATTACTTTTACAAAAAGATCCCAGGTGCAGAAAAGGATCACACGGCAAGCCAATAACCTAATACTTCGGACAAAAGTATTGTGTACGAAGGGGCACAGCTGTATAACAAATTACCAAAAGACATTAGAGATGAAAAATCCTTAAAAGTGTTCAAAAAGGCGCTCAAGCATTATACAGGGTGTTTGGTAACCGGATGCAAAGCCGAAAGTAGGAGATAGTCTAGGTCATGTAGAACATTTTAAGCCATACTTGTCTTAGACAAATGTTATTAGTTTTTTTTAATTTAAATTTTAAGATTTGTCGGAGAAAACTGCAAAACTTCAGACTAAATCGATAATTAGTACTTTTTTTACTGCAGGTACATTTTTTTTTGTTTTATTTCTTATTGTGCAATGTCTATCAAACACTAGAAAAGTGATTTCAAACATCTGTGTCTAAAGAAAACAAGTTGACAGCGATTTAAAATTTTAGTTACATGAAAATGTAAACGATTTGAGTGATTTCAAAGTACGATAAAAAAAAAACTAAAATAGCCACGAATTTTCAAACCATTTTAAAAACATGCTTGGCTTTTACCCTTTTATTTAAGCTATCAAACACGACTGTAGCTACTGTATCCTTGAAAATAAGCCACCTAAACCAACTGGGTAGCTAAAATGTTTCACTCTACTTGTGATACTTGTGGTAGTTGTGGTGACGAATCTCATTATGATTTTACAATAAAACATTGGTTCTGAATACTAAGTTGGCGTTGACTTGACATTTGACTTGTTTTAAAAGGGTTAAGTGTACTGGACAAAACTACCACATGCAATTTTAACAAACAAAGGCTTGCGGCGGTGAGAGACAAAAGAGACTGATAGCGGCAGGCGGTGAGCGGCGTTAAACAAAGATGATCGGTTTTGTGCTTTATTGACAAAGATAAACTGATTAGCTACATGAGTATTTGTGCAAAAACTAGTAATTTAGTCTAGTTACAACTTCAGTTGCGATTAGACGTTCATTGTGGTTTAATTTCCCGCTCTCATCTCAATTTACCGTGTCAAGTTGTAGCTGCCGTAGGCGCTCCTTCACGTGTAATTACGACTTCTTCATTGTAAACATGGAGTTTACGAACGAAGAATACGCCGACATTATCTACATGTACTGCAAAGCTGACAGTAATGGAGCGATGGCCCGACGGATGTACCAAGAGCGTTTTCCAAACCGGAGATTGCCTAATGTGAGAGTGTTTTACAATTCATTCCGAAGGCTACGTGAGAATGGTATTGCTGTGCAACATGGAGGGAATCCAGGACGTAATCGCCCTGAAGTGGAGGAAGACGTTCTACAGGCATTTGCAGAGGATCCGAATACGAGCATCAGAGTGGTAGCTCGTAATCTGAACTTGTCCACATGGAAAGTATGGGCCACAATGAATCGTGAGGGAAAATATCCTTTTCGCGGCATCGGAGTTCAAGGTTTGGACGAAGGAGATCCTGCACGCCGAGTGGACTTCTGCCGATTTTTACTCAATGCGGATATCGAAGACCGACGTTTTTTGCGAAGCATTCTTTGGACCGATGAATCGAAATTTTCCCGGGAGGGGATCACAAATTTCCATAACCTACACCAATGGGCTGACAAAAACAACAATCCACATTGGAAAAAGCAAGTGTCCTTCCAAAGAAGGTTTTCCGTCAATGTGTGGGCTGGAATCATCGGCAGAGTCCTTATTGGGCCACATTTTTTGCCAAATAATTTAAATGGGGCAAATTATTTGGAATTTTTACAAAACGATTTGCCCAGGCTTATTGACGAAGACCAGCTGCCCGGTGCAGTGACATTTCAACACGACGGTTGTCCCGCCCATTACTCTCTGGCTGTAAGGGAGCATCTGGATAACTGTTTCCCGGACGGTTGGATCGGCAGAGGCGGACGAATCCCTTGGCCCGCTCGGTCACCTGATTTGACACCATTGGATTTTTTCGTTTGGGGCCGAGCTAAGGAGCTAGTCTACACACAAGAGGTCATTAATACCGTAGAAGAGCTGAGGGAGAGGATAGAAGCGGCGTTCGAAAGGATGAGGGAAGAAATGATATTCGGAACAACCACCACAGAAGTAAGAAGACGGGCTCGTGCTTGTATTCGAAACGGCGGGTCACATTTTGAAAACGAGCGATGATGTGTAATTTTAATGTGTTGATCGTAAAAATAAATTACTTATCTTTTATGCTTTTGTTTTAATTTACCCTAAACATTCCCTCTTATTAGTACAGGTAGCCTATTTTCAAAGATAAAATGGCTTGAGACATGATTGTCTTATCGCCCGCCGCCTGCCGCTATCAGTCCCTTTTGTCTCTCACCGCCGCAAGCCTTTGTTTGTTAAAATTGCATGTGGTAGTTTTGTCCAGTACACTTAACCCTTTTAAAACAAGTCAAATGTCAAGTCAACGCCAACTTAGTATTCAGAACCAATGTTTTATTGTAAAATCATAATGAGATTCGTCACCACAACTACCACAAGTAGAGTGAAACATTTTAGCTACCCAGTTGGTTTAGGTGGCTTATTTTCAAGGATACAGTAGCTACAGTCGTGTTTGATAGCTTAAATAAAAGGGTAAAAGCCAAGCATGTTTTTAAAATGGTTTGAAAATTCGTGGCTATTTTAGTTTTTTTTTTTCGTACTTTGAAATCACTTAAATCGTTTACATTTTCATGTAACTAAAATTTTAAATCGCTGTCAACTTGTTTTCTTTAGACACAGATGTTTGAAATCACTTTTCTAGTGTTTGATAGACATTGCACAATACGAAATAAAACAAAAAAAAATCTACCTGCAGTAAAAAAAGTACTAATTATCGATTTAGTCTGAAGTTTTGCAGTTTTCTCCGACAAATTTTTAAATTTAAATTAAAAAAAAACTAATAACATTTGTCTAAGACAAGTATGGCTAAAAATGTTCTACATGACCTAGGCTATCTCCTACTTTCGGCTTTGCATCCGGTTACCAAACACCCTGTATTGTTAAAACTGTTCTCATTAATTAAGTAAATTATATATATGACATGTTTCGTTGCGTACACATCTTATCTACCTGCTTTAGTTTTAATAATAGAACAGTTTACTTCCATACCCATAGTTGCTAAGAACCTGACATTTAAATTTAATATGTACCCTCTTCTTGTACTTATGTATAATTAAAGTAAACATTGTATTTCTCAGTAAGTGATTATCTGTAATCTTTTGAGAAATAAATATCTTAAACCATAAACGTTTTAGTATACGATACAACCCCGTTCTTCTCGGCCCCTCTTAAGTAAATTGATGTATAGTGTCTATTTTCTCGTGACACCCATCATTCTGAACTACTCGTTGTGTTCACTAGTTCATGTTTAACTTACTTTTAATGATACGAGACTATACTCAATTGCCTAATAAATTCACAGAACTGTCACCAATGACCACTATAACCGTAGAATAATTTTAGAAACAGTTTTTTTTTAACAATAACGACGTTTTAAAATGGTCTCTTTACTTCTGGGACATATTAGGAGTCCTGTAACGATTGAATAACTGAAAACGAAAATTGGTAATAATGAAATAACGCAGATGAATTGTATTTGATATGATAGTTTGAAGTCTTGTTATTGCAAAAAAATACTTTTGGTACACATTTTTAATTATTTAATACCCGAAAACTCAATTCTTGCAGAGCAAAACTCAATTCGTGCAATCTTGTCGCTTGGTTTTTTATTATTATTTGTTATGCCCTCAAATATGTTTCATAATATCTGATTAAAGCATGAAGCCAAGTTTATTTATACATTTTAATATTTATTAAACACTTTCATACGTTCCCATAAATACCACCTGAACTTCGGCAATAAAATGTAAAATCGTTCCAGGTAAACATACTCTTTCTTAAAAAATAAGTATGAAAATAAAAAAAAACCTTCCACTTATTCCTTAAACGACTCATTTTCCAACGTATTTATATATTTTACATTCTAGTTCAACAACATTTTAATCAATAAAAATCTTGCTGTTTTCACCTCTCCAAGCGAAAATCGCAAAGCAGCTGTTAGATTAAGTCGAATTATTTATAAATGAAACATGAAAACAAAAAATCTTCACTTATACATCAGTTTGAAAAGGAACTATCTTTCGAAATATGTATAAAAACTAAAAGTAGTCTTATTAGTTACTGTACAATAGTATCGAAAATTTGAGCAAAATCGAAAAAAAAACTTTTCAACACACCTGCTCGTAACGAGGTTCTTATTCCACCGCTTTTATGCTCATAATCCTAGATATTAAACACGCGTGCATTTCACAATAATTATCCAACTAGTGGAATAATTTAATAATCCGATCAAGTGACGTTTGTACTCTAGTACCCAGTTGTACGTACGCAGACGAATCGTTGTAATTTAGTCGGGTATTACCTTTACTTTTTTTAACTCTTTATGAGTTTACATTCAAAAAAAGTTAAAAAAAAGTAAATATATTAAAAATATACACATTGACGATAGAATACAAATTATACAATCCTGATTGTGAATAAGAATCATTTCAACTTATTATATTACTCGTAATACACAATAAATTACGTTTTAAACACGAATTGTCTGTTTTAATATTGGCTGTTTGGCATTATACGTCCGCGCCTTTGCCTCAAGCTGCACGCACATCCAAAAAAGTAAATTGCGCGCCATTTATAAGTTAACCTCAAATGATTGTTTATTTGTTAGATTTTTCTCGTCGTGTTTTATTAATTTAAACAAATTATATTTTCAATGAATAAGAAGACAACTTTAGCGTTAATTTAACCTCTGGATATATTTCAAAATTGTGATACATACTAGTAAAATGTCATCATAAAAATCTAGTGAGCAATACGTAAGAAAAAAATACTATAATTTATTGCACAATAAATGTGAAGTCTTTAATTTTATGAAATGATTTGAAAAAGAGTTCCAGATACTCAATAACATCACAAAAAAGGTTAGTTAAATTTAATTATCTTAGGTTCGTAAGTACCTCTACCCTGTAAACATTCTGGCAATTAATGTATTTATCAAAATTTATTAATTCTGTTATTTCCTCGCAAGTGTGTTGAAAAACGTCGTATGAAACGCGTGTGCTTGATCATTACATAAGCTCAGCTTGCACGAACGTATGCGCGTCCGCATAAGCGCACTCACATGCGTTCGTGCGCACAATATCGCTTCGTATGTAATGATCAACTTAGCACACTTGTATCATAATGTACTATTACCTGACTCTTAAGCTGTATATAAAGAAAATACCAAATAATGTTTTTTTTTACTCGGCATGATTCTTCTAGATAACCTATACATATATGTAGATACTAAAACGGTAGGTAGGTATATTAAACTCACAAATATGTAAACGGACTGCAGCATATACATTTCATACTGATGTCACAAAGTACGAAAATATCTAGGTACTACATTTTCGTACTTAACAAATATTTACAGATTTCCTCGCAAGTGTGTTGAAAAACGTCGTATGAAACGCGTGTGCTTGATCATTACATAAGCTCAGCTTGCACGAACGTATGCGCGTGCGCATAAGCGCACTCACATGCGTTCGTGCGCACAATATCGCTTCGTATGTAATGATCAACTTAGCACACTTGTATCATAATGTACTATTACCTGACTCTTAAGCTGTATATAAAGAAAATACCAAATAATGTTTTTTTTTACTCGGCATGATTCTTCTAGATAACCTATACAGATAACATATGTAGATACTAAAACGATAGGTAGGTATATTAAACTCACAAATATGTAAACGGACTGCAGCATATACATTTCATACTGATGTCACAAAGTACGAAAATATCTAGGTACTACATTTTCGTACTTAACAAATATTTACAGA
Source organism: Pammene aurita (assembly GCA_947086415.1). Taxonomy (NCBI): domain Eukaryota; kingdom Metazoa; phylum Arthropoda; class Insecta; order Lepidoptera; family Tortricidae; genus Pammene; species Pammene aurita. Next base: position 27,955,692 of record OX352290.1, on the reverse strand, counting down.
TTAACGAAATTAACAGGGCTCTAATTGTTCATTTACCCTTACAAACATAGGCGGCGGCATAACAGAAACGCCAAAAAATTTTAAATACAAAATAAATATGAAAAACAAAGATTAAGATTGCCGCTCTTAAGTATTTACTAGAGCCGTTCTCACTGTTAAATCATGTGATACTAGCTATGATACCCGGCTTCGCTCGGGAGTTGATATGAGATTACGTGGTAGATGAAATAAAAAAACATACTATGACGTAAAAAGTAAAAAATATATTTTGAAAACATTTTCTATATTTACATGTATTTACATTTTCTCATTATTTACACTACTTGTTTATAAACAACATTTTTCATTTTATTGTCCGGGGTATATATATATAAATTTTTCGAACTTCCTACTCTTGAGCAAGCTACATATAGCTGACCGTGAGAGAAGCAGGATTCTTTGAGGTTGATGCCACAATATTTCAAAGTTTGCCCTTGCGCTTTGTTAATTGTAAAACTAAAGGCTAATTTAATTGGAAACTGCAATCTTTTAAATTGAAATGGCAATTCAGAAGAGATCAGTGGTATTCTAGGTATAAATACTGTGTGTCCTTTGTTCTTTCCAGAAATAAGTTCAGCTTCAATGACATTATTCGATAGCTGTTTTACGATCATCCTCGTTCCATTACATAGTTTTGGGGAGTTGAGATTTCTGAGTAGTATGATTGGAGATCCAATTTTCAGACGAAGGCAGTGTAATGGCATTCCTGGTACTTGTAAAGAGTTTAGAAATTCAGTAGGAAAGTTGACACTTTCTTCAATGGATACCATCGTGTCGATCGATTTATATACTTTCTCTTCACCAGGTATTTTCTTTAGAATATTAAAATTGATATCGTCAACAATATTATTTTTAGTGGCCAAAATTGCTCTTTGAAATAACCACTCTACGTTGGTATAGTTCTGAATAATATTTGGATAAATTTTGTCGATTAGTTCGTTTTCAGTAGTGGCTATGTTACAGAAATCACTATTGAGTTCAATGAGGCCGGTCGTTTGGTCAGTAGGATATGTACCTTCGCCTATTTGTAAAAGTATTTTAGCAAAATGTGCTGTTGTTTCATCTTTTGATAATTCAACCCTCATGTTTTTTGTTAATTGCAGTATTTGTACTTGCGGCCAGAGATGTGACTTTTTTAAGCATGCATTGATCTCGTCTGCTGGTGTTGATTTGGGAATAACTGGAAGTGTTTGTCGAAAATCTCCTGAGAGTATGAGTAGAGCTCCTCCCATCATTTCAGAGTTTTTTCGCAATTCTTGTAATGTTCTGTCCATGGCTTCTAGTGATTTTTTATGGGCCATGGTGCATTCATCCCAGAAGATAATTTTAGCATGTTTTAGAAGTTGACCCCGTCCAGATGTTCCTGAGATTTTACATACCGGGAATTGTTGTTCGGCTATATTCAACGGTAGTTGTAAGGCAGAATGGGCAGTTCGTCCTCCTTCCATAAGTGTGGCTGCAATGCCGGATGATGCTAGTGCCAGTGCGATGTGTTTTTCAGCACGTATTTCCGCCAGTATTAGATTTATTAGAAACGTTTTACCGGTGCCTCCTGGTGCGTCCAAGTAAATAATTCCACCAGTGTTGTTATTTATTCGGTTCATTATAACGTTGTACATTTTTTTTGATTGTCATTGAGGAGTGGTTTGTTGTGAGCAATGTATTCAAGTAGTTCATTGACGTTGTAGCTTTTTTCCTTTGTAATTTCGTAGTTTAGCACACTGAAAGTATTTCTTTGTGGTGCTGGCATTCCAATTTCTACTAAGGTCTGGTTATTTATTGCTAAACATTTATCTTCTAAGCGAATGAGTGTTTCATTGAAGATGTCGTCATTGAATTCTATAGTCAGTTCTGGATTAGCTTGTCGGATTTGGTACAATATATCATCACTCATATTCCTTTTGAAAGAGTCCCATAGCTGTTTTGGGTTTGATGGGTTACATGTTGTTAGAATTATGGCGAATAACTCTCGAATTTGTTCAGCTGAAGCTGTGAGTGTGGCTTCTTGTAGTGTTAATTCCCAGTGGTTATCGTTTTCCAATAATCCTAAACGTTGACATGCTTCTCTGTAAGTCTGGCATATGTAGCCGTCAATAGTCCTGAGATCTGTGAAACTTGTTGGTCCCCGTATTTCGTGTAACAACATTCGGAGATAGAAACATTCGGCATTGTTTGGATGTACAGTGTATAGGTATACTCGACCTATTGCGTTAGTTTTCATTATTTCTGGATGACCTTCTTCTGGCATTCCTTGTTTTCATCGTTGAAAAATTTTCCTTGTTTTGTCCCACGTATAATAAATAGGGACGTCGACATACAGTAACGTCTTTGCGAATGGATCCGTTTGGCAAAGTTGGAAAAAAGCTGTTAATGTTGTGTTCTGAGGTGGTTCGCTTGCAATTTTTCTAACCGAGTCTTTTGTGAAGTAAACTCTCTGTCCATTCTCCAAATGTACTGCTAGATGTTGCACAGCTGGTTCGCGTTCGTGTATGGGAAAACTAAAAATCCTCCACGCTGCTTCGTTACTGTTGATGTATTTTCCCATTTGGTACATGAGGATTTCATCATTTCTATTATTTTGTTCGCTATTTTGGACTATTTGAAATACTGCCATATCACTACCTTTGTTTACGTACTTACATATATATTTAATAGATTTTACTGAATTGCAATATTCAACGTTTATGTGTGCTTGGAACATTTTGGAAAGTAGTGGGTTATATGGTACTACCCATTGATTATCTATTTCCAGTTCGTCTCTGCCTTGTATTCGTATTTTTGCTGTGAAGCCACCGTTTTTCGGTGATCGACTTCTATATTTGGGATAGCCGTCATCTTCAGTTTTTGTATCGTCCAAGTATGGTTTTGGATATTTTTTTGTACATTTTCCATCACTCATGCATGGCGCATTGAAGTTTAATGGTCCACATGGTCCGTGAATCATGTTTTTCACTACTATGTTGTATAGTTCCGGATCATTTTGTGGATTGGGAAATTCAGCTTGGATGATTTTGTCGATATCCGTGGGATAAATTTTATCGTGTAGCCATATGAGATTGTGTGAGTGAGGTAATCCTCGTTTTTGCCACTCGATTGTATACATCCAGCATCTAACGGTTCCAAAGATGTGGTATTTTGTGATGACTTCAATAAATCTTATTTGTTTTTGTCGAAAAACTCGGGCTATCATGTCGTGTCGATCCATGGAGGTTTGTCCGTATTTTAGTTGTTCTTTGATTTCTGGCCATGATGAGTTGCATGTAAATGTTACGAAGAGATCAGGTCGTCCATATTTTCTTACGTAGGTCATGGCATCTTGAGTATATTCGTGCATATGTCTTGGACTTCCTATGTATGATGAGGGTAAGATTACCATTGTTCCAATATCGTCAATATTGCCGTCATTTATGATCGCATCTCGAAGGTGGATGTATTCTTCTGTGCGTAGTTTCTTCTGATTCAGTCTTATGTAAAGCATCCGTTCTGCTTCTATTTTTGCGTACATATCTACCAGAAATTGTTGGAATAAACGGCGAGTGTTGAGAATGTGATTGTATATTTCATTGTCTCTGATCATTAAGCGGTAAGCATAGAACTCCTTGGAAGTGACTTTTTTGTTTGTTTCTATGCCTGTTTTAGGATGAATTTGTTTTATATTGAAATGATAACCATCCTCTCCGTGCAGAAATATTAACGGATATTGAAGAGCATCATATGAACGGTGTGTCTCTGCAATGCGTTGTAGTCCTTTTCTTCTTCGTTGTACAATTATGTCACGGCTTGTATTTTCATTGTCCACAATTACGATGGCGACTTCATCTATCTGAGGTGCATTAAATCTACGTTCGTGTTCTCCACGTGGTCTTTTATCGGCTCGAATTACAATTTTATAGTCATCAGAAATCATGCGGTCTAGTGTTGTTTTGAATATGTAAATCAGTTGATTGTATTTGTGTAAGATCCTCTGTACATCTTGGATTATTTCGCGTTTCAATCCAATAAAATTTGTACATCGTTGATCAATTTCGTTTTCTTCATTTCCGATGAAATATACTTGCAGAAATTTATAGTCATCGTTAGGCATTGGTAGTAACGATCCAATTTTGTGATAAATTTGCCCTTGAATTTAAAATACGTATTCAAATTTGTCTCTATTAGTGTCAGTCGAAGTAACACCGAAAGAAGTCATTTGAAAGCAGGAGTTGTATGATCTTATATTTTGAAGAAAGTGTTTTGATTCTGGTGTTTCCCCGGTCATGTAATGTAGAAATTCCTGTGGAGGTGCTTCCAGTGGTGGTAATCGAATTTTTCCATTCATGCAACAGAGACCTGGTGTTTCTTTACTGAATTTTTTCGCGTGGCAAAATTGGCAAATGTTATTCATTTTTCCGATCACAACATATTTATGATCGTAATATTTCTTCGTCGGTTCGTAGTGGAATGCTTCCTTTGTTAGATTATCTTTTAAAATGCTCGATTCTTCGATTTTCTTTTTGTTTCCGCCGTTTCGCTGCAGAACTGGCAAGATCTCCACCTCTTTTACGTCTCCTGTATTCTGTTCTGTATTATTTAATCTTCAAGCGGTCGCGCGATATTTTGTTTACGGCCAAAGTATATAGAAGGCATCGATTCAACGCCGCGCGACTACTTGAAAGTTAAGGAAATTACAATTAAAAGAAAAAAAAAAAACCATAAGAATTAATTAAATACACTATTAAAAATACTCACATTTGATATTTCACAATAAAGGCTCACAGATAACTTTTTTCTTCTTCGCTTCGAAATCGAGAATTAATTAAACACACTATTAAAAATACTCACACGTGATACTTCAAAATAAAGGCTCACACACAGATAATTTCTTTCTTTTTCGTTTCGTAATCGCTTGTTTCGCTGTTCAAATCAAACTAACTCTGGCGGGTGACACCGGGCTCTTATATATTCAGAAAGCTAGGCTCTAAGATATTCGAGAAAGTTGGCGCTAGGATATTCGAGAAAGTTTGGGAATAATCGTTCGTTTAAGTCCATATTGTGTACAATGAATGAAATTCAACTATTCGACAACAGATGGCGCCACTTTGGACAATGAATGAAGTTCAACTACTCGACAACAGATGGCGCCACTACACTTACTTTCCGAGTTGAAGGGTTGGAAAAGCCCTTATATCTTTAAAGACACACCCTTTAGGTTAAAACGGGAACTTTCTTGTTCGAGGGGGAATAAAGGGCTATCACACTATATAAGTCCCTTTATCGTGCTGGGACTCCTTTTTAAGTTTTATCGGCACGCACATTTTCTCAACTTAGTTTTATTATATATAATGATTTTAAACAGTAGTAGGTATGCACATTAATGATAATTACTTAATAAAATTTTAGTACGACTTGGTCTTGGCGTTGCACTAAGCCAATAAAGCGAGGTGAACGAACACCCTCGAAGGCCGCGACTCGCACCCAACGTAGCGCTACGAACTACGGCGTAGCACGTAGACCACCATTAAGTAAGCTCAGAAATTAATGTCCTTAATCGTACTGTATCCTGAGTCGGATGTAATTTAGCAAGTCACTTATTATTTAAAAAAACATCGATATGGCATACACCACCATGGCGTATACTTGATTTTAGGTGTTTTGCTGGGTGTGATGTGTGGTTAGTATAATGTTGATGCAATTTAGTTATTATTATAAAAACTAATTTATGAAATACTTTTAGTATACCCAAGAAATATCACTTCGGCAATTTTGTCTTAACTCTTATATTGGTTCTAGCTGATGGAAATAAATAAAAATGTTCCACTTATTATTTAGATAACTATTTTTTTCAACGTGTATTTAACATTCGACTTTAACACAATTTAAATCATTGATATAAATCTTACTTTATTTACCTTTTCGAGCAAAAATTTGCTGCTGCACTGGCAGTGCATAGTATCAAATAAATAGGGAAAAAAACATGACCAGGCTTTTAAATGTTCAGTTTTAGTAGCACTTTCTACATTTTTGATAAAACCTATAGATCCCAATAAAGATACTTTCAAATGTTTTATTAAAATTTTACGAAGTGATAAACTATTTCAGCATTCAATGTATCGCTACCTAAATTCAGGGTCAAAAGGAAAGTCAAATAATAAACGAACATGATGACATCAAAAACACAAATCCGCCAAAAATGTTAGTTAAAAAGCCAAAAACGGCGTCCTATCTTAGTCAGTAGTGACCCTGCCTATGAAGCATGAAGTCCCGGGTTCGAATCCTGGTCGGGGCATTTATTTGTGTGTTTATCACGGGTTCCTGAGTTATGGATGTTTTCTATGTATTCATTTATATTTATGTATTATATATACCGTGGGACTAACTTGATTTGTGTAAGATTGTCCCATAACATTTATTTATTTTATTAATGTTAGTTACAGTACCGGCCAATAATAGGTATATCACCTTTGTGTTTTTTTGTATGAGCATGTACCTATATGGCATGTATAGAGTAAACAATATAGGTTAGTTTGTATATTGCATATTTTACTTGTTATTTTATACAAATATATGATGAATACGGCAACGAAACACTGTGAATATTTCGTTGTAATCATATTACTAAAAAGGCTCTAATAAAAAAAAATTACATCGACTACGTATATTAAAAAAAACCTTTATGAAAAAAACATTATATGAGGCTGATTTTTCGCATGGCTCTCACAAAAGACAACAATTACAAAAATAATGATACAAACTATATTACAATAATACAAATCAATTACAAAAAAAGTACTACCGTGTGTAAGTGTAAGTGTTATGTTGTTTCTGTAAACATCCATTCAATTGCTTCATATACTAAATTGTACAAAAGCAGAAAATAACGGATAACCGAATGGTGTGAATACATTACCTAACGTAAAAAACATAATTAGATGAAGATCAAAAGTAGACCGTAGGCAACCCTACCTCATCGAGTAGCAGAATTCGGCTTGTGTAGGGCAATACACGGTAAAATGTTTTGTAGTACCTGGTTGGTAAAACATGGGGCATTTTGTACAGTCAACAAAAAATTACCCTATTTTTTATATACTACTTCAACGACTATCAAGTGAGTGGCCCATTCGATAGTGCTGCTCGAGAATTGCCAAAAAAATGGTGGTAGTCACACGCAGACCTGACTTTTTATATTTTTTTTTTCTTTAATTTTTATCTTTTTCTAGGTTAATTATTTCAATTATTTTTAGTAAGGTAGAATCATGAAGTTGCCAGTTTTGGGCGATTCAAACTATTATTTTTTGGCATTTGTTGATAAACAGTATCTTAACTAATGCGTAACACTGCATTAAAACCATCCCGTGAACTCATTTGCACGTCTTACCTGCATTAGTCGATTTCCACTTAAAACATAAAACTTGGTTGAATAACAGAAGCTACAGGTTTAAGGTCGGCTACTATTTTTTCTCATTACCAGGTTGATTAGTACTTTCGAATTCGATGAGGTAGATTTTATAATGACGTTTTTGCTGACTGTACAAAATGCTCCAAGTTTAGCTCAGGCTACCAAGTATTAAAATACATAACTTTACCGTGCAGTGCCCTATTTATATAAGCCGAATTCTGCTTCTCGATGAGGTAGGGTTACCTACGGCCTACTCTTGATCTAATAAGTATTCAATATCATTCTATTTCCAGTACAAAATGAAAATATACCTATCATATGACGATGCGTTTGTGTAAAGGAGAACGTCAAATAGGTATAGATAGGTTTATGGACTACGGGATCAGGTGTTTATTGCGATACCAACCGTTCTGAACATAGTCGGGACATTGAAGTAATCCTGCGGCATGTCGACGGCCACTGCGAACGGCGCCGCGCAAATGTTGCGCAGCGAGCGCAGCGCGGCCAGCGACAGCGTCGCCGCCGCCGTCGTCGACAGCAGCGTCTTCGCGCTGTCGCCGGTACACTCGTTTAGCAAATTCCACGCCCCCCGCCACGCCCCGACACAGGCCGTCCCGGCGAGACAGGTGTACAATCTGGACAGCACATAATACGTCAACCTGCCCCGGTCCGGGCGCAGGTACTTAGTCAACTGGCTCTGCGTCAAGCACAAAAACCAGTCACAGAAAAAACCGAAGGCGGCGCACACCGCGGCGGAGCCGACACTGTTCCCTGATAAAACGTACAAGTCCATTAGCGTCCATGTCGCTTTCCAGTAGGCGACCACGGCGGGGGCGACGACTATGCTCGCGAAAAGCGCATCGGCGAGCTCAAGCAGGGCGGCATGTGCGCGGGAGCCACTAGCGAGAGTGTCCGCGAGGCCGGCGGTGCTGCCCCGCATGTCTGCGGCTCTCTAGGTTCTGAACGCGACTGTATTACAACTAGTAATTCTATTATCACCGCGTCCCGCCGTGACGCATTACAACTAACTTGTTTGCTGCGATGCGCCGCACGGTTGGACGCGATAACGACTCGATTCTAGTGAACTGTCGGCTGTCGGTACACCTCGGATATAAAGGTTCTGGCTGGTTCAACTGCACGAGACGGGACATTTGCAATTAAATTGTTTTCTTTGCGTTTGAACGGCTTTATCATACATATGAATTACTCTACAAGATGAACGGATTAGAGGCGCTTCTTGTGGTCGTGGCATACATAAATTATACCTATTGACAAAGTATGAAGACTAGTTTAGCAGCCATCACTATGTGTCTTCGAATTAGAAGTGTGTTTTTACGGTTACGAACTTCAAAGTCAGTTATTTCAACTTTAGCGTTTTGAATATCAGCACTCAAAATAATCGTAAAAATTTAATGTTCTACCTAGACTCATCTTTGTTTTTATGATAGCAAAATTTTATACTTTATTTTGGATATACGAGTATGCATACCTACATATCAACTAAATGGTACAGTCGACTACAAGGAGATCTTTTGGACCTTGTTACAACTCAATAAGGGGAAAAAGTGGATACATCTCTTTGTAGTCGACTGTACCTTTTCTATTAAATAATAAAATACTCCGGCGCAGCAATATAGTCGTTAGCGAACCTAACATTGACAGAGAGCGCGAGGTAGGTAAAGCTAGTGACCCTCAGACTAATCGAGGTAATAGCAAATCGGGACTAGGGAACGACAACTAACCGCTTCCTAACCGCTGGCTTCAAGTGGACATCATTAGGACCTTGACCTTACTGTCATGCCTAATATACAGCCAATTATATAGTTATTGTGATTAAGTGCATGCATGTAAAGTGAATAATGAGGGATAACGTAGGGTAATTGCACGGAAAAGCAGCGCCTGTTTTGGCAGACAAACTTCACATAGCTTGTCTTTAAGACGATTGTCGCCGGAGTGTCCTTGAGCGTTTGGGCGCTCTCTACCCGCGCCACCCGCGTACCCTTCTCATTGCGATCGTGCATAAAACCGCCGCGATGCACCGCAATAATGTTCAAAGAATATGACTTTACTCAGAGGCGCGCGGGCAGATTTATAATAATCATACCTAATCCTTTTGTGGATGTTTTGTGATTTGATTACTGTGATTAAGTACTACGGTGACATTTTTTAGGAATGCTACTGTAAAGGTTGTCTACCTTTACAACCTCTCTTCTCAAACACTGTCTGGCACGGTGTTATTCAAATTAAGATTTACAACGTTCTATGTCAGACGTTCAGGATTCTTTGAGGAGTCTCAAAGGGACAGTCGATTTTGATGTACTAGCTAATAATATAAAAAAAGAAAATAAATAACTATCAAGTATATTTTGAGAGTATTAATTAAGGATACTCTCTACACTACTAAATAAGATAAGTAATAACGATCTCGATTAGTAGATTTTTATGTGAAAAAATGAAAACCTAGATTTTGAATTTGAAGTACAGTGAGCGGCAAAATATTTATGAATTTACGAAATATGGTTAAAAATATTCCGCATATCAGAAAAAAATAAAAATACTGACTAGTACAGAAAATAAAAACTTTTTACAAAAAAAAGATAAACCGACTTCAAAAAGGATAAAATAAATTATTATATTATTTATATGCGTTACAAACTGATATGTTTGAAGTCGGTGCCAAGCCAAAAAGTTACAATACCGGTCAAATCAGCTTCAAGTCTGAAAATCACAAAACAGTTAATACGAACGAGGCGTATGTGTTCAGTGAATTGTTCTTCATACTATAGAACTAATTCTGGTATTGACTGTACGTAGGTTTTCATTCTAGTACAGAAAGAAAGTATAATCATGCGTCTTATGATGTTTGTTAATAAACTTGTTTACTAGTTGTCGGACTAACCATATCTTGAACGGAGCCCGTGCTTCGGTTTGAATTATTTATTCTACTTCATCTAAGGTGTTTTATCGAAGTGTAAAAGAATTCAATGGCTAGATTGATTTTTCTATAGTCAGACACACTGGGTGTGTGGGTCACACCTTTTCAGTAGAAAAAGGCACGATATTTAAATTTTCTATGGTTGACCATACGTGTTTTTTATTTTTATTTGCCGCCTTTTTCTGATTATTGACAAAGTAGACGTGTATCAGAGAATATATACATAGGTACCACATTTCATCAAAATTGGATTAGTAGTTTAGACGTGAAAATGTAACAGATAGATTCACATTCACCTTTTCAATATAAGTAGGTATCGATATGTTTTGTGATTTTCAGACTTGAAGCTGATTTGACCGGTATTGTAACTTTTTGGCTTGGCACCGACTTCAAACATATCAGTTTGTAACGCATATAAATAATATAATAATTTATTTTATCCTTTTTGAAGTCGGTTTATCTTTTTTTTGTAAAAAGTTTTTCATTTTTAGTGGTTATATAATTATCATAATCGGACAACGGATCTCGCAATAATCGGTGAAGATATACACCGTGGGCCCATATAACTAGACAGATTTTAACAGTGTATTCCTGATCATATTTAGATACTAAAATGTCCTATACACTTTTCTGGAATACGCCTAGTTTCAGAGTTAATACCAATTTTTTAAAGATACACTTTTTATTATAACTCGTCACAAAACACCTTTCTAATGGCGTTGTTGCCACTATTGGACATAGTTTACACGTAAGAAAAAGTATAAGTTTATATAAGAAAAAGTTCATAATACGTAACTCAATGTAAGGAAAGTTCCACTTATCATATGTGGTCTTCATAATTAGGTCCACTCCATCAAATTACTGGTTTTCGAGAGGAAATGCTTGAGTTGCTTAAAAAAACAACCAAATCACCATAAATGTGTCTTTAAAAATTGAGGAGTTCCCTTAATTCGTCATGGATCCCATCATCAGAACAGCACCAGATTAATGTGGAACCATCTCAGAGGTAGTTACTTTCAGACAAAAAAAAGAATTCCTGAAATCGGATCACGGGTCTCGGAGTAATCGCTGAACATCCCACATTTAAAAAAAACATCATCATTATCATCAAAACAATCATCATCATGACGTTCACATCATCAAATTGGTGATTTCCGAGAGAAAACCCTCGAGTTGCTTAAGAAAACACCCAAATCACCATACATATGCCTTTAAAAATTGAGGAGTTCCCTCAATTCCTCATAGATCCCATCATCACAACAGCACCAGATTACTTTGGAACCACCTTGGAAGTACATCCTTTCAAACATAAAAATAATTATTCAAATCGGACCACGGGTCTCGGAGTAATCGCTGAACATCCTACATTAAAAAAAATCATTATCATTATCATCATTATCAGGTCCACTTCATCAAATTGGTTGTTTTCGAGAAAAAACTCTCGAGTTGCTTAAGAAAACACCCAAATCACCATACATGTGCCTTTAAGAATTGAGGAGTTCCCTCAATTCCTCATGGATTCCATCATCAGAACAACATCAGATTAATTTGGGACCACCTTGGAAGTACATCCTTTCAAACATAAAAAGAATTATTCAAATCGGACCACGGGTCTCGGAGTAATCGCTGAACATCCTAAATAAAAAAAAATCATCATCATTATCATAAAAATAATCATCATTATCAGGTCCACATCATCAAATTGGTGGTTTCCGAGAGAAAACCCTCGAGTTGCTTAAGAAAACACCCAAATCGCCATACATATGCCTTTAAAAATTGAGGAGTTCCCTCAATTCCTCATAGATTCCATCATCAGAACAGCACCAGATTAATATGGGACCACCTTGGAAGTAGACCCTTTCAAACAAAAAAAGAACTATTCAAATCGGACCACGCGTCTCGGAGTAATCGGTGAACATACATAAAAAAAAAAGCCCAAACCGAATACAGAACCTCCTCCTTCTATGAAATTGAAGTCGGTTAAAAAAACTGAATGCACATCAAAGCGGTGTTTTCATGTGAATTTGGATTTTTTTTGCTGTGCAAGTGAGCTTAAGAGATGGTTATTTTTTTGTTGCGATTTTAAATATTAACCGTAAAAATTAACTTAATTACGATAAATTAACAAAACTAAGCCTGTTGCGAGTTGCGAATAGTAAAAATGCACATGTTACAGCCCGTTCACACAGGGTTTCCGTTTTACTGTTCCGTTTTATCGTATACGTTTTTTTACATTGATGGCGTATGGAGTTGTATGAGCGACTTCACATATGACACAGTATTCAGTATACAGTAAAAAATGTCGGTCCGCTAAATTATGACATTCCGTTTTGTTATCGAATACTGGATGAACGGAATACGTATCCGTCATGTATCCGTACGTTTTTCAAAACATTTTGTACCGTAATTACGGAGACTATGTGAACGGGCTCTCAGTTAATGACGGATACGTTGAACGCTATACGGTGCCTATGTGTGAACAAAGCATAATTTTTTGTTGTATCCGTTAAAACGGGTACCGTAAATAAGGAGACTCTGTGTGAACGGGCTGTAAGGAGTGGTATTTGTGCACGAAATCATCATACAAATGAGAGCTGTAAGGTCATTAAATTTAGATCTTTAAAATATAACAAATCGCAAACACTTCTTAGGGTTCCATAGCCAAAATGGTAAAAACGGAATCCTGAAAAGTTTTTTGAAACATGTCCGTCTGTCCGTCCGTATGTCACAGCCATTTTTATTATAAAAAATATATTACTGAAATTTTATCTAGAGGTGTGTTTCATGTGCCGCTACTTTTCTGGCTAAATTGATAAAAAAATCTTTTAGGTGAGGCACTCCATACATATGCCAAACTAAATGTCAAAAATATTTTTTTTGTAAATATGAAACGATACGGCTTTAAAAATATCTTATATATATATAGTATTTTTAAAACTTTTTTATTAAGTCAATATTTTCAGAAATAATTGCTTCGAAAGTCTAAATATAGTAGCCCCCATCTAACTTTTAATCCGTAAGTCTAAAAAATATGAAATAATACCAAGAAGGCTTAGTACTTAATTTTCTACGAAAATTATTTCACATATTATCGGTTCATCCGTTTTTGAGTTATCTCCAAGAAACTATTTTCTACGGAACCCTACATTATACATGGTCCGATACAAACTTGGCCGGTCTTTTAAAGATATTTGATAGGAAGTATTAACCCTTAGTAGTAATTTATTTATTCACTTGTGTTGACAATTAATATAAAATTTGTATTTATTTGCATTTCACCGACATAGTAAAGTTTTTTTAGGGTAGTCAACGCGCATGTGAATCTTCTGAGGTTGCAGGCGTCCATAGGCTTTATAACTGCTTTCAATCAGGCGGGTTGTATGCTTATTTGCCAGCGTCGTGGTATAAAATAAAGCTTTATTTCCTCTATTCTTGCATACATTGAACTCTTAAATATCAGCAATTTTTTATTAGATTCTCAATCAGGCTTTGCTCAGTGATAGTTAGTAGACTGAAATTTGGTATGAGTAATTATGTGTTTTAATTACGCCTACAAAGTGGTAAAACAATAAGTATCTGAAACCCATTGTTGGATAGGTCTTTCAAGAAGAATATGCCTTAAACTACTTTTGGATAAAACGAGTACTTTCGTAAATAATAGCTTCGAAAGTTAAAATGCTCTTTGATTTTTGAACCGTGGGTCCAAAAAAATTGGGAAAATTCCTGGAAGTGAGGCCTCACTTCCAGGAATTTTCCCATTGAAATACTTATCACGTATTTTCAATAAAAACTATATGGAATACAATCGGTTGAGCCGTTTTTGAGTTATGCCTATAGTAAAATAACGTAAGTGCCACAAAATATTTCTTTATAGACTACCTTTTGAATGGATGTATTGTAACAGGCCGGCAACTACGGATCCCTACACTGAGCATAGCCCGATATTCTCTTGGCCGGTTTATCTGCAATCCTTTGCAGTTTACTTCGCAATTTCTAGATTTGAGGAATTAGTATAAAGTATAACATTAAAGATTGTGTTTAATCTTAAAATAAAACGCATATTACATTCGTTTAGAACACGGTATTCTTAAATAAATATGTTTAAATAAATTCGGTTCTTTGGAGTTTTTTATTAAATTAATTATTAGTGTATTGTTTGCAGTACTAGCAGATTTCCGCAACTCGACGACTAATGCCTATTTTGCGTGATGCATGCGTCTACTAAAACATAATAATTTTAGTTTACTTACATGACCAAATTTGTTTTCAGAGCAATGTGAGATTCATGATTTTTGTTTTTTCTCCATTTTTATTTCATTTGTTTTTTACTTGTATTATAATCTAAATAAAATACACTTTTTATACGAACGTACATAAACATGCATACGAGTACATTATCTTAAAAGATAAAACGTCTATACATTATTGATTCCGGGAAGACACGTTATATCCGCACCGCATGAACCCTCTGCAGTTATTTAGTCTTTAGGCACAGTAAGTCCGATATTATTGCTCACGGGCCAAGCACAAGTATATGTAGTACAAGGGAAACACGGAGCGACGAGCGACACAGCCTCCTCGTCTCAAAGCTAGCTCACGACTGCCAGCAACGCCGTTTTCGAGCTAATAACGCACGAAATGTGGAATTATGATCAAGTTGTTTAAGAAAATTTAATCAATTTAAATATCCTACGTTGAGTTTGTAGTATTCTGTAGTACATATTTTTTAGTTCAACAATATTTTAAATCGAATGAGCCGTTCAGTAGATATAAGCAAAATTAACCGTAAAACGACATTTCGTTACATTTACATAACGGAGAAACTATACGTTACACGAGTTATTCAAACGTTGACAATGTTGTACATGAAATGGTAAATAACATATTTTTTTCAAAATTTTTGAATGACCCGTTATTGAGATATATCCCTTAGAAAGTAACAGTTTTCGGCCACCATCAGCGCCTAGCGCCTTAACTCGTCCGCCCAATAATTAGGGACTACTTAGACTCGTCATATCGATTCCCTATTAGGAGTCAGCGTCATGACGTTGGTTTGTCAGAATGGACATACATAGTATCTTCTACTTATGTAGTCTGTGGAATGGAAAAAATAAGGTTGACTGGTAGAAACAGTTTTGTACAATATATGTAGTTTCAATAAATAAGTAGGCATTTGCAATAAGTATTTGCAGTAAGTTATTTTTTTATAAAAAGGGGGTTGAAAGTGAGTATGGATGGGGCTTAAATAACGTATGCAGAATGAAATCTGGACTAAGTTTTGAAGACGTAAATAGTAAGTAAAGAAATAAACTCAAATTTTATATAAATGCCAATTGAAAGCTTATACATCTGTTAATTAATCCCGTACTTTTAATGGGCATTGGCTTCTTTATCTTTAAATTATGGTTAATCGAGGAGAACAACGCCACGAAACAGTATGTAATTTCTACAGTATTCATTCCATATGGCTGAAAGCGAAGACCGCGGAAAAAATTGTGGAAATGGGATAGAGCTAAAGAGCTATTATAATATTTTTGCGTCCTTTTTCTTCACAAACATTGCCACAAGAAAGCCTGGTTCAGGGAAACGGGTGGCCTTCTGAATCATAACAATGTTTGGCCTAAAATCACTTGGCCTAACTGCTATGGCCTAATGGTCACTTGGCCGGACAGTCACTTGGCGCAATGATAATTTTGCATAATGTATTGTTTCACCGAAATGTTATGTTTCCTAAGCATTTTTGTGCTAATGGTGAGTATCCCTAATGGTTTTTTGCATATTACATGAAATCCCTATTATAGCGTGAACTATAATGAGATGTCCGAACTGTTTTGGCCTAATGGGTGCTGCTCTAATTATATGTCAAATTTTATATGGTAATAACGATTCATTAAAACTGCTCCCAGAGATAGGCAGGTTTGGTTTTTTTTTATGATCCTAAAAACGAAATTGCTCCCAGAGACAGGTAGGTTAGGGTGATTTTTTTTTATGATCCTAAAAACGAAACTGCTCCCAGAGATAGGTAGGACATACGTTTGTTAGCCTTTTCAATGATTAGTCGCAATGAAGCTTATTCCATGTAATATTAGGGTATGTTACGATTGTGGTAAGTGTCATTAGGGAAAAACAAATAAGGCCAAAACGAAATCGGCCATTGCGGCATAGGGCAACCACAATTCGGCCATACGAGTGTTAGGGCAAGTGATGGTTATGCCAAATAATGTTAGGCAATGACTAATTAGGCCAAAAAATTTTAGGCATCCAGATATAGATCCCAGGGAAACATTCCAGCATTAGCCAGTTTGCTGAGAGAGATCGATTAAAGAAAATGACAGCCCGCTGAGTCACAAAATCTTATAGAGAACTCAGGAAGGCATTCAAATGTGGCAGTAAAACTGTTTTAAAATATCATGAAGACATAGCTATCAGTTAGGAAATCTTCGATAAGAAATACAGAATACACATCGGAGAAAGAAATAACTGGAAGGTAGTAGTCGAACATCCAAAGTCAAAGTCAAAGTCAAAGTCAAATAGTTTATTTGTACAACATGGGTATATAGTACAAACAGAGGTACAGGTCTTACAGAATTAGAGTAGCATCACCATGTCGGGCCACAGGGCATACAAATTTGAGTGTTTTTTCTTTAAATCTGTAACTACATGTTAATATTAATTGCAGTCGGACAAAAAACCCTTAACAGTATAATATGTACTATCCACTAAAAAATCAAATAATTTTCTTTTGAAACTTATAATATTTTCTATACTTCTTATTTGTTTCGGAACTTTATTATAGATTTTTGGAGCCATACCAAGTATACTTTTCTTTAAAAATGCTGTGTCGGAAGACATTGAAGCTATTTTATTTCTTAAACGAATACTCTTAAATCTTTTAAATAAGTGCAGGTTGCTTTTAACAAAAATAACTAATTCATAAATATACAAACAAGGCAGAGTCAATATACGTAGCTTTTTAAAGTGTGGTACGCACGAAGCTGGTAGCTGAATTCCACACGACGATCTGCTTCACGGATGGCTCGAGAAAGAGCTCAACGCAACTAGCAGGAGCGGGAATAGTCATACCCAAACTGGGAGAGAAAGTATCGGTTCCACTTGGCAGGTATGCAAGTGTGTTCCAAGCAGAAGTATGTGCGATAACAAGGTGCGTACGTATCGTTAAGGAAAGCAGGCAACAGGCTGGCACGGTAGTTATACATATACACCGACAGTCAAGCAGCACTGAAGGCACTGAAGAAGACGTCGGTCACCTCCTCCCTAGTTAAAGAGTGCAAGGAGGAGCTGAATGAGCTGGGAGAATACAGGGAAGTAACGGTGGCATGGGTACCGGGGTACCAGGGAGTGACAGGAAATGAGAAAGCAGACGAACTGGCTAGGGAAGGAACGGAGAAGGAATACACAGGTCCAGAACCGGCTCTACCAATGTCAGCAGAAGTGACAAGGGGAGTAATAAATAGGATAAAAGATAAAGAAGCGGATAGGAGGTGGAAGGAAGAAACTGGCTGCAGGCAGTCCAGAATGATGATTGAAGGAGATCATAGGAGAGCCAGGTATCTTCTAAAACTAGGTAAGAAAAGTCGGAGAGTGCTAACCGGTATCATCACCGGACACAACACCCTCAACAGACACCTCAAGGTAATAGGCGTTAGCAAGGATACCTCCTGTCCGCACTGCGGTCAGGAGGAAACCAGCAAGCATTTACTAGCGGAATGCGTTATGTACGCGGCAACACGATTTAATGTATTTGGGAAAGATGAGCTAGAAGAATGCGAACTAAAGGGTATCAATCTCAGGGATGTCCTTCTGTTCTGCAGGAAGACAAGAAGACTCAAGGAGACCAGTGTGGGAACGCAGCCGGAACAGTAACCTGCAGCTCCAACTCCAGGGAACTGGGCTGAATGAACGCGAGCAGCGATCGACAGCCCGCCTGAATCCGGCCGGGCGTCTAGCTTCAGTTGTTACAGCCTCGCTTTAATACAAACTTTTCAACCACGTTTCAACTCCTCTCGGGTGGAATTTAGAAAAACGCTGAAATTAGTTTTTTGCTTTTAAGTTAGTAGTAGCCTGAAAATGAAATTTCAAGTCTGTCACAAAAAAAAATTAATCTCTATACAAACTTTCAACCCCTTTTTTACCCCGTTAGAGGTTGAATTTAAATAAACGCTGAAATCATTTTTATTATTTCTTAATTATCAAGAAGCGTACAAAGTTTCAAGTATCTAACTTAAAATTTAAAATCCTACACATACAAACTTTTAACCCCCTTTTTACCCCCTTATGAGTTGAATTTTTCAAAATTGCGTCTTATTATTTGAAAACGTTATAAATGTAACCCAACCTGCAAATTACAACTTTCTAGCTTCAGTTGTTACGGCCTCGCTTTAATACAAACTTTTCAACCCCGTTTCAACTCCTCTGGGGTGGAATTTTGAAAAACGCTGAAATTAGTTTTTTTGCTTTTAAGTTCTTAGCCTGCAAACGAAAATTCAAGTCTGTCACAAAAATAATAATAATCTCTATACAAACTTTCAACCCTTTTTTAATCCCGTTAGAGGTTGAATTTTGATAAACGCTGAAATCACTTTTATTGTTTTTTAATTATCAGTAAATGTAGAAAGTTTCAAATCTCTAACCTTAATATTTAAGCCCCATCCATACAAACTTTCAACCCCCTTTTTACCCTCTTAGGGGTTGAAGTTTTCAAAATCGCTTCTTATTACTTGTACACGTTATAAATGTAACCAGACCTGAAATTTTCAACTTTCTAGCTTCTGTAGTTTCGGCTCTGCGCGGATCAATCAGTCAGTCAGTCAGTCAGGACAAAGGCATTTTGCGTTCCGCCGAGGTTTAAACCATGGATTTCTAAATGCTTTCCCAATTTAAGGATTGCGGGTTAAATATTTTTAAAACGTGTTACTTCGTTTTGGAAATTGTAAGTATCCGGACATATATTGTGATCCATATTAATGGATTATCCAGGTATTAACCTGGAGGTACTTTAAAGTTACTGAAGCTACATAAGGTACTGAAACCTACTTACAATATACGTCGAAACAAATAAAACAGGTAGTTCAGATTTATCAATTCCGATTTACCCAAGAGCAAAAATTGTACCGTTTGTGAGATCAATATGTTTTATATAGCTTTAACAGCTGATCACAATAAAAACCGGCCAAGTGCATGTCGGACCACGCAAAATGGATGGTTCCGTAGCTTCAATGGAATAAGAACCAGACTAATGCCAAAAGGTCGTATCTGATGCCTATGGAAGAAGTTTTTTGGAAAGAAAAAATTTTGGTAGAAATTATATGATAACGCGCATCTTTCCAAATTTTTTCATTTTTTTTGGACTTACGGTTCAAAAGTTACAGGGGGGACGACGCTATTTTTCCGACTTTCGAAGCTATTATTTCGGAAACTATTCACTGAATCACAAAACGTCCAAAACACCTCAACGTTAATTTTAAAGACCTATCGATTGATGTGCAACATGTTGATATTAGGTAATTTTTTTTTTAAATTTAGTTACAATTTTCTTTTTTTTAATGTTTTAGGACAATCTTACACAAACCGACCTAGTCCCACAGTAAGCTCAATAAGGCTTGTGTTGTGGGTACTAGACGACGATATAAATAATAGATAGATATTGATAAATACTTAAATATATAGAAATCATCCATAACTCAGGTACAAATATCTGTGATAAACACACAAATAAATGCCCTTACCAGGATTCGAATCCGGGACCTCCTGCTTCGTAGGCAGTGTCACTACTGACTGGGCTAGGAGGCTGTTATAGGGAACGCCCCCCTGAAAATATTTTTTTCTGCAATGTCACTACAGAACTATAAGAATAGCGACATACAAACTACACCTTATGTCTTAATTTTATTAAGATACGTCTTATAGTTTCCGAGTAAAATGGCTGTGACATACGGGCGGACGGACATACGGACATGACCAAAACTATAAGGGTTCCGTTTTTGCCATTCTGGCTACGTAACCCTAAACATGAATCTAGCAATTACTAGCTGCTACTTAGCTGTCACGCTGCTGCTGAAGAAATTCTCGCTGCGACGCTCCGGGCCTGGGCCTACGCGGTACTCGGGCTATGGCTTCCGCAGATATTGCCACTCACCATCGGGCCTCTGGCCCTCAGATTTGCTAAGACTCTTCGCCATTGAGTTTTGTCCGGATTCTGTCTTGCCCAAGCAACCTCCTAGCCTACTCGGTACTCGGCCTATGGCTTTCGCAGACATTGCCACTCACCCTCGGGCCTTATGTATGACACTTCACCATTGAGATATGTCCGGTCCCTGTCATGCTGCTGCTGCTGCTGCTGAAGCAATTCTCGCTGCGACGCTCCGGGCCTGAGCCTAAGCGGTACTCGGCCTATGGCTTTCGCAGACATTGCCGCTCACCTTCAGGCCTCCGGCCCTCAGATTAGCTAAGATTCTTCGCCATTGGGTTTTGTCCGAATTATATCATGTTGCTGCTGCTGGAGAAATTTTCGCTGCGACGCTCCGGGCTTGGGCCTACGCGGTACTCGGCCTATGCCTTTCGCAGAAATTTCCACTCATCCCCGGGCCTCAAGACACTTCACCATTGAGATATGTCTGCTCCCTGTCATGGTATTGCTGCTGTCTTGGGCCCTACACGGTACTCGGCCTTTGGTTTTCTCAGACGTTGCCGCTCACCCTCGAGCGACGGCCCTCGGGTTCGCTTAGTTAGACACTTCGCCTTTAAGTTATGTCGGGTCCCTGTCATGATGATGTTGAAGAAGTTCTCGCTGCGATGTTCCGAGCCTGAACCTTGCGCGGTACTCAGCCGTTGGACTTTCACATACATTTCCGCTCACCCACGTGTCCGCCCTATGGCTTTTGCGATATTGCCGCTCACCGTGTCACGGCTTCGGCGTTCGGGTTCACCAAAAAACTTCACCATTGAGTTTTGTCCCCCTTTCATGCTCCTACTGAAACAATTTTTGCTGCCTTTGGCCTTATTAGATTTTGGCCTGCTGCTGCAAAAGCAGTTTTCGCTGGGACATTGCGCTCACACGCTACCTCGCGCCAGTACCTTCAGCGTTTGACCCTCTGTTCGAAGCATATTCTCCTGCAGGAACTCGGCCGTTAGCATTCGCAGGTCTCCACACACGCCTTTTAGTCAGTTATCTTTATCACGGATGAAGTAATATATTTAGATAGATATTTATATGTAGAACGCGTAAATTCTACACTAATGGCCTGGATAGTACATGAAAATGACAATACCTCCTACACACGCGGGCGAAGCCGCGGGTACAGCTAGTACACAATAAAACTATTTTCAGTGTTTTGGAAAATTCCACCTCTGAGGGGGTTAAATAGGGGTGCTAAGTTTGCATGAGGGAAATTACATTTTTGAGCTAGAGACTTTTAAATTTGTGGGAAGATAACTTATTAAAATACAATAAAAGTCCTTTCAGCGTTATGGAAAATTCTACCCCTGAAGGGTTTAAATAGGGGTGTGAACGTGCTATTATACGCAGATGAAGTCGAGGGCGGAAAGCTAGTTATTTATAAAATTTCAACCTTTGAAATAAATCCTTTTGTTCGGACCGTTTTGAGAAACAAATACACATTTTTATCACCAATATTGATAATTATTTTTTAATACAATTGCTCAAAAAATTTACTTTATGTAGCTGAAAATCGTGCGTAAAGTTTGATTTTATGCACTAGTGCTAAAAAGTAATCTGATCTGCAAATCGTGCGTAAAGTTTGATTTTACGCACGATTTGCAGATATATTGCATTTTGAATTGACCAATCAGGACACTTCACTATATTAAATCCACCAATCACAACACATATCGGAGTTAATGGGAACGCTAGATACTTTTTTGGTGCGTATACTGTGTAAATAATTTAAGTCCTTAAAAAAAACATTGTATTTAATATCAACCAATCAGATTACAGCAATGTTAAAATCGACCAATCAGGAAACGCAATTTATTTCTCAAAACATGAGGTGTTTTTTAGTTCCTACTTCACAATCATTAAAAAAGATTTAATTTTTTGGGAAATGCTTTAAAGTGTTTTTAAACTGTTAAAACAGCTATTAGACATGGCAATTTGTAGGGCCCAACCTGTTGTGTTGGGAGGTGTAATAGGAGGTTGGGCCCGTAGGGAGCTGAAGGAGGGTGTGGGAGAGGCAGGGTACACAACAGGTTGGGCCCTACAAATTGCCATGTCTAATAGCTGTTTTAAAGAGCTAATTATACCGTCGTCTGTGGCATTTATTCGCGGTATTGATATTTAGTATCTATGTCAAAGAAGTTAAAAAAATTAAAAGACCGTCAAGTTCTACCATAATTTCACCTACTACTATTTCAGAAGTAGAAAAATACATTTTTGCATTCAATTTGGTAGTCATTCTTCTCAATGTGACGTCTTGTCGCTTCGCTACAGCGTAAGTTCAAATTGATAGGGCTCAGTTTAAGATTAATTTTACTTATCAAATAAGAAAATATTACTTAATTATGTTTTGATCAAATACTACCATTGTGATAATTATGATCAGTTACAGAGTCAGAATAAGTGGTTCTGGTTCTGGACATCGACCCAGAATTCACCCTGAATAATTAATTTTGCTTTTATTACTCTTTGTGCCTACAACTGGGGTTACCCAGGGTCAACAACTCACCGTGGTCTGGAACCGCGTGGTGAAGATGTAGGTGGGCTCCTTCCCATCCGTGACGAGGAAGTACGGAGACGCCAGTAAATTCCTCGAGGTCCTAAATGCCAATGTGCATATGTAGAAGAACAGCGTCAAAGCAGCGATCACCACGGGCCTGGCACAATTTAGTACATACAATATTTATTACGGACAAATAAAATACCCAATGGTTATTAACTTATTATACACCGTGTTTTTTTTTATTTCCGTTAATTTTAGAATATGGTTAGGTACGATTAAGGAAACGAATTAGCATAAGTAGTTAGTTTTTAAAAATCTTTAGTGTTTTTTCATGCAATAATAGTTAAATCGGTTACTAATGTAACTGGGGTATTATAATTAGCTCAACCAAATAATTGAAAATTATGACATGTCAATGTAATTTCCAACATTAATAGTCCAAGATACAAAGGAAGTATATTTTATTTACTTAACACACAGGTGCATCATTTATTGCGGTGTCGTAGGGTACAAGAATAATTAAATAGGTTTACACAATCAAAAATATAAAAAGTAAATATCGATTATATCAGAACTGGACCTAATTAGGACACTGGTGCCTTTGAGAAATATACTTAATTACTTAATTTTAGCTCAGAAATTTGACTTTTTAATTAAAGGACATTAAATAACAACACGGTGTAGAGGTGAGCCTGACCTGTGAGCATGATGCATTGATTCATTACCTTCTAATTTAGTACTTTCCTTGTAAAGAAATATAGTTAAAAAGACAGAAATGAAGATGTCACCTACTAGTATTCGGCTGTTTAGATTATCAAACGAGAGAAGTCAAGGTCCTATAGACAAATAAGCCTAAAATGTCCTATAAACTTTTCTGGAATACGCCTAGTTTCAGAGTTAATACCAATTTAAAAAAAATACACTTTTTATTATAACTCAGCACAAAACGCCTTTCTAATGGCGTTGTTGAACCTTTCTATTGAACATAGTTTACACGTCCTTATTGACAGATTATATCAAAGTGACAAGGAAAACATTGCAGAAACTAAATTTTTACAAAAAAAAATGTACCAATTTGTTTTAGGCGATAATTTTACTACTAACATTTGCTTTTCATGTGCAATAAACATTCAAAAAATAAAAAAACGAAAAAAAAATTTTTTTGGCGAAATTGACCTAAAGTCACATAATATTTTTTCCTTATGGTCTTAGAAATTCGTGGTTAAGATCTGTCGGGTTATTCCAGCCCACGGTGTACAATAGGTATCATTTATAAATTGTCCATGCAATTTTGCAGCTCACTGTACTTGGACAGTTTTAGATGGATTTAAAAGGCGTTGGTAGCCTGCGATAGGACGTCCGATTTCAATGCGGAGGTCTCGGGTTCAAATCCTGGTTGGTACTACTAATTTTTTCGCACCGGTCTTACCTACATGTATACGAAATATAATTTGATATTTACCAGTCGCTTGTCGGTGAAGGGAAACATCGTGAGGACACTGGATCAATTCCTTATGAGGCCTTTGTGCTTCTGTGTTCTTATTATATTTTTCTGTGAGAAGACAGTTATCGTCGGGATAATAATTGTATGCAACAGATACAGCGTAAGTTGCCCTCAATTACCTATGTACATCGTTCCCTGATGGCACCATGAGAGCCACAGCGGCATCAAACAGGCCCCAACCACCACGCCAGTGCATAATGTTGGACAGTATGAAGATGTAGGTGTACAGCCGGGACAGAGCGCGTTCTCGGAGCCAGCGCCCAGCACGCTGCTCGACACCCCAGGCTCCCACTGATCGTGATAGCAAGTACGACCTAGTGGCAGAATAGAAATATTATTGATAAGTTCAACATCGTACAGGTCTGAATAACTGATTTTAATAACATCATCAGCATATAGGTACTATGTAATTCAAGTCCATTATGGGAACTTCGAGTATCAGCTGTAGAATCGTATACCAGTACGTAACTCGAAAACTTTGTCCACTTTTAAAATTCGCATCCGAAAGTTTCTATTGGATAAAAAAAAATGCACTACGTAGGCACACACACACACACACACACACACACACACACACACACAAACTGTTTATAAATTGTGTTACTTTTAACTTGAGTACTTCTACTTACCTACTTATGTATCTATCTATCTTATCTTATGTATCTTATAGAGTTAATTTAAATTGTATCTTCTTATGTCTGTAATTTAGTAATAACTGCGATGTTTAGTGTAGTTAGTTGTATAGTGCCACCTACCCCACCGTCTCTGGGCCTCACTGAAAATCAGCGTCGCAGAATGGTCCATGTGGAGCATTCTGTGACATCAAGCTGAGTGAGGTCCATTTAGCGCAAACGACAGCTTTAGATAGTAATTAGTGTAACTACCATTAGTTAGTTTTAAGTTTGTCTGTCCTTGTTTTGTGCTAATAAATGTCTTTTCTTTCTTTCTTTTTCTTTCAATTTATGAATGAATTCATTAATTTTGTAGGTAAACATTTTTGGTTTCATTGATATATACCTAATCGAAGTCATATCAAACTAAGTGACTTGGTCCGGATACGGGAGAAGGGGAAGGGGTAGTAGTACCATGCTATGTCCAACAGGCCCACGTACCATGCCATTCACGATCCTACTACACGATCCAACTTAATCTCTATTATAACACTGTCTCCTGACAATACCTCAGTAACACGAAGCACGCGTGCACGATGATGGCGAGCACGTAGGTCTGCACGTAGGGGAAGTAGTCCCGCGCTATCTCCAACAGGCCCCATGTACCACGCCATACACTCACCACCAGAGGCGCTACCACGAAACTCGTGAACACCGCGTCTCCTGAAACATACAAAAATACAGAGATTTATACTCGGGCTACTCGTAACTATCGACGGAGAGCTAGTACCAAAGATATGATTAGAGTTCGGGGTTTGATACTATATTATGAGAAATTATATAGAATAATTAGATTAAATCATTGCCAAAAGTTTATGTTGGGGGAAAGTAGTGCCAAACGACGTATAATGTAATTCATTGTTTGTCGCCTACTGTTTTTATTTCCGTAACTAGCTGTGCCCGCGGCTCCGCCCGCGTGGAATTCGGTCTGTGTCAGTAAGCGGCTAATTCACCCCTAATTTCTCTCCTGCTACCCTGGAGGCGGAACTTGAAGTAAAGTTGACAGATGGATACGCTGGAGGACAGTAGTCCTGATAAAATATTTAACAATTACCACTAAATAAAAGTACACTCAAAAATCAATCCTTTTTTGTCCTTATATTTTTTTTTGCCATGATATAAACAACATAGAGTAGTAGGTGTATATCGGACGATACAGTACCACTTTTGTATTTATACGTTCATGTCCACGGCAAATATCATCCAAATCGATCCTCCCGTCAAATCAGTCTAAGCATGAAAGGTAAGAACAGGCGCGGTTGCAGCGCGGTTGAAATTTGGGGGGTGGGGGGGGTCCCAAATGGAGAAATGATTTTTTGTTTTTTGAGGGGGTCACTCATGATTTTTTCCATGGGTCCATGACCCATGCAAATTTAAAAATTTAACTCAATCGAGTGTAGTGACTACCCCCCTCCCCCCCCCCCCCTTTAGACGTCGTATGGGGCGTGCCGACGGTCGGGGAGGAGGGCGCATTTTCATTACGTTAATTTTCATACGTTTTTACCACACTGTCACAGATAATACACTGATGTTACGTTACTGGTTGCAATAATGGTGGTAATTACATACGGTTTCCGAACGCGGAATAGAAGATTTATGATATTAATGTACATCAAGATATTTATTCTTCAATGTAAGCACATTACAATGCACTAATGAACGTCAGAGAACAAAATACGTGAATGGTGTGGAACACTTGGTTGGAACGAAGTTATGTTATTTTATTTTCGACTTTTTCGAGAAGTCTCTTTTTTGAATTTTTGAAATTTTTGAAATTTTTGGAATTTTTGAAATTTTTGAATTTCTTGAATTTTTTTTAAATTATGAAACTTTGACATTTTCGACACTTTTGACACTTTTTACTTTTAGGTTCTCGACTTTTTTCACTTTGTCACTTCTCACTTTCACTTTTCATTACACTTCACTTCACTTCACTTTATTCTATGTTTCTCAATCTTATGGGTGTCGCGTTTTCGTGTTGTGACGCTTATTCGTGACGGTCACGTGACTTTTTTTCGCCTAGCCCCCATCCGCGAACCGTCCGATAAGGAACTTCGTTCCAAAACTACCACCGGTTCTAACCCTACACCTCTGGCCCGAGAAGTATTATGACCGAAAAGAAACTCGACGGGACTTATTTTTTTCAAAACAGTAATACATTATTAGATCTCAAAGATACAAAATAATGCGTAGTTCTTCAAGAAGACATATCAAAACAGCTTGAGAGACAGATAATGTACCTACTGTTTAATTATAAAGAAAAATAAATCCTAATCTGACTGCTTCACAAAACGTTTGATATGTTTTCCTACCTAAACGGTGTCCTATAAATGTTAGATGATTTTGTAGTAGTTTCTGGTTTGGGCCATGCATCTTTGTCCGTCATATAATAGTCCTCGAACCTGCAATAACCCTTTGACATTAATGACATTTTCAAATATTTCTTAAGAGCGGGTAAAGGTAAATTTAAAGCATCGACGGGTTAATAAATATGGACACCTTGACCAACAAATTATAAACTATTTCAATACCAAATTTCATCTAAATACGTACAGCGGTTATTGGTTGTTTCTTCCCCATGTTAACTTCCACCCCTTTTGCATCCGCTTAAGGGATAATTTCTGAGATAAAACTATTTTATTTCCTTTTGCAGAGCTCAAATTATCTCCATACCAAATTTTATCTAAATCGATTCTACGGTTAATAATTCCCTATACCTACAAATTTCCCACTCCCTTTCACCCCTTTAGGGTTGATTTTCGGGGTGAAAACTATCCTTTGTCCTTTCTTGAGACCCATACTATCTATATACCAATTTTCATCTAAATCAGTTCAGCGGTAAAAAATTCCTCATACCAACTTCCAACCCCCTTTTCACCCCCACAAGGGTTTGAAAACTATCCTATGACGTTTCTCGAGACTCAAATTATCTCCATACTCATTTCTATCTAAATCGTTTCATCGGTTAAAAATTCTCCATACAAACTTTCAACCCCATTTTCACCCCCACCAGGGTTGATTTTCGGGATTAAAACTATATATTATCCTTTCCCGGGACTCAAACTATCTCTATACAAAATTTCATCAAAATCCGTTCAGCCGTTTTCACGTGATGCGCGGTCAAATAAACAGACAAACAGATAAACAGATAAACAGACAAAAATTCTAAAAATTGTTGGAACGTGTTCTGTTATCGATTCTAAGTATCCCCAGCCAACTTTTTTTCGATTATCTTCCATGTACAGACTTTCGACCCTCTTCAGCTTTATTATATGTATAGATAATACGCAATGTGTTTTGTTCTAATGTTAAATTAAAATATAGGCCGTGTCCTTTACAACTGAAACAACTTCGGCAGTTTTTACCTATTTTCGTATTTCTTCTTTCTAATTCAAAAATTTTGCTAGTCTGTCACCTCCACCCATCAAAAGCTGCCAGATGCCCGGATCTAGCAATAAGGATCAGTGTTGGCCGTTAATTTCAATTAGAATTGAAAATTGATCAATAATATTGAAGATTAATTCCGTAACTAATCAATTACACTAAGCATCAATTTTTACTAACGTTAGTTCGCATTGATTTCGTAACCCGTTAATTACACTAACCGTCAATAAGAATTAAACCTATTAGTTACACTAACGTCTTGAAAATTTAGTAAGATTAACACTTAATTAGATTAACGTTTAGTGTAACTAAACTAATCCTGTCTTGTACTAATAATTAATGTTAAAACTGCATCTCGGGTTTGGAAGTTGGGACCAATATCACAAGATGGAGCTCATGCTGGACCCTGGGATCCCTACTGGATCTCGGGTTTGGCGCATCATAGACTCATGCTGTTTGGGCTCATTTGACTTGTAATGATGAGCGGTTGGTACCGGTATCAAAATCTGGAGCTCATGCTGGACCATGGGGATCCCTACTGGATCTCGGGTTTGGCGCATCATAGACTCATGCTGTTTGGACTCATTTAACATGTACTGATGATCAGATGGTACCGGTATCAAAATCTGGAGCTCATGCTGGACCCTGGGGGCCTCGGGTTTGGCGCATCATAAACTCAATACTGTTTGGGCTCATTCGACTTGCACTGATGAGCAGTTGGGACCGGTATCATAATCAGGAGCTCATGCTGGACCCTGAGGATCCCTACTGGATGGGCCAAACCGGAGATCCAGTAGGGATCCCCAGGATCCAGCATGAGCTCCAGATTTTGATACCGGTACCATCTGCTCATCAGTACAAGTCGAATGAGCCCAAACAGCATGAGTCTATGATGCGCCAAACCCGAGATCTAGTAGGGATCCCCAGGGTCTAGCATGACCTACATCTAAGGATACCGGTCCCATTGCTTATTAATACAAGCCCCCGAGTCCGGAGTCAAAATTTAAACAAAAATCAAAACGACGTAGCTTTACCTAAATCCGAGTATAGTTAGGTAAATAATTTACTGTAATTTGATTTTATTTCTGTAAATATAATAAAAACAACAGCAGCTGACATTATTGTTACATCATCCGCTGCTGAACAAAGTGTCTAGATTTTTGTCCGCTGCGTTAAACTTTTAAAATTCTCAAAATTGCATACAAATCGAAAGGGCCAAGGCAAAAACACAATCAGCCATGCAAAACCATTAATTTAAACATCCGTGTCGATAGGGCTTAACACAGTGTGCGCGCGATTACGCATGCGCGTACTGTGTCCGACCACTATCATGTCTATGGTTTATTAAAAATAAAAATAAATTTAAAAGGCGGAAGAGTTAGTTTACTTTATTATGTATTCTACTAGATGAGCTATCTAGAACAAATTTTGTGCGCCATGTTTGGAGGTTGACAGCTGTCACTGAATCAAAGAGTAACAAAACAGACGTGACACTGTTTTGACAACATTTAAATTCTGCCTAAACAAATTTGTAAGGAAACGTAATTAACTAAATTATTGTTTTATTTGTACCTAATCATTATTTTTACTTGTTTTTAAAGTGGGGCATTCCACTCATACAATAGTATGTTATTCAATCAAATACAAACATTGAAAACATTAAAAAATAATCAACCAAGGTTCAAGTCCTGCTGGGTTGATTATTTTATCAATGTTTTCAATGTTTGTAGGTATTTGATTGAATAACATACTTTTGTACCTAATATTTATTTTGCTCCGAGCCCTAGAGTTTTAGGAACGAATGGAGAAAAATACTATTTTTGCCGACAAGTGCCTTTCAATATGAACTTTGAGGATTAATGATCCTTGATATTTACTTATAATTAAGAAAAAAAAACATTGTGTAAGTACTTGGGGTAGGTCCAGCAATCAAACTAGTCGCGTAATTGTCAACCCTAGAACGTCGAAAGGCAAAATTGTATGGAGACGTCATGTGTCATCGTTCATCTGTCACAGATCTGTCAAACACTGATTTTGTAGGGAAGAAAACTAAATAGGATTCTGTATTAAATACTTTCACATTATTCTGTGGTCAAGTGTCACGTACCTATACTGAAAAAAGAAAAAAGTTAAGTGATGACGTGAACCGTGAACCATATGTAATCTTTTTTCATTGTTATATTTGTGTTAGGTACACCTTAAAATTGTTTTACGATTAATAATTTCCTCGCAATCAAAGTGAAAAGTAGAGTGTAAAACTCGTCCATAAAACCCCCTCGAATTTAAATACATATGGTTAAACACCTCGCGTGAAATAGTGCGCTTTTTGCACTTGTTAGTTTATAATCTACTATTTCACATCTCATGCTGGCAAGCCTCGCCTGGCACCCAAGTACCTCGTCAGAAAATTACTTTCTTTCCCTACCTTGGCAATAATGAACATTCTACACTTGGTCGCTGTCGCTATGCTACGATTGGTCTAATATTACAAAGTGGCTCTCGCCAACCAATGAAATGCTACAAAAACATTGTTGAATTCCGGTTGAATTAGTAGTGTGGTTCAGGTGTACAGCTATGTAATGCTTATCTTCCAGCTTGGATTTTGATCATCTTTTGCCACATTTCCGAACAGTGGCGTGAAAAGTAATATGTAGCACTAAGCGTGCCTATATATACCCCGAAGGAAGATTTTTGCACGCGTGTCGAATATCCCTATAGTATTTTCTACTATGATGGATGAATTTTACCTGCTCCCAGTTCCATCTCTTTGCAAGTACATTCTGTTATCCCGACGTCTTTGCAGGACTCCGTAGAGGCCGCCTTCTCCAAATCCACAGCTGCTGGAATCCTCGACTGCTGTACTTGATGAGGTTTCTGCTGCGGCAACAATGTGTCCGAAGCATTGCGAGGCATCTGAGATGTAAATAAAAATTTGCATTAAGTATGACACTGTCAAAGGTAAGCATGAAAAACATCTAAAATATTCCTTTTTTTAAGAAATTATTTTTGGTTTGGTTTTGTTATTTTATTATATTTTTTATTAATTTTTCTTTCACGCTTTTTAGTGATAGGTACTTTGTTTAAATAATGTATGCCAACCATACAAATATTATAGCCGTTCAATATACAGCAGTCACATAAACTAGGGACCTACCTATATTTAGTCAAACACCCAGGTAATAAAATAAATAAGTAAATTGTAAAACCAATTGAGTCCGACTCCGTACCATCAACCAACTATGCATGGTTGGTTGGTATTAGAACATAAATGAACAAAAAGTGTAGGTAGTTAAACATTACATTTTGTTAATCGTATTTACGCTACATATCGTTTGTCACACTTACCAGTAACAGCAAGTTTTGATTGTCCTACGTTGTCGACGTCCAACCCCAATGGTGACACTAGTTCGAATAAAAATCAATAGCTAGGTATGCTTAATTGCCTTTAATCATAACACACATATTGAAGGCTTTAATAACAGGTGTATCAATGAAATAAAATAGTTTTATCTTTTGAAAAAATTATGAATGATTAGATTACTTATATATCTTCTTCCTACTAGCGTTTGTCCCAGCTTTTTGCTCTATTGAGCCTGGGATCCCCTCGGCCACCTAATCCCAGGAATTGGCGTAGGTATGAGTTTTTACGAAAGCGACTGCCATCTGAACTTCCAAGTCAGAGGGGTAACTAAGCCTTGTTGGAATTAGATCCGGTTTCCTCACGATGTTTTCCTTTACCGAAAAGCGACTGGTAAATATCAAATGATGTTTCATACATAAGTTCCGAAAAACTCAGTCGGGGTTTGAACCCGACCTTCGGATTGAAAATTTGACCCAGGCCATCAAAAGTCCAGACCTCTCTCCCGTAAGCGCCTCCCCACTTCCCTCAAAAATACCTTAGCCCCGGCACACCAACACCCGTTGGTTTCCACGGCAAGTGCATCAAACTATTTAAATTAGAATGTTTCGAAAGGTTATTTTTGTGAAACGTATCCCATCAAAAACATAAATGTGAAAGGCTGCCAAGTTCGATACTATGGGAATGCTTCGCCTATAAAAGAAGTGAGATCTGAATAAGTACCAAGTTCCATAAAAATACCTCAAATCATAAATAGTTATAGGAATGCACACTTGATTTCCAGCAGTTTTTAAGGTACATTTTGAATAAGTATCACGTTACATAGAAATACCTAAAATTATAATAGTCAGAGAAACGCACACCGGTTTTTTAGCAGTTTCCTGATAACATTTAGTATTTTCAGTACTTTTTAATGATGTTACTTGGCAAGTTTTCACACACCACACACCTTTTCAATGCAATGAATCGACACCTTTGGACTGCAATGTGTCAAGTATATAATTTTCTATTAAAACTTGCCAAGTTACATCATTAAAAAGTAGGCAGCGACGGAGGGTGCGCGAGGCGGGGAACGGAATTTTTATCTAGTAGCACTATACATACATATATCGGGATTTCGGGATCGATCGGGCAGCGCGAGTACCTATAATCTATGATAAATCCTATTTTACTATTTATTTATAGGTGATTTTTACAAATAAACTGGCTCCCTACACCTATAAAATGTACCTACTTACATATAATTACATACATCAATAACGTACTTTATTCTGTTTGTAAGTACGCTACCTACATAGATAATTAATAACTTGGTAATACCTACCTACCAGTAGGTATTATAATTGGTGGCCTATTATGTAGCCCTAGAAGTGCACCATCCCATCTCATCCCGTGGCGTATCGGAGGGTGAGATGGGCAGTAGTATATATAATTCCATCTTAGAGTATATATGATTTCCATGTTCTTGAATCTGCGATTTTATTAGTTGTAAAATTAGAAATTATTTAGACTATGCGAGAAAAAATAGTCTTTTCATTTTTGTTTGACTGATTTAGCGCACCTAGTGTACCTAGTGACCTGCTTTGCACTTCGTAAATCGTGGGTTCGGTTCCCGCAACAGACACACACAGAGTGGTGAACAATTTTATTGTTCTTGTCTTTAAGACAAACATGTATTGTCTTAAATTGGTATGTATATAAATTTAAATAATTCTTATCTCATTTCCACTCCATACCTACTTATAGTAGAACAAAATTACACATTCGTTGTTTTCGAAACTGACTCACACTTGGCCGTTTTCAGATTTTTACTTTATTTCGACCTAAAGACAAACCTTCGAGCCAAATTTCAGGTCGGTACGACCATTGGAAGATAGACCCATTTAGTTCATTATGACTTCATAGTAGAACAAAGTTACACCTTCGCTATTTTTAAAACTGACTCACACTTGGCCGTTTTCAGATTTTTCCCTTTACTTTGACCTTAAGACCTATCTCCATGCCAAATTTCAAGTCAGTACGACCATTGGAAGTGGTCTAGGTTTTTGATGAGTCAGTGAGTCAGTGAGTGTATAGTAAAAATAGCGATTTTCTGACGTCAATATCTCAAGAACTGCTATAGGTAGAATAATGAAATTTTGTATTCTAGACAATTAAGGGGATGTCAACAGACACTCGAAATTTCATATGCGTAGATAAAATATGTTTTGAGTTATAGGGTGGTCGAAATTGGCCCGAAATGGTTCGTGTAATATAACCCACGGCCGGTGTGTCGCTTTTTTTTGCTCGAACTTGGCGGACACACTGCCGTGTGTCTAGATAGTACAAATTTAAAATACCAGGAGGCGGGATAAAGATTTTAAAATTTTAATTTTATTTGATATTTAATGGGTATTGAAAGAGCGAAGTACATCTCGCGCTCACAAATAATCGTGATTGAGATGCATAAATGGAGGTCGAGGTTGTATCCAAAAATCAAGTTATATTGAAATGATTAAACTACAATTTTGACATCATTTTAGAAAATACTTACCTCGTTTTAAAACGAAGAAGCTGTAAATCCTCACTGAATATTTTGTCAATACTGAATATTTATAAGTAGTTTTAATTGTTTGTCTACAAAAAATACCATGTGTCTAATAGAGAGAATTCCACAATATTTTTCTTTTGTTTTGTCCGCACTACCTATATTTACGTAATGTAACATTGAATAAAATTTATCGCCACATTAACGTTGACTAGCGTCCGCACATCTAAGAACTGGAAATGCTGCAAGCTCGCACATTGGCTTAAATACCTTACCTTTATCAACTCGAACTCAATCGCAATTTATCGCTTCAACGACCACTATTATACGTATCTAAAATAAACAAATTACCACCATTTGAAGAGCGCATGCTACGTCATAGGACAGTGGACGGTTTTCGAAACAAGGTCAAAGTTCAGAGAACATATCTGCACCTGCACGTCATGAAACAACTAGGGAATGCAAACATGCTATTTTTACCTAAAATAGTGATAGTAATCATAAAAGGCTGTAAAATCATATTTTTTCGTCTGGAACTATGATTCCTATACTCTAATAAATAATAATGTCAGGTTTGTTTCCTTTTACTGTACTGTCGGCGAGCGATTTGCAGCGAGTGTGACCACCTAAGTAATTCATACCGCTGACCTTGAAGCACAAATTTTCCACTTTTATTCGAATTAAAGACCCATTCTAGAGCTCTCATTGCATTATACAATTATTTTATCAGCAGTACGACTGCGTGAGAGGCCATGGTGACCAAGAGTGTTCACCATGACTCCGTTTTCGCAGCGATGGGGTACATTACTTGGTACCCCTATTCTAAGTGATGTAGCTAACCGAAAAGTGGTATTGTCCAGCAATGTGCCTACTGTGGAGAATGGAAGTGTCTGTAACCACAGATCTGACTCCCACTCTGCGGTGGCAATGAGAGGAACCCGATCAGTTGGGTTAAGTGCAGTGTATAAGAGATTTTTCCTGTAAGATCACATAGAGGCTCGTCCCATTGTCTTTTCGAACAAGAATTGGAAGGCGGGTTCGTGTTAGGGCATGTTAAACACCATACCATGTTCATAGCCTCGGTACAGTGTGCACCCCAATTGAAGGGGCTAAAATTTTTCCGGTAAGATTTTGAGCCGGAAACGCTGGAAATTTTGCGGATACCTAGACCGCCAAACCTAATGGGTAAGCTAGCCTGGGTCCATGTTCTTTCGCCAAAGGATAAGATATAGATGATATAGAAGTCTGTTTATCTTTTTTTTTGTAAAAAGTTTTTATTTTTCCATGGTTAGTGGTTCTATATAATTATTATACTCGGACAACGGATCTCGTAATAAGCGGTGAAGATATATAAGAAAAAGTTCATAATACGTTCTCTCTCAATGTAAGGAAAGCTTCACATATCATATGTGGTCATCATCATTAGGTCCACTCCATCAAATTGGTGGTTTTCGAAAGGAAATGCTTGAGTTGCTTAAGAAAACAACAAAATCACCATACACGTGCCTATAAAAATTGAGGAGTTCCCTCAATTGCTTATGGATCCCATCATCAGAACAGCACCAGATTAATGTGGGACCATCTTTCAGGTAGTTAATTTCAAACAAAAAAATAATGGCTCAAATCAAACCGAGTGGGTCTCCGAGTAATCGTTGAACAGCCTACATTTAAAAAAAATATCATTATTATTATAATCAAAGCAGTCATCATCATCAGGCCCACTCCATCAAATTGGTGGTTTTTGAGAGAAAATGCTTAAGTTGCTTAAGAAAACACCCAAATCACAATACATGTGTCTTTAAAAATTGAGGAGTTCCCTCAATTCCTCATGGATCCCAACATCAGAACAGCACCAGACTAATATGGGACCATTTTCGAGGTAGTTCCTTTCAAACAATAAAATAATTGCTCAAACCGGACCACGGGTCTCGGAGTAATTCGTTTGGTTCCATCTTTTTTGTTATTGTGCATAAATGCAGTTTTAAGGCGCATCCCTCCCTTGAACTGAATTCAGAAAATTGCTGATTTTTTCTAAAAAAAAATTAAATCTGTATTCTGAATTTAGTTCAAGTATGGGATGCGTCTAAATAATTAAATGAAATCTTCACAAGTTTCAATATAACAGCATATAATATAATATATTTACAATACAAAATTAGCATTATAACTAGAGTCAACAAAGGTTGTAAATAAATCCTTAACCAGGTCAAGAAGTATCACACTAATTTCTTTAACAAACAGAGCATGTTGATATAAGCATTATGATTATGTTTATAATGGATGACCATAAAGTTGGGACCAGACGGCATACAACCACAGCCCTCTGCCACGAGACCTTGGCAGAAAACAGAAGATTTTAAACCATGTAGCCAGTGGTTGGTGCCAAATTCTACATGACCTTCAAACGCCCTTGGTGGCTAGGTGTGCTCTGCCAACCATTGGCAGAAGCGGTTGGTTGGTTGTCAGCCATTTAGCCGCTCGCTTCAACAACTCGCTCCAACCAAGGTCACGTGGCTGAATCTGCGGCTATCTGCCGTCTGGCCCCAACTTCAGTGACGTGGCTTAGTTACTACTACAGTAAAGGTATGGGAGAAAATTTTCGAGTATAACATTAGAATACTATAATTATAAGTAACAATAGAACCCGATCACGCTAACTCTGCATGGACTTCGCAGCGGCAAAATGTGGACTGCCACCATAAACGTCTTTTTAGGGTTCCATATCAAAATGGTAAAAAAGGAATCCTTATCCTGGTGCGACTCTGTCTGTCTGTCTGTCACAAAGCCAAGTTACTCCGAAACTGTTCGATTGAGCTGAAATTTTGTAGGTACACATATCGCTGGCCCAATATTACAGGATTCTATGTTACATTTTCGGAATAAATTAATTTAGACTAAGGGCTGGTTGTACCAAAAACGTCTGTTAACGTCAACGTTATCGTTAAAAAATATTGTATAAAAAGTTTGACAGTTTTCTATGGGATGACAGCTCCGTCGCCATATTTAACGTTGATCAGTTCATTAGTTGTGCGTGGTGCAACTCCCCTCAGTGTCATTATGACAATGTTCAAATTTCAAATAATTGTAAAACATAGAACCCTGTAATATTGGGCCAGCGTTATGTGAATCGGCAACCCAAAGGTGTATGTTAGTTTAAATATATGAATTTTGAACATGAAACTTTTGGGGGTACATTAGAAAATTATACTTATTGTAGACTATACCCTAGTCCTAGTAGTCCTTTACGGTGTACTCTACCAAGTTATGGAATTCTTTGCCGTCTCCTCTTCGACAGTGTCAATCGGTCGCATCGTTAATTAAAGGCGAATTTGACAAAGTTATGGCTTTCAGATGACTTCAAATATGTATGATATATTGATATATGCGGTTTAAATTATGTATGTAGGTACATATGCATTTACTTATGTATAGTGTGGAACATGTATGTATTTAGTTAGGTATTTATTCACATATATACGAGGTGTAACAAAAATCCTGGTGATCCGTTTAATGACGTAATTGGTATCGTATTCTTATTAGAAAAAAAAAATGTTTGTATGGAGGGCTGACCAGCTGAGAGTGCCGAGACAACATAACATAACATAAATACTCTTTATTGCACACCTCAAATAATAGACACAAAGTATACAAGAGTTTTTTTTTTTTTTTTTTTTAATTACACAAGTTACAAACAAAAAATCAGAGGCAAAACAATTCAATTTTTAATTTTTGTAACGTGCCTCATACAAAAAAAAATCGCATCTAAAATAATATTTCTCCTACTTTTCTTACTGGCAATACGGTTCCAATTATGCCCTTAAACGGATCACCAGTGTTTTTGTTACATCCTGTATAATGGTATCGCCTTGGTACAAATAGTGTGTATTCTTTCTGTTGTGTTTTTATTTGTTGTACAATAAAGTATTATACTACTACTATAACTCCGCGATATATCAAATTATGCTTGCTTTGCTGTGAGAATTCCGATTTTGTTTATAGTTTTAAAATAAATAGTTTTGTAGTTATTCATTCTTTTAGTAAACTGACTAGAAGTGCTCCGTTGCACCTCTAGTTAGTTTACTACACTATCCTCATTACTAGATCCGGGCACCTTGCAGTTGTTCATCGGTGGAGGTTATAGTGACAGGCCGCCAAAACTTTATAGCTGGAAAACGGAGTACCCTACGTAAAAACTGCCAAAATTGTCTCATTTATAGAGAGCAGTAGGGCCTATTTTTAGCAATAGAACAAAAACATTGCGTTGTATTGCGGAAAAAAACAGTAAACAATAAACCATGTATAAAATTATGAGTCGCTGGGTGTGGGTAGGTACTTATCCACCACTTCTCCACCAACAGACACGCCTGGCAATGATATATTAAAATTAATTACTTAACTGCCCATAAAACAATCAAACCCAGAAATTTTCGGAATTGTATTCTTGAAGTGGTTTGCATTATTTGAGCTCCACCGATGAACAGCTGGCAGATGCCCGGATCTAAAAATAAGGGTAGTATAACAAAATAACTAAGTATATTCGGCGTCAATATTTAGAAATATAAAATAGTGTAAACAAACGAAAATAATCTTCATTGCTTCGCAATCACGAACTTTTAAAGAACAACCATGGTTTCATTGTCAGCTTATACACATAAACTTGTTATTTATTGTCATTTTTAGTAAAAAATATCCGTTAATTACTTAAATTTCAGTGGTAATATAATATTTTCTCAAACATGCTCGGAAATGTTCCTGTTACGTTAGTAATTAGAGACCAGTAGGGACTCTACATAGGCTGCTATTTATATATCCGGAAACCGGGATTACAATCTTCTTAAATAGCATATTTGACCTCCATGGTAAAATTTGTACTTTTTTAAGTACTGGCCGGTATATTTTTTTTTTCTTATTAACGCTCGTGTTTTGTTTTTGACGGGTTTTAAATGTCATCTCGCAGCAAGAATGGAACTCACTCGTGAAAATATTCGTGCTATGATTTATTATGATTTTCGGCGTGGTTTAACGCAACAACAGTGCATAGATCAACTAACTTCAACTTTTGGTGATGAAGCCCCATCTAAAACTACTGTGTATCACTGGTTTAGTGAGTTCAATCGTGGACGTAGTATGCTTACGGACGAAGTTAAGGCAGGTCGCCCGAAATCGGTCGTTGTACAACAAAATATCGAGGCTGTGCGAAAACTTATAATGGACGACCGACATGTTACGTACCGCGAGATAGAGGCGACTCTGGGTATTTCTATGACCAGCATTAATAGCATATTACATAATTATTTGGCTGTAAAAAAAATTTGTTCGCGTTGGATACCCCACAACTTAACAAAAGAGCAAAAAGATGCTCGCGTCGAATGGTGCAATAAAATGTTAAAAAAATATAACCGTGGTGACTCAAAAGCCGTTTATAACATCTATACAGGTGACGAATCCTGGATCTATGCATACGATCCCGAAACGAAGCAACAATCAACGGTATGGGTGTTTCAAAATGAGCCGAACCCTACGAAAGTTACTCGTGCAAAAAGTACATTGAAACAAATGGTGGCCTGCTTCTTCGGTATTAATGGCCATGTAGCTACAGTGCCACTAGAAAACCGTAGAACGGTTAATTCAGAGTGGTACACGACCATTTGCTTACCGGAAGTATTTGAACAAATTCGTAAAACTAACCAGCGACGAAGAATCATTCTTCATCATGACAATGCCAGCTGTCATACGTCACGCGAAACAACTCTATTTTTGGAGGGTCAAAATGTGGAATTAACGGGTCATCCGCCGTACAGCCCTGACTTGGCACCCAACGATTTTTATTTATTTCCAAATATAAAGAATAAATTACGCGGTCAACGATTTTCGACCGCTGAAGATGCTGTCGACGCATTCAAACAACACGTTATGGAGGTACCTCAGGCGGAGTGGCAGAAGTGCTTTAAAAATTGGTTCACGCGAATGCAAAAGTGCATAGATCATCAAGGGGAATACTTTGAAAAACAATAAAACCATTTTCAGCCGTGTACGTTTGTTTGTTTTTTTGTTTCCGGATATATAAGTAGCAACCCTCGGTTGTGAAATCAAATGAAAAGCGGGAACCATGGTCGATATTATTGTTATATTGTTGTTGGGTATTGTTTATTGAAGATAAAAGGCACATCTCGTATTCCAAGGCAGGTTCAGCGCGACGTACGTAAAGGATTTTCATACAACATTAAATCACTCAGCCAGTAACTGAAGCACTAAACAAGTAATTTTATTTCCTTACATGTTTGAGAAAAGCACTATACATGCTTCGACCGTAATCAGCTTACCTGGCTTCGTATTGTAGCCGTCCTCGTCTTCGACTCGGACGGCTACTAAATACTCAGCCAGGAAAGCTTACTTACTGGTCTCTGCAGTAATGTACTATTTGTCAAGTGTCAAATGCTTTTCTAGAACCGCAGCCATATTTGTTTACCTTATTTTTTTTTTTGACGCCGAACTGAATATTGCAGTTGCGTTGCTCTCGTTATTGTGTTATATTTTACAGGGCTAGCTCTCCGTTCTACATGTACCCATTGAACTTAACTCACGCAGAAACTATTAACATTAAAACACACGATTAATTTTGTATTAAGCAGAACGATACCACAATTTTTAGAAATAAAGGAAAAGCAGAAAAATCCACTGCCTCAGGCGAGACAGTGCCACTGGCTAGGCTCCCACCCTAAGACGCATAAAATACATAGTGGAGAAATTCGCAGCCATCAGGTAAGTCTCAGTAGCTCAGTTGGTCAGAGCGATGGGCATGTATCCCGGAGTCGCGAGTTCGTGTCTCGCCTGAGGCAGTGGATTTTTCTATTTTTCCTTTATTTCTAAACAATAACACACACGAATTGTACAAATTAGATACAAATTAGATACATTCAGGTCCGCAAATTGCAGTCATATACCGATACGAATTAACCCTACACCGCATGCGAATCCAAATATGCTGGCCGTCATCATTTTCAACTCTGTTGACATGGTGTCAAAGTTCAAATA
The DNA here is from genome assembly GCA_947086415.1 of Pammene aurita. Classification (NCBI taxonomy): domain Eukaryota; kingdom Metazoa; phylum Arthropoda; class Insecta; order Lepidoptera; family Tortricidae; genus Pammene; species Pammene aurita. The sequence continues at coordinate 27,914,169 of OX352290.1, read as the reverse complement.
TGAACCAAGATTTTATATTCATGCGGTAAGGGGTTAACCCGCTGCTTTGTTTGGCACATATCTTATTTCTAAAACTGGGACAGTAGGTAAAGTCATTTACTTGAGCTAAGTCATGAAAATAATTCATCATTTAAACAACATCTTAGACTTTTTTTATTGTTTATCAAAATATGTTAGATACAGGCGTATGGATGGACTAAAACTTAACTAGGAACCCTTATAGTTTCCGTGTCCGTCTGTCTGTCATTGAGTTAGCTCAGTCAGTGATCATTATTACTCGCACTTAGTAGACATTATTATATGCCAATTTTGTCGACCAAGTGATACAATAAAAACTGGATTTTTTAACGTAAAGTGGATATGATATTTTTCATTTTATCGTTTCGGAACCATCCGGGTCGTTGAAAGGGTGTTTAAAAAAATAGGAATCTTTATGAGCAATTTTTTGATCACATAAATGTATTTTAGAAATAATATGTGGCTCCGATAATAAGAAGTCCAAAATATTTTTTATATTATAAGAATTTTCAATGCAAACGATTTTGAACACGATCGAATTAGCTGTTTGAATGTGCAGCTTGTACCTAATTGAGAAAACTGCTTCAAAGCACGAAAGGCAACACGAGCGATATATAAATATATATTGGCACAGACCCGTACATAGCTATTCAGATTTAAACAATATATCATAAGCTCGCACAGTCGCACTCATATAGGTAAGTGCGAGATGGAACTAGTTCATTATATATTATACCTTTAGTGACAAAGGTGTTATCAACGCCTGGTATTTCAAAAAATTCGCCATAAAACTACAGAAAAAAATGCCTAAATAAATAAATAATTTAAACTTAGCGAGATATGTCAAAAATTACCTAATGTTTATTTTTATATACGTAGATAGTTATATAACTACGTACAATACGAAGTTAATATATTTGGAATTTATGTGTATTCAATGTTCTTCCAAATGAAATCAAAATGCTGGATGGTAATAAATTTAAGAATAAGTTAAATTTTTTTCTCCTTGAAAATGTATATTATAGTCTGAATGACTTTTTTGATGCCAGGGCAAGAGCCAATCTTAGTTATTAGTTATATGTTTGTAAATAGTTGTTATTTATTATTAAGTCCATATATTGTAGGCTCGAAATGAGCAACTGTTGATACCAATTTGTAATATGTCATCTTTTAAGTACACAGTTTTGCAATAAATTACTTACTTACTTACATCAAGTGTTCCACCAGAAACCTATAGGTTATGTTTACACGCCGCAATATCGGTCGAATTGTCTGGTTTAACGTGGGTTTAACAAACCACACAAGTAGGTAACATTGCAATTTGCAATCCATTACAAAGCCACTTTTTCAGTTGATTAAATTTTAGTCCTTTACGCTATCTAATTACATAGACGAGTAAAATAAAGGTTGCTTAACTATATATACTCGTAGGTCCCTCGGATGTGGGCATATGCACGAGTTTATGTGTGGGAATAGGTATGGAAATATGTACGGGCATGAATGTGGAAGGAGAAACGGGGGCCCTGGTTACAAAAAGAAATAAGATTCTATCAACATACATGAGTAAAATGTTTGTATTACTTAAACTTAGAGTAAGAAAACAACTGATTTTAATCCAATATTTCATTCTATGGGTATTTTAATATAAATTAAGCAGTTTACGGTTTTGTTCTATTTTCCTCGAATAAGGCATTAGTAGTAAACAGTAGCGTGGGTTCATAGTTGCAGACGAGAACTTTCAATTTTCAATGTTAATTACGTGGACAAAATCGATTAGATTCTTGAGATCGATATCGGAATGCCTAAGTAATTAATTACTGTAACAAAAAGTCAATTCGAGAGAGAAAAGTGAGCGATTTCGACTTTTCTATTGAACTAAATTTCATCTGTTCCATATAATAAAAACGAGTTATAATTAATTCTATACCTTAATGTGTATTACTTATATTATCATAAAGTGAGTTACATGATGATTAACGTGGATACAACATAGAACAAGCAATTACGTACTTAAGCGTTAAGACAGTAAAATAGAGAAAGGCACACATTTGATAAAATATAGATATATGTATAGTAGGTAGGTACAACGGATTACACGAGTAGGACTTGTTTTAAATCTGACACCATTGATTTTGAGGCGGGATTTTAAGTTTATGCGATATTTTCCACAACACTAACAACAACTTTGCACCTTGCTTATTTTTTAATGTAATCAATTAATCATGTACTGTAGAAATAAGGACTCTAGGCGTGTTAAGTTAAGCAGCAGTTAGTAGCTACCTCGTAAGTATTTCCATGATTAACAATAACTTAGAACAAATGCCACTATATTAAATTTAAGTAGGTAGGTACATCTTTCAAAATAATAGGTACCTAGATAGTTTATTTAAAAAAACATTTGCCGCTTTGATTCGTAATAAACACTATTATTATTTAAGACCACACTATGAAATAGTGTCAATGCTTTTACTTTCAAGTACCTAACTGGTTTGTATCAGATTCTGTAACAAAATGTCCGCATTTTGTTACAGAATCTGATACAAACCATTATTTACGCTAAATTTTCTCCCGCTAAAGAAAATAATGGTGTCGTAAACGATTCGAATAGTCTGTCACGTCTCAAAGGCATACTCGGAATAATTATCGACCTTGAACTTGGATTTATTACGACAAGCCACAACTATCACAGATAAAAACTGTTATTGCTATCGTTACGGCGCGGCGCGACCCACTGGAAAGCAGTGCCGCTGTGTTGTGACTTATGAATTGATAAGCATAATGAAATCAGAACTCAAAATATAGTTATTAGTAAGAATAAGTAAAGTATATAGTACATATACCTATATATTAGTTTTAGTTTAGTTTGTTTTTCTGAGTGGAAACTCAGAAACATACACATGGTAAATACCCCGTTTTAAACAGTTTTAGTAATGTTAGCTTAAAATCGGAAATATATTTACTTAATATAAATCAATCTACATTAGCAATTTTTCGTAACCGCTACGAGTACGCTTCCCAGTGGACCGTCTGTTTTCTGTAGGTAAGTGACATTAGAATTCTCTCGACGATATACAAAAAAATCTATTGTTAACACACAAAGCTACTTGAACCTTTTTACATGAGCACGATTAAGTTTTTGTACTAACCAGTTTATCCAGCAAATAAACTTTTTTGTACGATATATATTGTACGTGTTTCTTGCTTACAAAATTTGGTAATTTCACCAAATAAATATTAGTTAACTATACACAAGAGTAAAGGGACACTTTTATAATGTATAATAATGTACACAATCTACATGAGTTCTTGTATTCCTGTACAACGATATAAATTAATGGTCCTAGAAATACTTAAAATAAGCTAACAAAAGCTAGAAAAACCCTTTAAACCCAACATTGAGCATATTTAACCCAATATTTCACTATGGACGAGTACCTATCTACTACCAATGATATTTACTGTAAATGGGTTATACTCTAACAAAATGAGCATAAATTAATACTTCCAGAGTTATTTCATAACCTCGCAACGATTCTGTTATGTTTATCTATTTTGACAATCATTACATCTTTGTCACTCTCATTGTTAGATAATTACAGTTTGTCTCTTTCTAACGCGAGTGACGGGAGCTCATTGGCACGTCAGCATCTCACGCTAGCCGGTGCGCGACTAGCGACAATTGTTTGAATTCACTCATTTTAAGTGCTTCACTTTTGGAGCGTACATAACTTATCTGTCATTATTATATATCATAGTCTACTATCAGCTCAAAACTTGTTATCATGCCATTAGTTATAATCGCTTTTACAGACTTTTGTCGCGGACTGTATTAATATGTATGCTTTAATAATTCGCAATGCGTTGCTTTATCACCTAGTTTTAATAGCCACCTTCGGTCTTCATGATCAGATCAGCCTGATGTCATCATAACATTGCATTGTCATCGGTCTTTCATTGTGCAAAGTTTGAGCCCAAGCGAAGGTCACAAAATTCTATTTACCTAGACATAAGTTAAACAAATGATTGTAAAAAAGTTTAATATTTTAGTTACTATACAAAGCGTAAAGTTCTATGATACAAGGGTTACCTATTACTTTTTGTCTAAAATCTTGCGGCACGTCTCTTATTGCATGGCATATGGAAAAATTACAGAGGTCGTATCATCTTCGGTTTTTACCCCCAATGCTATAATTATTAGTTTTATTACGTACAATATAAAATTTTGGTTTTTAAGACATATATTTGGCTATAAAGGAATACAAAAAAATTCACATCGACATCGGTAAACATCTTTATAATTGAGCCCCTTTGTATTTGGTATTAACTTAAAACGCCTCAGCGACATTTGACATATTTATTTATTAAATAAAACATTACATTTTTAATAGTAATTTAAAAACTATATTCTACAAGGAAGACCAAAAAGGTTTTTTGTCTGTTTATAAGTATTTAAAGGAAATAAATGTAAAAATTTTAACATTAATAGTTTAACACTCTGTAGTTTTATTATTTTACTTATTAACTTACGTTAAGGTACTCATTTTTGGAAGTGTTCTACTTTATCTGTATTTCATTCAAACTGCTGTTAACCTTCCCTTTAAACTATTGATATATTATTATTAGATACTAATATTCAAAGTCCTACGTAAAATGATATTTAATCAATCTGATATGGCTGTTAACATCATATCAATGTTAGGATTATATAACAGGAAACGAAGAAGTTTTATTTATTTAAGCGAAGACAGTTATAAACATGGAAGGCAAAAATAATAGGTAACAATTAAAATTAGCCACTTTTTATACAAAGTGATTCCGATTATAGTTGTTGACTGTATTTTTCCACTTTAATAAAATGTTGGTAAGAATATTATAAAATTAACCTAATCGAGGACATATACGTTACTTACTAAGTACTTATTAAAATTACCTATTTAGAACACGACTAGCTATTTCAACATGTAACCAACAAAGTCGCTTTATCGTCGACAGACATAAAAACCGGCATCTGTTTAAAACATACTGAGTAAGCTCTGATTTTTAAGCTGCCACACATATTAGCAAAGTGTGTCTTTCATATTCCGTTAAGTGAAAATTTATTCTCACAAAAATGTACGAGTAGGTACTTATACAGCCGTATACTAACCAGAATGGAACCGTGTGCCATAGAACCATGCCCATACAACGAGTTAAATAATTTTTGTCTACATTTCATTTTACTAAGTGTACATTTATAAACAAAAAAATACATTAATTTTTTTATATCTGCTTGAAAACATGCGTCGCGCGCACGTTTATGAACGCCGATCTTAATCAACACCTAAACTTTTACTCCTTGTCAGAGAATATGTACCTTATATTTTATGTCATAATGATAGAAGGTATTAACATTTTCAAACTTAAAATTTATACTGAAAAATAATCAATTAAGAGAAAGAGAGAGTGATTTAAGACAGTGTTAGGAGTAACTTTTAATTTAAAATGTTCTCCTGTCCTAATTAAAAAAAATAGTAAATCAAAATAAAAGGATGATCATTAATAACGCGTAAATGAATGTCGATTTAGCGATAGGTAATTGTCGTTACTGCAATGTTTATCCCCAGTGCCATTGGCAAACCATTACCTAAATAAAGTGTAGGTCATAGTATACCGTACATACTTTTATTTTCAGGCTACATAGAGCCTAACCCATACAACGGTTCTGTATCTCATACCAGAATTCACAACTCGAATAAGCTCAATCCTCCCGCCCTCTGCTAATACTAAACCTACGGTGGAACTTAAAACCTTTTTTCTTTTCCTTTTCTTCAGGTTTGCCTTCGAGCAGATTGTCTGCACTTTTGGCGACTTGGACGCTCTTTCTTCTGTTCTTCATAGATTTCACGAGCTTGTAAAACTTCCCCTTCTTTTTAGTCGGGTCTTGGTTCAAGTCTGCTGGCTCCTCCTCCACCTCAACGCTGAATTCCGATGATATGTCTCCTAAGTCTTCGATGCTCTGACTTTCTATCTGTTTCTGTGGGACCTCTAGTCTGGCTTTGGAGGTCTCCGGTTTAGGCTCATGTGCAGGCGGAGGTGGTGCATCGGGATCAACACACTGAAATATAAATAATTTATTTTTCACTTCTCATGCTCAGTGTATATTATGCTTACCAAGGCAGACTAAAGTAGTAAATTTAGCCTCTAGGGAATATATATATACATATTTATGATTTAAAAAACATTTTAAATTAACCAATCAAAACACTTTTCCATATTAAATCCACCAATCATAACACACTAAATCTACGCACCAAAAAAGAATCCAGCGTTCCGATGAAGTTCGATGTGTTATGATATGATTGGTGGATTTAATATGGTCATGTATAATCATTAAATTATTTAAACAATACTGTTTAAAAATATATACAGGTGTAAATGTTTCTTAATTCCTACTTCAAAATATTTGAAAAAAGATTAAAATCTTTTGGAGCGCTTTAAAGCTCTAATTATACCGTCGTCTGTGGCATTTCCACCCCCCAGTAAGATGGGGATCTTACTTTTGAACCGTAGGTCCAAAAAAATTTGAAAAGATAATGGAAGTGAAGCCTGAAAGATTCTTTCAATAAAAACTATATTGAATGAAATCGGTTCACTTGTTTTTGAGTTGTCAGTCAAAAACGCATAGTGAAAGGACGTAAGTGCCCGATAGTAGAATTACAACGAAAAACAATTAACCCACCACGCAATTATTAGTTTATAACGGAAGCGCCGCAAAATATCCCTTAATAAATCCCTTTTGAACGGATGTTTTTTAACAGGGCGGCAATTACGGAACCCTACACTAAACATGGCCCGACATGCTCTTGGCCGGTTTTTTTTGCATTGTTATCCAGAAGTCACCGCTTAAGGATTACTAATTCCAATTGTCAAGAAAATCACCGTCCAGGTATAGGTAGGCTATAAAAATTCAACCTCTAAAAGAGGGGTAGCCACTACACTCGATTGAGTTAATTTTGCACCTGAATCTTATGGCGCTACTTAGGAAGGAGGTGCAAACTTTTTTTCCAAATATGTCCTAAGACTAACGAGGACCCTGCTTAACTAACAGATGGCGCTGAAATTAATACTTTGTGACATGAATAATCCACTAAGGAAGGATTTGGCCAAATTAACTCTAAGTTAACTCTAAGTGGGGGTACGGATATCAACAAATTTAAATTAATTATTGGATAATAGTTAAACAAAATTAAACGACAGTTAATTAATTGCCACACATTGCACACTGCATGTAACTCAGCTCACGATTTTGATATCTATTCTCCTTTTCTCTAATCTTACTTAAGTCTTCTAAGTAATATTGGACCTAAGTTCGTTGTTAGTATATTTTCGTTAATACATGGGATGGTTACATGGGACATGACACCCCCCCCCCCCCCCCCCCCCCAATCGTAAAATCCATACTAATATTATAAATGGGAAAGTGTTTGTTTGTTTGTTTGTCCGTCTTTCACGGCAAAACGGGGCGACGAATTGAATTTTTTAAGTGGAGAGAGTTGAAGGGATGGAGAGTGACATAGGCTACTTTTTGTCTCTTTCTAACCCCTCACTCCCTAAAATGGGGGTGGAAGTTTGTATGGTTTGTTACCCCGAATTTAACGCGAGCGAAGCCGCGGGCAAAAGCTAGTATTTAAATATTTAAACTAGACCACTGTCCTCTAGCGTATCCATCTGTCAACTTTACTTCAAGACCTTCAAGTTCCGCCTTCCGCCAGGGGTGAGAGAGAAATTAGGGGTGAATTAGCCGCTTACTGACAAAGACCGAATTCCACGCGAGCGGAGCCGCGGGCACTACTAGTGCATAATAAATCAATGACACAAACTGGAAGTGAGTGTTACTATCGCCGATAAACTTTAATGTTTGGCAAATATATGTAGAAAATTTAATTTTAAAATGTTTTTGTAATAATAAAAGCTAATTTCCTCTACAAACCTAGGAAAAAACAGTTTTAGCGTAGGTTGAGCCCCTGTAAACCTCGGTCTGTGGCGAACGCCTTTCTGGGGCCCCACAGGGGCAAAATGCGCCATTATGACTCCCACAGATGTCAGAAATCCGACAGCATCCCCGAGAGGGACGCGCCACGGCTGAGGGGATATTTTCACCTTAGATTAGTCATTGTGCGTAAATAAGAAGTTTATTTTTTTCTCGTAATCGAAGTGAAAAATTGTATGTATAGATCTGGTCTAAAAGCTATATTACCACTCGAATAATTTTTCCTCGCTCCTTCCGGAAAATAACCACCTCGTGGTAATATGGCCTATTTTAGACCCTTGTCAGACAATGTACTATATTTTCATTGCTAGTTAAAATTTACTGGATTAAATAGATGCATCTCGATAGCTATCAGAATGACAAATCAGTTTCTTAAAAATATAAGTAGCATAAGGTATGTTGTCATTGTTACTATCAAAACATATTTATTAGTCCTACAAGTCACGATTTTAAGCTTGATCGTGTAGGCGGGTTATTCCAGGTCCGAGTTTTGCCAGGGCTTGTGGTGCGGGTAGTCCGCGAGCACCTTCCAGCTGGGAATCCGCCGCGGTGCCGCATGCAGCACTAGCTGAGTATGATGGTACGTAGGCTATCATGGACACTCACGTCTTCAAGCTTGATCCTGTAGGCGGGTACCTGCTCCGGGTGGCGCCAGGGCTTGTGGTGAGGGTAGTCAGTGAGTGCCTTCCAGCCGGGGTACCGCCGCGCCGCCGCATGTAGCTGCTGCACCAACCGCGGCGCCAGCTGGGCTGTTACCCTACACAACCATCATTTCTAATAAAATATACGATACAAGACATTAACACAAATCATACAGTCATTATAATATATAACGAAAACACAATTGTCCCTAGTATAGACTCCTAGAAACTTAAAAATTATCATCGTCCTAACGTTTGTCCGGGCTCCTTGCCACGGCTCTATTAAGCCTGGGGTTCGCTCGGCAACCTAATTCCAGGAATTAGCGTAGGCACAACTTTTACGGAAGCGACTGCCATCTGACCTTCCAACCTAGAGGGCAAACTAGGCCTATGTTGGATTAGGTCCGGTTTCCTCACGATGTTTTCCTTCACCGAAAAACGCCATTGTATTTAAAATGATATTTCGTACATAAGTCCTGAGAAACTCACTGGTACGAGCCGGGGTTTAAACCCGAGACTTCCGGACGGAAAGTCCGACGTATTACCGCCAGGCCACCAGCGCTACCACTGCTACTAGAAACTAAAAAGTATCAATGTATAAAAAGTATTGAAAGTCACGATCTCCGAGTACAATGTAGTCTAGTCTAGTATGTCATTAGCAAAGATATATTACAAGTATTTGAACAAGTGTGTCCATGTTGTATTATATACCTTCAGATAATCAAGTTTTTCCAAATATCAACTGCAAATAAGTTTAATATAATCGCATTTTTTGTGATTGAACTTTTGGACTTATTGCTTTACTTGTGCTTTAAGACCTTCCTCCTTGCCTCATGTCTACGAGAAATATATAGTAGGTTATAGGTTTTGATTCACCTGCGAAATGTTCAAACTAAGGCTTAAATGACCGTATCTTTGGATTGCATTGACTTAGAAGCATTTCAATGTCAATTTCAAATTTCGCCCAATGATTTCATAATCATAATCATAATCTTTATTTGCATAGAATAAGTACAGATATAGTGTCAACAGGTGTAGTACAGACATTTGTGGCTTATTCTGCTATATGTATTTAATTATACTAGCATGCAAAAACTTGATACCTCTACGCGTTTCTTAAAAAAAGGGTATTGACAGGTAGACGGACAACAAAGTGATCCTATGTCATGCTCGTAAAGTTCGACTTTAACGACTTAAAATCGCATTTTAAGCTCTAGGGCATAAAGTAACATTTTCTTCTAAGACTAAGAATGTGGCTCAACAGCCAAACAGAGTCATAATATATTGCACAATTTAATTGAGCAGTAAAATTTCGTAGAATTCTGAAACTTGTTATTTTATTATATTCTTGCTATAATTATTTGAGTTGCGTGTTTTCTATACTTAAATTAATCGAATCAAATCGAATAGGAGTTGATAATAGTTTAGAAATGCCCCGAAATGTTTTTATGACTTGGCAGAAGACAAGTATCTATGTCTAAATTCACATGTTGAGAATTAAAAAGAAAAACATAAAAAAAAATAATTGGTGGGAACCATATTTGTTTGCATTGTAATATTTTTGTTACAACTTGAAATAGTTTTACGATTACCGATAAATAATTTCCTCGCAATTGAAGTGAAAATTAGAGTGTAACCCTCGTCCATAAAACCTATTTTACACTCGACTTTACCTAGTTGGTTACTAAATTCTGTTACCAGATTTCTGACTAATAAAATATAAAATAAAGTTTGAAAATCAAAAATTTAAGTAATTATTTAATAGCCTCATTTCTAATGAACATAATATGGTATAATAATACACAAATCAGATGAGAAATTTATTCAAAATCCTTGTAAAGAACAAGATTGCCTGAAGACGCAAACACGCGGTAAATTTAAGAAAATTACAGTTTACAAAAGTGCATCAAATAAATATTGCACAATTCCATCTGAGCCCGGGGTTTTATAGGGCTGAAATGTCGAGAGCGCCCATTTTAGCTTGTTGTGATCTACTACCTTTTTTGACGTGTCCCAATTGTGTCTAGTAGTTCTCGTTGACTGTTCTACAACACTAATTGTACTTTCTGTCTTCTGGTTCGCCCTGGTGTATTACCGAGCCTGGGAAGTGTGTCTCACACATTACTTTGAGAGTTTCTAACCCTGTTTCTGTCATCAATCCGTCACTCCTTCTGATTGAGGTGAGCGGTACTGACTTTGTCGAGGCTAGCGCTTTTGTTAATCTCATGCCTTCCGGTAAAGACTCTATCTGATCGCAGTGGTTCCTCCACGCTTTCCTTTTCGCTTTTCTCACGGCTTTGTTAAATTCCGTGAGTTTGCGTGCATAATGCTCAAAGTTGTTAGTTCTTTTAGCATCGTTAAAGATGGCCCGTGTTTCTTTCCTGAGTTTTACGATCTCTGGATTCCACCACGGTATCTTCTTAGCCAGGTTTTTCTTTTCCGGGCAGTTGCTGGTCCATGCCGTTAACACAGCTTGGACGATTTTGTCCGCTTCGAATTCTATGTCAATAATAGAGTTTAGCTTGCCTTTTGGATCCCCTAGATCCGCCTTCAGGTCGCTCCTAAAAGCTGACCAGTCTGTGTTTCTGGGGTTCCGCCTACGTACAGATTCTACTGGGATTATAGTCTTGTACTTAAAGCATATATATCTATGGTCTGATAAACACAATCGAGTTGGTCATGGCGGTGCAATGGCGGCCATTCTACTGGTTTCCGAACACATCATTTTAGGATTCATAATATGTGTGTAGATAAAACAGTGTATGCAACTGTACGTAATTAGGCCTTAAAACACTCGTGTGATCTTATTATGAAACTCGCCTGCGGCTTCGTTTCATAAAACCACACTCGTATTTTAAGGACCCTTATTACGTAACAGTTACATAAACTACTATTATTTGTTTACATTCTAAAAAAGTAAAAAAAAAGTAAATATATTAAAAATATACACATTTACGATAGAATACAAATTATACAATCCTGATTGTGAATAAGAATCATTTCAACTTATTATATTACTCGTAATACACAATAAATTACGTTTTCTCCAACGTGCTCGGAAATGTTCACCTTACTGTAGTAAAATTAGTACGTGAAGTTCGTCATTATTTACTAATACAAATTAAAAAAAATAAAAATCATTATTGTCCTGTTTTAGCGGACGACAAGTTGTACTTGCCGTCCGCATTGTTTTTTACCTTTTAAACATTTCATTCGACTAAGAAATATCATTTCAAACAGCCAACCGTCTGAACGGCAATCCCTTCAAACTATAGGATAGAGCGAGATAGTCAGATCAAAAACCTTGGTTGTCTCGTTCTGTGTCATAGCTTGCGGGACCACCGCGTCTGATCGTGCGAATAAGGCTTCATATAATCATAGACGATGTGATGGCATAGCCATCTCCCATGTCTGACCAGTCCAAATAACGCATATATTTGCTATCTACAAATGATAAAGGCATCTCGGTTATAGAGGCAATAAATTTAAAGAAATTCATTCTGCGAACTCCATAGCAATAGACGGAAATATAAACTTAAATAAGCATCGTTTTATATTTATGACGGTCTTTAGTGTGAAATAGTCGGCAAAGTTTTAAGACAATGACAGGGATATCCTGTTAACATGGGGTTTATTTTACAATACAGAAATTACTCCGTTTCTTCAAAATTGCATTTTACAGATGTATCTGGACAACAGATGTTGTGTTACCATGCGGCGCGTGCGGCCACCGGGATGTCGGCACCAGAGCGAGAAGAGGCGATGCACAATGCACGGTGTGCGTGCGGGATGGAAGAACTTCAGGTCATAGCGAGACAACACCAATCAGGACGTCGGAAAGACGACGCGAGCCGCCTTGGAGCGACGAAGAAACTGCGAGCCGCGATGAGCGAAAACAAGTCTTTTGTTATTGTCAAATAAAGTCTAAAATAGTAAATAACTAGATGTAAGATGTAAGAATAAGGCATTTTCGCATAGGCTTCGATAGCGGAGGAGAGACACTTGATTTTGGACCGTCGCGGGACGTGGAGATATCGGAGATTTGGTGCAATACTGCACAGTAATTATAAGTTATTAATTAAAAGTACCATAATTGGTTAAATAGAGTCAGTGGTTGGAGTATAGCAGTTTGACACAGCTAAGTACTTTGTTGTTGATTGAGTCATGTGCATTTAGCTATTAAACTGGTTTAGTTTGTTTAGTACTTGGAATTTACCTATTTATATTATTAATATTTTAGTAACTTAATGCGCATGATACTCATTTTATTATAATTCAATCACCATTGTAAAGACACAGGTTCGAATCCTGTATTTTGATTAATTGGTTAATCATATTTGGTTTTCATATTTGGATAGAATAGCATAATATGAGATAAAATTGCAGTATTGATAATTTATTAAATACAAGCATAACCTGCTAATTATTTAAATATATTTCATATGGAGACCTTACTTAGTTGCCGTGTTTCACAGCACTTATAATGTTTGTTTATATGTAAATTACCTTCTTGGACATTTCATATGCTTGTATGTATAATAATAATCGATTGTGACTTATACATCATTTTAAACGAGTTCGAGCCTCGTAAAGAAAATCTATGTTTTGCCTAGGGTTCAATTCCCCGGTGTAACGTTGTCCTGGATTATGAAATTATGAACCCGATCAAGGTTCATCATTCTATACAATAATATTATAATGTCACCCATCCATTAACAATGTGTTATATCAATTAACTTGTTCATGTTTTATTAGTGTTATATTTACTGAATGTGCGTATATTGTCTTGGAAATTCCACAAATGTCGTTGTACTATCTCTTAGTCATTATTACACAGTTGTCGTAACTAAAGTGAAGTTCATTAAGCTCAGACATATTAAATCATAGTCTCGTAGAAGTAGGCTGGTTTGATCTAGGTTTTCCACGGGTTTTCCTGGGTCCTAAAACGTGTTGTTTTAGAGCAAATGCTAAACCAGATAGGGTAGGCCCGTACCTATTGCGATAATAAATAACCATTTTTAAATCGCCGTGTGACCTTTATTTCCTTAGCTACCCCAAGTAATTCAGGCATTTAACTCGATTTCAATTCAATTCAGTTAATTTAATAATTTATAGTATTCAGATTTAGTAATTTATACATCATTTATCTTTCTAATTCATAAAGATATAGTTTACTCAATATATAGATATTATAGACATATATACAGATATATATATACGAGTGGACCCTAGGGCCACTTCACCTGGCGCCGCGTGACCAGGATTCTTAGACTTTGTGTCTTTATTACATAACTATAAATAATAAATAAGACACAACTAGAAAAAGAATCTTAATTTTACATACGAAAAAAAAAACACAACGTAGGAAACTTTAAATTGTATTTTATAGACGATCACTACTTTATTTGTTATAATTATAAAAATGCATTTGTTGATTTTAAATGTAATGGAGTCACTCAGGTTCTTTCGTATTTAGTTACATGTTTCATGTTTTAATGGTGTTAGTTTGTCTCACGAAAGTTTAAATTTAAACATGTTAATGTACTTGTACATATTTTATACCTATGTTTAATCGAAACATTGGAGAGGGGTATTTTGGACTTCAGAGTAATTGTTTTATAAGTAATAATATTTCTGCAGTAGACGTAATTATATGAGTGGAAATTCCAAGACATTGTACATATTTTTATTGCATTTATGGTATCTCATGAGTCATTGTTTTTTATCTTACCCGTGTGTTGGAATTTTGCATAATTACTAATTTTGGTTGACTATCAAGTGCTAGGTACGATAGGTTACCGACTTGTAATTTTAGTTATTATTAAATATGTCGAAACAAGGAAACGTAATACGTAGAAGTAGCCGTGGTAAAAATATAAATATGGGATCAGAATTACAGAGACGGGAACTAACTGGTCAGGGAACAGCTAGCTTAGCGAAAGCCTCTTCTAGTATAATTCCTTTACAAACAGAGAGCGAGTTAAGGCAAGTTCCACAACAACATGTTAATTGTAATTGTAAAGGTCAAACCATATACATTATTCAGCCTTCGTTAGAGAAGCCTATGTTTCGTGGAACGGGAGATCCAAATCCTATGCAATTTATAAAAAGGTTACGTAATTATATTAAGTCCGTACATGCGCATGATATCGCGTTAGATATTGCAATGGAATGTTTAACGCATACGGATCGTCTAACAATGCAATTAAATAGTAAAGATTGGCAAACTCTAGATGATTTTGAGGTCGATTTTAGACATCGTTACTGGAACGATGATCGTCAGTTGGACGTGTTAATAAAGTTACTCAGTGGATCATATGATCCTAGTGGCGAATTAAGTATGAGCGAATATTTTGCGACTCAGATAGAACCTGTTAATTCATTTACGATAATTTATGATGAAAAGATGATAGTTAAGATGTTGATGAGGCATTTCTCAGACAAAACGCGAAATTTATGGCATTTAACGCTGAGAGCGTGTAAAACCGAAGCAAGTTTCTCGTTAGCGTTCAATTTCCTTACTGATTTAGATAGGAATATAACAATAGATGGTCAAAACAGTGTTAGCGGACAAGATAGAGATATTGCAGTCGATGTACATGGTAAACGTAATAATTTGCAAAGTACGCCTATTTTGAATAACATGCAAAATATACCTATGGCAACTACCTATGGGAAAAGGCGGAAGTATAGACCCAGATGGATAAGGAGGCTATGGCGTGAACAGGGTCGTAATTCGACAAGAGGCCAGTTAAATAGGACCAATTATTCGTATAATCAATACTAATTAAAATTGAACGATACTCATGTATTTTATAGACGATTAATACAATTATAAGAAAAATGAGTAAGTAAGTAAGTAAGTATTCTTTACTGCGCGAACATAATTAAAAGTAGGAGATTATGTGTAAAATTTGAATAAAGTACCTAAAATCAATATTTCGAAATAAAGTTGATCTATTGATTGATATGATATGATATGATATGATCATTTATTGATAAAACAGGTATTTTACTTTTATATTTTATTTATTAAATACTAATAAGGAGAAAGTGGACACTTATATAGCACATGATAAAATATATATACATATATGTTCCCTATATTTGCAGCAACATACGCAACAGTTATCAGCAGGTGTGGTTAATGACTTTGAGTTTTATTTAATTCTTATTTTCTTTATTGGATAAAGAACAAAAGTTGATACCAGTTGAAAAAAATATATGTATATTGTAACAGATTAATGCATTTTGTCTGTACGTGTTAGTATGTATGAGATTATGAGGTGTGATGATGAATGACAGTCTGGCCAGACTAGTAAGTGAATTGAGAGATTGATTAAACTGATTGTAAATGTGAAGGATGATTAATTATGAGACAGGTTGTGAATTTAAAACACCTGGTTGCGATGGAGTAGAGTGATCTAAAGCCCGGTTGTAAAACTGTGTGGCGGGACTCACAAAACTTGGTTGTAAATCTAAGTGTTGCCACGAAAAAAATAATAATAATAGTATTTCATATCGTTACTATTGAGTAAATCCAAATTTATTGATCCTCGGTTGATAACTGTGCTACGAATCAATACAAAAACCGGCGATCTGCTGTGCGTTACTATTGATTCAAAACAAAATATACCTATCAATACAAAAACCGGCGATCTGCTGTGCGTTACTATTGATTCAAAACAAAATATACCTATCAATACAAAAACCGGCGATCTGCTGTGCGTTACTATTGATTCAAAACAAAATATACCTATCGATGAAAAAACCGGCGATTACGCTGAGCGTTACTATCGATTCAAAACAAAATATACCTATCGATGAAAAAACCGGCGATACGCTGCGCGTTACTATCGATTTAAAACTAAATATACCTACATAAATAAACCCGGTTCTAAACTGTGTGGTGATATTTTATAAGCCCGGTCTTATGACTGTGCGGTACACATTTTATTACTTACTTACTGAAATCAACATTAACTATTTTAATGTTCACTTAAGAAATCGACCGTGTCATGAGTTGGTTGGTCGAGTATGATGATGACAGAGTTATTTTCTGATTTTAATACGATTGGTGATCTAGAGCTTATTTCTTGATGCAAATTCAAGTTAATATGTCAAGACAATAGTATTATGTCTTGCCTACATACAGTAATACATACATACATTATTTAATGTACCTTTAAGTACCAGTGAAAATAACAACTTTAAAATTTCCACAAAATTGGAAACAGATGTCCATCGAAAAATAAAGAACGATGAAGGACTCTAAAAATTTATAATTTGATACATATAACTAAATATGTAATTTATAATTAATATTTATCTACTCAAATTTATTATATCGAAATGGTTATTAATGTAATATTTAGCCAGTACAACGTCTGTCTGTCGTTAACACTCAGGTAGCTCCGCGGAGGTTAAGCGCCGGCGCTAAGGGTAAAATGGTATGCGTTTATGACCCACTACAGTTCAATTTAAAAAAAAAGGCCCTTGTTAAGAATATATAATAGATACTTAAGTACAAGTAAGGTTTGGTGGTGTTGAATTTAAGATTTTGATATTGGATGAAAAATAACATTGATAATATTAAGTTTTCAATTTAGGCAATTTACAATACCCTTATATCTCATATAAGCCACGTGCGGTTTTAATCATACAACACTGGCCTCAGAATTAGTATTATCGGCACGAAAGTCGTCAGGACTTATTTTTTGGAAACATACCTAAGTACATCTTATCACTAAGATGCATTATTCGAGTATTATTCGGATTAATCAAATACAGTAGATACTGTATACAATCGATGATCAGATGCATTCGATTACTTCTTCAGGAAATTTTATTGCCAAACATACCTATCCGTGATTTATTGTGTAATATACTCGCAAAATTAGTTTTGCGGTACAATTGAATTTAATTCAGTTCAGTAAAACTTTTTGGTATCTTATTACGGAATTTTATATTATTTCTCATGTGTAACTTATTTGTTTTACCAGTCTGTATTACAGTTACCTGATTACTAACTATTAAGGTTTATTTCAGTATAAGTTGTCCTAGTTTGTGTAGAGAGCCAAAAATTTTAATTTTTAACTATCTACAGAGAGGGGGATGTGATGGCATAGCCATCTCCCATGTCTGACCAGTCCAAATAACGCATATATTTGCTATCTACAAATGATAAAGGCATCTCGGTTATAGAGGCAATAAATTTAAAGAAATTCATTCTGCGAACTCCATAGCAATAGACGGAAATATAAACTTAAATAAGCATCGTTTTATATTTATGACGGTCTTTAGTGTGAAATAGTCGGCAAAGTTTTAAGACAATGACAGGGATATCCTGTTAACATGGGGTTTATTTTACAATACAGAAATTACTCCGTTTCTTCAAAATTGCATTTTACAGATGTATCTGGACAACAGATGTTGTGTTACCATGCGGCGCGTGCGGCCACCGGGATGTCGGCACCAGAGCGAGAAGAGGCGATGCACAATGCACGGTGTGCGTGCGGGATGGAAGAACTTCAGGTCATAGCGAGACAACACCAATCAGGACGTCGGAAAGACGACGCGAGCCGCCTTGGAGCGACGAAGAAACTGCGAGCCGCGATGAGCGAAAACAAGTCTTTTGTTATTGTCAAATAAAGTCTAAAATAGTAAATAACTAGATGTAAGATGTAAGAATAAGGCATTTTCGCATAGGCTTCGATAGCGGAGGAGAGACACTTGATTTTGGACCGTCGCGGGACGTGGAGATATCGGAGATTTGGTGCAATACTGCACAGTAATTATAAGTTATTAATTAAAAGTACCATAATTGGTTAAATAGAGTCAGTGGTTGGAGTATAGCAGTTTGACACAGCTAAGTACTTTGTTGTTGATTGAGTCATGTGCATTTAGCTATTAAACTGGTTTAGTTTGTTTAGTACTTGGAATTTACCTATTTATATTATTAATATTTTAGTAACTTAATGCGCATGATACTCATTTTATTATAATTCAATCACCATTGTAAAGACACAGGTTCGAATCCTGTATTTTGATTAATTGGTTAATCATATTT
Organism: Pammene aurita; assembly: GCA_947086415.1. NCBI lineage: Eukaryota > Metazoa > Arthropoda > Insecta > Lepidoptera > Tortricidae > Pammene > Pammene aurita. The sequence goes on along the minus strand of OX352290.1, from coordinate 27,895,412 downwards.
GGTTTTCATATTTGGATAGAATAGCATAATATGAGATAAAATTGCAGTATTGATAATTTATTAAATACAAGCATAACCTGCTAATTATTTAAATATATTTCATATGGAGACCTTACTTAGTTGCCGTGTTTCACAGCACTTATAATGTTTGTTTATATGTAAATTACCTTCTTGGACATTTCATATGCTTGTATGTATAATAATAATCGATTGTGACTTATACATCATTTTAAACGAGTTCGAGCCTCGTAAAGAAAATCTATGTTTTGCCTAGGGTTCAATTCCCCGGTGTAACGTTGTCCTGGATTATGAAATTATGAACCCGATCAAGGTTCATCATTCTATACAATAATATTATAATGTCACCCATCCATTAACAATGTGTTATATCAATTAACTTGTTCATGTTTTATTAGTGTTATATTTACTGAATGTGCGTATATTGTCTTGGAAATTCCACAAATGTCGTTGTACTATCTCTTAGTCATTATTACACAGTTGTCGTAACTAAAGTGAAGTTCATTAAGCTCAGACATATTAAATCATAGTCTCGTAGAAGTAGGCTGGTTTGATCTAGGTTTTCCACGGGTTTTCCTGGGTCCTAAAACGTGTTGTTTTAGAGCAAATGCTAAACCAGATAGGGTAGGCCCGTACCTATTGCGATAATAAATAACCATTTTTAAATCGCCGTGTGACCTTTATTTCCTTAGCTACCCCAAGTAATTCAGGCATTTAACTCGATTTCAATTCAATTCAGTTAATTTAATAATTTATAGTATTCAGATTTAGTAATTTATACATCATTTATCTTTCTAATTCATAAAGATATAGTTTACTCAATATATAGATATTATAGACATATATACAGATATATATATGCGTGGACCTAGGGCCACTTCAACAAAACAACTTTTTTTAAGGTTTAAGCTTTTACAGTTGTGTGGAAGGAGCATATTTAATACTGTCTTAAATAGTTTTTGACGACAATTTATTTTTAAATATTATTTGAATGAACTTTGGGAGATGATTGGCAGTATAGGTAGTGCTCTATACTAAAAAAATATATTGTAAAGGGAACCTAATTCATAAATTCATGATATTCAATGCTAACCTAAATACGTAATTTATTAAATTTACTTTATTTCCTCGCACATTTGGAGAAAAGCGTTATATATGCCTCGGCGGGAATAGAAATTCGTGGACTCGTCTTATATTATCGAAAAATCGCTCGTCCACGAATTTATCTTTCCCGTCCTCTGCAATAATGTACTATTTTAACACGAATTGTCTGTTTTAATATTGGCTGTTTGGCATTATACGTCCGCGCCTTTGCCTGAAGCTGCACGCACATCCAAAAATAGTACATTATTTTCGAGGAGGTGAAGTAGCACATTGATGGCTGAGTATTACGTTTAAACGAACGACTTTAGGAGTCCGTTTAATTTAATACGAAGCCAGCAATGGCCCTTCGCGCCGAGTCCAATATAGTGCTTTATTCAAAAATAATGCAAAACCGCCAACGTTGATGAACAACAAACATTATTGACATAAATAATATATTCAGGATAATTTGTAGGTTAAAAGAATGACCACTACCGCGAGCATCGAATTTCGATTCGAATCCTATAATTATCTCTATCTCCATCGCTTCTCATTTTGAGTGAGAGAGACAGATTTATTCGTTTCGTAACTACAATTTTCTATGTTCGCGGTACACGCTCAGCTTTGCCGCCTTTATATATTTTTATTAAAAAGTTTGAAGTGTATTTTTCTTCTGAATTTACCGTAAGCTATTTGAGGTAACTAAAAAGTCGCGGTACCAACATTATAAATAACAAATACCGATGTTATGTTTTGGCTGTTTAGGACCTTTGCCTTTATTTTTGTATGGCTGTTGAACTTTTTAAAAAGTTTGTACCTCGACAAAAATGGAATATGTATGCAACATTTATGTCGCGAAATCGAACCTGCAATTTCCGTAACTTTTTAATTTTTATTTGACCATAAACTAGGCCGCCTAGTTTTTAACCGTAAAAGTCAACCTTGTCGGACATTTTTGAATAAAGTAAATTGCGCGCCATTTATAAGTTAACCTCAAATCATTGTTTATTTGTTAGATTTTTCTCGTCGTGTTTTATTAATTTAAACAAATTATATTTTCAATTAATAAGAAGACAACTTTAGCGTTAATTTAACCTCTGGATATATATCAAAATTGTGATACATACTAGTAAAATGTCATCATAAAAATCTAGTGAGCAATACGTAAGAAAAAATACTATAATTTATTGCACAATAAATGTGAAGTCTTTAATTTTATGAAATGATTTGAAAAAGAGTTCCAGATACTCAATAACATCACAAAAAGGTTAGTTAAATTTAATTATCTTAGGTTCGTAAGTACCTCTATCCTGTAAACATTCTGATAATTAATGTATTTATCAAAAGTTATTAATTATACTATTCTGTTATTTCCTCGCAAGTGTGTTGAAAAACGTCGTATGAAACGCGTGTGCTTGATCATTACATAAGCTCAGCTTCCTTATGCGCACTCACATGCGTTCGTGCGCACAATATCGCTTCGTATGTAATGATCAACTTAGCACACTTGTATCATAATGTACTATTACGAATTAAAATATAAATAGGGAGGTACCTATGTTTACTCGTAATAGTAAAATTTATGCTTATATTTGTGGCCTATCTTTTATTATTATAATTGCACTAGCTTTTGCCCGCGGCTTCGCTCGCGTTAAATTCGGGGTAACACTGTTCCCCTTTGCCCCCCGGAATGCTCCATACAAACTTCTACCTCCCATTTTAGGGAAGTGGGAGGTTAAAAAGAGACAAAAAGTAGCCTATGTCGCCCCGTTTTGCCGTGAAAGACGGATAAACAAACAAACAAACACATACACTTTCCCATTTATAATATTAGTATTGATTTGTATTATTTTATTTTTTTATAAATAATAATCGATGAATAATGATCGGGTTCCTTTTCGGGAGATCGAAGAAAGGTTGCTTAAATTACATACAAATCTTACTTCATTTCAGATCTAACTATTTATAGGTAATCTCAATTTTTTCTGTGATTCTAAATAAAATTGGCTAAAGGTCAAGGAATATTCCATAACCATCGTAAACACATACTGGTTTAGCTGCGGAAGGAATCCTGATCCAGCACCGATGACTTTTATATGAATGCAATGATTCTAACTTCCCAGAAGGTGCTGTGGTAAATGTGGTAAATTATTTAAGCATATTTACGATTGCAGCATCTGTAATTTTGCAATACACGGCAGTCACGGCACGACACCTAGATATAAACTTCGAGCAACGAGTTTTTGTTCAAACAAGCGCTGCTGACTGCTGAACAAACTTCAGGCGTCAAACGTTTACGTTTAGAAATTCTGGTTTTGCTTGCGCAAACACAATACGTATTTTCCCGGCTCCGTTTCGAATAAACCAGGAAAACGCTTTAGCAGTCTTGTACTCGTAACCACGAGATATTCCTACGATTTTCTCCTGTGCTGCCTTTTTAGAGTTCCGTAGCCAAATGGCAAAAAACGGAACCCTTATGGATTCGTCATGTCTGTCTGTCTGTCTGTCCGTCCGTATGTCACAGCCATTTTATTCAGAAACTATACGACGTTTCTGAATAAAATTTACACATAAGGTGTATTTTGTATGCAGCTACTTAGTTATGTAGTTAAATTTGAAAAAAGAACTTTTTAGGGTGGCGCTCCATACATGTAACTAAATAAAAATAAAAAAATTAACCAAATATCAACATGTCACATCAGTCGATAGGATAGATATCTAAGGGCGAAACAACTTTTTAACGTTGTTTACCCTGTCCCCGTGGTCGGAGGGACATCTTTATACAGTGTCATACAAAAAATAGTTATCCAAGGGACAACCATAGCAACGAGCGACAATAAAAAGTAGAATGGCCGCTAAAATATAATTATGAGTATAGATCCCTCAATACAGTTGCTATGTTATGACTGTTATGAGACACAGGCTCTTGTTAGGAATAGTAAGCGAAAATCATAGTAACTTACAGATTTTCTTTTACCCAATACATATAATTTGCTTTGTCGATAGTAGAAATATTACCGATAAAGGGTGCAAATGATCAAATTAATTTAGTTGTACGTCAAGCAAAAGTATATTTACAATCCCTATTGTATAGAATACATTTTCTACGAATGTTCAAAATAGGCCATCCGCCTACATTTTGACCCTACAATTTCAATTCTACATATATCTCACTAGTATGGTTTATAGATAGAATAAGTACTGCCTAACTTAAAGATTTCCCTAAGCTTCACTAAGTGATTTTCTTTCTTTTAATCGAACGAGCGGAGCATAAGCGAAGCAAGTTCTTACTAACAACTTCTGGTTAGTGGGACATCTTGGCATTTTGATGGCTTTTTGATTTTGTGAGTTTGTTCCGCGATAACTTTAGTAACGCTTTTCTGAACTTCATGAAATTTGTTGGGGTTGTGGCAGAGATACATATAAGTTGAGAGATCGTATATGAGGAGGATCGACGAAGAGGTCATGGAGCTAGAAGGCGCGAAATATAACAAGACCTATATGATGAGTCTTGTTATATTGGTCATCTCGTTTGCAAGGAAATCGCGAGTTCTGAGTTAGAGGCGGACTGCTAGTATATATAAAAGTGACTTAGAAATTCGAATGATACCCTGGAAATAATGTACGGACCCTACCATTGCCATGGCCGGCCTCACTGTACTTGCCTGTTGACAAGCCAGGCGGGCAGCGCGCCGCGAGGGTCCGAGCGCGACACGTAGCCCAACCAACTGCCGCTGGTGCCGGGCCGCGTACGCACCGCGAATCCGGTGAGGAGAGACAGTGCCCTGGAAATAAAAGTAGATAATTTTTATACTTAGGGGCACTTAAGGCAGTTTAGTATAAGTATCTGTCTCCATATCTTTTAATCGATTATGTAGTACATACTGCAAAAACGCGGGGGAGACAGACAAACTATGATCTTCGTGTTTATATGCCATTGTGAATCCTTAACTTAATGACATTCTAACTATTTACTGATACTTTTGTAATTATGTAGATGGAACAATTAGGGTTTACCATTGAATTGCCGACAGACATTTAATCGAATATTATTTCAAAGACAACGTTTCAAGTATTTTCATTTCATCGACAAGTCATTGCGTCGATGACTCTATACTAGGTAATTTGAACCGAGGTATTTTAATTGGTAGTTGACTTATTTCAATAAAATTCATGTGATGGCTTTTCATTTCGGGTTTTTTTAATTCATTTATTTTTACATGTAATAATATTTATTCCGCATAAAATTATTTCAATTGGTAATATTTCGTTATCGAAACTAAACGCAATCACGTCAGTCGGCTCACTCTGCGCGATTATAGCTATGTGGGTAGTTTCAGATATGAAATTGTTAATCTGATCATGTGTGGCTTTTCTTGCCACAGTTCGTTTTCTTGGGTTTCGCAGTTCTAACCTAACCTAACCCACTTCTGGCAATAGTTCGTTTTCTTGGGGGGTCGCAGTTCTAACCGAACCTAACCCACTTCTGGCAACAGTTCGTTTTCTTGGGGGTTGCAGTTCTAACCTAACCTAACCCACTTCTGGCAACAGTTCGTTTTCTTGGGGGACGCAGTTCTAACCTAATCTAACCCACTTCTGGCAACAGTTCGTTTTCTTGGGGGTCGCAGTTCTAACCTACCCTAACCCACTTCTGGCAACAGTTCGTTTTCTGGGGGTCGCAGTTCTAACCTAACCTAACCCACTTCTGGCAACAGTTCCTTTTCTTGGGGGTCGCAGTTCTAACCTACCCTAACCCACTTCTGGCAACAGTTCGTTTTCTGGGGGTCGCAGTTCTAACCTAACCTAACCCACTTCTGGCAACAGTTCGTTTTCTTGGGGGACGCAGTTCTAACCTACCCTAACCCACTTCTGGCAACAGTTCGTTTTCTGGGGGTCGCAGTTCTAACCTAACCCACTTCTGGCAACAGTTCGTTTTCTTGGGGGACGCAGTTCTATCCTAACCTAACCCACTTCTGGCAACAGTAAATATGCAGTAGTATAAATGTGCAGTAGGACATATAAAATTGTATTAAAGTAATACGTCGAAGAAATGAATTGTAATGTTTTGTAGTTGTGCCATTTAAGATAATTTGAAACAAATCAGCGACTAAGTAATATTCGTTGAATAGTATTTCTACGTAGTAAGATAAATTTAAATAAATAGTAGTTGAAATAAAACAATATTACTAGTACTAAAGTCTCGATGAATCGTTGTCGATGAAATAATATTCGATGAAAAGGTTGTCGACAAAACAAGGGTACACCAACAAATAGAGATATGGTCTTACTTTTCAGTGAAGTCGTGGTGGCCGTGGTGCCCGAGTAAGTATTGGTGTAATTTTTTACCGTCAAAACCCACGCAGTCAAAGGTCTTTGAGATTTAGCGGCCTAAACTAAATTGAATCAAGTCGGCGACACCAGTACGAATACTCACTTAACTTAGATGAAACCCTTCAAAGGCATAGTACCCGTGGGACAGACACGTAGGTAATCTTAGAATGCCTATAGGGTACTGCTATAATGTATTAATCTAGCTTCTTGAATTTGATGTAAACCTCAAAAAAAATATTTATTTTCTTGTAAAATCTTAGGTAAGTTTTTCTATAGATATAATACAATACATGTATACAGTATGGGTGTTTGGAGGAACAATTTTTTCTTTTAATTACCATGATATCTGACTACTCTCCAGTCCAAATATCTTAGTCAAATACCACAACATACCGGTATAGTAAAAAAGTTCTATGGGTACCTGTACCAATAAAAAAAAGGAATAGTAATGTAATAAAACCCGGACCCGGGGTATGTCCTTACACTACGTCCGGACCAGGGTATGTCCTTAAACTACGTCCGGACCAGGGCATGTCCTTAAACTACGTCCGGACCAGTGTATGTCCTTAAACTACGCCAAAAAGAGAGGTATGGGCACTGCGAATGGCATCTCGCTAAGTGTGGTAGGGCATGTTCAGCGAATGTCATCGCTCAAATCTGGAGCAGAGCCCGACTGGGGAAGTACCTCCACCTTACAGAATACCACAGCCAAATAGCACTAGACCCTTCTCATAGTGTTGTGTTCCTGCTGGTGAGTAAGGTTGCCAAAGAGCTCAAAGAGGACCCAGTGTGTTGACGATGAGGGACCTTCTTGTTCCTTTAGTCGTCAACACAGTGAATCCTCCTTTTTGTAAAGGGTCGGCAACGCGCATGTGACTCCTTTGGAGTTGCAGGCGTCCATAGGTTACGGTAGCTGCTTACCATCAGGCGGGCCGTATGCTTGTTTGCTACCGTCGTGGTATAAAAAAAAAAGCAAATAAGTAAAGCAAATATTATTCTATTTATATAGAAGTCAACATAATTTTTTTTTTTATGTCAGTACATTTCGATTCCATAATAGTAGACGCTCTTTTCTTATTTCTGAAATTGCATTATTTTATCTCGAGCTACCCAGACCAGACATGGAATTATCGTGCGATGTCGGCGTCCAATCAACGTGCCCACCGCCCTTGGTATGTCCTAATTAGTTTTCCTCCAAACGAAATATTAGGTTTTGCTAGATAGACTCGTGGGTTTATTTACCCACGAGTCTATCTAATAATACCTTCTTATTTTAATAATACCTATGCTGAATGATATTGAACGGTGTTTTGTGTGTGTAGATTACTTAGTTTTAGTATCTTTGTTGTTGTTTTAGTATCTACGGTCGCTTCAATAAACCAGAGTTGGATAGTCGTTTCTGTCCCAATACTCCCAACAACCTACGATATACGCACAGATCTGTCTGATGGATGTGGCCGGCTGGCAGATCCGTCAATGTTCGGCGAGAGTTGGACACGGATGTGTCTGCGGACAGGTCTGAAGGTATATAATGACGGATCTGTCCACCGCGCGTATCCGCTAGACAGATTCGGCGGGCAGGCAATCACTTTTACAAAAATCATCATCATCTAAAACATGTACAGATAGTATATTAATTTTATATTTAATGCATTAAAAGTAGCCACGGACAAAGGATGATTGCTTTTAACAGAGCTAGGTCACAGAAGAGATAATAGTATGGCTAGGTACTACACTTTAATTTTTTCCTTAAGGAAATCACCTGTTTTTGAGTAGCGCCGTAAAAAAACTTGAGAAATCTCAAGCTTTCACAGAGAGGTTTCGGGCATTACGCCAGGTATTTCGAGTTGGCATTCTAAATGGAACACTTGGCGATCCACTTTTACCTTTCCCGTTGAGTTTCCAAGCTACGCAGTATTAGCAGAAATCGTTTAAAAACCATTGAAGGAAGAAACGCGGAATTGGGGGAGATAAGAATGTTGGAAAATGCTAATTCTGAAAGGAGAAATCTTTGCCTAAGGTTTTAAGGTTTTTAATAAATCTACATAAAGATATAAGTAGATCCTTTATCGAAAAAACTCTGGCGTAGGGAATGTAACAACATATATTTAGCTGTGGCTAAATCCATTTATTGAAAAATATGAATCTTACATAGCAAAACCCACGTAGGTACAACAACTATTTACGAGTATGAATAAGCAGATATTTAGGGTAAACGTAAATTCTGTCAATACACCTAACATCCTCCGACTATTAATAATACCTACTACTTAATACGTCAAAAATTAAATAATGAAATATATATGCTACTAAAATTTGAAATTAAACTATCAATATCAATATCCTTTTAGTGTTTGCGAGGTCGCTACGGATTGACGCACACGCTATCTTATCAGAGGACAAATATACTAATGACCGGGCAGGCCTCGAGTGGAATAAATCAGAGAGTACCCCGGACGCGTTACTGCCGGACGGTGTACTTCAACAATGCAATGTTAGGAAGCATTCATATATATATGAGTTAACCACGGTTTTAACAAGGTTTTCAGAAAAAAAATACATCAATACATTATTTAATTAAGTAAGCTGCAGTGGGTATTCTATTAAATGCCTTTAAAAATGTAACAGATTTTGTGGCTGACTTCTTTGCACGTGTGTCAATAAAATCCTGCTGGAGACCTCTTCTACATATAAGCCCAAACTCGATGTGGTTGCTTTATTTCCAATACCACAGATCAGCTTTATAATACATTATTGTCTTTAAAATTAGTAAACTCTCTAAAATTTTAACTCACCATTTGAAATCACAGAAAAGTGATTCCATTTTAACTTCAAGATAAGAATAAAATTAACGTAGAAACCTAGAGGTAGGTACAAAATATACATACAATGGTAAGGATTTAAAATATAGACGTGTAAGATGTCTAAATCACCATACCGTGGTGCACCTATGTAAATAAATCACGACTAAAAGTAAATTACGCTGTAAAGTTCATAATCTTGGTATCAAGTAGATCAGTTATCACAGGATAACTATAACTGTAAACTGCAGCCGAACTCCAAAGCCATATCACTTAGCTCAGCTAGTTCAGAACGTGTAAATGCACCGTCCAGGGGAAATTGGCGCGAGTTCCGGTGTCCGGACGCTCGTTGCGATGCATGTAACGTGACGCTGCAAGCTGTTGAATATGTTCAGTCGAGCGCAGCAGAGATGTCGTGGCGTGGCGACACGTTGCTACCTAACCTACCTACACTAAACTTTATTTTCTCGACGTGAACGTGACTCTTAAAATGAAGTAGGTACCTACGAATACTCTATTACTTGGTGGTATGCCTTCGAGTTTACTGTTGTTTGGACAAATATTTGGTATTCTTAACAAATATGACACGTATTTTCAGGTTACAATCGATCACTAATTATACAATCATCATTACTCTTTTGACCCATGTCCTATTTCTACGAGATCGACGAAACGTTTTTTTTTCTTCCTAACAACTCATCACTATGTTCCCGGTGATTTGAAAATTTTTTAACCACTAAAAACCGGCCAAGAGCGTGTCGGGCCACGCTCAGTGTAGGGTTCCGTAGTTTTCCGTCCGACACAGTAAGTGTCCCCACATAAGAGTTTTTGAAAGCACGTCATTTCATTGTGATTTTGTAGAAATTACAGGTACAATAAATACCTGCTTATACGGATAAATTACAAACTTTAAGTTCAGAAATTATTTTGTAATATTTTTTCAAAAACTATTCAACCATAACCAAACATAAATAAATAATTCAAAAATTATTTTGTACTTGATAAAGTACAAAATAATTTACCTAGAAAGTTTTTATAAAGTTCTACTTTTGAATTTTTTTTTCATATTTAAAATAAAACTTATGGTTCAAAAGTACGGTGGTAGTAAGTGGTAGGTAAGTAAGTAAGTAAGGTGGTGGTAGAGGGGGGGGGGACATTTTTTTTACTTCTGGAGAGATTATTTCCGAAAATATTTAATATAACATAAAATTATTTTATTAAACCCCTATTAAAATTCATTTTAAATACCTATCCAACAATATATCACACGTTAGGATTGAAATGAAAAAAAAAATCACTCCCCACTTTACGTATAGGGGAGGTACCCTAATAAAACATTTTTTTCCACTTTTTTTTTACCACTTTGTCGGCGTGATTGATATACATAATTATTATATAGGTACCTATAGGGTATCGACCTTAGATTCTTGCTTAGATACCAACTTCCTTTATCAGTAATCAGGTGTATAACAAAAACAAATGTTTATAATTTCGGCCCGTTTATCATTTCAAAATCCGCAAAACCTTTTGAAACGATACGATACGCACACAAAGTTATCAACTCGTAATTCGATTTCATTCATGACTCCCACTCCCGAAACGCCTAATAACTCATCCGCGAGGCCTTTGGAACTTTCATATTCATCGACGAGTAATGACAGCAGCCTTATTTGAAAGTAGGTATTGAGAGCTTTAAGATTTGAATGGCGGTATAGTACGAGTATACTCTCGTCTCACTATTTTACAGAGTAATATCAACTTACATTATGAGCAAAACTGCCATAAATAATTACACACTTAATATTTTATCACATTTCAGCGGTTGCGTTTTCACGTTAGATATCTATAAATTTAATTTCAATCAACATCATAAACTCGATGAATTTGTTACCAAGTTGATTAATCGTTGACGTTATCGTCAACGATTAATCAACTTTTTATCTAATATCTAATACTAATCAATATTTTTTTCCGCTAAATTTACGAAATTAAAACCTTAACTTATTTTCATATACCTATAGGTATTGTACTTCCAACGATGCGTAACATTTTTGTTTTTCATTTGTTGATCATGCTAAGTATTCTGGGATGGGCAAAAGCTACCCCGTGTCCAGGAAGTTCGAATACACATATTTTTGCGTTGACCCTAAAGGCATACAGGCTGTAGGCCACCCAATGATAATATTAATCTAAAGATTCTAAATAATAAGTTAGCTTCAACATATAGCAGTAAAAACGCCATAGACTTGTTATTTGTCTTCACTCCTCGATGAAGTAGGTTCTTTCGATCAACTATTGTCCCAAAATTTCGTAATGGCCACTGCCAAGGTATTATTTTCAACGCGTTAAAACTTTTTGGAATCAAGCTTAATCTAGTTTACACTACTTATATAAAAAAATCTGATCAGCTACGTTCAGCTAAATAGAACCATTAATAATTTATAATTTATGAATATCCGTAATACTAACATAGGTTAAGTCGTAATTGTAACTAACATTGTATGGGACTTGTGCCTGAAATAAATAATTTCAATTTCAATATACTAATTATCGTGAGAGTGCGAGTTTAAAGGGAAAATGCCGCTTTATCCGAAAATCAACTACCGATCTGAAATATTTGAGGCGATCCGTACGTGGTATTTTGGAGGTGGAGTTTGGATGTCATGAACTTAGCGACAATAATCGCTAAGTTCATGATTTTTCTGTATTAGCAATCGAGAAAATTTGAGTACATAATCCAACTCAATACATTCACTCGAAGGATTGAGTTGGTTTTCTGACGAGAAACTCATTGAATGTTTTACAGCCTCACAATGCTCAAAACGGGCGTTTGTAAGCAGCAAGTATAGAAAAATACCATGAGGTTAATATTCCCAGACTCCATGGGGAAACATTGGTGGTGGTTCAATTAATAAGTGGGGCCAAATATACTTATATTTATCGATAAAGTCGTAAATTAATAATGAATATTTACAATCAGAGGTTTTCGTAGAAAAATATAAGGCTGAAAATTTGATAACTGTGGGAATAAAAATTTAATTATTTTTATACAAAACGGAGCTGGAAACGGTGCAAACGTTCAAGCTTTGAGAAAAGCTAATTTCATTGATTATTTTTCCAAAAGTAAATAAATAGCCACTCCGTTCTCTAGATTGGCGTTTATTACATTAATTATATTTGGGGCGAAGTAACCATGGAAGCGGTGCGTGCCGTGTGAGACTGAGTTGAAAAATGTAGTCCCTAGTAAAATAAGTTAGAGGTGGATAACTCCATCCAGTCATTTGTATATTGCTGTAGCTTTAATAAAACACAGATTTCACTACATTAACTATTGGTACAAAATTAATAATTATAAAACTTCTAATGTGTATTCGAACGTTTTTTGACACGGTATAGATTACACTTTAGATTTCCCGACCCTATACCTCTTTTTACCTCTACCTACAAACACGATGTATCGTATCTAGGGCGGGCCTTGACCGGCGCGGCGACTGAGAAATTCACTGGTCCTATATTTCATCGTTTACCAAGTAAGTAGGCAGGTACCAGCGTTGAACTAAAACACCAGTAGAAATGTGATCTCCAATTATGCGTGGTTATTATGGGTCCGAATTATGTTTATGTTTATAGTGGCCCCAATGAGGTGATCACGTGTTTCAGAATTCCTAATGGGTACCAGCAATAGTATCTTCCTACACGAAGGCCGCAAAAATATGTGACATGCTCTTATGGCCCTACAAATAAGAAGAAGGAACATACTTTTGCCGGCGACTGTACAGCCGCAGCAAGTATAGTACATTGTTGTAGAGGCTTGAAAGTAAGCTATAGGTGGATCGAGTTAGTTCGAGGGCCGACCCGGCAGGGGAGGCCCTCGAACACGGACTTGATAATACTCCGTGCCCTCGAAGATACGAGTCCACCTATAGCGCTTTCGGCCGAGATATTACATAGTGCTTTTCACGACTACTGTAAGGAAATAAAAAAAAACATTTCTCATAATAATATAAATGCTTTAATAGAATATCCAATTCAGTATTTCATTCCGACCATTTTACCTTTTTTTTCACTTTCAAGAAGCGTTTTTCTATTGTTTGCTTCAAACCGACTCATTACTTAGAGGCGTTTTTGATAGAAAATTGTGGTTTTCTATCAGAAACGCCTCTAAGTAATGAAAAACGGGTAAAAAAGTAAAAACGCCTTAAGGGTGAATAAATTGTTTTGACGTTTCTTTTTTTTTAAACAGGTAGTTGGCCCGATAAACAACCTTATTTTATTTTTGAAACATAAAGTTGTGCCAAAAAAATATCTTTTAATGTTTTTAATGAATGCAACGACATAACTGGACAATTTACTTTCCAACTAATGACATTTCATCGCTACAATAACATTGCTGTAGTGGTGGTTCAGGTGCTACAGCAAATGCTTACTTTCCAGTTTGGATTTTGACCATCTTTTGTCACATTTCCGAACAGTAGCGTGAAAAGTAGATACCTACTCAAATCTGTTTTTTGCAAATGTATGCAGGGCGGTATATGCAAATATAATTAGTAATTAAACAATATATTAGCGTGCGGCGAATGCGCACAACACTTTTATATCCGATTGCCCAGTGTTGGCCGAACGTTAGTGAAATTGAAAATTAAAAGTTGAAGATTGAAACACGTTAGTTAAAATTGAACACACAACAAGTTTAGTGCAAATTGATTTCAATTAGAATTGAAATTAATTGTAACTAACGTGTTAATCCTTTGCGAATAACTAATAATTGAAGATATTAAATTTTTAGTCTATCTCAAAAATTGATACATTAAATTAATTTTTAGTGTAGAACTAAACGCGAATTTAGGTTATGCTACGAGGTTTTGATTTTTGTTTCGATTTTGACTCTGGACTCGGGGGCATTAATAAGCAATGGGACCGGTATCCTAAGATGGAGGTCATGCTGGACCCTGGGGATCCCTACTGGATCTCGGGTTTGGCGCATCATAGACTCATGCTGTTTGGGCTCATTCGACTTGTACTGATGAGCAGATGGTACCGGTATCAAAATCTGGAGCTCATGCTGGACCCTGGGGATCCCTACTGGATCTTTGGTTTGGCGCATCATAGACTCATGCTGTTTGGGCTCATTCGACTTGTACTGATGAGCAGATGGAACCGGTATCAAAATCTGGAGCTCATGCTGGACCCTGGGGATCCCTACTGGATCTCAGGTTTGGCGCATCATAGACTCATGCTGTTTGGGCTCATTCGACTTGTACTGATGAGCAGATGGTACCGGGATCAAAATCTGTGGCTTATGCTGGACCCTGGGGATCCCTACTGGATCTCCGGTTTGGCGCATCATAGACTCATGCTGTTTGGGGTCATTCGACTTGTACTGATGAGCAGATGGTACCGGTATCAAAATCTGGAGCTCATGCTGGACCCTGGGGATCCCTACTGGATCTCGGGTTTGGCGCATCATAGACTCATGCTGTTTGGGCTCATTCGACTTGTACTGATGAGGAGATGGCACCGGTATCAAAATCTGGAGCTCATGCTGGACCCTGGGGATCCCTACTGGATCTCGGGTTTGGCGTATCATAGACTCATGCTGTTTGGGCTCATTCGACTTGTACTGATGAGCAGATGGTACCGGTATCAAAATCGAGCTCATGCTGGACCCTGGGGATCCCTACTGGGTCTCGGGTTTGGAGCATCATAGACTCATGCTGTTTGGGCTCATTCGACTTGTACTGATGAGCAGATGGTACCGGTATCAAAATCTGGAGCTCATGCTGGACCCTGGGGATCCCTACTGGATCTCGGGTTTGGCGCATCATAGACTCATGCTGTTTGGGCTCATTCGACTTGTACTGATGAGCAGATGGAACCGGTATCAAAATCTGGAGCTCATGCTGGACCCTGGGGATCTCTACTGGATCTCGGGTTTGGCGCATCATAGACTCATGCTGTTTGGGCTCATTCGACTTGTACTGATGAGCAGATGGTACCGGGATCAAAATCTGTAGGTCATGCTGGACCCTGGGGATCCCTACTGGATCTCGGGTTTGGCGCATCATAGACTCATGCTGTTTGGGCTCATTAGACTTGTACTGATGAGCAGATGGTACCGGTATCAAAATCTGGAGCTCATGCTGGACCCTGGGAATTCCTACTGGATCTCGGGTTTGGCGCATCATAGACTCATGCTGTTTGGGCTCATTCGACTTGTACTGATGAGCAGATGGTACCGGTATCAAAATCTGGAGCTCATGCTGGACCCTGGGGATCCCTACTGGATCTCGGGTTTGGCGCATCATAGACTCATGCTGTTTGGGCTCATTCGACTTATACTGATGAGCAGATGGTACCGGTATCAAAATCTATAGCTTATACTTTTACTTTTACTTTTACTTTTACTTTTACTTTTACTTTTACTGTTACTTTTACTTTTATTTAATTTTTTATAAATTTTTTTTTTTGTTAAATTTTTATTTTACTTTTTTTTTATTTTTACTTAATTTTTATTTAGTTTTTATTTAATTTTTACTTTTATTTTATTTCATGCTTCAGCAACGCGACTACGACCAGAGCTATATACGAGTAGTTAGCTTGTTTAAATTTAGTAAAACACCAAACAACCCACTGATAATAAGGTTAAAATAACCCAAAGATAACCCTTAAAAAAACCCTATCGCGATAGTTTATTGAGCTTAACCGTATTAAAGGTTATGGTTTCCGCTTCAATGAGGTTACCGTTATTATTGGGTAGCCTTATGATGCAGTTACCTTATCATGAGGTTACCGCACCACACTGATTGGGTTACCGAATCGATAGGATTAAGCTTAAAGAGGAGTTTTCCGGTCCCTGGGTAGAGGTATCATAACGGAAAATAGCTCTATTGTAATTTTAGAACGGTAGCGTACCGTTATATTTCAACCGGTATAGCTCTACCTTTAAAACATTACGATATCGTCATTCTATAGCGCTACCGTACCGTTTATACCGTAACGAAATCAGTCCGGCGGAACCCATTATCACTCTACGTGGTACTTGGTTAAATGCAAGTATTTATTACGATACACATTTTGACGTGATTAAAAATGTTGTAATTCAATTGAACAGTAAAGAAGCTATTGCTATCAGAAAAGCCCAAGAGTTGTTTAAAAATGTCAATTTAAAAAACAAGTTAAGCTTTATAAAACGTTTTTTTAACGGCCTCCTAGCCTAGTCGGTAGTGACCCTGCCTATGAAGCAGGAGGTCCCGGGTTCGAATCCTGGTCAGGGCATTTATTTTCGTGTTTATCACGGATATTTGTTCCTGAGTTATGGATGTTTTCATGTATTTAAGTATTTATTTGTATATATCTATTACATATATCGCCGCCTAGTACCCACAACACAAGCCTTATTGAGCTTACTGTGGGACTAGGTTGATTTGTATAAGATTGTCCCATAATATTTATTTATTTATTTATAAAAGAGTGTTATGAAATTATACCAGAATCGATAGAAAAGTTAGAATGCACTATAATTCCGATAGAAAAAGTTTTCTGATAATAGTTATAGTTAGGAGTACTTTAAGCCTGCAAGGAAGTGAAACCGTGCGAAATAAACTCAAATTGGTTCTGGATAGAAACCCAGATGTTGACGAATTAAATAATATGGCTTCAATGGAAAATTATAGACAAGTCCTAAAACACGCAACCATGACATCGGTACATGTAGAGCGATCATTTTCCACACATAAATGGGTCTTCAATAAATTAAGAAACCGATTTACTTCGAAAAACCAGGAACAAGTGTGGCTACAGTCCATTTATTTTATAACATAAATACCCACTTAATTGAAGACAGAGAGGAAGACATCGAACACTTAATTCCAGTCACCAATTGTAGTTTAATGGCGAAGAAAATAATATATATGGCAGGTTTACTTTATATATTTTGATTAAAAAACATATTACCATTTCACAAATAATAATACATAATAATTTTATTTCGTTGTATTGATAAGATAACCGCATCATAAGGTTACCCAATAATAACGGTAACCTTATTGAAGCGGAAACCATAACCTTTAATACGGTTAAGCTCAATACCCTCTCGGGATAGGGTTTTTAAAGGGTTTTCTTTGGGTTATTTTAACCTTATTATCAGTGGGTTGTTTGGTGTTTTACTAAATTTAAACTAGCTAGCTACTCGTATATAGCTCTGGTCGTAGTCGCGTTGCTGAAGCATGAAATAAAATAAAAATAAAAATAAAAGTAGAAGTAAAAGTAAAAGTAAAAGTAAAAGTAAAAGTAAAAGTAAAAGTAAAAGTAAAAGTAAAAGTAAAAGTAAAAGTAAAAGTAAAAGTAAAAATAAAAGCAAAAGCAAAAGCAAAAGCAAAAGCAAAAGCAAAAGCAAAAGCAAAAGCAAAAGCAAAAGTAAAAGTAAAAATAAAAAGGAGCTCCAGATTTTGATACCGGTACCATCTGCTCATCAGTACAGGTCGAATGAGCCCAAACAGCACGAGTCTATGATGCGCCAAACCCGAGATCCAGTAGGGATCCCCAGGGTCCAGCATGAGCTCCAGATTTTGATACCGGTACCATCTGCTCATCAGTACAAGTCGAATGAGCCCAAACAGCATGCGTCTATGATGCGCCAAACCCGAGATCCAGTAGGGATCCCCAGGGTCCAGCATGAGCTGCAGATTTTGATACCGGTACCATCTGCTCATCAGTACAAGTCGAATGAGCCCAAACAGCATGAGTCTATGATGCGCCAAACCCGAGATCCAGTAGGGATCCTCAGGGTCCAGCATGAGCTCTAGATTTTGATACCGGTACCATCTATCCAGTAGGGATCCTCAGGGTCCAGCATGAGCTCTAGATTTTGATACCGGTACCATCTGTTCATCAGTACAAGTCGAATGAGCCCAAACAGCATGCGTCTATGATGCGCCAAACCCGAGATCCAGTAGGGATCTCCAGGGTCCAGCATGAGCTCCAGATTTTGATACCGGTGCCATCTGCTCATCAGTACAAGTCGAATGAGCCCAAACAGCATGAGTCTATGATGCGCCAAACCCGAGATTCAGTAGGGATCCCCAGGGTCCAGCATGAGCTCCAGATTTTGATACCGGTACCATCTGCTCATCAGTACAAGTCGAATGAGCCCAAACAGCATGAGTCTATGATGCTCCAAACCCGAGATCCAGTAGGGATCCCCAGGGTCCAGCATGAGCTCCAGATTTTGATACCGGTACCATCTGCTCATCAGTACAAGTCGAATGAGCCCAAACAGCATGCGCCAAACCTGAGATCCAGTAGGGATCCCCAGGGTCCAGCATGAGCTTCAGATTTTGATACCGGTACCATCTGCTCATCAGTACAGGTCGAATGAGCCCAAACAGCATGAGTCTATGATGCTCCAAACCCAAGATCCAGTAGGGATCCGCAGGGTCCAGCATGAGCTCCAGATTTTGATACCGGTACCATCTGCTCATCAGTACAAGTCGAATGAGCCCAAACAGCATGAGTCTATGATGCGCCAAACCCGAGATCCAGTAGGGATCCCCAGGGTCCAGCATGAGGTCCAGATTTTGATACCGGTACCATCTGCTCATCAGTACAAGTTGAATGAACCCGAACAGCATGAGTCTATGATGCGCCAAACCGGAGATCCAGTAGGGATCCCCAGGGTCCAGCATGAGCTCCAGATTTTGATACCGGTACCATCTGCTCATCAGTACAAGTCGAATGAGCCCAAACAGCATGAGTCTATGATGCGCCAAACCGTAGATCCAGCAGGGATCCCCAGGGTCCAGCATGAGCTCCAGATTTTGATACCGGTACCATCTGCTCATCAGTACAAGTCGAAAGAGCCCAAACAGCATGAGTCTATGATGAGCCAAACCCGAGATCCAGTAGGGATCCCCAGGGTCCAGCATGAGCTCCAGATTTTGATACTGGTACCATCTGCTCATCAGTACAAGTCGAATGAGCCCAAACACCATGAGTCTATGATGCGCCAAACCCGAGATCCAGTAGGGATCCCCAGGGTCCAGCATGAGCTCCAGATTTTGATACCGGTACCATCTGCTCATCAGTAAAAGTCGAATGAGCCCAAACAGCATGAGTCTATGATGCGCCAAACCCGAGATCCAGTAGGTAGCCCTAGGGTCCAGCATGAGCTCCATCTTGTGATATTGGTCCCGACTTCCGAACCCGAGATGCAGTTTAAAAATTAATTATTAGTGTAAGACAGGATTAATTTAGTTACACTAACGTTAATCTAATTAACTGTAATTCTTATTAAATTTTCGAGACGTTAGTGTAACTAATAGGTTAATTCTAATTGACGGTTAGTGTAATTGACGACGTCACAAAATCAATGCGAACTAACGTTAGTAAAAATTGATGTTTGTGTAATTGATTAGTTACGGAATTAATCTTCAATCTTATTGATCAATTTTCAATTCTAATTGAAATTAACGGCCAACACTGCGCGTGCCGGCCGATGTACAGTCACGCGGAAATGCTCCCGGACCCGATTTTGAAAGTACCGAGAATTCCCGGAACCGGTTACTACTGGTTTTGCATAGAATACGTACCGGTAGCACACCCTAAGAGCGTTTTCACACTGTCCGATCCGATATCGGAAGTCGGATGGCCCAAGCAAACAAAATGGCAAGTCCTGCAAATCAGGTCATTCCTTTTACTAAATATTATGTATGCATGTTTCATTCCTTCACCCCAGCGTCCCCAGCAAGCCACACGAAGAATTGAAAAGAACGTAAGATTATGTAGGAGTATTAAATAAAAGGTGTAGGCTAGTAAATATGTTTTGCTTACCTAACATATCCCTTCCTAGGAGGGTAATCCTTGTGGAAGACCGAGTGGTTGAGAATCAGCTTCTCATCTCCCGTGTCGAGCCAGGACCGCTGCAGCACAAAGTCGCGGTTTTTGAGGGGTGCCGGACATGACACTGTAACAATTTTTTGACTTAATGGAAATGGTAAGTATACGAGTAATATTACATTGTTGTAGACAAGCCTCTCTACAACAATGTAATAAGTGAGTTATAGGTGGACGAATTAAATAGTTTGAAGGCACGTTCGACCTGTCAGGGAAGGTCCCTCCTCGAATATATGAGTTCACCTATAGCGCTTTCAGCCGAGACATTAAATACATACCAGTGCTATTTACGAACACTGAGAAGAAATAAATTAAAAATTTCATAATGTACAGCCGTGGTGCCATATGTAGAGTCGAGTCGAGCTATGGATCAAGCTATATGTAGACGCGAATCTATAGAGCCATATGTAGCGACGATGATGTAGCCATAAGCAGAATCGAACGTGTAGAGCCATGTCAAATATGTAATCAAATCACTCGACAAAAAACTGCCTTAGGTATAAGCAGAGAGTATATCATTTAATAGATCAGCACAGTCTAAGAACCTTTTGGAGCTCCTAATCTGAAGCGGCATTTAAACGAGAGCAGCCCAAAGATAAAAACATAAAAAAATAGTAGGAGAAAATGACATTACGCTGCAGCGCCATCTCGTAACGAGTAGCGTCTTGTTCAGATGACGCTTCAGACTTGGGCCTCAAAAAGTTCATAGACTGTGGCTGTCTATATTATTTATAGTCTCTGGTATAAGAAATATAAGCAAAGTAAATAAAATTTTGCAAATACAATTCAGCGCACCATTTTACCGTAGCAACAAAAACCACAAGCCGCTACCCACTCAGTCTCAGTAACGCAGACAGCGTTTGTGAACAGTGTGATTAATTAACGGCCGATGCAACGAACCGCCGAACAATTCGATTAGGCTACGAGATATTTAGCCAGACAGTGCCGGTGTGCTGCCTGCTTTCTTCCTTTTATTAATGTAATTAGTTAGGTACCTGTAAGACAATATACACCGTGGGCTCGAGCACCCCGAAAAATCTTAAGTTCTTAACCATGTTTGTCAGACCAAAAGAAGGAAAAAATATTATGTGACTTTAGGTAAATTTCGCCATTTTCCTTTTTTTTATTTTTTTTATGTTTTTTGCATATGAAAAATAAAAAACATGGGTAATTTTTTTAAATCTCTTTGGAGTCCCGCGGTGTGGCAGTGGCACCATGTTTGCCGATCACTGGAAATAACCTGCCCAGCGTTACGCAACACAACTCTCTTTAGATTGATACCGTTTATCTCGATTATAGTTATCTAATATTCCATTGATGGAATATTAGACTGGCCATATATATATATTAGATACTAGCTGTACCCGCGGCTTCGCCCGCGTGCGTTTGGGAGGTTTTGATATTTTCATTTACTTTACCCAGGCCTTTAATGTTAAACTTACGCTTTCTACATGACAATGTCCATTATATTTATTGGTTATTATTTTTTATTTATTAGCCTGTAGTTTCCCATTGCTGGGCAAAGGCCTCCCTCTCTTTCTTCCACGTGTCTCTGTCTATGGCAATCCACTGGTTACTGATTCAAATTAGTTCATCCGTGTTAAGATAACTGACTTCAAGGCAAGCGTCGAGACTTGCGAATGCTAATGGCCGAGTTCCTACAGTAGAATATGCTTCGAGAAGACCGACGTATTGTCTTTAGTTACCCCACTTGTCTTAAGTTACCCCATTCAACGGTATGGTAAGCGTGTGAGCGCAGCGTCCGAGTGGAAAGTACTTCTGCAGCAGCAGGACAAATCTACTAAGGGTGACGGAATCGGAAGCGAAAATTGCTTTACCAGCAGGTTCACAGGGACCCAAAGTCAAATGTCTTCAAGGGCTGAAGGGCCGAGGGTGGCCGAGTACCAAGTAGGACTCAGGACTCGGGGAGCGTCACAGCGAGAATTCCTTTAGTAGCAGCAGTATGACATTGACCGGACAAAACTCAAGAGCTAATTATCTGAAAAAGCGAAGGCAAAGGCCGAAGGCCCGAAGTGAGTGACAATTTATGTGAAAGCCAAAGGCAGAGAACCCAGAGCGTCGCAGCGAGAATTGCTTCAGTAGCAGCAGTATGACAGGGACCGGGCAAACCTTAAGGAATAATTATCTGAAAAGCGAACCCAATGGCCGAAGGCCCGAGAGTGAGCGACAATGTATGCGAAGGCCAAAGGCCGAGTACCGCGTAGGACTCAGGCACGGAGCGCCGCAGCGAGAATTGCTTCAGCAGCAGCAGCATGACAGGGACCAGACAAAACTCAAGGGCTAAGTATCTTAAAAGTGAATCCGAGGGCTGAGGCTCCAATGGTGAGCGGCAATATCTGTGGAAGCCAAAGGCCGAGTACTACGTCGCAGCGAAAATTGATCCAACAGCAGCAACATGAAAGGGACCAGACAAAACTCTTGAGGTTGTTTGCGAAAGTCAAAGGCCGAGTACCGCGTGGAGCCCAGTGGGCCTGGAACGTTGTAGCGAGAATTGCCTCAGCAGCAGCTTGACAGGGACCGGGCAATAGTCATTGTCAAGTGTCTAAGGGAGCGTTCAAGTATTACGTAACGAATTTGGGGGGAGGGGGGGGGGGGTCTTGTAAAATGTTACGATGCGTTACAAGGGCGGGAGGGGGGGTTTGAGCAACGCGTTACGTAACATTGTTTTTTTTTAACCCTTCAGAACGGTCGCTGTAGATATACCGCAATTCGGGTGGCTTCGTTATACTTCGGCTGCGTCTCCGTAGACTCCAATCGTCATATTACAAATTATATATTGATATTCAAAATACACTGTTTTCTATGTGTGAGATTTTCTCTGATCACAACAGCATATAATGATTGTGGTACAGTCGCCATCAGATATATTGGAGCGGCCAAGGTGGTCACAAATATCTGAACAAAGCCCTTATTGTCAAAGCGATGAAGTGCATGTTCAGATATTTTTGAGTACCTTGGCTGCTCCGATATATTTGATGGCGACTGTACGAAAGACGATTGGTCTGAACGTTTAAAAATAAAACTAGGGAATTCAAATCTCCCAAGTTGGTTGAACTAGAATTGTCTCTGTAGACCCAAAAGTTTCCAAGATAAAGCATTACAAAAAAGAAGTTTTTCCCTGAAGAAAAGGGGAAGGGTAAAGGGTAAACGGTTCTGGGAAAAACGGTTATATTTTGAAAAGCTTTATCTCGGAAACTATTGGGTCTACAGAGATAAGTCTGGTCTCATATTGTAGCAAATTTAGTCTCCTTTAAAAACCTATCAAAATCTAGTCCTTTAGGGTCATAATCGCCAAAGACTGAAAAAAAAGTATATTTTTCGATTTTTGATAAGTTGCGTTCGGCGCTCGAGGTCACAAACTTGGATTATTCATTGGGCGAACATCATAAACAAGTCTGCAATAAATCAGAACTACCCGATTTGATGCACACTTCCCCGTACTTTACAGGGCCAAGTCAGGAAAACGACGTAATTAAATGCATGTAATGTAGTAGTAAAAATTTATTAGGACAAAAAAAGCAAAAAGAAAACATTAGAAATCTCTTGCTTTTATAAACAAGACATTGCAAATGTTAATAAACAATATTACCGCGAGTAAAACTATTACAAAGGTATTTTAGCGACTTTCCGGTACTTACCGCCACATGATTGTGACTTTTAGGTAAAAATGGTCACTTGGTGGTTACGTAACGTTTTACTAGGGGGGAGGGGGAGTACAGAAAAACGTTACGGCGCGTTACATGGGGGGAGGGGGGGTCATAAATCTCCAAAAATTGCGTTACGTAATACTTGAACGCTCCCTAAGTGAGCGGGCATTGTATGCGAAAGCTTAGGCCGAGTATTGCGTAGGGCCCAAGCCCGGAACGTTGCAGCGTGAATGGCTTCAGCAGCAGCATGACAGAACCGGACAAAACTCAATGTCAAGTGTCTTAAAAAAAAGAATAAAATTAATTGCTGATGGTTTCATGACTACCGTTTTTAGGGTTCCGTAGTCAACTAGGAACCCTTATAGTTTCGCCATGTCTGCCCGTCCGTCCGTCCGTCTGTCCGTCCGTCCGTCCGTCCGCGGATAATCTCAGTGACCGTTAGCACTAGAAAGCTGAAATTTGGTACTAATATGTATATCAATCACGCCGACAAAGTGGTAAAATAAAAAGTCGATTTTTTTTTTATTAGGGTACCTCCCCTATACGTAAAGTGGGGAGTGATTTTTTTTTTCATTTCAACCCTAACGTGTGATATATTGTTGGATAGGTATTTAAAAATGAATGGGGGTTTACTAAAATCATTTTTCGATAATGTAAATATTTTCGGAAATAATCGCTTCAGAAGTAAAAAAATATGCGTCCCCCCCCCCCCCTCTAACTTTTGAACCATAAGTTTTAAAAATATGAAAAAAATCTCAAAATTAGAACTTAATAAAAACTTTCTAGGAAAATTATTTTGAACTTGATAGGATGAATAGTTTTTGAAAAAAAATTACAAAATAATTTCTGAACTAAGTTTGTAATTTAACCATATAAGCAGGTGTTTATTATACCTGTAATTTGTACAAAATTACAATGAAATGACGTACTTTCAAATAAAGTAAAAACGGTGAAAATCGGTTCACGCAATAAAGAATTATTCCATAAAAATCATCTTCCATACTTTAAGCTCGCGCGCAATAGTTTACTTAATTTGCCGATATATGTCGCTGTACGTGGAACTCTCATATCATATCCTACATGGCGGTGTTATTAACTCTTAAGTGGGGACACATACTGTGACGGACGGAAAACTACGGAACCCTACACTGAGCGTGGCCCGACACACTCTTGGCCGGTTTTTATTGTATTGGGCTGATAAAGCGAGATAAAACATGTTGCTCTCGCGATCGGTCTGATCATTATTTTATGCTGTTGGTTAAACCCAAATCGGTAAATCTTAACTACCTACCTGTTTTATCAGTTTTTAAGTATATTGTAAGTAGGATTCATGTACGCATAGATTTTGTTTTACCCCTATTGTCATCATCATCAGCATCATCATATCTGCCGAAAGACGTCTACTGCTGAACATAGGCCTCCCCCAGGCCCCTCCCACAATGACCGGTCTTGCGCCACCCGCATCCAGCGGACTCCCGACTCTACCAGGTCATCAGTCCACCTTGTGGGGGGTCTACTGACGCTTCGCCTTCCGGTTCGTGGTCGCCACTCGAGAACCTTTACGCCCCAACGGCCATCGGTTCTACCCCTATTGTATTTAAATTATAGTGATGACGAATATGGGTATAGATAAATAAGATGTATGCTGGTGAGAATAAGAAATCTCGTAAAGTGGAATTATTTAATGGATCACAATATCCGGATACTTACAACAAACGAAATTAACACGTTTAAAAAAAAATAAACCTGCAATTATGAATTAAAGGACCATACTCGTAATTTAAACCTCGAAAGACTACAACAGACCAAATCGCTTTTATTGTAAAAACGTATTTTTCTTCTTCTTCTTCATCCTGGACCTTGGCCCATTTACTTGGAGAATGTCTTTAAAGAATGTTTATCTACACTCATACTGTAAGTACTCTAAAATGCGTTCAAAAACCGTAGACAATGACAAGCATTACAACAAACGATTTAACTATGATAAGTTTCTTATCTGCGGCAGTAACGTAATTTTAACTATGCATGCTCAAATATTGTTAAGCAATGAGTTTCAAATTTGGAACATCGAATTTGATAACATAATGTTACCGCCATGGCCAACTCGATTGGTCCCGCGCGAGCGCCGGCACAATCGAGTAGGCCATGACGGTACAATGGCGGTCATTCTATGGTTTCCGAACAATTAATTTAATATACACGGTGCCCGTGAGCATTGCGAGTGTATTCATTATCATATTTAGAGAACAAAATGTCCTTTAAACTTTTCCGAAATTCGCCATAGTTTCAGAGTAAATACTACTTACAAAAAATTGCATTTTGAATTGTTTCTCAGTGTAAAATGATTTTTTGATGGCGATCTCACCGGTATGGGGCATAGTCTAGACATTTCTTATTGACTGATATCAAAGACCTAAGAAACACTTTGCATGGACTAGTTTTTACGAGAAAAAATGTAGCAATTTACTTTTTCCGATACTTTTTTCTAATGACATTTACTTTTTATGTAGAACAGCATTCAAAAAAGTGAAAAAGAAAAGTAAAAAAAAAAATTTTTTTTTTGGCGTTTTACAACAAAAGTCATATAATGTTTTTTCATTCTTTTGACCTCAGAAATGCGTGGTTAAAATCTCTCGCAATGCTCACGGGCACCGTGTATATAATATGAGTGTAGATAAAGAAGTGTATGCAACTGTACGTAATTAGGCCTTAAAACATGAGTGTGATCTTATTATGAAATTCGCCTGCGGCTCATTTCATAAAACCACACTCATGTTTTAAGGACCCTTATTACGTAACAGTTACATAAACTACTATTGTACGATCACGTCTGAAAATATGGTTACATAATGGAATGGATATTCAATGCGACAATAATATCCTGACTTTACGCGTTGGTAATAGAGTCGTGGCTACATATTTTTGACACATTATATGTATCCATATTTTCAGACGTGACTGCACATTAAAAGGATTAGGATCGTGTGTTGGTGATCCTACCCATACACAGTATATAGGTACAGGCGCCATCTGTTATCACTTTGAATAATATTATTTTTATATTATATAATATTGTTTTTAAATAAGCGGGATAAAAACTACCCTAAATGTTGCTCCGGGGTAAAAACGGTTACTATACAAAATTTCATGAAATTCTGTTCAGTAGTTTTTGTGTAGTGCGCGGACAAATTCACAGACAGACAGACAAGAATTCCAAGCGAAGTCCCGCGATGTGGCACCGAGTTTGCCGATCACTGCTCTGCTCATAACACTCTTGTTTTGCATCTAAAGATAGAATGTAACTACGCGACTTATTTCGTAGCGCTACGCCGTATTCTGTAGCAAATTCAATGACCACATATAGAGAAAATTATTAGTGTTATCGCCTCTGTGGCGAAAAAGTTAAAAGGAAGACGCGTCACGTATAATTATTTTCCTGGAAGTTTCCGATATCTGTGTATTAGGTACACAAAATGGCGACCCTCGCGGTCAGTATCAAGCGATAATTATTCTCCCCATAAGTCGCTCGCCACGAGCTTGTGGTCACCCTAATCCGCGCTGAACCTAGATAAATAATATCGATAACCGGGTTATTTATTTATTTACTTGTATAACGTGTCTCACTTCCGCTGAAGCAAATTTACCAATTTAGTCGGAACGAGATGGAGGATAGGATAGGATATATAGGATCAATAATTTTTCAACACACCTGCTCGTAACGAGGTTCTTATTCCACCGCTTTTATGCTCATAATCCTAGATATTAAACACGCGTGCATTTCACAATAATTATCCAACTAGTGGAATCTTCTATACATATAATAAAGCTGAAGAGGGTCGAAAGTCTGTACATGGAAGATAATCGAAAAAAAGTTGGCTGGGGATACTTAGAATCGATAACAGAACACGTTCCAACAATTTTTAGAATTTTTGTCTGTTTGTCTGTTTATCTGTTTGTCTGTTTATTTGACCGCGCATCACGGGAAAACGGCTGAACGGATTTTGATGAAATTTTGTATAGAGATAGTTTGAGTCCCGGGAAAGGATAATATATAGTTTTAATCCCGAAAATCAACCCTGGTGGGGGTGAAAATGGGGTTGAAAGTTTGTATGGAGAATTTTGAACCGCTGAAACGATTTAGATAGAAATGAGTATGGAGACAATTTGAGTCTCAAGAAACGTCATAGGATAGTTTTCAAACCCTTGTGGGGGTGAAAAGGGGGTTGGAAGTTGGTATGAGGATTTTTTTACCGCTGAATTGATTTAGATGAAAATTGGTATAGAGATAGTATGGGTCTCGAGAAAGGACAAAGGATAGTTTCATCTTCAAAAAATCCCCCCACCCCCCCCTCTTACTTTAGGACCGTAGGTCCAAAAAAATAGAAAAAAATAATGGAAGTAATGCCTGAAGGGTACTTTCAATAAAAACTATATATACATATAATAAAGCTGAAGAGGGTCGAAAGTCTGTTCATGAAAAAAAGTTGGCTGGGGATACTTAGAATCGATAACAGAACACGTTCCAACAGTTTTAAGAATTTTTGTCTGTTTATCTGTTTATCTCGGAAATTATCCCTTAAGCGGATGCAAAAGGGGTGGAAGTTTACATGGGGAAGAAACAACCGGTTATTGGTTGTTTCTGTACGTATTTAGTTGAAATTTGGTATTGAAATAATTTGTAATTTTTTGGTCAAGGTGTTCATATTTGTAACATGTTACCCGTCGATGCTTTAAATTTACCTTTACCCGCTCTTAAGAAATATTTGAAAATGTCATGAATGTCAAAGGGTTATTGCAGGTTTGAGGACTATATATGACGGACAAAGAAGCATGGCCCAAACCAGAAACTACTACAAAATCATCTAACATTTATAGGACACCGTTTAGGTAGGAAAACATATCAAACGTTTTGTGAAGCTGTCAGATTAGGATTTATTTTTCTTTATAACTAAACAATAGGTACATTATCTGTCTCTCAAGCTGATATGTCTTCTTGAAGAACTGCGCATTATTTTGTATCTTTAAGATCTAATAATGTATTACTGTTTTGAAAAAAATTAGTCCCGTCGAGTTTCTTTTCGGTCATAATACTTCTTGGGCCAGAGGTGTAAGGTTAGACCCGGTGGTAGTTTTGGAACGAAGTTCCTTCTCTTCTCGGACGGTTCGCGGATGGGGAGCTAGACGAAAAAGCGTCACGTCACGAAAACGCGACAGTCCATACGATTGAGAAACATGTAAAATGGAATGAATTAAAAAAATTATAAAATAGAATAAAGTGAAGTGAAGTGTAGTGAAAAGTGAAAGTGAGAAGTGACAAAGTGATAAAAGTGAAAAAAGTCGAGAACCTAAAAGTAAAAAATGTCAAAAATGGCAAAATTTCTAAATCTCAAAAATTTCCAAAATTTTCAAAATTTTCAAAATTTTCAAGAATTCCAAAATTCCCAAAATTTCCAAAATGTCCAAAAAATACAAAAAAAAATTAAAACCACAAAATTTACGACAAAGTCAAAAATGATATAAAATTAAATAACATAACTTCGTTCCAATCGAGTGTTCCACGACACTCACGTATTTTATTATTCTCTGACGTTCATTAGTGCATTGTAATGTACTTACATTGAAGAATAAATATCTTGATCTACACTAATATCATAAATTCTCTATTCCGCGTTCGGAACCGTATGTAATAGGCATGATGACACATGTTGAATAATGCATTAAAATTTAGTTGATGGGATGCAAAATGATCAATATATCCAACTAAAGTGAAAGTCTATAAATTCTATTGAAATGGCTCTAAGATATGCTGCGAAGTTTCAAAATTTTTCGATTTTTAAAGTGCGAAATTAAAAAAAAAAACAATGATAGCATTCGATTTTTAACATTTTACTGTAAAATAAATTGTATAGCAACCATATACATAAACGCAATATTTCACTGTAAAAATAGCAATTTCATATTTTTTCCATACTATAAACACGGCGACTATGTGATCGTGACGTCACTTTTGCACGTCATTTTATTAGGAGCGTTTTGAGAAACAAATGCAAATCTCAGACTTTAAGTCTCATTTCTGACTAATGTGTTGCTTTAACGCAATTGGCCCCATATAGACATTTGATCCTCACAACAAAACGAATCGATTGATACCATACATGAAAACAATTCACCATTATTGCAACCACTAACATCAGTGTATTATCTGTGACAGTGTGGTAAAAACGTATGAAAATTAATGAAAATCCGCCCCCCCCCCCCTCCCTGACTACTATTTATCTCTTTTTAGGGTTCCGTAGTCAACTAGGAACCCTTATAGTTTCGCCATGTCCGTCCGTCTGTCCGCGGTCTAGCTCAGTTACCATTCGCACTAGAAAGCTGAAATTTGGTGTGGCCTGATAAGAACTTTCAATACATACTATATTGAATAAAATCGGTTCAGCCGGTTTTGAATTATCAGTCAAAAATGCATAGTGAAAGGAAGTGCCGAATAGTAAAATGACGTAAGCGCCGCCAAATATCCCTTAATAAACGACCTTTGGAACGGATGTTTTGTAACAGGGCGGTATCTACGAAACTCTACACTGAGCATCGCCCGACATGCTCTTGCCCGGTTTTTTTTGCATTGTTATCCCGGAAATCACCCCTTAAGGATTACTAATTCCAATTTAAGAAAATCCCCAGCCAGGTTATATTAGGGGGTAGCCACTACACTCGATTGAGTTAAATTTGCAAGGGTCATGAACCCCCCCCCCCCCCCCCCCCTCCAAGTGCACCTCAAATAGAAAAAAATCATTTCTGCATTTATGAGCCCCCCCCCCCACACCCATATTTCAACCACGCCTGTTCTTACCTTTCATGCTTAGACTGATTTGATGGGAGGATCGATTTGGATGATATTTGCCATGGACATGAACGTATAAATACAAAAGTGGTCCTGTATCGTCCGATATACACCACACCTTCTACTCTCTAAGTCGTTTAAATC
The DNA here is from genome assembly GCA_947086415.1 of Pammene aurita. Taxonomy (NCBI): domain Eukaryota; kingdom Metazoa; phylum Arthropoda; class Insecta; order Lepidoptera; family Tortricidae; genus Pammene; species Pammene aurita. The sequence continues at coordinate 27,864,636 of OX352290.1, read as the reverse complement.
ATGCCAAAAAAAATATGATAATATAAAGTATTAATTTTTGAGTTTAGTTTCATTTAGTGGTAATTGTAAAATATTTTATTAGGACGACTGTCCTCTAGCGTATCCATCTGTCAACTTTACTTCAAGTTCCGCCTCCAGGGTAGCGGGAGAGAAATTAGGGGTGAATTAGACGCTTACTGACACAGACCGAATTCCACGCGGGCGGAGCCGCGGGCACAGCTAGTAATTTAATAATCCGATCAAGTGACGTTTGTACTCTAGTACCAAGTTGTACGTACGCAGACGAATCGTTGTAATTTAGTCGGGTATTAGCTTTACTTTTTTTTAACTCTTTAGGAGTTTACATTCTAAAAAAGTAAATATATTAAAAATATACACATTTACGATAGAATACAAATGATACAATCCTGATTGTGAATAAGAATCATTTCAACTTAAATATTATATTACTCGTAATACACAATAAATTACGTTTTAAACACGAATGTCTGTTTGAATGTCTGTTGAATGAAAAAATGTCGGTTTTAATATTGGCTGTTTGGCATTATACGTCCGCGCCTTTGCCTCAAGCTGCACGCACATCCAAAAAAGAAAATTGCGCGCCATTTATAAGTTAACCTCAAATCATTGTTTATTTGGTAGATTTTTCTCGTCGTGTTTTATTAATTTAAACAAATTATATTTTCAATGAATAAGAAGACAACTTTAGCGTTAATTTAACCTCTGGATATATTTCAAAATTGTGATACATACTAGTAAAATGTCATCATAAAAATCTAGTGAATAATAGGTAAGAAAAAAATACTATAATTTATTGCACACTAAATGTGAAGTCGAAAAATAGATGTCATATACTTCAGAAAAAGTGACCAAACCCTCCGGTGTCCGAGGCCAGACTACTTAAAAATTGCAAATCAAAAAATATTGAACAAAAATTATTTGATTTGCTTCAAGATTCAAATGTGAAGTCTTTAATTTTATGAAATGATTTGAAAAAGAGTTCCAGATACTCAATAACATCACAAAAAAGGTTAGTTAAATTTAATTATCTTAGGTTCGTAAGTACCTCTATTACTACAGTACGCGAACAGTTTTGAGCTTCGATAACTCACAAGTGCGATTTTATTTTTTAGTTAGAGAATATAATATGATTACTTATAGTAAAAAATATTTTCTAACAGTTTTTGACGTCGCGCTAGGTATTATATAGATATTTGTTAATAACACCAAGAAAAGATCATGCAAGATATATTTTTCTTTACCATACCATTGCATTCAACAATTTCAACATCATCTGTCATTTTATAACAGTTTGGTCAATAGATTATGTGAGCATAATCGAAAACAATTTGTCAAAATATGAGTGACCTTGAATTCTAAACGAATTACAAATGGCTAAGACGACGTATGCTCTTGACAAAACCGTTATAAAATGTGAAGTTATGTTGCAATAATAAAAAGCGATAGCCAGGTGGAAAGAAACAAAACTTAGCAAACAAATTCATGTATTATACCTAGCGCACTGCTAACAATTGTTAGAAATTATTTTTCATTATTAGTGCTTAACGTATTCTAACAAAATAAAATCGGACTTGTGATTAATGTAATTTTTATAGGTTAAAAAGGCGTTCCCGTACTCCACTATATCCTGTAAACATTCTGACAATTAATGTATTTATCAAAAGTTATTAATTATACTATTCTGTTATTTCCTCGCAAGTGTGTTGAAAAACGTCGTATGAAACGCGTGTGCTTGATCATTACATAAGCTCAGCTTCCTTATGCGCACTCACATGCGTTCGTGCGCACAATATCGCTTCGTATGTAAAGATCAACTTAGCACACTTGTATCATAATGTATAAAATACATAAATGATTATGATTATGTATTTTAAAAACAATATTTCATAACCAGTTCAGACCTGATTAATGTTTTATCTACACTCATATTGTAAGTTCTCTAAAACGTGTTCGAAAACGGTAGGCAATGGCTAGCATTACCACGACCGATTTTACTATGATAAGCTTTTTATCCGTAGCAGTAACGTAATTTTAACTTTTCATGCTCAATTATTGATGTGCTATGAGTTTTGATAACATAATGTACACCTGCACCCTCCCGGGGATCCGCCGACAGCCCGACACGCGGCCGCGCGACCGCCGGCACAATCGAGTTGGCCATGGTGGCGGTGCAATGGCGGCCATTCTATGGTTTCCAAATAAGGCATTTAGAATAAATAATATGAGTGTAGATAAAGCAGTGTATGCAACTGTACGTAATTAGGCCTTAAAACACTCGTGTGATCTTATTATGAAATTCGCCTGCGGCTCATTTCATAAAACCACACTCATGTTTTAAGGACCCTTATTACGTAACAGTTACATAAACTACTATTACTTAGTCATTCCGTGTGCATTTTTCATAGTCCATGGCTAATATCATAAACTATAATAGTTTTTTATACATATAACCCTTTTATTACCTACATCTGATGGTAGTTGGTTAAAAAATCCATAAAACATTTTTACTAAATGTGTGTTTATTGTTCCCTGCGGCTATATTACACGACTAATTAATGAAGAACCGCAAGAACTCTGGTGTATTAGGCTTGTGGTTTTACTGTACAGCCCTCTAATTGACCACTATTACCAGCCCACATATGCCAAATATCTACCTCTATCTCGATTCACATAAACATTGGTCTGATATTCATCCCAACCCAATAGCGGGCGTCAATGCCGGCCGAATTTCTTCGAGAATCAAATATTTGATCAAATCAACGTTCAGTAACGTCGCATAGTTTCACGAGCCCCTTATTATTCATGGCGCGATGCTGCGTTATCCGACGGTTTCATGACGCATATAGAGGAAAGCGGGGCCGAGGCTGCGAATTCCGCTTTTGAATAAACTCAATATTTAGTAATATCTGTCATAATAGCAGTGTTTGTGTCTACTTATTATTATTATTATTTATGAATGCACAGGCAGCTTATAGCTGATACGTGCATATCAATGTCCACTTGAGTTTAGTCCAGTTGAAAATGTTTGTCTAGTCTATTTTTAAATGAGTTCACTGAGGGCGCAAATATAAAAATAATTAAAAAAGTGTTTTTAATAATTTGATTTGTTCATTAGTTTTAAACTTCTAGTTTTTTAGATGCCAACATGTTTGTTAAATTTCTTTTGAACAATTGTAACATGCAATCCTCGCTCTGGGACGTCGTGGTTCTTCAACAGGTTTCGATATATGTAATGTATGTAATATATACAGTTCAGCTAGGGAAAGCTGCAGACGACGTTATAATAAGGACAGTTTATTTTAGTATGACCTAATTAGATTAGGTATTAATGAGTAAAAAATATATTAGTATTTGCATTGTACATACCTTACTTTAGATTTCATTTAAACCTATATCTTACTTGGGTAGGAACTTAACAGTTTTTATTGTAGGCACCTACATATGAAAGTCGTCGATTCCTATAGTGATCAACGAGTATATAAAGTTTAATATGTCAGTAATTGTAATCGCACTGGTGCCTTATCCCGCCAACTAACCCCGCTTTCCCCTACTGTTGTGATTCTTCACACATTGCGGATCGTCTAGTTCGCTCTGTGCTCACGGAATTCTATTATCATCCCGTATGTGGTATGTGGTTATGAAGATGAATAACACAAGCGTTTTGCTTTGGGATAATTTATATGTATTTGGCAGACGTTAGGTTTTGTAGATTAATGGTGGGTTGCCACCACGCAGCACAATTAACGAACTCATCAACGTTAAATATGGCGACGGAGCTGTCATCTCAAAGAAAACTGTCAAACTTTTCATACAAGATTTTTTAACAAGTCGTTGACGTTAACAGACGGTTTCGTTTGGTGCAACCGGCCCTTAATATACCTTTTCTAATAAACTGCTCATTCTAGATAATTGTGACAAATAACATAACTATTAAAGTAGCATTTTTAATTTAATACATTAATCACAGACAGCTCTTGCCATACAAAGTGGTTTACAATGCATGACATGTGCTGTCAGATTACTGTCTTAAATTAAAAATACTAATAACTTCACAGTGGGAGCCCGAAAACTCAAATCGGAGACGCGGTAAACCCCACAGGCGATGGCGGGATGAACTAGACTCCTTTTTGAAGGAGTGGTCAGGCAGAGCACAGGATAGGGATCGGTGGAAAGATTTGGGGGAGGCCTTTGCCCAGCAGTGGGACACGACAGGCTCCATATAATATTATAATATAATAATACTTTAGGTAGGTACATGGTAAATATATGAACGAATCATGGTTAAGGCTCGGAGCTACTTCCAAATACCAGTTTATCAGACCATCTCGACCAATGGATGGACGCATAGGTGAATGGATGAACAAAAGTGCATTGCATCCATGTTGCATCTTGTCTGGGATGGGACGGCCACCATTCCCAGAAAAAATATGACTGAAAAACCGTAGTAGATACAAGGTGTAACAAACATGCAGGTGTGTTTAAGGGTATAATTGGAATCGTATTCGAAATATGAAAAACTAAGAAAAAAAATTTGACGTGAAAAAAATAGGTTTTATATTGAGGCCATGGAGCGGCCGGTTGGGATGACGAATCCCATACAAAAAAAAATTTTTCGCGACTAAATATATTTTCATCTACTTTTTCTTAGTAGTAATATGCCAATTATGCCCTTAAACGGATCACCACTATTCTTGTTACAGCCTGTATATGCACGGTGCTGTACGCCTTGTACCTTTCAGGTGTTATACGCGGACAGAATAACAACATTTAAAACAAAATCGCCATTCCGAAATCTAATACCATTTAACGAAAACAATAGGTACCTAAGTAAGTAAACTTCAAAGGATTGCCGAAAGAAACTTGTCATTCCACCTCGAATTTCAAGACTTAAATAATAAATACTTTCTATTTACTTACCCTTTGCCCTTTCACGGTCATCTGCTGAGTGAACTATGAATGAACTAACTTTTAGAAAGCCACGGTAATGTGCAAAGGTCTCCGTGGACACTAAATTACATTATAAGCAGTGATCGGAATTGGTAGTGCCATTTCGCGGGGATTCGGTGCGTAAGCTTAGTATGGATATAGTTTTTAACCCCGGGATTTGATATGAAATTTTTAAACTTTGTGTTTGGTTTAAAAAATGTTTTAAAGAACCGCGGGCCTGACGTAAGTAGGAAAAATGTGGTTTCAGTTAGATATCGGACGTCAAAAGAAATAGATTGACAGTAGAAAACATTGATAAAAAATATGGTTTGCTGCTATAATTTCAAACAAAGTAATAATTTATTTATATTCATTTAATATAATGATGTTGATGTTTCGTGTTTTATTTTATGATTGTATTATTGTTAATTGTAACTGTTAAACGAAAGTAATTTTAAATGAATAATGTATTTATAATGACTTTTTTTTTACTTTTTCGTTTTGAAGAAATTTTCTGTGAGAAATACGAGTCGAAGAATCTCAAGTCTTATCCATGTTTTTTACAATGTTTAAGGTCATTCACCCGAAATGGCACTACCTATTCCGATCACTGATTATAAGGGATGGAGTTACGAAATAATGCCTTATGCACGTTTTTCTTTGTGAAGACTTGTAAAAAAACGGAACAACAACTGCCGATGTGTTTGTTGTTATTTTAGTATAATCTATACCGTATGTAAACCTACCAGAATCATTTATTTAAACCATTTGATCTGCACGTCGAGTATAATACTATACCATGCTTTTTGTTAGTATTGGTATGGTAGATTATTTTTAATGTAATTGTTATTTTGAAATTATAAAATCTTACCTTTTTCTAAGTCGGTAAATCCTATAAGTATCATCCTGTGATTATGTTTACGTTGTGAGTGACAGATAAATGCAACCCCATTGTTAACTAGAACATTCACAATTTCCATGTATTATTTTGAAGACTTCTTTAATAACCGTTTTAGGGCTTTTATCAAGTTGATATATGAAAGTTGTAGCCAAATTATGTTAAATTTATCACGTAAACGTAAACAATACCATGCACTTCATTTTACTTTCCTCGGTGACACTTCATTGTCAAATTATTATTTTTCATAATTAGAGTAAGCGCCACAAAAGAGTTTAGCTAGCAGTCAAATGACAAGTTAATTTTCAATGTCAACATGTCTCATTCAAACAATACATAAAATTATCCATAATGCCATTGAATTTTAGTGCTGACGAGATAGTGGACATGATTCTCATCTACGGGGAATGCAGGAATAATAGTGCGGCAGCTCTTCGGCTGTATGCCGGGAGATTTCCGCAAAGAAGACAGCCGACTGACTCGCGTGTAATTATAAAGCCGATTACAAGACTGCGAGATAATGATAGACGTACCAGTAAGTACTGGTGGGCAACGTCCTCGTATTGACGTCAGAACTGATGAACGGATCTTAAACCATTTTGCAGAAAAGCCTGGCTCAAGCGTTAGGAAAGCAGGGAGGTTGTATGATATTAGTCACTAGCTGTGCCCGCGGCTCCGCCCGCGTGGAATTCGGTCTGTGTCAGTAAGCGGCTAATTCACCCCTAATTTCTCTCCCGCTACCCTGGAGGCGGAACTTGAAGTAAAGTAGACAGATGGATACGCTAGAGGACAGTAGTCCTAATAAAATATTTTACAATTACCACTAAATGAAACTACACTCAAAAATAAATACTTTTTTTATCCTATAAAATTTTTTGGCATGATTTAAACGACATAGAGTAGTAGGTGTATATCGGACGATACAGGACCACTTCTGTATTTATACGTTCATGTCCACGGCAAATATCATCCAAATCGATCCTCCCGTCAAATCAGTCTAAGCATGAAAGGTAAGAACAGGCGCGGTTGAAATTGGGTTGGGGGGGGGGGTCCATGACCCATGCAAATTTAACTCAATCGAGTGTAGTGGCTACCCCCCTTTTAGACGTTGAATTTTTATAGGCTACGTATAACCTGGCTGGGGATTTACTTGAATTGGAATTAGTAATCCTAAAGGGGTGATTTCCGGGATAACAATGCAAAAAAAACCGGCCAAGAGCATGTCGGGCGATACTCAGTGTAGAGTTTCGTAGATGCCGCCCTGTTACAAAACATCCGTTCAAAAGATCGTTTATTAAGGGATATAAGGTGGCGCTGACGTCATTTTACTATCCGGCACTTTCTTTCACTATGCGTTTTTGACTGATAATTCAAAAACGGCTGAACCGATTTTATTCAATATAGTTTTTATTGAAAGTTCTTATCAGGCCTCACCAAATTTCAGCTTTCTAGTGCGAACGGTAACTGAGCTAGACAGCGGACAGACGGATGGACATGGCGAAACTATAAGGGTTCCTAGTTGACTACGGAACCCTAAAAAGAGATAAATAGTAGTTTATGTAACTGTTACGTACTCGTATTAAGGCCTAATTATGTACAGAAACATACACTGCTTTACCTACACACATATTAATAATCCATTGAAACCATTAGAATGACCGCCATTACACCGCTATGACCAACCTTATTGCGCAGGAGGTCGGGGGGGGAGGGGGTGCCGGCGGTCGGGGGAGGGGGATTTTCATTACGTTACCGTAGGTAATGAATCTTCATTCGTTTTTACCACACTGTCACAGATAATACACTGATGTTACGTTACTGGTTGCAATAATGGTGGTAATTACATACGGTTCCGAACGCGGAATAGAGGATTTATGATACTTATTGGTGTAGATCAAGATATTTATTCTTCAATGTAAGCACATTACAATGCACTAATGAACGTCAGAGAAAAATAAAATACGCGAGTGTCGTGGAACACTCGGTTGGAACGAAGTTATATTCTTTAATTTTTGACTTTTTCGTAAATTTTGTGGTATTAATTTTCTTTTTAATTTTAGAAATTTTGAAAGTTTTTGAAATTTTTGAAATTTAGAAATTTTGCCATAATTGAATGTTTTTACTTTTAGGTTCTCGACTGTTTTCACTTTTATCACTTTGTTACTTCTCACTTTCACTTTTCACTACACTTCACTTCACTTCACTTTATTCTATTTTATATATTTTTTTATTTCATTCCATTTTACATGTTTCTCAATCGTATGGGTGTCGCGTTTTCGTGACGTGACGCTTTTTCGTGACGGTCACGTGACTTTTTTTCGCCGAGCCCCCCATCCGCGAACCGTCCGATAAGGAACATCGTTCCAAAACTACCACCGTTTCTAACCCTACACCTCTGGCCCAACAAGTATTATGTTATTACCGAAAAGAAACTCGACGGGACTTATTTTTTTTCAAAACAGTTATATATTATTAGACCTTAAAGATACAAAAGAATGCGTAGTTCTTCAAGAAGACATATCAAATTTGACATTCATGACATTTTCAAATATTTCTTAACAGCGGTTATTGGTTGTTTCTTCCCCATGTAAACTTCCACCCCTTTTGCATCCGCTTAAGGGATAATTTCCGAGATAAAACTATTTTATTTCCTTTTCCAGAGCTCAAATTATTTCCAAACCAAATTTTATCTAAATCGATTCTGCGGTTAATGATTCCCTATACAAATTTCCAACTCCCTTTTCACCCCTTTAGGGTTAATTTTCGGGGTGAAAACTATCCTTTGTCCTTTCTTGAGACCCATACTATACCAAATTTCATCTTTATCAGTTCAGCGGTAAAACAATCCTCATACCAACTTCCAACCCCCTTTTCACCCCCACAAGGGTTTATTTTCGGGATGAAAACTATTTTGTCGTTTCTCGGGACTCAAATTATCTCCATACTAATTTCTATTAAAAATTCTCCATACAAACTTTCAACCCCCTTTTCACCCCTCCAGAGTTGATTTTCGGGATGAAAACTATTCTTTGTCCATTCCCGGGACTCAAACTATCTCTACACAAAATTTCATCAAAATCCGTTCAGCCGTTTTCACGTGATGCGCGGTCAATTAAACAGACAAACAGATAAACAGACAAAAATTCTGAAAATTGTTGGAAGGTGTTCTGTTATCGATTCTAAATATCCCCAGCCAACTTTTTTTTAAAGATAGTTTTTATTGAAAGTACCTTTCAGGCTTCACTTCCATTTTAAATTTTTTTGGGCGTACGGTTCTAAAGTAAGTTGGGGGGGGGGGGGGCTTCTTTGAAGATGAAACTATCCTTTGTCTTTTCTCGAGACCCATACTATCTCTTTACCAATTTTCATCTAAATCAGTTCAGCGGTAAAAAAATTCTCATACCAACTTCCAACCCCCTTTTTACCCCCACAAGGGTTTGAAAACTATCCTATGACGTTTCTCAAATTATCTCTATACTCATTTCTATCTAAATCGTTTCAGCGGCTAAAAATTCTCCATACAAACTTTCAACCTCATTTTCACCCCCACCAGGGTTGATTTTCGGGATTAAAACTATATATTATCCTTTCCCGGGACTCAAACTATCTCTATACAAAATTTCATCAAAATCCGTTCAGCCGTTTTCACGTGACGCGCGGTCAAATAACCAGACAAACAGATAAACAGACAAACAGATAAACAGACAAACATATAAACAGACAAAAATTCTAAAAATTGTTGGAACGTGTTCTGTTATCGATTCTAAGTATCCCCAGCCAACTTTTTTTCGATTATCTTCCATGTACAGACTTTCGACCCTCTTCAGCTTTATTATATGTATAGATATAGATACAGCTGTCCCTACAATTTTAAAACGGAACCAACAGTACCCATTGTTTGTGGTTAAGGTACATGCTTTAAACCAAGATGATTTCTTACGGTGAGTAAACTACGCGAAAAGGGCATAAAGAATAATTTTTAAGAAAAAAAAACCGACTTCAATGGGGGTAGCCGGTGAAGGATTATTGTAGATGGTGCACTTAGATTCCATACAATGAAATAACTTGCTTAAAAAACGCAGCGGAGAGGACAAATCGCCAAACGTGAACTATGCGTCGTTGAAGAGTTCCGTTCTGATTATCATCAGCAGTTCTACGAGCAAATGTCACTCTTTTGAATAAAAATGCTTGATTTGTTGATAAAAATACAAAAGTCACTTTATGTATGCCTTTAAGATTTGAGGAATTCCCTCGATTCCTCGTGGAACTCATCATCAGAACTTGAGCTTGCCAAAAATTGGTCCTGACAATCTAACTTGCTTAACAAACATAGCGAAGAGGAAGAATCGCCAAACATGAACTATGCGTCGTTGAAGAGTTCCGTTCTGTTCATCATCAGCAGTTCCACTTCATCAAATGTCACTCTTTTGAATGAAAATGCTTGATTTGTTGATAAAAATACAAAAATCACTATGTGTAAGCCCTTAAGATTTGAGGAGTTCCCTCGATTCTTCATGGATCCCATCATCAGAACTTGAGCTTGACGAACATTTGTTCTGACAATTAAACTTGCTAAACAAACACAGCGAAGAGGACGAATCGCCAAACGTGAACTATGCGTCGTTGAAGAGTTCCGTTCTGATCATCATCAGCAGTTCTACTTCATCAAATGTCACTGTTTTGAATGAAAATGATGGTTTTGTTGATAAAAATATAAAAAACACTATATGTATGCCTTTAAGATTTGAGGAGTTCCCTCGATTCCTCATGGATCCCATCATCAGAACTGCGTTTTGACAAAAACGGGACCAATCTGTATATATATACTTACAATCAAAAAAAGAATTTTCAAAATCGGTTCAGACATGACGGAGTTATGGAGTAACAAACATAAAAAAAAAACAAAAAAAAAAAAAAAAAACATACACGCCGAATTGAGAACCTCCTCTTTTCAAATCTTGAAGTCGGTTAAAAAACGGACGCTGTGCTACCAGAGAGTTCTAAACCAGGAGAGGCCCTGAGTATCATTTCCCCTCTGTCAAAAGTATTGGCGGAAAATCTAGTACATCTATAAAAACTATTTCAATAATCGATGTCACGCATTTTCATCATCGCTGTCAATGGATAACAAGCTCCGTGAAAATACCCTTATGCGCTGTTTTTGGATGTAAAAAAATGTTATATTTCGTCTAGATTACAAAAAGATGAAATACCATTTCAGATGTAAGTACAGTTTTACTTTATTTATCAATACTTTCGTAATAAAAGATTTAACCTAAATCGAAAATCAAGCTTCGTTTAGAGAATCGATTCAAAGACAATCGTTTTCTTTCTGACGGGCAGTAACTATTTGACGTTTGACACTTCTCCATATTTAACGCGCTTAAGGATTGCTGTCTTCTATATTTTGTTTGAAAATACAATCAAAAATGATCCTTGGCTTTTTTGTTTGACATTTCCAAAGACTGCATCCAATAATGAACCATATGTTAACGTAGGTACAGTCGACTATCTATTGCTCCATTTAGTGTTATGAAGTATAGAAAGAATATGTCAAATATGTTTGGTGTTTTCAAGTCAAAGGTACATCTTTGTCGGTTGTCAATAAAGCCTTGCTGCCATAAAAATTCATTTAGAAATAAACTGTATTAACAACCGACAATGATGTACCTTTGACTTGAAAACTTCACATGCGTGCTACCTCGCCCCCCTCAGATTTTGGCAGACTTTTTTGTTTGGAAAGATGAGGCGAAGCGTACTCCATTTATAGAGCTTTATGTGTGCTACCTCGTATTTAAATGATAAGTATGTTCACAGCTTTATTTCAAGTGAAATGTCATGTGTTGAAGTTGACCTTGACTTGACAAATATTTGACAAAAGATAAAATTGTAAACAAATAATACAGGGTGTTATAGAAGTATGATTTAATATTATTTTAGTTTTGAATTTTTTACCATGAGTTATAAAAAGTGTCTGTAGTTAAATAATTTACATGCCACGACCTTATTTGTCGCCTAAACAAACCTGGGTTTGAATAGATGTTACTGGTAAGTTTACATACTGTATATTATTTTGGGTTCAACACACTGAATAAAATTTTCACAGTTTTTACATATTAATCACATTATAATGGTTTTTACCTCGAATTACTTATATGAATGCCCTCGTGGTCCCGGAGCAAGACTGGCCAAATTTGACATCAACATCTCGATGGCTGATAGCAGCTCGATATCTAGTGTTCAATTTGGGGTACGCAATGTACCTGGTTATGCACGTCGTCTACTACCTATTAGCCGAACGTCGTTGTTTGTTGACTGATGTTTGATGTAGCCTCGGCCAGCGTGTGCGCGTCCCACACAACCGTTCCGCCACGGGTGCCCCACGTCGACCGGCACGTTCATTAAACTGTACTCACTGGCGTAGTACCCGACGTCATTGTTGACGTTGTTGCGACCCGCGTCCACGGCCATACGTGTCCCACACGGCCGGTTCCGGGTCGTGCACCACGTCCATTAAACTGTACTCGCTGGCTTCGTAGCCGACGTTGTTGTTGACGTTGATGTGGCCCGGTTCCTCAGCCAGCATGTGCGACGTGCATGTCCCACACGGCCGGAACCGGGTCGTGCGCCACATTGACCGGCACGTCCGTTAAACTGTACTCACTGGCGAAGTAGCCGACGTCGTTGTTGACGTTGATGTGACCCGCTTCCTCGTCCAGCATGTGCGTGTCCCACACGACCGGTTCGGGGTCGTGCGACTGCGCAACGTCGACCGGCACGTCCGTTAAACTGTACTCACTGGCGTAGTAGCCGACGTCGTTGTTGACGTTAATGTGACCCGCTTCCTCGTCCAGCATATGCGGGTCCCACACGACCGGTTCGGGGTCGTGCGACTGCGCAACGTCGACCGGCACGTCCGTTAAACTGTACTCACTGGCGGAGTAGCCGACGTCGTTGTTGACGTTAATGTGACCCGCTTCCTCGTCCAGCATGTGCGTGTCCCACACGACCGATTCGGGGTCGTGCGACTGCGCAACGTCGACCGGCACGTCCGTTAAACTGTACTCACTGGCGGAGTAGCCGACGTCGTTGTTGACGTTAATGTGACCCGCTTCCTCGTCCAGCATGTGCGTGTCCCACACGACCGGTTCGGGGTCGTGCGACTGCGCAACGTCGACCGGCACGTCCGTTAAACTGTACTCACTGGCGAAGTAGCCGACGTCGTTGTTGACGTTAATGTGACCCGCTTCCTCGTCCATCATGTGCGTGTCCCACACGACCGGTTCGGGGTCATGCGACTGCGCAACGTCGACCGGCACGTCCGTTAAACTATACTCACTGGCGTAGTAGCCGACGTCGTTGTTGACGTTGATGTGGCCCGCGTCCTCTGCTGCCAGCATGTGCGTGTCCCACACGGAGCGGTACTCCGGGTCATGTAGCACGTCGTACAGTGCGTCTGGCTCCACATCGTCGAATTCGGCTACCACCTGCCGCAATAAAACTTTCAAAATAAAATCGCAATATCAATGAATGGTAGATATAACTCCGTGTAAATTCATACAGTACATGGTAAAAAGTCTCCAGGCTTATTTAAGTTTCAAAAAAAAAAAAAGATAGCACGGACCATATTTAATATCTGTCGGTTTTTGACATCAATTAAAAAAACTTTTGCCGCTTCTAAAATAAATAGACAGAAAAGTGTTGATTGTCATGAAATAAATTATTTCTAACTAGTTCAGACCTAACACTCCTTAGCAACACATAAATTTCCATTCCTTCGCGTGAAATTTTGAGGTCCTACTTTGTCCCGTCCAACTCCGCCGGCGCTGCCGACCTTCACAAAAGGAATTCTGGTCGGGTCGGGACTCGAGACTGAGGGCGTCATGTTCCGGTATTTCCGTCTACACTTAGGTAGGTCTTTGATAACGCTTATTTACATAGCAGGGCTATCATAGTCAAACTTTTCTTTGTACGTAGGTCACTAAAAAGCATGCCAATCGCAATAGTTTTTTAATGCATATTATAAGGAGCTTATTGAACATCCCATCCACACATTCTAAGCACAGTTTCACGTTGGCGAGAGAGCTGTCACTTACTCTAGGTAATACGCATGCATAAGAGAGAAGCTGCGACACGGCTATTCACTCTAAAATTCTAAATCTGCGCCGCAACTCGAAGGCCTTTTAACTCGTCTTCCGTTTGCTGGAACGAACCGTGATTCACTAGGGCCCTTCCTGTTACCTTATCGTGCCTCGAAAATATCCTCTTAAAAATTTAAAAGCATTACGACGTCATATAAAGAAAAATGTTCTAGGTACTTACAAAATTATGATTTATATTATTTTGTACTCATTATGCATTTTTGAGGAACGTAAACTAAAAAACTACGGTTAATGACCTAATTCCAATACAGAAGGTTATTATTCATAATTAGCTTAATGAAACGACCAAGTCTATCTAAAATACACTATAATTATTATTACCTATGTGTTCCGTTCCAGATCAAATATACGTTAGATTAGACCTGCTCACGGGTCAAGTTGTATCGTCTTCATAAGCCCGGAAGGTAAGTAGTAGGTACTTATTAATATTGCTTCTCCAAAGTTTAATAACTTCGGGTATCTTCTTTTTAATATCAAGTTCAAGACGCTTCAGATAACTCATTTACCTGAATCATGGCAGAAAATTATTACAATATCGCCCGCAAACCCTTGATACAAACTCTATTAAAGCCTGGAGCAAACTCCTTGAGTGCGCGCGATGCTCCATTTAAAAAGTTAGGCCACGCGTCAGGATTGAACCTTGTTTAACTATTTGAGTTCGGTATGAGAACAAGACTTCGAAACTGCCGTAATAAAGCAATGGATTGTAATGGTACTCTTATTGAAGACTTAAGTTTAACAAATAAATATTGTCGTGAGTATTACGCATTAATACCTACCTAATACAGAATTTAAAACAACTGCTCCAGTCGACAATACGAGTAGTAAGAGTTGTAGTATTAGGTACCCCTAGGTAAGATATGCGCATAAGGGGTAAATCAGTGTTTATTAACTTTAGGTCGTTATGTCCATGTTCGAGTAGTGAACCTTATTGATATATACCTGGTACCGTACCAGTATTACTCATTTGGTTTATATAACTTAAGGCTTTAAGATAAAGACGCACAATTTTAAAGGGTTTCTGATCTAGGAATAAGTATCAATTTGGCTCATTTATCATTTTATATAACGCGTTAACGTATGATGAAATCTGTTATCCCCTCAGCAGCCGTGGCGCATCCCTCTCGGGGATGCTGTCAAATTACTAACATCTGTGGGAGTCATAATGGCAAATTTTGCACGTCTGTGGACCCCCAAAAGGGGTTCGCCACAGACAAAGGTTTTTAGGGGCCCAACCTACGCTAAAACTACATTTCCCTAGGTTTGTGGGGGACAATGGCCTTTATTTTAACAACAACCTTTTTCAAATAAAATCTGCTACCTAATTCACGTAGATATGTTTCTAATAATGTTGTACAGCTGGCATTATTAACGGGGCACATACATTTAAAATATATTTTGGACCATATTTTTATAATAAACCATTTTTTTGCGTAGGAACTGGGTTTTATTATTTCTTATAAATATATAAATACTATCCATACTAATATTATAAATGGGAAAGTGTATGTGTTTGTTTGTTTGTTTGTTTGTTTGTCCGTCTTTCACGGCAAAACGGGGCGACGAATTGACGTGATTTTTTAAGTGGAGATAGTTGAAGGGATGGAGAGTGACATAGGCTACTTTTTGTCTCTTTCTAACTCCCCACTTCCCTAAAATGGGGGGTGGACGTTTGTATGGAGCATTCCGGGGGGCAAAGGGGAACCGTGTTACCCCGAATTTAACGCGAGCGAAGCCGCGGGCAAAAGCTAGTTTAGAAATAAAAAGCATAACACTGCCTCTCATACAAATATTTTACACAATAAAAGTTTTGGATGTAGAACAAAAATGGTGCCTAGGTACTTTTACTGACAGTTTACGCGGAAATTTTCGTCGCAAGTACTTTAACGATCGCTTGCTAGCTGTCTTGCTTTATGTATAACACGTTTTAATGAGGTAGAAAGAGTCAAAAGTAGTTTATCTGTGTGTTTTTGATTGAAATTTAAATATCTCCATTTCCATTCCCACGGCTGAGTGGTTATTCAGGCTGCATTTATAGGGGTCACTAATATGAATCATCACTCGCCATTATCTATATATATATACTCGTACGTGCAACGCCACACCTAGTATTTAATTAAAACTACAGTATAGGGCTCCGTTCATCCCAAAGGATGAGCATAAACGGACCAGATAATGTACTTGGATTGAAATATCGTTGAACCGCTCCGCTTAAGTAAAAAAAAAGGTTCCAGTAGTATTTTTCAATGGGCGCTCGCTCTCAGATACCGCCACTTCCTTCCAGTTGTTTTCTAACTTTCTAACAGCAGGCAATGAAGCTGTTTTATATCCGACTGTGCGGTGCTATATTACGATTTATATCGTATTTTTTCCGTGTTTGTGTGCTTTCCATCTGTAATTCATCTGTATCTACCTTTAACCTTAGCATGTACACAAGATTCCAAATTGCTTCGACAATTTATGAAAGAATTCATTCTAGGACGTACATAGGTATAGCCGGATAGCTGAGTCGGATAGGGATACGAGGACGAGAAACCGTTTTTACGCCGAAGTATGTAGGTATAGTGTTTTTCTCAAATATACGATGAAATAAAATGAAAAAGCCGGTCACGTTGAGGAAGAAACTTTGATTTTGCCGATGAAAAGCTTTTGTCTCCATAGATCGACATAGATACAATGATATATTTACTATGGATGGGTTATACTCTAACAAAATGAGCAGGAAAAATACTTCCAGAGTTATTTCATAACCTAGCAACGATTCTGTTATGTTTATCTATTTTGTCAATCATTACATCTTTGTCACTCTCATTGTTAGAAAATTACAGTTTGTCTCTTTCTCACGCGGGTGACGGGAGCTCATTGGCACGCCCGCTTCTCACGCTAGCCAGTGCGCGACTAGCGACAATTGTTTGAATTCACTCATTTAAAGTGCTTCACTTTTGGAGCGTGCATAACCCATCTGTCATTATTATATATCAAGCATAGATAGCGATTAGTTTACCAACTACAAATAATTTGTAATCGCCAAAAATTATTTTCTTTTATGACGGAATAAGAAATTAACGATTTCCGAACTTTTCTCTTTACTTGTGCTGTAAGACCGTCCTTCTTGGCAATTTTTATGATTCTAGGTCGCAGTGTGTATCAGGCAAATGTAAACGAAAATGTAAAGCAAAATGTAAAAATAACACGAATGATCTGATGCGCCCCCCCATAGTTTGAAAGAAGATTTGATATCATCTCTGACTTCTCTAGCCAGGGAAAGACAAAAATAACAATATTAGTCAGTCATTTTGACCAGATTAAATAATCCGCTCTATTGTTATATGCCTATTTACCCAATAAAATCATTCATCGCACCAACTTTGGAACACAATTATCACGTAAAAAGAACAATATGTCAACAACAATACATAACATAATAAACTACTTAAAACCTACTATTAACCTAAATACAAAAGTCCTAAGAGGTTGTATCACGTGATCTTGGGGTTGCGTTAAAATCACCAAATATCACCAAGGGGGAGGGGGGGTCACAATAGGCCAAATATGAACACGTGATTTATGGACGACCCCTTACTGTTCTGGTGCGTCACGAGACAACATCGTTAAACTAATGTGTAAGCAGCTTAAAGGTGCGACCACACCGCTGCTTAAAATACGGCTACGTTACGGAATCGCAGTGACGCATCGTATCCGCACCATCGCATGCCCCCCACACCGCTGCTTAAAATACGGTGACGTTACGGAATCGCAGTCACGCATCGTATCCGTACCGTTTTTATCGCATGCCCTCCACACCGCTGCTCAAAATACGCAGACAATTGAGCTGCGTCAAAATATTTCGTATGGGGCACGTCACTGCGTACACGTTGCGTCTGCGTATTTCGAGCAGCGGTGTGGAGAGCATGCGTTAAAGTCGTAACGTTTACGGCACGTCATTGCGATTCCGTACCGTCGGAGTATTTTAAGCAGCGGTGTGGAGGGCATGCGATAAAAACGGTATGGATACGATGCGTCACTGCGATTCCATAGCGTCACCGTTTTTTAAGCAGCGGTGTGGTCGCACCTTAACTCTACCTTCAGGAGGTCGCTTGAAGGTAAACCTCCACTTCAGTTCCCCTTCAGGGCCCATAGATTTTGTCGACGCTATATATATATACAGGAAGGAAAGATAAGTCGGGCCCTGGAGGAAAACTACCTTAAAACGTTGAGATAGCTCAATTCACTGAAAGGAAACATTCTTTAATTTCTTTAAAGGGACATAACTGCATTTACAAATTTTTGGAAAAGAGTACAGTTTTAAAAAAAAGTATTTATTTTGTAATTTTTGCCATAAATAATTTTTATGACAATTGATGCCAATCGATCCTGTTTCCAACGAGGATAAAAACTTCTAAATACCAACCAAGTTTAGGGCACAAGAGAACCCATAAATAATAATAATAATATTTTTCATACTATTAGTATGGAAAAAAGTGAAAATTAAGAAAAAAACTGTGAATGCAGTTTTAGTTTTTAGGAAAAATAAAAGAATGTTTCCTTTGAGCGAATTGAGCTATCTCAAGGTTTTAAGGTAGTTTCCCTCCAGGGCCCGACTTATCTTTCCATCCTGTATAAATGACACACTCTTTAGCTAAAAAAACTAAATCGGAACACCTATCGTAAAAAAGCCATAAATCACAAAAGGCAAGAAAGAATGGTGTAAAACCGGCCAAGAGCGTGTCGGGCCACGCTCAGTGTAGGGTTCCGTAGTTTTCCGTCCGTCACAGAAAGTGTCCCCACTTAAGAGTTAAAATAACACCGCCATGTAGGATATGATATAAGCGTTCCACCTACAGCGACATCTATCGGCAAATTAAGTAAACTATTGCGCGCGAGCTTAAAGTATGGAAGATGATTTTTATGGGATAATTCTTTATTGCGAGAACCGATTTTCACCGTTTTTACTTTATTTGAAAGCACGTCATTTCATTGTGATTTTGTAGAAATTACAAGTACAATAAACACCTGCTTATACGGTTAAATTACAAACTTAGTTCAGAAATTATTTTGTAAATTTTTTTCAAAAACTATTAAACCTATCAAGTTCAAAATAATTTTCCTAGAAAGTTTTTATAAAGTTCTACTTTTGAGATTTTTTTCATATTTTTAAAACTTATGATTCAAAAGTTAGAGGTGGGGGGGGACACATTTTTTTTTACTTCTGGAGCGATTATTTCCGAAAATATTTACATTATCAAAAAATGATTTTACTAAACCCCTATTCATTTTTAAATACCTATCCAACAATATATCACACGTTAGGGTTGAAATGAAAAAAAAATCACTCCCCACTTTACGTATAGGGGAGGTACCCCAATAAAACATTTTTTTCCACTTTTTATTTTACCACTTTGTCGGCGTGATTGATATACATATTAGTACCAAATTTCAGCTTTCTAGTGCTAACGGTCACTGAGACGGACGGACGGACGGGCAGACATGGCGAAACTATAAGGGTTCCTAGTTGACTACGGAACCCTAAAAAACTGCTTACCATAACAAATAAAATTACGGCACGTTCCGTTGCCAATATTTCGATATCCGTCAAATCCAATAATATTGCTTCCGACAATTTCCGAGAAATTCCTATAGCTACCTAGGACATTGACAATATTGACATCTTTATTGTAAAAAGAATCACAGACCGACCGGCTCGGCCGTTGAAAAGAAACGAGCTTTTGAAATGAATCGAGCTTTTATGCCTACGTCATGAAATATACTTATCGAGTACCTACGTCATTAATGTCATTATGTTTTAAGGTGGTATATTATACGAGTATGTTGAGTTATATAACTCTTAACTTATGTTATGTGCATGTACATTTATTGATATGCCTTTTTGATCCTTTTTGATTGACTTTACCTTAGGTAGGTAGGTAGGTTGGTATGCCGATTTAATTCACGATCTTGTTTGGAAGTTGCACCAAAAATACGTCACTCTCCCAATCAGGCTCCCAGGGCTTTAAAATTTATCATTAAGCTATTTAGGAATATTCTGACGTCAGCAGTTGTATAAATTATGAGTGCGATAAATCATCATTGGACTACAGTCCCGCAGAAAAGCTTTCAAAATGATCCTGAAATTTTTTGTAACTTTCATGTTACCCGAAGTCCTGTCGGGGCGTCAATGAATAATTACCCGATAACTCTTATAATTATAACAGATGTATATTTATTTTATTTATCGAATTACATTATGTCAACTAGCTGTTTAGGCTGACCCTCCCGATTGTTTCTCAACGAATCCCGATCGTCTGACATAGAACGTGTGGGAATTCCTAATTTAAAATAACACCGTGCCAGACAGTGTTCGAGAAGAGAGGTTGTAAAGGTAGTAAACCTTTACAGTACCAATAACATTACAAACTTTTGTTGTTATCTACGTTCGTTTCTTTAGTCATCATTAAAGCAGAAGGAACACTCTAAATTGCTTGATAGAATCGTGTTTATTACCTCAGATTTTAATTCTGATCATAAAACGTCCGCCGCCGCCGGCTACATTCCTTTCCTCCCTTCCAAGTTCCAACATTAACCATCCCAAATATCCCTTTACGTATTTCAGCTTTTATTCATAAAACAAATGACCAACGTATTAAGCCTAAACAAACCGCCGCATAACAAACTCTGAAAGTCCCAAAACAAATGTTTACTGTCCTTGTTTATAATAATCAATACAGCCTTCCGTGTTGAAAGCAAACAAGTGGTTGTGGTGAATACTTGAATAGGGGTTGAAAAGCGTCAATTTGAAAATGAATGTTTTTACTTTTTAACCTACCTTGACAGTTCTAAGAGCGCCGTGAGCGGCGTCCTCGGCCCAGACCTTGACCCCGTCTTTTTCGTACTCCAAGGTCCAGCCCTTTTCGGAGGCGAGAAGGGTTTTTAGGGTTTCGAAGTCTGAGTCGTCCGCTACGCGCGCCTCGCCGCGCGCCCAACCGGCTGAGCCCATCCGACCGCGGACATCACAGCTCGACGGCCCGACTGGCCTGTCTCTGCACCGTGGCCTGATGGCTCGATACCGCGCATGCGCGCACTCGTCTCTACTTTTTGCACACATGTTGGTGAAAACTGGCGCGACTGTGTGGGTGATCCGATTGAAATTATGTGTATGGTAAAGCACTGCCGCGTATTGCAGTGATATGGGCATGCATCGAACATGGAGTATTTCCCGATAAATTAAAAACCACTGTAGTCCGACCGATGTTCAAAAAAGGGGATAAAAGGGATATAGCCAATTATAGACCAGTAGCTTTGATTCCTATCTTTGCTAAAATTATAGAAAAAGTAATATATTTAAATCTAAGTACATTTTTCGAAAATTATAATCTTTTTGCGAAAGAGCAGAAAGGTTTTCGTAAAAATAAATCTATTGACATGGCAATTTATGATTTACTTAATTTAGTTATGACGCAGCTACAGCGACAATAAAGAACCTGTTTCAGCTCTTTATATGGATCTAACAAAAGCTTTTGACTTTGTTGACCATAAAATCCTTTTGTCAAAACTATATAACTATGGAGTGCGTGCAAACGCTTATAACTTATTGAAATCCTACTTGACTGGTCGAACGCAAATCACGCAAATAAGCCGAATTTGTGTAAGGTCTAAAACAGAAGTGACCTTTTCCTCAGAATGTAGACAAATTAATTCTGGCGTCCCTCAAGGAAGTGTTCTGGGCCCCCTTCTCTTTCTCATTTATATTAATGATCTACCGCGGGCCATATCTGACGCAATGGTGCTATTTGCTGATGATAGTACTGTTATTTTTACAATCAAGGATAAGAACACATCATCATCATCATCATCATATCAGCCGAAAGACGTCCACTGCTGAACATAGGCCTCCCCCAAAGAGTGCCACAATGACCGGTCCTGCGCCACGCGCATCCAGCGGACACATATGAAACACATATTAACAGAACTATAGAATTAATAATTGAATGGTTAAATAAAAAAAATCTTTCTATAAACTTAAGTAAAACTAAAATAATGAATTTCAAACAAATAATAGACCGAGTTCCTAACATAAATATTACTTACAAAGACGAGAGAATTGAGGAAACGGACGAAACTATTTTCTTGGGACTAAATTTAGACTGTAAGTTAACGTGGAATAGCCATGTAGATGTAATCTGTAAGAAACTGTACCAATATTCGCACGCCCTATTTAATCTGCAGAAAGTTGCAAATCGATCGGCAGTTTTGACCGCTTACCATGCTTATGTAACGTCGACGTTGAGATACGGAATAATATTTTGGGGTAATTCTTCAGGGAAAACCTCTGTGTTTCTAGCTCAAAAGAAATGCTTACGGTCAGTGTGTGGTATTCAAATCCCAGAAACGCATAAACCTCTTTTCATTGAAATGAAAATTCTAACTTTTCCGTGTCTGTATATATATGAGGTACAGGGACCGGAACCGGTAACCATCAAAGGGGTATTAGATTGGGTATTTGATAGAGTTGCTTTTAAAAACCCTATCAATTCGGTAAGCGTATCGTTTGACTTACCCGAACGAAAGGCTAACCATGTCAATACAGTTAATTCGGGTAAGTGGTTACAACCCAGCATACGGTTTCCCTATCAGATAGGGTTTTTCAAATGCGATTAAGCTATTTTAAACTCTGTGACCAATACATTTGGCTTATTTATTATTCGAGCAGCCTACGAGCTGAGCGCTGCCGGTATGGCGGCACGAGCGAGCCTACAGACAAACAAGAATCTTTTTGCGTATGTTTTCGTACTTACGCCTTTGATCTAGACGCTATTGTTGCTTGTTAGTGCGCTAAAAGATCGTTTTGTGGTGCCGGTGATTTTGTTCTTGCCATTCGAGCGTGACGGCTCGTGTCGATTGAATCTTAGACCCAGGCTTATAGGAACCAAAATCAAATGCATATTGTGAAGTGTTAAAATATATAATTTTGTGTTATTATAATATAATAAAAATAAAAATTAAATAAAAATGAAAATAAAATGAAAATAAAACGAAAACGAAATGAAAACGAAACGTAAACGAAACGAAACGCAAACGAAACGAAAACGAAACGAAAACGAAACGAAAACGAAACGAAAACGAAACGAAAACGAAACGAAAACGAAACGAAAACGAAACGAAAACGAAACGAAAACGAAACGAAAACGAAACGAAAACGAAACGAAAACGAAACGAAAACGAAACGAAAACGAAACGAAAACGAAACGAAAACGAAACGAAAACGAAACGAAAACGAAACGAAAACGAAACGAAAACGAAACGAAAACGAAACGAAAACGAAACGAAAACGAAACGAAAACGAAACGAAAACGAAACGAAAACGAAACTAAAACGAAACGAAAACGAAACCAAAACGAAACGAAAACGAAACGAAAACGAAACGAAAACGAAACAAAAACGAAACGAAAACGAAACGAAAACGAAACGAAAACGAAACGAAAACGAAACGAAAGCGAAACGAAAGCGAAACGAAAACGAAACGAAAGCGAAACGAAAGCGAAACGAAAGCGAAACGAAAACGAAACGAAAATAAAATGAAAATAAAATAAAAATAAAACGAAAATAAAATGAAAAAAAAAATTAAAATAAAATTTTAAAAAAAATGAAAAAAAAAACAAAAAAAATGAAGAAAAATATTATACACTGAATTTTTTTAAATATAAAATGAAAAAAAAAATTATATATACACGGTGAATCTGAGTATCCCGACAGATTTTAACCATAAATTCCTGATAATTGACTGATAAATAACTGACTGAGACTGAAATGTCGTATAAACTTTTCTGGAATTAGCCTAGTTTCAGAGTTCTTCTTCTTTGTCGTTACACTCTTTACAGAGTGGTCGTGGCCAAAATGTACTAATTTATTTTAATTGACAGTTTTACCAATAACATTTATGTTTTTATGTTCAAAAGCATTTTAAAAATCCGAAAAATGAAAAAAAAAATTATTTGGCGAAATCGACCTAAATTCATAAAACATTTATTACTCCTTATGACCTCAGGAATTTACGGTTGAAATCTTTCGGGTTACTCAGATTCACCGTGTATAATAATAATAATAAAAAAACCAGTCCATCTTGATTTTAAAACAGATATAATTTATACACCCCGAATAATTAACCGAAAATAACTACCATGACTATTTTTCAGTAAAAAGTATATAACCGCCATCTTGGATTATAAAACAGAAATAATTTTCGAAATTACATCCCCTAATTATAAATATTAATTATTTGAAACGGGATATATACCTCGCACCCGAAATATCGGGTGCCCAATAACGCTAATATACATGGTAAATACCCCGTTTCAAATAATATTTATAATGTGAATGACCATGTGAGCTTAAAAAATCGTATATCCCATAATTAGCTGAAAACGACTACCAATCCCTACGCCAATTCATGGGATTAGGTTGCCAAGCGGACCACAGGCTCAACTGAGCCGTGGCAAAAGCCGGGACAAACTAGGAGGATGAATATTGGTTTGTGTCAAATCGATTTGAATATGAATAAAAATTGTGTTTTATTCAAAATAATTATTGCCCATCTCATCAGTACGTGCGAACTATGCAAAAATAAACTGAAGGTAAGACACATTTCTTTAACAGAAATTCTTTAATTTAAAGTTGTGTACGTGAGCAGAGGACTGGACTGTGAGTGTGACTTTTCCAGAATGAATAAACGACAGCAAATCTTATATTTACTCAATTTGTTCCGCCGCCACCTCTCCTGTTCCATTTCAAATGAGAAAGATAGAACCGCCTGCCTGCGTGGGAAAGAGACAAGAAAAGGGTAGCCCTATGATAGGGTAAGCGGTAAATATTAAAGCTATCTTTACCCCATTCGACTCGGAAACCACATTGAAAAGGGTTAAGCCTATTCAAAATGATTTCCATATCGATAGGGTAACCTAATGATAGGGTAACCCTATCATTAGGGTAAGACTTTAATAGGGTTACCCTATCGAAACGATTAATCAAATGAAGGGGTTTTCCGGTCCCTGTGTCCGCGGGATTGAAAATGTGTGGTCCCGCAAATACCGAGATTGATGATAGGCTGCGGGATTGGATGGACGCGTGACACACAGCTCCTGTGGGAGAATCACGCAAGAGGAATAGGAGCTGCACGTGGAATTTACGACCTGAGTGGCGAGGCTCCAGCGGAGCATCTGGCGTCAAGCGACAAAGGGATATGTGCAGCGCGCACAGAGGCCGCTCGCATACGTCTGCGTTGTTTATCATGAACCTAGAAAGCCTGGCCCTGCCACACGCTTTTTTTAAGCGCCCACTCAATTTGTAAACTATATAAAATAACCCAGGTTAAAAAGAGAGGAACCGCCGGACTATGCGTTCCGTGTCTAGGATTACCGTCTTCTGAATTTTACTCATGATCCAATCACAACCTCGTAGTGAAACTCAAATATTTTTTTTTAGTTTCTCGTAATCAGAATATGATACCAATTATGCCCTTAAACGGATCACCTTGTAATACAAGGCTTGTATATCATCTGGGAATCTTATCGAACTAGGTTTAGTGTCGTGGGCTCTTATACTACGAGGACGTCTGGCGATTAATATCTAACTTATGTTACAAACTTTACAGAAGTTTCAGATTATAAAATGTGGAAGTAGATTTTTTTTACTTTTACTTGTCTTATTATAAACATAATCAATAATTGAACTGTTCAAAGGTGGTCCATTAGAAACTAATGGCAAATAATACAGAAATGTGCCGTTTCGGTAGTATGTGCAAATTTCAAATTCAAATTTCAAATTTCAAATTATTTATTTGTTAAACATAGGTAACATTAGGTCTTACAATTGATTGAGATCTCTATGTTTTGCCTCTCGGCGTACAAATAGCCACAAAATAGCATGCAGCATGCATTATTTACAAAATATTATATAAGATTATTTAACTAAATACGTCAAAATTTAATTATTAAATAAATTTATATAATACTATATTGCACTAAATAATTATTAATAATAAGATTAATTTAAAAGTAAATTTTAGCATACTGCTCAAGTCCTACTTAAAATTATACAATAGTAACAAAATGTCAAGAGTCTGATAGAAATTCATGAACAGAATAATATGCTTTTGAGACTAGAAAATTGTACAACTTTGTTTTGAACTGGTTTATATTATCTAATTTTAATATGTCGTTCGACAGTCTGTTGTATAGTTTTGGTGCCATTCCAAATACGCTTTCCCTCAATAAGGCTGTTTCGCATGACCTATAGTTTATTTTGTACTGATGACGAATACTATTAAACTTAGTAAATTGACCTAAGTTCCGCTTAACATATAATGATACCTCCAGGGACCGGAAAACCCCTCCATTTGATTAATCGTTTCGATAGGGTAACTCTATTAAAGTCTTACCCTAATGATAGGGTTACCCTATCATTGGGTTACCCTATCGATATGGAAATCATTTTGAATAGGCTTAACCCTTTTCAATGTGGTTTCCGAGTCGAATGGGGTAAAGATAGCTTTAATATTTACCGCTTACCCTATCATAGGGCTACCCTTTTCCTATCTCTTTTCCACGCAGGCAGGCGGTTCTATCTTTCTCATTTGAAATGGAACAGGAGAGGTGGCGGCGGAACAAATTGAGTAAATATAAGATTTGCTGTCGTTTATTCATTCTGGAAAAGTCACACTCACAGTCCAGTCCTCTGCTCACGTACACAACTTTAAATTAAAGAAGTTCTGTTAAAGAAATGTGTCTTACCTTCAGTTTATTTTTGCATAGTTCGCACGTACTGATGAGATGGGCAATAATTATTTTGAATAAAAACACAATTTTTATTCATATTCAAATCGATTTGACACAAACCAATATTCATCCTCCTAGAGTTTGTCCCGGCTTTTGCCACGGCTCAGTTGAGCCTGTGGTCCGCTTGGCAACCTAATCCCATGAATTGGCGTAGGGATTGGTAGTCGTTTTCAGCTAATTATGGGATATACGATTTTTTAAGCTCACATGGTCATTCACATTATAAATATTATTTGAAACGGGGTATTTACCATGTATATTAGCGTTATTGGGCACCCGATATTTCGGGTGCGAGGTAAATACCCCGTTTCAAATAATTAATATTTATAATTAGGGGATGTAATTTCGAAAATTATTTCTGTTTTATAATCCAAGATGGCGGTTATATACTTTTTACTGAAAAATAGTCATGGTAGTTATTTTCGGTTAATTATTCGGGGTGTATAAATTATATCTGTTTTAAAATTCAAGATGGACTGGTTTTTTTATTATTATTATTATACACGGTGAATCTGAGTAACCCGATAGATTTCAACCATAAATTCCTGAGGTCATAAGGAGTAATAAATGTTTTATGAATTTAGGTCGATTTCGCCAAAAAAATTATTTTTTTCATTTTTCGGATTTTTAAAATGCTTTTGAACATAAAAACATAAATGTTATTGGTAAAACTGTCAATTAAAATAAATTAGTACATTTTGGCCATGACCACTCTGTAAAGAGTGTAACGACAAAGAAGAAGAACTCTGAAACTAGGCTAATTCCAGAAAAGTTTATACGACATTTCAGTCTCAGTCAGTTATTTATCAGTCAATTATCAGGAATTTATGGTTAAAATCTATCGGGATACTCAGATTCACCGTGTATATATAATTTTTTTTTTCATTTTATATTAAAAAAAATTCAGTGTATACTATTTTTCTTCACTTTTTTTTTTTTTTTTTTCATAATTTTTTTTATTTTATTTTCATTTTATTTTCATTTTTTTTTTCATATTTTTTTTATTTTTTTTTCATTTTATTTTCGTTTCGTTTTCGTTTCGCTTTCGTTTCGCTTTCGTTTCGCTTTCGTTTCGTTTTCGTTTCGTTTTCGTTTCGTTTTCGTTTCGTTTTCGTTTCGTTTTCGTTTCGTTTTCGTTTCGTTTTCGTTTCGTTTTCGTTTCGTTTTCGTTTCGTTTTCGTTTCGTTTTCGTTTCGTTTTCGTTTCGTTTTCGTTTCGTTTTCGTTTCGTTTTCGTTTCGTTTTCGTTTCGTTTTCGTTTCGTTTTCGTTTCGTTTTCGTTTCGTTTTCGTTTCGTTTTCGTTTCGTTTTCGTTTCGTTTTCGTTTCGTTTTCGTTTCGTTTTCGTTTCGTTTTCGTTTCGTTTTCGTTTCGTTTTCGTTTCGTTTTCGTTTCGTTTTCGTTTCGTTTTCGTTTCGTTTTCGTTTCGTTTTCGTTTCGTTTTCGTTTCGTTTTCGTTTCGTTTTCGTTTCGTTTTCGTTTCGTTTTCGTTTCGTTTTCGTTTCGTTTTCGTTTCGTTTTCGTTTCGTTTTCGTTTCGTTTTCGTTTCGTTTCGTTTCGTTTCGTTTTCGTTTCGTTTTCGTTTCGTTTTCGTTTCGTTTTCGTTTCGTTTTCGTTTCGTTTTCGTTTCGTTTTCGTTTCGTTTTCGTTTCGTTTTCGTTTCGTTTTCGTTTCGTTTTCGTTTCGTTTTCGTTTCGTTTTCGTTTCGTTTTCGTTTCGTTTTCGTTTCGTTTTCGTTTCGTTTTCGTTACGTTTTCGTTTCGTATTCGTTTCGTTTTCGTTTCGTTTTCGTTTCGTTTTCGTTTCGTTTTCGTTTCGTTTTCGTTTCGTTTTCGTTTCGTTTTCGTTTCGTTTTCGTTTCGTTTTCGTTTCGTTTTCGTTTCGTTTTCGTTTCGTTTTCGTTTCGTTTTCGTTTCGTTTTCGTTTCGTTTTCGTTTCGTTTTCGTTTCGTTTCGTTTTCGTTTCGTTTTCGTTTCGTTTTCGTTTCGTTTTCGTTTCGTTTTCGTTTCGTTTTCGTTTCGTTTTCGTTTCGTTATCGTTCCGTTTTCGTTCCGTTTTCGTTCCGTTTTCGTTCCGTTTTCGTTTCGTTTTCGTTTCGTTTTCGTTTCGTTTTCGTTTCGTTTTCGTTTCGTTTTCGTTTCGTTTTCGTTTCGTTTTCGTTTCGTTTTCGTTTCGTTTTCGTTTCGTTTTCGTTTCGTTTTCGTTTCGTTTTCGTTTCGTTTTCGTTTCGTTTTCGTTTCGTTTTCGTTTCGTTTTCGTTTCGTTTTCGTTTCGTTTTCGTTTCGTTTTCGTTTCGTTTTCGTTTCGTTTTCGCTTCGTTTTCGTTTCGTTTTCGTTTCTTTTCGTTTTCGTTTCGTTTTCGTTTCGTTTTCGTTTCGTTTTCGTTTCGTTTTCGTTTACGTTTCGTTTCGTTTCGTTTTCGTTTCGTTTTCGTTTCGTTTTCGTTTCGTTTTCGTTTCGTTTTCGTTTCGTTTTCGTTTCGTTTTCGTTTCGTTTTCGTTTTATTTTCATTTAATTTTCATTTTTATTTAATTTTTATTTTTATTATATTATAATAGTAGATTGTACAACAAGTGCATAAAACGTACGATTTTACGCGAGGCGTTTAAAAGTCGAGTGTAAAATGGGTTTTATGGACGAGGGTTACACTCTAATTTTCACTTCATTTGCGAGTTGTAACAAAAATATTACAATGAAAACAAATATGGTTCCAAACAATTAATTTTTTTATATATTTTTTTGAAGTTTTAACATGTGTGTAACAGGTCAGCTAAACATGGTTTATTAATTTTACAGAAATGAAGCATTATTGCAAATCGCACCTAAAATATAAGAATAACAGAATTAAAATACTTTAATATAGTTTAACTTAATTATTAATTTTTTTAGGTGCCATTTGTAATAATGCTTCATTTCTCTTAAAATTAACAACCAAGTTTAGATGACCTCTTCTGCCCTAGTAATTATTCTTATACAAAGGTCAACTTACACTGGTTTTCCTTTTTTCACATGAATTATAGCAAAGTAATAATAAAAATAGTCAATTTTAGTCTATGAGTGTAAAATAATTTTGTCCAGCTAGATCGGGCGTTTGGGCCATAGTGCGTCGCCGTCGCGCGCGCAAAAAGTGCCTAAACTTCATAGATTATTTAAACAACTTTCTTCTTTGTCAAATGATTTGTAAACTTGGAAATTTGTAGTTCAACTCCTACTTAATGCATTGAAATCGAAATTATAACGTTTTTCGAAAATTAAAATACCCTCCCAGTCAATTTAAAAAAAGGTCACTTTTTGCAAAATTGGACGGTTTGCAAAAAGTTTACAACATTTTCATTTGACCAATTAACTGTAGTTAGAGGACCACAAATCTGACATCATATTTAAATTTCAGCTCTCCAGAACTTTCGGAACGCGAGTTATTGAATTTACAATATTTGCAAAAAAAAACGTGTTTTTTGCAAATTGCGGACGATCTTTTCAACAGATTTTGCTCTACTGGGGCTCATTCTCTTTGTTTTTTTATTGCGGACATTTGTTACATTTAACTATTGTTTGTCGGAGCCGTAGTTTTTCCTCTAGAAGCGAAAAACTGGTTTTTACCATTTTTACCATTTTTTTGGCACCTTAGCGCCCAATATTCACTTATAAATTTTATTGGTATCAATTCCTGACACTTTGATCTATACAAAAAAAATCCCATACAATAGGAATTGTCTGGGCCAGAAAGCTTATTCTATCTGAGTACAAGAATATAATAAAAGAACAAGTTTCAGTATTCTACGAAATTTTACTGTTCAATTAAATTGTGCAATATATTTTGACTCTGTTTGGCTGTTGAGCCACATTCTTGGTCGTAGAAGAAAATTTTACTTTATGCCCTAGAGCTTAAAATGCGATTTTATATCGTCCACGCACGATTTAAAGTCGAACTTTACGAGCATGAGAAGTGAAAAGAGTATATCTGCCTACCGTGGATTTTAAAACAGATATAATTTTTGCTGGGCATAAGGGAAACTACGCCTTATTGGGATTAGGTCCAGTTTCCACACGATGTTTTCTTACACCGAAAAACCCAGAATACATTCTTATACGCGGAACATTATTTAAAATAAAAAGCATGATTAAATAATTCTGTTAAGAATCAATTATTTTTATTACATTTTCTCGCATATGAATTATTCCCGACGAAATTATTTTGAATCATTTTAACGGGAATACAATCAACATAAGTTTATTCTTACGATATTTTTTTCAAATAATCATTTTATTCTTGAGTGTCCAACAATGACTGATATTGATCGTTTCATTATACTAGACTAGCCTTTTCCCGCGGCTTCGCCCGCATATTATAAGTACTCAAAAAGGATACGATACCCATGTTGATTTTCAGACTTTGTGAACACAATTGCCCCTTTTAGGGGTGTAATTTTCAAAAAACCTGAAACACGTGTTTACTCATTTATCTTTAGGAATACTCCTGTGAAGTTTCGAATAAATAGTCTAACAAATCTTGATTCGTCATACAAACTTTGGACCCCCATTTTACCCCCTTAGGGGGTGAATTTTGAAAAATCCTTTCCTAGTGCATCCCTAGACTTTATAACGAACCTACGTGCCAAATTTGGAATCTCTAGAACCAGTGGTTTGGGCTGTGCGTTGATATGTCAGTCAGTCAGTCAGTCAGTCAGTCAGTCAGTTTCTTCATTTATATATAGAAGTATCGGTGAACGGCGTCACATTTTGCTGGAGCCATTGAAACAAAGTACTACCTATAAACAGAATAACACAAAATTATATATTTTAACACTTCACAATATGCATTTGATTTTGGTTCCTATAAGCCTGGGTCTAAGATTCAATCGACACGAGCCGTCACGCTCGAATGGCAAGAACAAATACACCGGCACCACACAACGATCTTTTAGCGCACTAACAAGCAATAATAGCGTCTAGATCAAAGGCGTAAGTACGAAAACATACGCAAAAAGATTCTTGTTTGTCTGTAGGCTCGCTCGTGCCGCCATACCGGCAGCGCTTAGCTCGTAGGCTGCTCGAATAATAAATAAGCCAAATGTATTGGTCACAGAGTTTAAAATAGCTTAATCGCATTTGAAAAACCCTATCTGATAGGGAAACCATATGCTGGGTTGTAACCACTTACCCGAATTAACTGTATTGACATGGTTAGCCTTTCGTTCGGGTAAGTCAAACGATACGCTTACCGAATTGATAGGGTTTTTAAAAACAACTCTATCAAATACCCAATCTAATACCCCTTTAATGGTTACCGGTTCCGGTCCCTGCGCGGATCTCAGTGATATTTGATGAAGTAGAACTGCTGATGATGATCAGAACGGAACTCTTCAACGACGCATAGTTCAAGTTTGGCGATTTGTCCTCTTCGCTGTGTTTGATAAGCAAGTTAGATCGTCAGTACAAATTTTCGTCAAGCTCAAGTTCTGATGATGGGATCCATGAGGAATCAAGGTAACTCCTCTAATCTTAAAGGCATACAGGATTTTTGTATTTTTATCAACAAATCAAGCATTTTCATTCAAAAGAGTGACATTTGATGAAGTGGAACTGCTGATGATGATCAGAACGGAACTCTTCAACGACGCAATGGTTCACGTTTGGCGATTTGTCCTCTCCGCTGCGTTTGTTAAGCAAGTTATTTAATTGTATGGAATCTAAGTGCACCATTGAGGTCTAACACATCCCCTGGGCCAGACGCCATACCGCCGCCGTATATCATAAAGGGTTGTGCTGACTATTTGTGCAAGCCAATTAGATTCATATTTAATTTAATTCTAACGACCGGAATCTACCCCAATAGCTGGAAACAGTCGCGAGTCACTCCTATTCCAAAATCAGGGCCTAAAATGCAAGTCAAAAATTACAGACCAGTAGCCATACTATGTTCTCTCGCTAAAACGTTTGAAATGACATTGCATGCGCTTATACTGCCTCAATGCTTGCCGCACATAACGAGCGCGCAACATGCATTCCTTCCTAGGCGGTCGGTCGCATCCAACCTAGTCAATCTAGTCAGTTTAATGTTTCCGGAAGTTGACAAGAATAATTTTTAATAAAAAAAACCGACTTCCATGGGGGTAGCCGGTGAAGCATTATTCTAGATGGTGCACTTAGATTCCATACAATGAAATAACTTGCTTAACAAACGCAGCGGAGAGGACAAATCGCCAAACGTGAACCATTGCGTCGTTGAAGAGTTCCGTTCTGATCATCATCAGCAGTTCCACTTCATCAAATGTCACTCTTTTGAATGAAAATGCTTGATTTGTTGATAAAAATACAAAAGTCACTTTATGTATGCCTTTAAGATTTGAGGAATTCCCTCGATTCCTCGTGGAACTCATCATCAGAACTTGAGCTTGCCGAAAATTGGTCCTGACAATCTAACTTGCTTAACAAACATAGCGAAGAGGAAGAATCGCCAAACATGAACTATGCGTCGTTGAAGAGTTCCGTTCTGTTCATCATCAGCAGTTCCACTTCATCAAATGTCACTCTTTTGAATGAAAATGCTTGATTTGTTGATAAAAATACAAAAATCACTATGTGTAAGCCCTTAAGATTTGAGGAGTTCCCTCGATTCTTCATGGATCCCATCATCAGAACTTGAGCTTGACGAACATTTGTTCTGACAATTAAACTTGCTAAACAAACACAGCGAAGAGGACGAATCGCCAAACGTGAACTATGCGTCGTTGAAGAGTTCCGTTCTGATCATCATCAGCAGTTCTATTTCATCAAATGTCACTGTTTTGAATGAAAATGATGGTTTTGTTGATAAAAATATAAAAATCACTATATGTATGCCTTTAAGATTTGAGGAGTTCCCTCGATTCCTCATGGATCCCATCATCAGAACTGCGTTTTGACAAAAACGGGACCAATCTGTATATATATACTTGCAATCAAAAAAAGAATTTTCAAAATCGGTTCATACATGACGGAGTTATGGAGTAACAAACATAAAAAATAAAAAACAAAAAAAAAATAAAATAAAAAAAAAACATGCACGCCGAATTGAGAACCTCCTCTTTTCAAATCTTGAAGTCGGTTGAAAATCAGGTAGACGTCGTTTATTTGGACTTCCAAAAGGCGCTTGACAGAGTGGATAACGATGTCCTACTGGCCAAGTTGGGTTCAATGGGTTTTGTGCCTAGATTGTTGCGAGTTTTCGCAAGCTACCTCGCTGATAGAACGCAGTTTGTGAAGTACGGGCCCTTTTTGTCGGATTCCTACGTAACACTCTCGGGCATAAGTCAGGGATCGAATTTAGGCCCACTGCTCTTTATTATTCTTATAAATGATTTGCCTAGCGTAACACATCACTGTAAAGTTCTTTTGTACGCAGACGATGTTAAAATTATTAAGGTCATAAAGGATAAGAAGGACTGCAAAGAACTGCAAGATGACATTAACGCGATATATAGACGGAGCGAGCTTAATAAATTGTCGTTAACTTGGACAAATGTGAAGTGATGACATACACTCGTTCGACTCAACCAAACATATATCCTTATTCTTTAAATGGCAGCGTTATCGCACGTGTTAGCTCGGTAAGAGACTTGGGAGTACTGTTCGACCAAAAATTAACGTTCCAAGAGCATGCGATCGATGTTGCAAAGAGGGCGGCCCAAAAACTTGGATTCGTGCTCCGTAATTCCCAGCCGTTCACGCCCACGGCCTTGCGCGCTCTGTATTCTGCTCTAGTTCGGAGCGTACTAGAAACAAGTGTAGCAATTTGGACACCTCACGAGAGATGCTACATACTAATGCTCGAAAAGGTCCAGAAAGTTTTATCCGTACTTGTACCGGACGCGTTTTCAACTGGGTATGCTTGGATATGAGTCGCTAGAAATCAGACGATACCTAGTCGTGGCAAAGTTTGCTCTGGGCATCATTCACAACAAGGTGGACTGTGTAGACCTGGTGGATGGGGTGGTAAGACTTTACGCTCCCAACTAGCGCGCGGGCGGCTGCGCTACGCGCCCCTACTGGCGTCACCCGCCGGCGCGCAGCGGGCTGATGCACCAAGCACCCCTGCACACCGCACTCACACTGCTCAACTCTGTGCTCGAAGCGGCACCGCTTACAGACATTTTTGCAGACACATGGCCGCAGCTTATAAAAGAATGTAAAAAAGTATTTGAATCGATGTATTAGGTAGCTTATGAATGATACTCATTTAATTCATTTATTAGGTTAATAATTAATATTAAATAGGAGGAAATGTACGTATATTAAGATTGTAATGTTTTGGCGTACGCTGTAATTACAATTTCTTGTGAAATAAACAAACAAATTTGATGAAGTAGAACTGCTGATGATGATCAGAACGGAACTCTTTAACGACGCATAGTTCACGTTTGGCGATTTGTCCTCTTCGCTGTGTTTGTTAAGCAAGTTAGATTCTCAGGATAAATTTTCGTCAAGCTCAAGTTCTGATGATGAGTTCCATGAGGAATCGAGGGAACTCCTCAAATGTTAAAGGCATACATAAATTGATTTTTGATGACATTTGATTAAGCTGAACTGCCGATGATGATCAGAACGGAACTCTTCAACGACGCATAGTTCACGTTTGACGATTTGTCCTCTTCGCTGTGTTTATTAAGCAAGTTATTTCACTGTATGGAGTCTAAGAGTGCACCATCTACAATAATTAAAATTATTTTTTATATACATAGGTATTCATTACGATTATGCGACTTCTCAAATCCATCCTTGGGTCCAAAGGAATAATCACGCCGAAGGAAATCTCTTGTTCACGAAATCGTGGAATGATAAGGTTG
This sequence comes from Pammene aurita, assembly GCA_947086415.1. Lineage (NCBI taxonomy): Eukaryota > Metazoa > Arthropoda > Insecta > Lepidoptera > Tortricidae > Pammene > Pammene aurita. Next base: position 27,828,979 of record OX352290.1, on the reverse strand, counting down.
AATAAGGATAAGCATAAGAATTCATGTATTGTGGTAATAGTAGTTTATGTAACTGTTACGTAATACTAATAAGGGTCCCTAAAATAGGAGTGTGGTTTGAAACGAGCCGCAGGCGAGTTTCATAATAAGAACACACGAATGTTTTAAGGCCTAATTACGTACAGTTGCATACACTGCTTTATCACTTATTATATTACACACATATTATAAATCCTAAATGATGTGTTCGGAAACCAGTAGAATGACCGCCATTGCACCGCTATGACCAACTCGATTGTGTAGGCGGTCGCGCGGGCGCGTGCCGTAGATAATGAACCGTAGGTAATGAATTTTCATACGTTTTTACCACACTGTCACAGATAATACACTGATGTTACGTTACTGGTTGCAATAATGGTGGTAATTACATACGGTTTCCGAACGCGGAATAGAGGATTTATGATATTGGTGTAGATAAAATAATATAAGTAATGGTGGTGCAGTGTGAAAGCCGCCTATGACGTCGAAATAGAACGCTCGCATCAAGTTTTGGTTTTAATTGGCCACATCGATGTCCCGGAGAGAAGTTTAACGAGAGGGAGGCGGTCGAGATGTTGCTCATCTATCTGTAGGTATACCTACTGCTACCCATAGTAAATTGAACTGCGAATACTCATGGAATTCGTCTTGTTTTAGTAAAAACACAGTAGAACACATCAAATTGGTTTTCTGTTACCGGTTAAAAATCGGACAAGAGCGAGTTCGTTTCGCGTGGATAGGGTTCCGTACGTTAATTATATGTATTATAAATAAATAAATTTTATGAGACTTACACAAATCAACCTAGTCCCACGGTAAGCTCTAAGGCTTGTGTTGTGGGATTTTATCAATCCAAATCATTTTGGTGATTTATATACAGTTAATAATGTTCACCAAATGCTTTGAACGTGAGGCATTCACAATGCCCACCCCCAGGGTGATAATAAAAATATTTTGATTAGACTTTTTCCATTTCAATTTTTAGTACCGTCAACATTTTTTTACTGCATCCCGTATATATAATGTTTTAGTTTGACATTAGATTTTTCTTTTATGAACGAATAATAGAGCTCTCTAAAGCACCTTTTATTTTTTAAAGATTCATAATTGTTTATAAGTTATGGATTTTTTCCTGGTGAAATAGGGAATTGCAAAATATTTTTTTATTTTATTTTACATGTTTTTGCTTTTGAATGGTGTCCACTTAACTAATCTATCACTTAACCTATCGCCTTAGAGTGAAAAAATAAACAATTTTCTCAATTTACGGAATATCCGTAGGAGCTGCGGGTATATTACTAGCTAAATGATCTAGACCCCTTAAATGCCAGAAAAACGTCTCTAGTGCCTGAGGTCCAAATAATGACGTCACGAAGGTGGCTACTACCGAAATTAGTAAAATTTGCTTTAATTTGTAAATTAAAGCTATAGCATGACATATATACACATGAACGTAGCACTGATCGAAAGCTTATTGAATTTACTACATTACATACATACATTGTTTGTAAAAATAATTTATAGTTTAGTAGTTATTGACAAAATAAAATAAACTTTTAGGAAAAAAAACCGGCCACGTGCGTGTCGGACCACGCATAATGGAGGGTTCCGTACCTTCAATGGCATAAGAACCAAACTAATACCAAAAGGTCGTATCTGACGCCTATGGACGCCTGCAACCCCAGAGGATTTACATGCGCGTTGCCTACCCTTTAGGAACCTATACACTCCTTTTTTGAAGAACCTCATACTGTAGCCCACTGGGAAAACAGGGAGTTAATTCCACAGCCGCAACTTCGCGAGATAACTCAATAATGGCCAAACCGATAATATTCAAAACAATTTTCGTAGAAAGTATTGATAAGGTGCATCTTCTCAAATTTTTTCATATTTTTCGGACTTACGGTTCAAAAGTTACAGGGATACAATTTTTCTGACTTTCGTAGCGATTATTTCTGAAAAGATTAACTTAATCACAAAATGTTCAAAGAAACCTAAAAAATTTTTTTCTGCCATTTAACTACATAATTAACAAGCGGCATACAAAATACACCTATGTCTAAATTTTATTAAGATACGTCTTATAGTTTACGAGTAAAATGGCTGTGATATATGTACGTACGGACCGACGGACATGACAAAACTATAAGGGTTTCGCTTTTGCCATTTTGGCTACGGAACCCTAAAAATGTGTATGTCAATTCTGTAACCGAAGTAAAAACAATGCACTAATGTTTTGTTTAGCATTAGAAACACCAACAATTCAGCTTTGCAATACAGTTGAGTTTTTAAAATTAGATAACAATTATAAAAGTGGGTTCCTTGCCATTATAGTAAATTAAAAAACCGGCCAAGTGCGAGTCGGACTCGCGCCCCGAGGGTTCCACATATATCACACCATTTTATAGAAAGTGTATTTTTATAACCTACTCACGCTTGACCGCAGTCTTTTTAATGTATTTTTCTGTAATCTTTAGATAAGTAACTATTGTATGTATTTTTTTTCTAAAATGTCGGTCATTGGTTTCTGAGATACGGAAGGGAATGGTCAACGTCCCCGTCCCCGTCTCTCGGCAGTTTTGGAGTCCTAGTGTCGCTCCCAACAACATACTAAAAGTTGGTAACGGTATCCAGCTCTGAACTATCACTTAGGCCCTCTTCCATAAGAGAGAGCACTAAATTGCCATAATGCAACAATCCCGCGAGGTTTGACGCCATTAAGGAAACCAATTTTGCTGTAATATATAAATAAAGTGTTAATTTTTTTTATATTGCGTCAGACTATAACTTTTTTATTGATACATCCAACAAATTTAACGCCGTACTGATGCCGTTTTGCGAATCTTTTTACCTAATTTAAGCGGTCAATTAATTCTTATTTATACGCGAAAAATTTCTACTAAATCGAAATAAGTCTTCCAACGGTTTATAGGCTGCAAGATGTAGAAATGTTGATACATAATTATGTGTATCAACATTTCTACATCATAATTATGTGTATCAACATTTCTACATCTTGCAGCCTATAAACCGTTGGAAGACTTATTTCGATTTAGTATAAATTTTTCGCGGTCGGGATTGACCCGCTGCACCTTACATTATGCAAAGTTCGTAGTGTTAGTTTAAGCCTTTGACCGCCAAGCATCGGACGGAAAAATCGCTTATATTTTGGACGTGATATAACGCGCTGGCGCTGAGAGCACGACTTTCCGTGCGCGTGATTTGACGTCTTTGACGGTCAAAGGGACATGTTAGTTTTTGTAATAAGTTGCAGCAGCTATAGCAAAAGTCGTTAAAAGTAATATTCACTGATTATCATGAATTTTTTTTATTAAATAGCAACAGCGATAATGTATTGAACTGAACTAAGTAGGTAAAACTTTAAAAACGTTAAGCGATAACCTCCAGCCTAGAATATCTTGGGAATCTTGTCAGCTCAAAACATTAAAGTAACTTTGTTCGTTAAATCGGAAGCATAAAAATATAAAAGTTGTTTATACAGTAGTTACTTATTCCAGTCCCGTACGGGGCTTTCAAGTAAAAATCATTTAGTCTAATAAACCTATCTAAGGTATAACAGGTGTTGTGGTTTTTTGTACATTCAGAATAAAAATTAATTCATCCATTAAAGGGAAGTAACTATAGGTAAATGATAACAAAAACGAAGTGGACTCTGACAGCTTTATTAGTTAAGATTAGTTTGTAATAATTGTAATACTATTTCAGAGATCCAGCAAAGATGGTTGCGTGGTAGGGTGATTGTGCTAGTTACCCGTCCAGGTCCAGTTTACCGTCCACTTGAATAAACTACTACAAATATATGGGAAAAACTTTATAAGGTCAAAAAATTACCTATTTATAGTTTATTATTCAGTAGTTTTTTTAAAGCTTTTATTTTGGGAAAAACTTGAAAATAAAAATAAGTATGGACGGAAAACTGACATATGTGGACGAAAATTAGCACAATCACCCTTACAGGAATATAATTAATTGATTACAAACCTAAAAACCGGCCGAGAGCGTGTCGGGCCACGCTCAGTGTAGGGTTCCGTAGTTTTCCGTCCGTCACAGTAAGTGTCTCCACTAAAGAGTTGAAATAACACCGCCATGTAGGATATGATATGAGCGTTCCACGTATAGCGACATCTATCGGCAAATTAAGTAAACTATTGCGCGCAAGCTTAAAGTATGGAAGATGATTTTTATGGGATAATTCTTTATTGCGTGAACCGATTTTCACCGTTTTTACTTTATTTGAAAGCACGTCATTTCATTGTGATTTTGTAGAAATTACAGGTACAATAAACACCTGCTTATATGGTTAAATTACAAACTTAGTTCAGAAATTATTTTGTAATTTTTTTTCAAAAACTATTCAACCTATCAAGTTCAAAATAATTTTCCTAGAAAGTTTTTATAAAGTTCTACTCTTGAGATTTTTTTCATATTTATAAAACTTATGGTTCAAAAGTTAGAGGGGGGGGGGACACATTTTTTTTTACTTCTGGAGCGATTATTTCCGAAAATATTTACATTATCAAAAATTGATTTTAGTAAAAATTAATAGCATTTTTAAATACCTATCCAACAATATATCACACGTTAGGGTTGAAACGAAAAAAAAAATCACTCCCCACTTTACGTATAGGGGAGGTACCCTAATAAAAGATTTTTCCACTTTTTATTTTAACACTTTGTCGGCGTGATTGATATACATATTGGTACCAAAATTCAGCTTTCTAGTGCTAACGGTCACAGATTATCCGCGGACGGACGAACGGGCAGACATGGCGAAACTATAAGGGTTCCTAGTTGACTACGGAACCCTACAAATGACTGTAACTTCAACTGTTTTTTGTTACATGTTTTTGTTGCAAATGCATTAAAGTGTGTACTTACTTGAATATTCGAATGTTTTAAAAGTTAACTAAGGGTGTCAACTTTTATTTCTAAACATTATTCCATGTACTATCGGGTTCAGAATTGCATGGCCAATTTATGAATGAATTCATTAATCAATTGACCATGCAATTTGAACCTGATGGTACAACACTCTTAAACACTTAATTTCGTATGGCACTTCAGCATTTACAATTGCAAATACAGGTACCTACAGCCGATTTCTCCAATGTCCATTCAACGTCTAGGTACCTACACGACCTTATGACCATACATAAGGTTGTGTAATGTGTTCATATATTTTTGAACGTCCGTGTGAATAGGAATTTGAGAAATCGACTGTAATGCATGCAATAATCGGTGTCAGTTATTAGCAGGAGCTAATGTCAGGGAGAGGCTTGCCGTCGCAGTGGTTTCTCCAGCCGTACCAGGCCCTGAATCCGTGGCGCTTGAAAATCTTCTTCGCGCACTTTGAGGCCTTCGTGATGTCGTCTGTCATGACGTCTGTAATCATGTGTTTTATTTAATTCTTGGGTTTCGTATGGCACTTATAAGTATTATACTCAAGACACAAGTGTATGAGACTTAAAAGAGACCCTTTTCAACGTAGTTTTAGCAAGTTATTAGGTAGAACGCGTATTTTCACAGGGTAACCGTCGACTTCAATGTGTAGAGCTGGCTCATTAGGCAGTTAGGTACAGTTATTCACCTATAATAATGAAACTGAGCCTTTGCAAAAAATACGTAATATATGCCCCCAATATTTAACCAAAGGATAAAAATAAAACTCTCCTACAAAAAAACTATTTACATACAAATACATACTTATATGGGCTGTCTAAGTTGTCTTTATAGGTATTATACCTTCTCTCATTTTGGCAATACTTAATTTTTATTTGCCAGCGCTAGTGAAATGATAGAGACCCAGAAAAAATACTAAGTGAGACCTTACCAGCACAAGTAACGTTGCAGTCCTTCCCAGGCGTGGAGGTGTTGCTGCACCAGTACTTGTCGTTGATCTGGAAAAGCCCGTAGTCCCGAGAGCCGTTCTTGTTAATCGTGCCTTTGGCGTCCGTGCGCCCGTGGCTTTCGTTTTCCACTAAGCACACCCCTGGAAAATGGCATAAGATAATCTACCTATTGTGAATCTTAAAGATATACTTCTTTAATGTTAGGTTCATTCACATTTTATGCTTATTGTGCTCGCTGCTTTCCTGTGAATCTATTGCAATTTAGCCTTCATAGTTGTCTTACTAGCGATTGTCAGTTGTGCCATGTCGAATAGGGTTTGTGACCATCGTAAAGTAAAGAGAATTCCGATTTTCACGCTGCGCTCTTACTGTACTGACGAGTTAAATATTTTCACTTAAAACTAACCACAAAAGCATAATATTTATGTTGCTGGAGACGTTACTATTATTGTTTTATCCACAGAAGTGACATTTAAGAAAGTATTTGACCCATTACTGAGGTAGAATTGAAGCCGTTTTGTGTTCAAATAATAATCCTCCTGTATTGGTTGGTAGTGCATTGCAGCATACAACTGAAGTAGAATTCGTTACTCATAATTGATTTTGCGGATTTAAAATTAATCAGTATAAAAAACTAATAAAAAGTGCAATTGTTCTAATAAACCTTCGTAAATGATAATATAATATGCAATATACGGTGTAACAAACATGCTGATGATGCGTTTAGGGGCATAATTGATATCGTAGTCTAATTACCTACTTACGAGAAAGTAAGAAAAAAAATTTATCACGCAAAAAAAAATAGTTTTGTATGGAGGGTTGACCGGCTAAAACGACGGGTCCCGTACAAAAAAAAATTTGTTTCGCGTCCAAAAAATTGTTCTTCTTTTTTTTCTTAAACGGATCACTAGTATTATACATTGTAATCGTAAACAAATTTACCTACATCAATATGCCGAATTTTAGCTCAATATGAAATTGAGGCAGCTATAATATTGTATAAATAGTCTTAGGGAGTACTTAAACATTAATTAAAATAGTTGTTTAAACTTACAGTTTCTCATCTTATCTTCAGGGAAGCCCTGTGCCCGCAGCTCCCGAACCAGCGGGCACCTTTTCAGCTCCCTGGCCTGGCAGGCCACCACCACCAGAGCGAATACAAGAAACTTATACATTATTTATGAAAATACTAAATAGTACAAAGCAAACTGCTAGTAATCGCGGCTGATCACTGTATGCCTTGGGAGCGAAGTTAGCGAGTTTATATATGCGCGCTGAACAAAAAGCGCTAGAAGGGGGAATCCTCTCGGTAGAGTCCCTTATCAAGCGAGACCACAATGTGAGGTGAGCTCCATATACATACAAACCGGCACAAAAAGATAAAATTAACTTGGCATAACGAATGTTTTTGGTCGGTTTATTAATTTTATTACCTACAGATAAATACCATATTATCGTTACGTGGCTTCACGGTACTTACTGGGTACAGTTTAAGCATTATAGTCTGACTACACTAATTCTAGGTACACCTTGTGTGCGGAAGTGATCGATGGTGGAGATAGCATAATTTGACGTTTATGGTGGCAGTCCCACTATTTGTCGTTGCATTCCATGCAGAATTAGTGTGGTCGGACTCTAGGTACCTAGTTTCCTACATAAGGTAAATAATATACCTAGGTTTAGATAACACCCCACAACTACCTACTAAGTATGGTGTGCTTCAGTTTTAGTTAGGTACTTATTTATGGGTATCATTTAATTAATCGATCAGCAACATATTCTCATTTTGATGAATAGAAATATGTATATGGTCAGCAAAAATAGCTAATAGGTTAGCAATTTATGATCAGCAAACATTTCTAAACTAGTTTGCAATTAATGTCATACTGAGCTGTTATAATTATTTTAGTACAGTCAAGTGCAAAAAAAAATACGTATCGAAAAAATCGTCTCATAAATATGGTACTACGCACTTATTACAACGGAATAAGATACTATGGGACATATTTTTGAGTAAGATGAGTACACCCATATTTTTACACTTGACTGTACCTACGCAAATTAAATATTTAAGCTGCATTAAGCGCTCCACAATTAATCAAATTGTGGTAAGCAATCAATGGGTTAGCAAAATATTTCAAATATGTCTGTCAATAAACTTACTGGTGATTCTCAAAATGGACGCAACTTTTCTCTTTGTTGGAGTGGATAAATAAATACCCTTTTTTCATGAATACTCATCGTACCTAACTATACCGAATAAAATAAGTGGATAATTGCATTTTTTTGTACTAACATGAAGCCTTTTAATCAATTCATTCGTGTTGATAAAAATACCCATATCAATTTATTATTTTAACACAAATGAGGTACAAAAATGTTGTAATGCACCCATAATAAGGCGATTATTACACTGGCACCGCAACCGGATGCGGCGACGGTGTGCAAGCGTGACAGCGCTATACACATGCAGATCTCGCACGCGCACCGGCGCCGCATGCGGAAACCGCAGCAGTATGAAAGACACTTAAGCATATCCGGTATGCTATGCTATACCGACATCAACAAAAAGAACCTGTACCAACTACGTTTAGGACTTTTTACTAACATATGAGTCACCAAGTAAGTAAATAAAAAGTAATCAATGACGCTATTATCAATATCAAGTATTGTAACCCTATCAGGCATAAAAATAGTGATTGCACTATGCAATTTTTTACGTCACACCTGGCCATAATGTGAGTTTTACCGCACGCTACGCGTACTCTAAAACTCGCATTATGGCCAGGGCCCCTATTCGAAATGGCATAACTGACAGTAGGTAGCGAGACAACTATGAGATCACACTTTTGTGACAGTTGAAATTTGGGGTAGAATCACTCAAGAGTGACATCTAAAATGGTGGCCATAGCCATAGACAAAACGCTCCAGCGAGACCTACTGACAGATTGACAGTTAGGTGTGGACACAAGTGGACAGATGGATTTCACTCTAGTGTGAGAGCCACGTCTCGCAGTTTGGCATGTCGAATCGGGGCCCTGGTGGAGACGTAACATTGTGTACTCACCACGGGCAGTAAAAAAGAAAGCCCTTTATCGCATATTTACAACCCTCGCCTGCGGCTCGGGTCACAAATACCTGCAACTTCGGGCTTTCTTTCTTTTACAGTTCTTGGTAAGTAATGTACTATTATTTGACCTGTTTTAAGTAATTATTGGGAGATGGTTTTAGGTAAGCAGGTAATGTGAGTAAGTAACATGAGTTAAAAAATAATGAAAAAAAATCATTAATTAGGGCTAAATAATCTAAGTAGGTAGAAATACAAACAATAAAAACTATTGTAAGCTACTTAAATCAGTTAAGTAGTTTTTTTTTTCAAAAATAATAGTGTATAATTCGATTTTTTTTATGTCTGAATATTGAAATGAAATCAAGAAATCCTTTGTAAAATTCAGACTTCTTAAAAAAGTATTCAAGTGTAATATGTTATAGTTATCTCATGTAAATAATAATGCAGTCCACTCCACATGATAAGGTTTGAACCTGTGAATTTAACTTTTGTTGATATATGGGGGATTCACTACGATAAATTGCTACCATAAAGTTAGGTGCAAAATAGTAGTTTATGTAACTGTTACGTAATAAGGGCCTTAAAACATGAGTGTGGTTTTATGAAATGAGCCGCAGGCGAATTTCATAATAAGATCACACGAGTGTTTTAAGGCCTAATTACGTACAGTTGCATACACTTCTTTATCTACACTCATATTATTTATTCTAAATGCCTTATTTGGAAACCAAAGAATGGCCGCCATTGCACCGCCACCATGGCCAACTCTCGTGTGCCGGCGGTCGCGCGGGCGCGTGTCGGGCTGTCGGCGGATCCCCGGGAGGGTGCAGGTGTACATTATGTTATCAAAACTCATAGCACATCAATAATTGAGCATGAAAAGTTAAAATTACGTTACTGCTACGGATAAAAAGCTTATCATAGTAAAATCGGTCGTGGTAATGCTAGCCATTCCCTACCGTTTTCGAACACGTTTTAGAGAACTTACAATATGAGTGTAGATAAAATATATTTCTTACTCAAGCACACAAAAGACCTATGTAGGTATGATGTCATAACATAACGTTTAAACTTGGTCGTTATTTTGAGTATGATATAGAGTCGGTATCAGCCATATTTTTATATATGAGTAAGCTATGATATATAATAATTACAGATGCGGTACGCACGCTCCAAAAGTGAAGCACATAATATGAGTGAATTCAAACAATTGTCTCTAGTCGCGCACCGGCAAGCGAGAGATGCGGACGGACGTGCTGATGAGCTCCCGTGGCCCGCGTGAGAAAGAGACAAACTGTAATTTTCTAACAACGAGAGTGACAAAAATGAAATGATTGTCAATCTAGATAAATAAAACAAAATAATTGCTAGGTTATGAAATTATTTTGGAAGTATTTCTTGTGCTCATTATGTTAGAGTATAACCCATCCATAGTAAAATATTTTTGTGAGTAAGTAGATAAGCGTAACCGAGCAAAGATTTTTTTTTATTTAAAACTATCTACGATTTCAATAACAAAAATCGAAACTAAGGCAGAGGTAGGTATTATTGTGTTTAATAATGGCATTACTATCAGATAGGGAACCAGAGAATTTGGGTAAGTAGCTACTTACCGTGTTTAAATCAATAACTAAAGTATTTAAGTTAAGTTTCTTTTGCGACTAAAAGCCGTATCCGACTTCGGCTTATGATGACAACTTCATGACAATGCAAACTGTATACCTATAAAGGAAAATAGCTACAGTAACAAATCGTCACTACTTTGAAAAAAACTCGTATCTGAAAATCATCAATTCTAGCAGGAACAATAAACATCCTGTAAATTATTGAGATTGATCAAATAAGTTTTTGTTAGTTTCATAAGATACTTTGATAGCCGGTCATTAATTTTACAAATATTCGAATGACTCACGTAAACACTTTTTATTAAATTTACAGTGCGTCGTGAGATACAAGATTTTTGTTCTAGTGTTAACTGGAAGTTGTTGAGTTACGATAATTTTCCTTTTAATTTTATGGTACTTTAAACGAAATGTATGTTTTATGTTTATTAAATTAACTAAGTAGACTCTCTTAAAGTCAATGGACGTACTTAAATAACAACGTGTCTCCGTAAAAAAAAGATCGGCTCGAATTGTTTTTTTCTCAACTATACATGCAATAAACCATCGTAAAATGCCCGGAAGTCTTTTCGCTAAATCGGCTTGGAAATCATCGTACTTTCGTTTTTTAATAAGGACGGGTCCAGAATATAGCTGAGTAATGCTTGATGCTCTGAACTATCATTGAATCTTTGAGGTAGAATAGTCCAGATGTCACAGTGAAATGTGAATCCTCCTTTTTGTAAAGGGTCTGCAACGCGCATGTTGCAGCTCTGGAGTTGCAGGCGTCCATAGGCTACGGTAGCTGCTTACCATCAGACGGGCCGTATGCTTTTTGCCACCGTCGTGGTATTTATAAAAAAAAAGATGTCATCAAAGCGAAGTTTAAACTCAATCTGACTAATCTACGGCAGAATAAAGAAATTAATCTAAATATACCTACATAATTTTCCAGTAACAATTTTGAAAATAGCGATCAATTACTATACCGTCAATTTATCGACGTTGGAGTTTGAGCACGTGTGTGCAGCATAGTTACGAGATGAAATTTTATTAGTTCAATAAGTAAATAAATGAAAAAAATAAAAATAAATCAGATAAGAGTTTTTTTCAAAGCAGTGACGATAATTTGTTTAGATACTATATTTGTGAACTAACGATTACTTACTATAACGTTGATTTATCGACGTTGGAGTTTGTGCAGCATACGAGATGTATTTTTATTAGTTTAATTTAATCCGTAAATAAACGATAAAATTTTAAAAATCAGACACGAGATTTTTCAAAGTAGTGACGAAATACATCTACTTCAATTCAACTTTCTATCTATGGCTTGGCAGTTGTCGCTGGAGGCATCGGTTTTTCTTTGGTTTATTTCTCTGAGGTTTTTCTTAAGAGCAGAGCTTGAATTTGAAAAAATTATGCGCATCGAGAAAATGTTGTGAATTTTTGGCCATGGATAGAGTGCCCCGCGATGAATATTTTTTAGTATTGGAGGTCTGTAAAATTTTTCGTCCTTCACGTCAAAATCAGGGGTCCCGTGCAATATGTTATTAGTATTATTACTCTCTGGTTAGGGCTGCTAAGGGTTTTATTTACAAATAAATGATATTTATGACTTATACAACGTTCTAAAAAATAATATTTTTTGAGTGTTTTTCCTCTTCGCAGAACTTTTATTTTATATGGATTTTTACTATTTTAATATCAAAAATGAATTCTGCATATCTGTTTTATACGTAAATGATACCACACAACCCCTAGCAGCCTTAACCAGAGAGTAATAACATATTGCACGGGACACACATATTTTTTTCTGTGAGCTACATACCTACCCCTACGAATACGCGTCAGAGACGGCCATGTTGGGGCTCAGTTGCGACATGACAACTGATCTAGTCGGTCGAGTACCACTTTGTATGGGCGTCCTTAACAAAATCGTTAAGAAATCGCGTGCACTTCTTAAGATCATAGAATCGTTTATAACTATATGTGGGTTCCAAATTGTGGATTTAGAGTGTTGTTATTTAATAAGTTTATGTATTTTGGTATTTTAAGTGAATTTAGTGCAGTTATATTCTCAGAATTTGAGATAAATGTGAATACGGTGATGTGTGACCCAACTTTTTTACTGGATGGTTTAACCGAACAGCGTACGGAATCAGGGAAAGCGTATGTCTTTGAAATTATTTTTTTACTGATTTATTTTAAACTATTAATATAAACTTGTTGACTTTTCAAATAATGAAAAGTATTTGTAATTTTATGAGCATATACCGAACATCTGTAGACAGTAAAGACTATAGTAAATCCGTGTTTGAAATCTTATAGTTTTACGACTTTTTGAGTTAAAAATAAGCCTTTCGACAAAGCTATCTTTAATATTTTTTATAGTTATTTTACGGCAATATTAATGAAGACTAAATACATGAACGGATTCGTAATTCTTCTAATTATTAGTTTCAATGTTAAATTTGTGGTTATGTCACAATTGTTGCAATTTAGGTACTATTTTCAAAATTTGTTCGCGTATTAGGTTCCACATATTTTGCATGGTTTATTTACCGAACGCGCGTTCGGTAAATCGTGCCCATAGTCTCTGCTACCGAATTCGTATCTGCCTCGGCCTCGTTTGTATTCGATAGACATTAAAATATCATCCTTATTTCTCTTACAACTAGGTCGACATTCAAATGTATTATTTTTTCTGCCTGCTTATAAGGGCCAGCGCTTCTAAACATTTAAACACGTTCAAGGGCCTGCTGTTTATAGGTCGTTTTGTATAAAGAGAAATTTTATAATAATAAAATAAAATAATAAATTGTGTTTTTTATATTTTTAAATAAAATTTAACTTTTAAATTAATATTGTAAAAATGTATACTACATAAACACCCCAAAAAACGAAAATGATGTTTATGTAATATATAAAAATAATGGTTTGGTATTTTGAATTAAAAAAAAAATAAGGTTACTTTTGTTTTGTATGAAGTAATTCAGTAATGTATGGAGACGCAAAGTTAGCGTGTTAGCAAAGTTAGATGACATTATCTAAACAGGGAGACAGTTCAAGTTTGAGAATCGCTCAGCACCATATTCCCATACATTTTTCTTCTAGTTCGGTAAAGTGGTCACCGGATTCGGTAATATATGCAAATCATGTTTCTTAGTTCGCTTAATGGTACAAATCAAACAAGGCGGTCTAAAAAACTTTGAAAATATTTTTTAAATATGTCTAACCTTACAAATAATTTCTAAGTGCAATAAAATGATTATAAATGTATTTAAGTTACCAGTATAGTATTGACACTAACCGTATGAAAATGCCAGACCTTATTAAAAAATGAAACGTACATCCAGGTCTTAAGCGTTCGTGGAAACGTACATTTACCTTAAATATTATGGGATAATCTTACACAAATCTACCTAGTGCCACAGTAAGCTCAATATGACTTGTGTTAGTTGTGTTGTGGGTACTAGACGACGATAGTAATATATGAATGATTTCATAACTCTAAGTAGGTCTAGGTACCTATTTACCTACATTAAATATCTGTGATAAACACACAAATAAATGCTCTTGCCAAGATTCGGACCCGGGAACTCAACATACAATTCACAAACTCGGATAACACTCCAGGACTTCCCCGGGCCTCAAGAGTTATGCATGACTAACCGTTGGTCGAGACGGCTGCGGTCATTGCTCTTAAACTTATCTTGCAGTTCACGTTTACGTTCACTCAGTATTGGAAGGAGATTCCGTTATTGGAATGAAAGGTGGCGATACTCGAATTTCAAAGTTCACGCAGGCCCACAGAACCCTACGTTTTATCTACATGTAAATACTCTAACATCCGGGGTCCATGGTTCCCTGCGGATGGCGAAATCAACCCTTTTATGTGTTGTGGTCGCAGGCCATCTGGACCAGAAACAGACCCGTTGTCGAAAGAGGCAATAGCTTTAGCTACCTCCAACGGTGTTACTGACAGAAAAGGGCTTGCAATGCTCGGCTCAGGTGGTAGAGCTGCGGACCTTGATAGTGGTAGGTCAGGTGGGTCAGGTGGGTGTTTCTCCCTCAATGCCTGTAGGGTATTCTCATTAGAGGGGGCATTTGAAGTGTTAGTTAGTTAAAATAGTAAGTGTGCTTTAGAATTTTAAGCACAACTTTTATAGTTATCATCAATTTTAAAAACTCAAACTGTGTTGTAAAGCTGAATAGTTGGGTTTTTAATGCTATACGAAACATTAGTGCATTGTTATTACTTTGGCTACAGAATTGACATACTTTAATTTTTTTTTCCAAAAGTTTATATTATTTTGTCAATAACTCCTAAACTATAAATTATTATTATACTAAAATTATTTATATATTATATTAAACTAAAATTTAATGTATGTATGAATTATAGTAAATTTAATAAGCTTTCGATCGATGCTACGCACATGTGTGTATGTGTCATGTTATAGCTTTAATTTACATTTTACAAATTTCGGTAGTGGTCACGTTCGTGACGTCATTTTTTGGACCTCAGGCACTATAGAGATGTTTTTCCGGCATTAAGAGGGTCCAGATCATGTAGCCAACAATATAGGTACCCCAAGCTCTTGTGACAATTCCGAAAATTTTGAAAATTTATATTTTTTCGGCAGCGCCCCATGTTCATTAGGGTTCCGTACCAAAATGGTAAAAAACCGGCCAAGTGCGAGTCGGACTCGCGCACCAAGGGTTCCGTCCCAACCTGTAGTTATATAGGATTAGTAACTTTAAAAATATTTTTATTATATGATGTAACTAAAAATTTACGGTTTTCGCAATTTTTCCTTTATCTGTGCTATCAGACGTTGCTTCGTACCAAATTTCAAGATTCTGAGTTCACGGGAAGGACAATGCAGGTTTTGATTCCCTTGCGAGTTTCGAAAATTTGCGGCATAAACGGCTGTATCTTTTGATTGCGTTAGCTTAGAAGTTTGATTTTTTCACAACTCCAAGGGACAGTAGACCTGAGTATTTGATATAAATTTAAGCTTGATACCTCCACGCGTTCCTGAGAAAAAGGGTCTTGACAGACGGACGGACGGACAACAAAGTGATCCTATAAGGGTTCCGTTTTTTCCTTTCGAGGTACGGAACCCTAAAAAGGAACCCTTACGGTGCGAAACTGTCTGTATGTCTGTCACAAAGCCAATTTGCTCCGAAACTACTAGACCGATTGAGTTGAAATTTTGTACACATATGAAAGTCAGGTAAATCAAGGTAGTATTAAAGACATCTGTGATAACTTTGCAATAACCTTTTCTACTGAAATAGTGCAAATAAAACATACTTGTAGTGATATATGGTTAGATAGAAATATATATGTAAATAAGGCGAACGTATGTATGAGATGGCAACCCGTACACAGCAGAAATGTTAAGTGTGATTAGCTAAATGGATAAAAACAAAGCACCGGGAAGCGATCTCATACGTATGTCTGACTTAAAGTTAGTCGTAGATAAAGTAAGTCCAGTCATAGCGAAACTTATCAATTTATCAGTTACTTTTAAACGATTGTTGGGTAAAACGAATACTTTCGTAAATACTAGCTCCGAAAGTTAAAAAAAATGGCTATTTTATTCCGTCGATACCGCATTATAACATTGATCCCAGTAAAAAAGTGTAAAGAAACTTTTTAGAGTTCCGTAGCCAAAATGGCAAAAACTGAACCCTTGTAGTTTCGTCATGTTCGTCTGTCCGTCCGTCCGTCCGTCTGTCCGTATGCCACAGTCATTTTACTCGGAAACTATCCGTATCTTAATAAAATTAAGACGTAAGGTGTATTTTGTATGCCACTATTTAATTGTGTAGTTAAAATGCAGAATAAAATATCTTTAGGGGGGGGGGCGCTCCATACATGTAACTAAATTTAAAAAAAAAATTTTTTGCCAAATATCAATATGTTGCACTTGCACATCAATCGATAGATTTTAAAAATAACATCGAGTTTTTGTAATTAAGTGAATATTATCAGGAATAATCTCTTCCAAAGACAGAAAAATGGTGTGTGTGTGTGTGTGTGTGTGTCCCTGTGGCTCCGCCCACCTCACCCCCAACCACCGGTATTTTTAGCATGTTGTGTAAGACACCTTTACCGACGACTACATCAAAATTCGGCTATACGCAGATTACTCAAACTCAAACTCAAACTCAAACATTTATTCAGTAAGTAGGCCACAAGGGCACTTTTACACGTCAAAGTAAAAGAGAGAGAAAAAAAATCAAACTACACCGGTTCTAACCCTACACCTCTGACCCGAGAAGAATTATGTCCGGCAAGAAACTCGGCGGGACTTATTTTTTCAAAACAACAGTACATCAAAACTAAACAATACATATAGTGCGTTGT
This sequence comes from Pammene aurita, assembly GCA_947086415.1. Taxonomy (NCBI): domain Eukaryota; kingdom Metazoa; phylum Arthropoda; class Insecta; order Lepidoptera; family Tortricidae; genus Pammene; species Pammene aurita. The sequence continues at coordinate 27,812,038 of OX352290.1, read as the reverse complement.
TCTATAAGAAAACATATCAAACCAAGGTTAGATTAACCAACAATAGGTTATAGTTTAAGAAAAATACCAAAGAAAAAAGATGAGTCCAAATCTGACTATTGAAAATAAATTACATACAAGTTTGATATACTTTCTTACCTGAACTGTGTCTTCTACATAAATTTCCAAATTATAATAAATAATCCATCATCAACAGTTAGAAACAAACTTTGAATTTAAATAATATAAAAAAAAGTACTTAAGTGATTCTAGTATACAATAAACATACTATTTCTAAATTATACTTAGAGATGTATAAGGTCTCCAAGTGTCTTGAATAAAAAAATATGGATAATCAAGCACCGAATGTTGTGTCTAAAGCCAATTAAACTAAAATTAAATATGATTAATAAAAAGTTACGTAAATGTGTTGCCCCAGTTAGCCTAAACAGACCGGTCTCCACAAACAGCACCCATTCACTAGTATGACGCATATCTCAGCCATCGCCTCCCTCAACCTTTCTTCGGGAAAGTGGCGACCCGATCAACGACGCCACCATAAGCAGAGCCTTTTAAGCGAGCATGACATGTTCAAGCTGGCGGGCTTTATTAATTAATAAAAACTAGCCTTGTTTAGTCTGGTGAGAAACAATATTCTGTGCTCGTATTTTACATGCGTGAACTAAATTACAATATAAAAGTGACATAGAGATGTACATGTCTCTAAGCGTCAGGATCATTAAATATATATCTATACATATAAATATTTGCGAATGCAAGACTTAGAGATGTATAACGTCTCTAAGTGTCCAAATACTAAATAAAAACAAAATAAAATAAAAATGAAAAACAGGTAATACTGGACACTAGTAAAGCTGCTTCATAGAGTAATGTACCTAATAATTTCTCAATTTGTATTGTACTAACTATATCAAGCTACAGGCTTAAAGGCATCGTTATCCTCAATGAATTCCTTTAAAGTATAGTACTCTCTCCTCAACAAATAGCGCTTAACATAAGACTTGAATTTATTTAGTGGCAAATTCACTACATCAGCGGGGACTTTGTTATAAAAACGTGTACAGTTCCCAGCAAAAGACGTACGAACCTTACCGAGGCGGTGGCCAGGCTCAGCAATCTTATCTTTATTTCTAGTGTTATAGTTATGGATATCACTGTTGAGCTTGAATTTATGGATGTTTTTCCGCACATACATAATGTTTTCAAGTACGTATTGAGATGCTACGGTAAGAATATTTGCCTCTTCAAATTTTCCTCTTACGGATGCTCGACCGCGCATTTTATAAATGCCACGTACAGCTCGTTTTTGTAGCACAAATATGGTCCCAATATCAGCTGCTTTACCCCACAACAGAATTCCATACGACATAACACTGTGAAAGTAACTGAAGTATACCAGCCTGGCAGTTTCACTGTTTGTTAGATGGCTGATTCGCCTCACGGCATAGGCTGCAGAGCTAAGTTTCCCAGCTAGGGTAGCTATATGTGGATGCCATTGTAATTTCGAGTCTAAAGTGACTCCTAAGAAAACAGTTTGATTTTCGAATTCCATTATTTCATCATTTATTATAATCTTGCTGCTGTTAATCTGCTTGACGTTGGGAAGTGTAAATTTGATGCACTTCGTTTTCTTGGCGTTCAAAAGTAGGTTATTAGCCGTAAACCAATTTACTACTTTGGAGAGTGTACTGTTAATACTATCGAAGCTGTTTTCTTTTCTGTCCACTTTAAATATCAGAGATGTGTCATCAGCAAATAACACTATATCATGTTTATCTTGCACAATTTTAGGTAGGTCATTAATGTACACCAAAAACAGGAAAGGACCAAGTATTGAGCCTTGAGGCACTCCGAGTGCCACAGGGGACCCAGAAGATTGAGTTCCATTAATAACCACTCGTTGTGTTCTATCCGATAGGTATGATGAGACGAGGTTAAGGGCACCAGCTTTGATCCCGTAATGGCTTAGTTTTCTCTTTAGATTTTCGTGATCAACGCAATCAAATGCCTTCGATAGGTCACAGAATATTCCAACAGCATCTTGTTTTTTTTCCCAAGCGGCAAAGATGTGCTTAAGAAGAACAGCACCTGCGTCAGTAGTCGAGCGACCTCTGGTAAAACCAAATTGATTTCTGGCGAACAATTCGTTTCGGTTAAAATGTGACACAAGTTGATTTAGAATTAGTTTCTCGAAAACTTTGCTCAGTGCCGGCAGTATTGAAATTGGTCTGAAATTGCTTGGTTCTGTTCTCGATCCTGATTTGAACAAGGGGATGACTTTGCTGTGCTTCATTATGTCTGGAAATATTCCTGTATCAATACATTTGTTAAATATATCAGCTAAATGTGGTGCAATCGATTCAACAATGGAATGTAGAACTTTAACAGATAGGCCCCAAAGATCTTCAGTTTTCTTTAAATTTAGGGATTTAAATGTTTTAATAACTAAGTTCGGAGTAACATATGAAAATTTAAAGAAATCTGTACACTCTGCTATATTTGTTTTCAGTATTGCCTCAGCGACGTCAGGCGATGAATGAAGAGACTTTGTTGTTTCTACCGGTATATTAGAGAAGAACTGCTCAAAATGATCCGCAACTTCAAGGTCCGAACTCACTAAATTATTATTAATACGTAGGTTGTAGTGCGGATCTTTGATTTTACGTTTCCCAGTTTCATCGTTGATTACTTGCCAAACAGTTTTTACTTTATCCTTGGAATTTTGGATCTTTCTGGACAGATAATCAGCTTTAGCAGCGGCACACATCATCTTAAAAGATTTAGAAAAGTTCCTGACATAATCTAGGAATTCCGGACTTTTATTAATTCTTCTCAAGTCATATAAATCATAGAGCCGTCGTCTTTTCTCATGAATATCCGGCGTAGCCCAGTCGCTAAATTTCGTCTTGACCTTGCCTTGCACCTTCTTCGGAATGAAACAGGCATCAAATTCCCTTTTAATACAGTTAAACAACTCAATACTCATACGGTTAGGGTTTTCCTGGGTAAATGGAACATAACATAATTGTTTCGCGATATTCCGACTGAATAAATCTAATCGTCTTTCGGAAATTGGTCTGCACATAGTGACTTGTGGAATATCCTTAGTTTTTCCGCTAAAAGAGGCTTTTTGTCCACAGTGGTCAGAACTTAAGTTGTTTATTATAGATTTACTAGTCGCATCCTTGTTACTGAAAATGTTATCTATACATGTAGCACTGGTTGCTGTGATTCGTGTAGGCTCACAAAATAAATTTACTAAATTGTAGGATTTGAAAGTACTAAGTAACCTTACACACATGGATGAATCTTCAAGTAAGTTGATATTAAAATCACCACACACAATAACACTTTTATTACTACAAAAAACACTTGTAAGAACTTCATCTATCACTGACTCAAATGTGTTATAGTTTGCCAATGGAGGCCTGTACACGCATATAATTATAAATTCTTCTAACTCGACACAAGAAAGTTCAATATGGCGTTCCACAGACAATTCAACAATGTCTTTCCGCTCCTTACTTTTTATATCATGTTTTACCATTATTAATGACCCGCCGCGAATGCAGGATTTTCTAAAAAATTTACTTACTACACTATGATTGTGGAAATTAAACATAAATTCATGACCTTTAAGCCAGTGCTCCGTTATACAGAGGATATCAATGTTCGAGTGTTGTACAAATAAATCAATTTCCAGTTGTTTACTGGTAAACCCTTGAATATTTTGGTGAACTAAGTACAATACATCAGTTTTACTACTTATGCTAGCATCACAGTTATGTTTAGGAACGGAGCCGGCTGGTGCACTCGTTGTCGTAGCAGTCAGTTTAAATTGATATCACCAGACGGCTGCCTCTCTAAATCTGAGCCCCTGCAGTATGAATCGGGATTCGTCTTAATAAAACTATCATCCGCCGTGCTAGTCACGACGGGGTCTACAATATTGTATGCTAACAGGTTAGCACAATCTATAAGACATCTTCTCGGAAGGTAAGTCCTATCATGGGGCATAATAAAATCCTCAATAAATTTATTTGTATCAAAATACGAAATCGTACTACTGTACAAAGAAAGATTATACAATACGGAGTTGTAAGAATATACCCTCTTATTTATATGACTCGACATTCTGTATGGTAAGGCACAGATAATTATTTTTACAGAATCTCGCTGGCCAATATCTGACAGGGTCTCGGATAATCTCAAGATATCTATTATTTCCTCTAAGCTTTCCTTCGTCACAGAAGAGATTGCCTTCGTTGGGTTGGCTATAAGTAAAAAAATGTTTGAAGAAACCCTTCATATCTTGCAAAATATTTATCCTAGGTATGGGTATGCGCAAAAAGCGCAAAAAGACTCGATTAGTTTATAAAAAAATCCTTTCTGACCATTACCCCCCAATTGGGGTTGGACCCCTAAAGTTTGATAGGACTCGGAAGATCCTCATTTATTTGCCAAGATAAAGTTAATAAACAAAGTTATGCAATTTTTTCTGTATTATAATATAAGTGTGTTTGAAATTAATTGATATACTTTACACGTTCATAGGTGCCATTATATTAATGACTAAATTGAAGAATATAGAAATAGGAAAGGAAAATTAAAGGAAAAAAGGAAAATTCTTTAACTCGCTATCTAGATAGTACGCCAGCAATCACGAGATCACGACCCCATTGCATAAAGGTTGCATACAGACTTTTGTTAGTCTAATACTTGAGTTTGTATTAGGCCGGTGTTGTTTCAAGATTGAGTCTTTTGTCAGTCTTGCGCGCATGACCGGTCGCTGACAAAGCCTGCTCGTCTTCCTTTGAAAACATCTATATAATTCGATTTGCACATCCATATATAATTCAGTTTAACAGGATATTGTAGCATGTTCACTAGAGTTGTTTTCTAAACTAGGCTTTTATTGTTTGGCGGCGTCAGGCGTTTTACATACGCGTAGATGCATTCTGGGAAGTGCTGTTTCAATGTTACGTTTTTAGAACTAAACTATTACGCAACTGATAATATCAGTCACTCTTAGGTGTATCAAGTACCCCGCAAGTATCAATCAAGTGATATAAGTGGTCAAGGCAATAAGAATAGCACTACTTTTTTTACTGTTACAACTCTTCTACATTAACTTGCGCGCATTTGCTTTTAAACGATAAGTAGGCGCATTAGTTTTATCGCAGGTGCAGTGTAATTTTTTTAGGCTTGGAAGGCCAAAACGAAAAAAAGAAGCTTTTAATTGGGCCAATCCAGAATCCGTCTTTAGATACTTATTGTTTTTTTTAATATAATTTTAGGTGTAGGTCTCATTTAGAAAATGAATTAAATGTAAAATTAAATACTATAGTAAATTAATATATGATTTATTAAAACAAAATGATTTCAATAATGAAAATAAATAATGTGAAATTTTGTTACAATGAAGACTTACAAACAATTCAAGAAATTAGAAAGAAATTATGAATACAAATACAACGGGACATATACTGAGAGTCTAAGGATCTTCAAATGGTTAGTCACCGTTCAAACGATAGTAAAATTTTATTTTATAGAAAGTTGCTTAGAGCAGAGTCGTTATCTGCTAATTGTGGTTGGTGCGTCTTATTTAACGTATACTACTCGTATCTAGCAGGTGGAGATGTCGGGTTTGGCGCCCTGGCAGTGAGCCTTCCATGCCGTCCAGCCGTCGAAGCCGTGGCGCGCGAAGATCTTCTTCACACAAGTCGCGGCTACCGTGATGTCGTCCGTGCGGAGCGCTGCAACACACACACCGTCAACAACTGCAGGTCACACACAGTCTATCGAAACATGTCTACTGTATACTAGCTCACCTGCGCAGGAGACGTTGCACTCGAGGCCGGGCGGTCCGTCGCGCGTGCACCAGTAGCGGTCGTTCACCTGGAAGAGTCCGTGGTCCCAGGAGCTGTCGCCATTCAGCTTTCCAATGGCGTCCGTGCGGAAACTGCTCTCCTTCTCTACCAAGCACACCCCTGTAATGACATCGTGACATCATATTAATGTACCGTTCCCGTCAGAATATTACCTCGATAATATTGGGGAATTTTGAAATTGTCGTAAGAAATATTGTATTTTCAACAGACTTCAAGTTTAGGTAGGAGGAGGTTATCAATTCGTCGGGATCTTTGTTTTTGCTATTTTTTAGGGTTTCGCCATGTCTGTCCGTCCGTCCGTCCGTCCGCGGATAATCTCAGTGACCGATAGCACTAGAAAGCTGAAATTTGGTACTAATATGTATATCAATAACGCCGAGAAAGTGGTAAAATAAAAAGTGGAAAAAATGTTTTATTAGGATACCTCCCCTATACGTAAAGTAGGGAGTGATTTTTTTTTTTATTTCAACCCTAACGTGTGAAATATTGTTGGATAGGTATTTAAAAATGAATAGGGGTTTAGTAAAATCATTTTTAATAATGTAAATATTTTCGGAAATAATCGCTCCAGAAGTAAAAAAAAAGCCCCCCCCCCCCCCCCTCTAACTTTTGAACCATAAGTTTTAAAAATATGAAAAAAATCTCAAAAGTAGAACTTCATAAAAATTTCATTTCAACCCTAACGTGTGATATATTGTTGGATAGGTATTTAAAAATGAATAGGTGTTTACTAAAATCATTTTTTGATAATGTAAATATTTTCGGAAATAATCGCTCCAGAAGTAAAAAAAAATGTGTCCCCCCCCCCCTTTAACTTTTGAAACCATACGTTTTAAAAATATGAAAAAAAATCTCAAAAGTAGAACTTTATAAAACTTTCTAGGAAAATTATTTTGAACTTGATAGATTGAATAGTTTTTGAAAAAAATACAAAATAATTTCTGAACTAAGTTTGTAATAATTTAACCGTATAAGGCGACGATATATGCAAACACGTCAAATCGAGGTGTTTTTGTGCAAGGTTTTTGAAGAAAACAAACCACGTTGGAGCATGAATGTTACATTTTCTGTAGGGGCATATAGTTGTGTTCGCTGTACCGATACGTGCTTGGTCTTGTATAACATAATTAGGTATATATATCATCGTTAAGAAACTGTTTTGGAGAAAACTTGTCGCAAGTTTTATGTCGGTCAGAAATAATTCTATGTTGCGAAATTAAACATAACTACGTCTTAGCACATTACTAATGTTCGGCAGATACTATAGTCGTATTAAGCGCTTAATAAAGGTTTAAGACGCAAAACCTTGTAAGAGCCTGTAATAATCAGAACTATGCAATTGCTAATAAAACTTATAGGCGTTTATTCTATTGCAGCCAGAGACATGTTTCATGTGTCAAATTTGAAAAATATGACTAGTAATTTTGAGTGCGGAAATTCGTTCCACATAGCTTAGGTTATAGTACGCTTGCTTACTAAGTAGATATGTCCGAGTTCAAATCTAGGCTGATGTTAACTTTTTAGTTTATTTTTTTATCTCATTTCTCATTTATATTTTCAATCCTGATCCTAAGCGATTTATAGGTATTTTTGGACAAAAAAAGTCAAATCATACTATAGTCAAGTTACTAGTTAGTTTAATCTTTTTATTTTGACTTTTTTACCCAAAATATTTAAACTACCAACTTATAAAAGAGACTAATTCATTATTCAATTTTTACAGTGGGTATGGGTACTTTTTACCATAGACGGCTTCGTCCATGTTTTTACCATAATTTGTATTACAAGAGCGCGTTTGTTCGAGCAGTTTCCATCCGAGGCGACGTTGCCAGCTTACTTTCATTTGCTCATTTCGCTTCTTGCTTTGCGCTGTTGCAAGCTAGATCTATATTATGATATGAATGACGGATTCATTGAATAGAATCAAATGCGCTTGAAGTTGAAACACATTCGTGCATTTGTCAATGATTTGTCCACATCATCGTGATAGGTTATATATCTCTCTCTTTACTATGGAATAAGAAAGAAACAATCGGCTCGGCTGTCCCGGTACTCTGCGATGTCTGGTCGCGCCATTAGGTTTATATGGCTTATTGTATGTTCGTTTTCGTACGATTTAAAAGATATAGTGAATTATTAATGTTATTATTAGGTAGGTAAGTAGATATGGAATTAATTTAATCGTATAAGTATATATATATACCAATATAATTTCTCACAATCCCTAAAATGAAAAAACCAATAAGTACTCGTAAGGTACGATGGGGTAAGATCGGACCATTTTTGAACTAGTTGGTCAGCTTTCAGGGCTGACTTTTATGCTTTGCCTTTGTAAAAATTTCTCGAAATATTAATCCTTGTTTCAAATCAGTATGAAGTGTACCTAAGCTGTTTGTCGTGTATAAAATTTCAAAATCTACTCCTTCTACTTAAGATTGGACTATTCAATAAAATGTACTCTTAGTAACTTTTTAGGTGCTAGTTTTCTTCCACTTATCGATTTTGCCAGCTTTGTAATGCAATAATAAATTGAAGTGCCCGTTCTAGAGCTTATATGATCTTGTTTAGATTAATATTATACGAAAATAAATCATACTCGAAAGGTTTTTTATACTAAAACATTTTTTGTAAAAGTGGAGTATGTGTCAGTTTTCCGTCCATACTTATTGATATATTGATATTCAAGTTTTTCAAATTAAAGCTTATAATTAATATATCAATTAAATAATAAATAATTATTATCAATGGCCAATTTGACCTCAAAAAGTTTTTTCCATGTAGACGGAGAGCTGGCCACGTCAGATATGACACAATAGTCAGGTTTCATTGCTCTCATTATTGTGTCATATCTGACGTGGCCAGCTCTTAGTCCAATAAATTTGTTGCAGTTTAATCAGGTGGACGGCAACCCGGACGGGAAACTAGCATAACCACCCTATGCACGGTTTCAAATAATAGATATAATTATAAACCGCCTGTATTATGTTCATGTCAAACTTTCAGCATTTTCTCAAACTTTTCAAAAACGAGTGAGTTAAAAATATTGAGAGTGGAAAGACAAGATGTTTCAAACCTTTGAAGCAAGATGTTTCAAAATTTAAAAAACTCTTTTGGCTATAATTTTTTTTTTTTCCCCAGCCTACTTGAAGAGATATATTATATGGACGTATCCTTACTAATATTATAGTGTGTCTGTCTGTTAACTCTTCACGCTTAAACCGCTCAACTAATTTAGATGAAATTTGGTATGTATAAGGGGGTGAAAACGGAATGGAAGTTTATATGGAATTGTTGCTCCCTGTTGACTTGAAATAGCATACGTACTAGTTTTATATTTGCTCTTAGTTTTTACTAACCAGTAACTTTTATTTTGCGTTTTATTATGTAATTCCATATCGCTCATGTTAATTTCGCGCAGACGAAGTCGCGGGTAAAAGCTAGTATTTTAATATTGTAATGGATTTTGATATGGTATAACTTTTGAAATAGATGGCAATTAACCAAAACTAACCCAAAAATGTACCCAAAAAACCGTGACGACCCTATACACGACACGATACAACTAATCCATACTAATATTATAAATGGGAAAGTGTACGTGTGTGTTTGTTTGTTTGTCCGTCTTTCACGGCAAAACGGGGCGACGAATTGAAGTGATTTTTTTAATGGAGATAGTTGAAGGGATGGAGAGTGACATAGGCTACTTTTTGTCTCTTTCTAACCCCCCACTTCCCTAAAATGGGGGGTGGAAGTTTGTATGGTTTGTTACCCCGAATTTAACGCGAGCGAAGCCGCGGGTAAAAGCAGGTATTATATGTTATTAACTTACTCGTGCTGACTTTTCATGTTTTTAATTATTTTGTGTAATTTCAATTTATAATTCTTATGTGAGACGACAAACGCTTTTATATTTGTAATTTTTTTTAGTAAAGAACACTTATGGTATATGTATAAATGAAAATGATTAAAACATGTTAAAAAATTAATCTTAAACTTTAGGTTGAATTAAGTTATTTGCTTTTTGGCTATGGTTTTCTGTGAGGTACTTCCCCAGTCGAGCTCTGAGCCAGGTCCAGATTTGAGCGTGATAACATTCGCTGAACTGTGCCTTACCACAGTTAGCGAGATAACATTCGGAGTGCCCATACCTCCCTTTTGGACGTAACATACCCGTGTCTAAACCTGTTCCTAGTAACCAACTAGGTACACATTTAAAAAATGTTCACAGCAACAATTAATAAGATCCAGTCTTAAATGCCACGCAAAAACAAATCAAACCATTTTTTGTGACAAACAATTGAATTTATAGAACGAAACTTTTTTGTCTATAAAGATCACATGTATGCGTGACTTCGGCAGCAGATAGCATACATCCTCCATACGACCCTCTTGAACCTGATGTTTATTCAGTGTTGGGCGTAATTTATTAGATGGTACAGTCAGCGACATATAGTTGGTGGCATTCAAAGTTGTCAAATAGTTCGGTACACCATACAAACTCTATGGTGTACCGAACTATTTGACTACTTTGGATGCGACCAACTATATGACGCTGAGTGTACCTACTTTTGTAATGTATTAAATTGCTAATTAAATTACAAGAAAATCAATTATATTAAGTAATTGAAATTGCTTGTAATTGAGATTACATGTTAGTAGTATTCCCGATTACATATAATTTGTAATTGCAATTACTTTTATCTTAACTACTTTTACTTGTAACTTCGATAATTTGAAATAATATACAAGTTCAATTTATTTTTGGGTCAGTGGCGCCAGCTACCAGATCCCTCGCTGCAACGCGAAAATGGTCTTAGAAGACCTTCCCTCAATTTCAAATTAATAACGTTACGGATTTTGGAAAAAACATACAGGATGCGAGAAAGAGGTCACATTTGGTAAACTTCTTTTTGATGCCAATCGATCCCATTCTTGTAAGCTCAATAAGGCTTGTGTTATGGGTACTAGACGACGATATATATAATAGATAAATATGGATAAATACTTAAATACATAGAAAACATCCATAACTCAGGAACAAATATCTGCGATCAACACACAAATAAATGCCCTGACCAGGATTCGAACTCGGGACCTCCTGCTTCGTAGGCAGGGTCACCACCGACTGGGCTAGGAGATCGTCAAATAAAGAATAAGTGATTTTTAGGGTTCCGTAGCCAAATGGCAAAAAACGGAACCCTTATGGATTCGTCATGTCTGTCTGTCTGTCTGTCCGTCCGTATGTCACAGCCATTTTACTCGGAAACTATACGACGTATCTGAATAAAATTTACACATAAGGTGTATTTCTGTATGCCGCTACTTGAAATTTGAAAAAAAATATATTTTAAGGTAACATACATGTAACTAAATTTCAAAAAATCTTTTTACCAAATATAAACATGTGACACATCAATCGATAGGTCTTTAAAAATAATATTGAGGTTTGTTTGATCTTTTTGTGATTAAGTGAATATTTTTAGAAATAATCGCTTCGAAAGTCAGAAAAATTGTGTAGCCCCCCCCCCCTGTAACTTTTGAACCGTAAGTCCAAAAAATATGAAAAAATTTGAGGAGATGCGCCTTAGCATATACTTTCTACGAAAATTGTTTGGCCATTTTTGAGTTATTTCCAAAAAACTTCTTCCATAGGCATCAGATACGACCTTTTGGTATTAGTTTGGTTCTTATTCCATTGAAGGTACGGAACCCTCCTATGCGTGGTCCGACACGCACTTGGCCGGTTTTTTTAACCTTTCAGTTAACCAACAGTCGTTGTTATTAAGCATACCGGAAGAAACATTTAAGTAAAATGTGTAGGTACCTGAAAAAAGCGCCATCGCCATTATATCAAAATGCAACTAGGTAGAGGTACATAATAGTGTTGGAGGATGTGTGGTTTGTATTTGCAACTAAAGGCTAATTTTCCAGATAGGTAATTGAATTATCCGATGTTCTCCCGATGCGGTCTTATCCCAACGCACTTTACCGTCCTCATTGAAAGCGTTTTTGACCATCTCTAATTTCGTTATAGATACTAAAAACCTGGATTTTTCAGAGCAGAAGAGGACATAAAACAAATTAGTTACAAATAATATTATCTTCAGTTAAGTACATTTTATTTGAACTTTTATTTTGAAAGACTTGACACGTACTTGACACATAGAAATATAACCGCCATGATGAATGCTTATTTTGGATATTTAGAATAAAACATTATAATTGTGCGATTATGATACTGTAGGTAATGGCGTGCGTTGGCCAAGTCGTTTTATATTATAGGTAACTTAAATTATTTCGTCATTGATTACCTACATACAATAGTAACTTTAATTAAGTAAGTACACATAAAATGAAATTATTATCAAAGCGCCATCTTACTGTAAAAGACCGCGTTTGTTGACTATTAAAACATGTCAACATTGAATTGTCATAGTTCATCTCAAGTTTACTAGATGGCAGAAGCGGAAGCTGCGATTATAAAAACGCAAAATGCAGTCGTCAACCGTGATACCTGTCACCTTAAGTAGGTGTTTATTGTACCTGTAATTTCTACAAAATCACATTGAAATGACGTGCTTTCAAGTAAAGTAAAAACGGTGAAAATCGGTTCACGCAATAAAGAATTATCCCATAAAAATCATCTTCCAAACTTTAAGTTCGCGCGCAATAGTTTACTTAATTTGCCGATAGATGTCGCTGTACGTGGAACGCTCATATCCTACAACTCCTAACTGGCGGTGTTATTTTAACTCTTATGTGGGGACACTTACTGTGACGGACAGAAAACTACGGAACCCTACACTGAGCGTGGCCTGACACGCTCTTGGCCGGTTTTTTTTATGTATGTTCACCGATTATTCGAAGACGGCTGGCCCGATTTTGAAAATTCTTTTTTGTTTGAAAGAGTACTTTACAGTTGGCCCTATTTGTCACCAGGTCAAGTTCTGATGATGGGATCCTGGAGAAATCTCTCAACTATTTTATTATTACCTATAGTGATTTGAGTAGTTTTTACAGCAGCTCGAGCATTTGCTTTTGGAAAGGTGGAGGCTAAGTGAAGTCGGTTCTTTTCTGTTTTAAATTATCATGGAATTGGTTAAAACGACGGTCACAAAACTCTTTACCATTTTATTCGAGAATCATAAGGCGTAATTAAATGAAATTCTAACTGGAGGTGTGTTTTGTGTGCCGCTACTTTTATTTCTTGTTAAATTTCCGGAAACATATTTTTTAGGTGGTGCACTGCACACATGTAACTAAATATAAATTAACGGTTTTTTTTGCTAGTATCAATATGTAGCACATCAATCGATAGGTCTTTAAAAATAATATTGTGGTTTCTTATTTAAAAATATATAAAATATATAGTCCCGAAAGTAAAAAAAAATCTCATTATTTCTCCAAGGAGTCAAAAAAATATGAAAAAACCTGAAAGATAATCTTTATACACACTTTCAAAAAAATATTTTTTATTTAATTAGTAAGTAATAATTACTATTAGTTGAACGATTTTTTTTTATTTTTTTTTCTTTTCTACTGAATACTATTTTAGTAACATTTATTACTAATATTTCATTTTCATAACCTGTATTTCAATATCTCCCCATTTGGGGGATTCCCTTCGGGAATATTCCCACGGCACATCAACTACATCAGATATATGTTATCAAGTATCAAACGACAAAACGAAAAGATTGGTGTAGATACTCACAGTCCCTCATTTGGGGCTCAGGGAAGCCTTGCTTCCGCAGCTCGCGCACCAGCTCGCACTTCTCGAACTGCTTCGTCGCCGCCAGCGCCACCAGCGCCGCCAACACTACCAGCACGCGTTTGGCCATCATTCGCAATACCAAGCAAAGTTCTACAGAATGTAACTACAGCTCTTCGCAGCGTTTGCTGAGAGTATGCTTCAAGCTACGGAGACATACACTTTATATATGGTATTTATTTCCCTGTAGCCGTTATTATCTCGAGGTGAAACATAGTTCGGTAAGCCCTAAGGATGTCGCTGCGTTAAAACGGCCATGGCGTAGTGTGATTCAATCTATAAACAAAAGACAGATGATGCCCTAATGATGCATCATGTCATGAGTGATGTTTCTTAAATAATTAGGTTAATTATTTTTCTTCTACCTAACGATACCTACGCATTGATAGAAAGTCCTGAAACTATGTAAGAACCTTGGAAATTGTACCTACAAAATACTATAGTACTTAACTAAATTACGTCTGTGAACCAGTCGGTATCGGTACCTAGTGACCCTACTGCCTACGAAGGTAAAGATCCAGAGTGGGAATCCTGGTAAGATTAGTATACCTTACATAGTTGTAGAGGCTCGAAAGTAAGTTGATACTCGTAGATGGACGAGTTAGTTCGAGGGTATTGCTGAGGTTTGAGGCTAAGTTGATGAGTGAAGGTAAAGCGTAAACTGGAATATTATAATAGTTGACCCGTAAAAAAGTCGTGGGTTTCGTTGTATGATGGCGTTAAGTTCATTAACTTGGTTTACGAATAATAAGGCAAGTAGGTAGACTTGGTAGGTATTACCAAATTAACCTAGAAAGATAAGATTTAAGAACAACCTTGCCCTGTAGGTTTTGGTTTACTTTTTAAGACAACGCTAACGACAGAAATACGAGATGTTATCTACTTATTAATTACTAGCTGTACCCGCGGCTTCGCTCGCATGCGTTTGGGAGGTTTGTTATTTTAAGTTAGTAAATCCAGGCCATTATTGTAAAACTTACGCTTTTTACGATGTCAATGTCCATCAAATTAGTAACTGAATCAAAATTGATTCGTTCAGCCGTGTTAAGATAACCAACTAAAAGGCGAGCGTCAAGACCTGCGAATGCTAATGCCAGAGTTCCTGCAGCAGAATATACTTCGAAAAGAGGGCCGAACGCCGTAGCGTGTGAGCGCAACGTCCAAGCGGAAAGTACTTCTGCAGCAGGACAAATCTACTAAGGCCGACGGAAGCGAGAATTGTTTCAGCACCAGCATAACAGGACAAAAGTCAATGGTCAAGTTCCTTGATCCACTATGTCTGGGAAAGCTAAAGGCCGAGTACTTCGTAGGACTCAGGCCCGGAGCGTCGCAGCGAAAATTGCTTCAGCAGCAGCAGCATGACAGAGCCCGGACAAAACTCAGGGATCAAGTCTCTTAGCCAACCTGAGGGCCGAAAGACCGAGAGTGAATGGCAATTTATTCGTAAGCCAAAGGCTGAGTACCACGTGGGGCCCAGGCCCGGAACGTCACAGCAGGGATTGGTTTAGCAGCAGCAAGGGACCAGAACAAACTTAACGGTCACGTGTCTTAAAAGCGAAACCGAGGGCCGAAGGCCCGAAGGTGAGCGGTTCTGTCTGCGAAAGCCAAAGGCCGAGTACCGCGTAGGGCCCAGCCTCGGAACGTAGCGGCGAGAATTGTTTCAGGAGCAGCATAACAGGGACCGGAATAAACTCAACGGTCAAGTGTCTTAAAAACGAAACCGAGGACCGAAAGCCCGAGGGTGAGCGGCAATGTGTGCAAAGGCCAAAGGCCGAGTACTGCGTAGGGCCCAGGCTCGGAACGTAGCTGCGAGAATTGCTTCATATGCATGCCAGGGACTGGACAAAACTCAGTGATCAAGTGGCTTAGCGAATCCGAGGGCCGAAAGCCCGAAGGTGAGCGGAATTGTCTGCAAAGGCCAAAAGCCGAGTACCGCGTACGGCCCAGGCTCGGAACGTAGCTGTGATAATTGCATCAGGAGCACCATGACAGGGCCTGGAAAAAACTCAGTGATCAAGTGTCTTAGCGAATCCGAGGGCCAAAAGCCCGAGGGTGAGCGGCATTGTCTGCAAAGGCCAAAGGCCGAGTACCGCGTAGGGCCTAGGCTCGGAATGTCGCAGCGAGAACTGTTTCAGCAGCAGCATGATTGGGACTGGAGAAAACTCAGTGATCAAGTTTCTTAGCAAACCCGAGGGCAGAAAGGCCGAGAGTGAGTGGCAATTTATGCGTAAGCCAAAGGCCGAGTACCGCTTAGGGCCCAGGCTCGGAACGTCGCAGCAGAGATTGGTTCAGCAGCAGCATGACAGGGACCGGAATAAACTCAACGGTCAAGTGTCTTAAAAGCGGAACCGAGGACCAAAGGCCGAGTACCGCGTTAGAGCACAGCCTCGGAACGTAGCTGCGAGAATTGCTTCAGGAGCAGCATGACAGGGACCGGAATAAACTCAACCGCCAAGTGTCTTAAAAAAGAACTGAGAGTCGAAAGCCCGAGGGTGAGCGGCAATGTCTGTAAAGACCAAAGGCCGAATACCGCGTAGGGCCCAGGCTCGGAATGTATAGCTGCTAGAATTGTTTCAGCAGCAGCATGAGAGGGACTGGAAAAAACTCAGTGATCAAGTGTCTAAGCGAGTCCGAGGGCCGAAAGCCCGAGGGCGAGCAGCAGTGTATGCGAAGACCAAAGTCCGAGGACCGTATAGGGCCTAGGCTCGGAAAGTCGCAGTGAGAACTGTTTCAGCAGCAGCATGATAGGGACCAGACAAAACTGAAGGGCTAAATATCTCAAAAGTGATGGCAAGAGAGGGTGAGCGGCATTGTCTGCGAGAGTTAAAGGCCGCGTATCGCGTAGGACCCAGGCCCGGAACGTCGCAGCGAAAATTGTTTCAGCAACAACAGCCAGACAGGGACCGAACATAACTCAAGGGCTAATATTTAGTAGCTTAAAAGCGAACCCGAGGGCTAAGGGCCCGAGGGTGAGCGGCAATGTCTGTGAAAGTCAAAGGCCGTACCGCGTAGGGCCCAGGCCCGGAACGTCGTAGCGAGAATTGCTTCAGCAGCTACATGACAAGGACCAGACAAATCTCAAACGCCAAACGTCTTACAAAAAGGGTAAAATTACTTTGTTAGATTTCTCTTCTTCTCTGTCGTTTCGCTCTTGACAGAGCGGTCGTGATCACGTGGAGGCGTCCTCGTCGATGGTGGAGGTGGACACAGCTCTGCGCACAATCTCCCGCCATCTGTTGGCAGACAGTCTGGCACAGTCAGATACGCGGTGCCCTACTGCAGACTTAACTTGGTCTGTCCAGCGCAATGGTGGATTGCCGCGTGGTCTGGTTCCTTCCAATTTTCCCTGTATAACCAGCCGCTCTATGGAGTCGTTATCCTGCCTTGAGATGTGTCCAAAGTACTGCAGTATGCGCGGCTGTACTATGGCCGATAGACGCTGGGTGATGCCGAGTTCCTGGAGTATGGACACATTGGTGCGAAATTCAGTCCATGATATCCTGAGCATCTTCCTCCAGCACCACATTTCTAGAGCATCTATCTTCCTCTTTTCCAACTCGCGCGCGGTCCGCGTCTCTGCCGCGTAAAGAAAAATGGGAAAAACAAGGGTTCGTACCAGCCTGACTTTGGTTGCTTTGGTAATATGTCGATTTCTCCGCACCTTTCCTAACTGTTAGATTAATGACTACCTTTTATGTGTATTCGGATGTTAAAGCGAGATAAAACATGTTGCATCGTTAAATTTTTTGCTCTAGGGTAAATCGGAATCGTTCAATCTAACTACGCTGCTGTTTATACGTATTATTACATATATTTAAAATTTTCAAAACGAAGTGATTTTTTTTTCTCCTTACGCGTTTATTGTATGTATAGAAGATATCATGATTATGGGTTGTTGGGTACTTATACAGCGCCATCTGTGATCACTTTTAGAACTATACATATGATTTTTTTTTTATAAATTAGCGGAATAAATACTACCCTAAATGTTGCTCCGGGGTATAAACTGTTACTATACAAAATTTCATGAAATTCTGTTCAGTAATTTTTGTGTAGTGCGCGGACAAATTCACAGACAGACAGACAAGAATTCCAAAAATCACTGAAATCTATTCAGTCAACGTTTCTAAGACCCCCCGAATTAGTTTTTCTCAAATATCTTCAATGTACTTTTTTTTTCTCCTTACGCGTTTATTATATGTATATAGATCATGTATAGATAGGTACTGTGCGACAATAAAGTCTAGAAATAAAATAAAATAGGACTAACGTAACCTTACATGGGAACAGTCTGTGTCTTGTCAATGTTCTCAATGTTGTCAAACATATAACGTAAACAAACTATGTATACAACTATTAGACGGATAGCTGGCCACGTCATATATGACACAATAATGAGAGCAACGAAACCCCTCTAGCTAGTTTGCTATACTATGCTTATTTCTAGATCCGGACATCTGGCAGCTGTAAAGTGGTGGAGGACAAAGAATGCAAATAACTTGAATATAACAAATCGTAGAGTTCTGGGTTTGGTGCAATATTATGTGAAATGATGTAATTAATTACATAATATCATAGCCTGAAGTTTCTGTTGGAGTAAAGTAGTGCCAAATGATGTATAATGCATTTTTTTTAGTTAGTCGCTTACCTACTGTTTTTGTTTTCGCAATAATACACAATGTTTTTTGTTCTAGTGTTCAAATATAGGGCCCTGTCCTCTATAAATGACACAGTTTCGGAAGTTTTTACCTATTTTGGTATTACTTTTTTCCAACTGAAAAACTTTGTTAGTCTGTCACGCTGACCTCCACCCATTAAAAGCTGCCAGATGCCCGGATCCAGCAATAAGGATGGTAAAGCAATCTAACTAGATAGGTTTCATTGCTCTCATTATTGTGTCATATCTGACGTGGCCAGCTCTTAACCCATACGTATGTATGGTTGCCGCTACGGATTACCTATTTACCCAGGTTTTGTTCGATTCGACGATATCATGTAAATAAAGTTAAAATGAATAAAATAATTCATAGTAGAGCACGGAAAGTAAGACACCAGGTGTTTTTAACGTGCTTGGCTGAATTTCAAGCTGGAAAATTATTGTTCGATTTAGAAGAATGTTTACGGACTTTCTGCTAATGTTTTTTTTTTTTTTTTTTTTATACTACGACGGTGGCAAACAAGCATACGGCCCACCTGATGGTAAGCAGTTACCGTAGCCTATGGACGCCTGCAACCCCAGAGGATTCACATGCGCGTTGCCTACCCTTTAGGTACCTATTCACTCCTTTTTTGAAGAACCTCATACTGTAGCGGGTATTTATACTAAACATTTCATTTTTAGGGTTCCGTAGTCAACTAGGAACCCTTATAGTTTCGCCATGTCTGTCCGTCCGTCCGCGGATAATCGCAGTGACCGTTAGCACTAGAAAGCTGAAATTTGGTACTAAATATGTATATCAATCACGCCGACAAAGTGGTAAAATAAGAAGTGGAAAAAAATGTTTTAATAATCTTTTATTATATTTCCCCTATACGTAAAGTGGGGAGTGATTTTTTTTTCAACCCTAACGTGTGATATATTGTTGGATAGGTATTTAAAAATGAAAACGGGTTTAGTAAAAGCACTTTTTGATAATATAAATATTTTCGGAAATAATCGCTCCAGAAGTAAAACAAAATGCCCCTCCCCTCTAATTTTTGAACCATAAGTTTTAAAAATATGAAAAAAATCTCAAAAGTAGAACTTTATAAAAACTTTCTAGGAAAATTATTTTGAACTTGTAGGGTTGAATAGTTTTTGAAAAAAAATTACAAAATAATTTCTGAACTAATTGTAATAACTAATTGTATAATTGTTGGTTAATCTAACCTTGGTTTGATATGTTTTCTTATAGAACAACGCACTATATGTATTGTTTAGTTTTGATGTACTGTTGTTTTGAAAAAATAAGTCCCGCCGAGTTTCTTGCCGGACATAATTCTTCTCGGGTCAGAGGTGTAGGGTTAGAACCGGTGTAGTTTGATTTTTTTTTCTCTCTCTTTTACTTTGACGTGTAAAAGTGCCCTTGTGGCCTACTTACTGAATAAATGTTTGAGTTTGAGTTTGAGTTTGAGTAAGTTTGTAATTTAGCCGTTTTAACTCTTAAGTAGACGTGTGCGCCGCGCCGGCGTAGCGTAGCCGCGCCGTGGGACCCACGCCGCCGCCGCCGCCGCGGATTTCAAAATCCACGCCGTTGGCCAAAATTTGGCAAAAATTAGCCAATGACAATTACCGATGAAGGAAAGTCAGTTGAAAATTTAACAACGTATATTGACGAATTAAACCATGAAAACATCTACACATTGAAATAGTTAGGTTTTAGTAAATTCGTTGAGTTTCGTGAGTATGATTTAACCGCTCACCTAACAAATATGAAGTCAATGGCCTAATTAATAAGATTAGTAACGAAAATAATAAATCTGCCATCAAAATTGTACCATCAACTAAATTATCCTGAGAAAAGAAGTGTTTTCGGTGGCAGGATTGATCCTTAATACGGAATGATATGATTGGACCTACTGCGAGTCAAAAAGGATCTTCATCATTACTAGTCGTTCCCTCAGAGCTAAGGATCATGTCCTTCTGTTGAAGACCAGGTTCCTCCATAGGCTTCTATCCCTCGCTAAGCGCATGGCTTCTTGCAGTTTTAATTGCATGGGTGCAGTGATTTGGCCACACCATCTTGCAGGGGGAGGGCCTCTTAGTCTTGTGCCTTCAACTTTTCCCGTCATGATGATCCTCTCCAGGCTATCCGAGGAGCGTCGAGAGAGGTGTCCGAAGAACGTTAGTATGTGGCCCTGGCACGTCGTAGTCAACCGTAGTTTTATGCTCCTCTAGTATGGACTGATTAGTGCGCATCGCAGTCCCAGGTATCCGTAAAAGCCGTCGCCAACACCACATCTCAAACGCGTCGATACGGCTTTTCAGATCTGCCTTGATAGTCCAAGTTTCAGAACCGTATAGGAAAATTGGAAACTCCAGGGAACGCATAAGTCTAACCTTAGTCTGCCTCTGTATGCCGCGATCTCTCCAGATCCTATCTAACCGAGTCATAGTACCCTTCGCTATTTGAATCCTCCGGATTATTTCACGTTCACAGCTACCATCGCTAGATATAAGTGAGCCAAGGTAGGTGAAGGCGCTGACGCATTCTAGGTCTTTCTGTGCTAGTTAGTACTGTTTCCGGTTTACGAACATTAACTTGGTTTTGGCATGGTTGACGTGAAGTCCTAATTCGATGCTCTCCGCTTCTATTCGCCGGAACAAAATACACAATACATCTCCTCCTCATTCCAATGAGGAGTTGACGACACAGACACAACGCTCTTGGCTTCCAAGCCAAGAGCGTTGTGTCTGTGTCGTCAACATAGCGTAGATTGCAGATCGTTTTGCCGCCAATTGATATGCCACCATCCCAGTTCTTGGTGACCTTACGTAAGATGTCTTCGCCGTAGATATTAGAGCTTTGGAGACAATATACAGCCCTGTCTTACTCCTATTTCCGGTTTGAACTGGTCAGACAAGGTGTTCTCGATGCGCACTCTGGCAGTACTTTCGGCGTACAAGTTCTCAATAAGGTGAGCTAAATGAGCAGGGACACCCATCTCCAGGAGCACGTACAGCATGTTTTTCCATCAAACACAGTCGAATGCTTTAGATCTATGAAGCATAGGACTAATGGCTTGTTCCATTCACGACATCTCTCGATGATCTGGCGCGCGATGAAGATCTGCTCCCGTGTCCCTCGCCCAGACACAAAGCCAGCCTGCTCTGCAAGTATTTGCCGCTCCAGGAACTTTGTCAATCGTGAATTCATGATGTAAAGAAATACTTTACTGGCATGCGATTTAATAGGCAAAGTTCTATAGTTGTCACATTTTAGCGTCTAGCCTTTTTTATGGAGAGGTATAACCATGGAATCAGTCCAGTCTCTCGGCCACTGGCCACGGCCAGTTCTCCACACTTTGCAGCAAGTCTGGTGTAAGAACTGTGTACCTTCGCCACCTAGATTCTTTAGGAGACTAGCGCATATACCATCAGTACCCACGGCATTAACTTTCAGCCGTCTGATAGCGTCTTCCACTTCGGAAATAAGTATGTCCGTCTCTAGTGGATGCACAGCGTCATTCCGCACTAAAAGACGTTTCGGAACTTCTCGATAGAGTTGTTCCGAATAGTCTCTCCATCTAGCCAACACTTTTCCCAGGACTGATAAAGTGTTTCCATCAGTATCCACTATCTGCCAGCTTCTAGTCGCGGGTAGCTAGTAGCTATAGTCGCGGGTGAGAAGTTTGACTTTCTAGAACAAGTCTTTAGAATGGGCAGTTGCAGTATGGTTTTCGATTTTGTCACACAAAGCATGGATTGAATTATTCTTATCGCGTCTGCATGCCCTTTTCACTCAAGTATGTAGCCTGGAATACTCCTTTCTTGCTATGTCTGTGTTAAGTCCTTGTTCTTTGAGAGTCGTCTGTCGCTCAATAAGTTCAGGTAGCATCAGAAATCCAGGGTTTCCATCTTGCTTGGCTCCCAGGAGTGAGGATGACTCCTTTCGCTGTTTCGGACACAACCGCCTTGAAGCCATTCCATGTTGTCTCTGTATCTTCAAAAGGATCCCTTATAACGTTCTTTATCTTGAGAGACAACCTTCTGGCGAGCTCGCGCAAAACAGGACCGTCTAGCTTGTCACATTTCATGGTAGCTGGCCTTGGTACATGCTTTAGATGGAGTTGGCTTTAAAAGGATCTTAATTTATCACAATTATAAAAACATCAACATAAAAGCGATTTCCGAAAAATAGGCAGGACTGAAGTGTACTAGAAAAAACACCCTTAATTATTATATCGTTTTATGTTACTCATTTCAAAAAAAAATTTGCTATTTAACATATTTTTAATGCGAAACGTGAGCCTTGCGAGCATACCCAAATGCGACCTTGACGCCGGCGTGGCGCAGCCACGCCGCCAAAAATTCCCGGCGCGCCGCCGCCGCGGATTTTTATGGCGGCGCACACGTCTACTCTTAAGTGGGGACACTTACTGTGACGGACGGAAAACTACGGCACCCTACACTGAGCGTGGCCCGACACGCTCTTGGCCGGTTTTTTTTATTTTATTACGCTATCTTAAATATTTTTGAGGTTAATAATTTGTTGTCCAACAAGGTTGACAAGTCATATAGCATAAATGCCACTTTTTGATATTTTACTACTCGACCAAACAATAAATGAAACGGAGAACAGGTACGAGTACATTCTTTGTTCAGGTTGTAAAAAAATACAACTCCGTGTGAAGTTATACAGTACAGTCGTCTACAAAAAGATGTACTTATTCACCTTATACAACGCAATAATGTGAAAGAGTGGATACAATTCTCTATAATAATTTATTGTAGAAGGTATTCTGAGAAAATTTACTAATAATAAGCAATACATACACTTTAAAGTCAATATGCTACGGATGTTCACGTTTCTCATTAATTTTCGATACTTATTATGGAGAAAACATATAATATACACCACGACGCGAATGATTTTTATCGCGTATTTTTTGTACAGTAAAAGCTTTAAATTTGTATATATTTAAAAACTGCATTAAATATGCTTCCGTATGATATTTTTTGTATTTAAAAATAATAAAGATTTATTAGTTATATAACGTTCTAAAAAATAATCATTTTTTTAATGTTTCTCCTCTTCACAGAACTTTTTTTAAATATGGATTTTACTATTTTATAATATCAAAAATGAATTCCGCATGCTGTTTTATACGGAAATGATACCACACAACCCCTAGCAGCCTTAACCAGAGAGTAATAAAATATTGCACGGGACCCCTGATTTTGACGTGAAGGTCCAAAAATTTACCACACTTGCTAAAAAATATTCATCTTGGGGCACTCTGTCCATGGTCAAAAAAATCACAACTTTTTCTCGAGGCGCACAATTTCAAGCTCAGCTACTCGGGGAAGGACACACATAAGATAATTTTTACGACGGATATTAGCTTAAAGGGGTAAAAGCGGGGAGGAATTTACTATGGTAACTATAATTTGTATCCCCTAATTATAATATTTGCCTCCAAATATATCTGTGACTATTTAGATAGAAACGGTCTCCTACTTTGAAACACCATATTAATGGAGATCTATTTGCATTTAATATAAAACTTTGATCACTTTTGTAATGCCAAAATAGTAGATCGACCACCAGATAATTAAAAAAGAAAAAAACATGCAAAAATTCCAAAGAATAAAAAATTACGGAGTCGAGATAGGTGTGACGACGAGCGATGCGAGGTGTGTTAGGTGTTAACGTGTTAGGTGAACTGCGAACTAACAGAACCGACTTCTAAATATGAATATTATTATTATTATTTATTTATTATATTGTTTGGTGATCCGATTTTGGTATTAGATATATTATTTTGGTGATACATATAATTTGCCGAATTTTTTTGGTAATTAATCGTTTTGATATTATTGGGTGGTACAATTTTGGCAGCAGATTTATTATTCTAATGGCCACTACTATAGAAGGTACTACGCAGACGTAATCGCGGCTAGATGCTATAGTATAGATTGGATTTATTGGACAAACATATATGAACACAACCTTATTTGTATGGGTTTAAGGTCGTGTACCTACACATATTTTTGTCCAATTAATCGCATCGATTTATAACTCGATTGGATCTGTCTACTTTATACCTACCTATCGGCATTTCTTACACCTTTAAGTGCAGGTTGAGGAAGGAGTATCATTTTCATCTCTCCTTTTCGTAGTTTTATTTTCCTGGACTATCTACCCAGGAAAATAAAACTACGAACAGGAGAGATGGAAAGTTGCTTTTTCTCACCACCTATTCGTATACGAGCTTTTTCTTCCCTGCAATGAAGGAAAAAAGTGTCACTTTTCTGTTTTAGGACATTCGTTTTTTTTTTCAGCCCGACGGACTGAAACGGAAAAAAGAAATACAAACAAATTTCTTATTAAATTAATCGACTCATTATAATCAGGAAGCACACTAAGCATAAATATATAAAGTTAAAATAAATATGATTCAACAATAACATTTTTTACTTTCGCATAAGGTAGTGTGAAAAGCAGTACGTGTCACATAGGAGCAAAACTATTTTAACCTTGGGCATTAACACTTGAATCCGTCACTACGCTCAGGAGTTTACTTTAGAATCCCTCGCTATGCTCGGGATTTTAATATAGACTCCGTCGCTTGGTTTGGGATTCAATGCACGCCCGGGCCTCGCCGTAAATATTTCATTATGCTCCATTGTTAATTGTTACACAATCTACTATTGTCATAAGATTTACTTTACTAATTTCCTTAAGAAAATGCATTATCGTATGAACGTTTGTAGGTAGGACAATTTGAACAGTCATGGGGAAATATTGAATGGAGAAATGAATCACACCGACGACCGGTGCGAGTGCGACAATAATGGTTCACAATTGTAGGGAAAATCTGAAGTGTCGGCATATATAGTTGTGAGCCCTGCGTTTTCAACCGACGTCAAAATTTCAAGAGAAGGTTCTCAATTCGGCGTGTATGTTTTTTATTTTTGTTACTCCGTCCATAACTCCATCATGCCTGAAACAATTATGAAAATCCTTTTTTTGATAGTAAGTACCTATATATATACAGATTGGTCCCGATTTTGTCAAAACGCAGTTCTGATGATGGGATCCATGAGGAATCGAGGGAACTCCTCAAATCTTAAAGGCATACATAAAGTGATTTTTGTATTTTTATCGACAAATCAAGCATTGTCATTAAAAAGAGTGACATTTAACTGCTGATGATGATCAGAACGGAACTCTTCAACGACGCATAGTTCACGTTTGGCGATTTGTCCTCTTCGCTGTGTTTGGTAAGCAAGTTACTTCATTGTATGGAGTCTAAGGAGTGCACCATCTACAATAATCCTTCACCGGCTTCCCACACTTAACTGTTTTTTTTTTCTTAAATATTATTCATACCACAATTATAGCAAAATAGCGCGCGCACACACACACACACACACACACACACACACACACACACACACACACACACACACACACACACACACACACACTAGCTAATTTTTCTACCAACTTAAAAAATATTGAAATATTAAAAAACCGCAAGCCTATTCACGCTAACTACGCAACTTTGCACTAAATTACGCAATTTATTGCTCAGTTCCGTACATATTTGTGAATCACACAATCTATGTCAAACTCTTATTGGGACATTGACATCTTAAGAAAACGTATGTATCGAGCAAACTGTGATGTGAGTTTACAGGTATAATTATAGGTAGGCACGTGGTAGGTACCTAGCTACTGTATGACGAGGAAAATATATATTTTTTCTTAGTCATCCTACACGCCTTTGCTTCACAGCCCTTCGGTAGGTAGGTACCTAATTATCTTATACCTATATAGGTAAGTGGCTGAATGGTCTTAATCTTTATTTCCTTATCGGACGGTTCGCGGATGGGGGCTAGGCGAAAAAGTCACGTGACCGTCACGAAAACCCGACACAAAGCCATAAGATTGAGAAACATTTAAAATGAAATAAAATAATATAGAAAAAAAAAATAGAATAGAAAATAATAAATTGAAGTGAAGTGACAAGCGACAAATAGCAAAGTGAAAATTTGAAAAGGTAAAAATAACATAACTTCGTTCCAACCGAGTGTTCCACTACACTCACGGACTTTTTTATCTTTTTAACCGACTTCAAGATTTGAAAAGAGGAGGTTCTCAATTCGGCGTGTATGTTTTTTTTTTTTTTTTTGTTTTT
This sequence comes from Pammene aurita, assembly GCA_947086415.1. Classification (NCBI taxonomy): domain Eukaryota; kingdom Metazoa; phylum Arthropoda; class Insecta; order Lepidoptera; family Tortricidae; genus Pammene; species Pammene aurita. The sequence goes on along the minus strand of OX352290.1, from coordinate 27,785,530 downwards.
TTTTTTTATGTTTGTTACTCCATAACTCCGTCATATCTGAACCGATTTTGAAAATTCTTTTTTTGATTGTAAGTATATATATACAGATTGGTCCCGTTTTTGTCAAAACGCAGTTCTGATGATGGGATCCATGAGGAATCGAGGGAACTCCTCAAATCTTAAAGGCATACATATAGTGATTTTTATATTTTTATCAACAAAACCATCATTTTCATTCAAAACAGTGACATTGGATGAATTAGAACTGCTGATGATGATCAGAACGGAACTCTTCAACGACGCATAGTTCACGTTTGGCGATTCGTCCTCTTCGCTGTGTTTGTTTAGCAAGTTTAATTGTCAGAACAAATGTTCGTCCAGCTCAAGTTCTGATGATGGGATCCATGAAGAATCGAGGGAACTCCTCAAATCTTAAGGGCTTACACATAGTGACTTTTGTATTTTTATCAACAAATCAAGCATTTTCATTCAAAAGAGTGACATTTGATGAAGTGGAACTGCTGATGATGAACAGAACGGAACTCTTCAACGACGCATAGTTCATGTTTGGCGATTCTTCCTCTTCGCTATGTTTGTTAAGCAAGTTAGATTGTCAGGACCAATTTTCGTCAAGCTCAAGTTCTGATGATGAGTTCCACGAGGAATCGAGGGAATTCCTCAAATCTTAAAGGCATACATAAAGTGACTTTTGTATTTTTATCAACAAATCAAGCATTTTCATTCAAAAGAGTGACATTTGATGAAGTGGAACTGTTGATGATAATCAGAACGGAACTCTTCAACGACGCATAGTTCACGTTTGGCGATTGGTCCTCTCCGCTGCGTTTTTTAAGCAAGTTATTTCATTGTATGGAATCTAAGTGCACCATCTATCTACAATAATCCTTCACCGGCTACCCCCATTGAAGTCGGTTTTTTTTTCTTAAAAATTATTATCATGTACCATGCCAAATAAAAATATATATTAAATATACCAAGAATATACAAATAAATTGCAAAGATACATTAGGTATAAAAATATCGAACCGGCGAGGCGAATGATACCTATAAATTAGTTTTCCCTTGGTAGAAATGCTCACCTCTTTTCCACAAGTTAATTAGTTACACAGGTTATTTTACATTCGCAACTCGTAAATCTGCACCCATCAATATTAAAATGATGCATGTTCTTTGTTGTTAAACGACACGTCACTGCTTGCGACAAAGCGACGTCAGGGTAAATATGTCGAACTATACCTACTGATGTATCACTTCGAGAAAAGCCTACAGGAAACTACAGAAGCCCTATATAAAGTGTATGCCGCCGTCGCTTGAAGCATACCGTCAGCAAACGCTGCAAAGAGCTGTAGCTAGCTTCTGTAGAACTCTGCGTGGTATTGCGAACGATGGCCAAACGCGTGCTGGTAGTGTTGGCGGCGCTTGTGGCCCTGGCGGCGGCGAAGCAGTTCGAGAACTGCGAGCTAGTACGCGAGCTGAGGAAGCAAGGCTTCCCCGAGCCCCAGATGAGGGACTGTGAGTACCTACACCAATCTTTTCGCTTTGTCGTTTGATACTTGATAACGCATCTGATATCACAATGTTATTACAGGGGTGTGCCTGGTAGAGAAGGAAAGCAGTTTCCGCACGGACGCCATTGGAAAGCAGAACGGGGACGGCTCATGGGACCACGGGCTGTTCCAGGTGAACGACCGCTACTGGTGCACGCGCGACGGCCAGCCCGGCCTCGAGTGCAACGTCTCCTGCGCAGGTGAGCTAGTATACAGTAGACATGTTTCGATAGATTGTGTGTGACCTGCAATTGTTGACGATGTGTGTGTTGCAGCGCTACGCACGGACGACATCACGGTGGCCGCGACTTGTGTGAAGAAGATCTTCGCGCGCCACGGCTTCGACGGCTGGACGGCATGGAAGGCTCACTGCCAGGGCGCCAAGCCCGACATCTCCAACTGCTAGATGACTTACATAATATTGGTTTAACATACTCGTAGATACAGTCAGCAGCAGAAGTAGCTCAGCGGGTAGGGTGTTTAAAAACTTACTCTTTAACAACAATAAAGTCTTGCCAAGATCATTTTGAACACCTAAACCGCTTAGCTATTTCTGCTGCTGATTGTTCACTCGCGAATACAGTATGAATAATAATATTTAAGGATTTTATCTAAGACTGATTATGTTTGTTATTCCGAAGATATACACACTCACTTTTGAACACTGCGTTATTTTTTATACTCATCGCCTTTAATGCTTGAATTAAGACTGTTAGTCCGTCGGCCGACTGCAAAAAACTCACCTGATAAAAAAATAGAAAATACCTTCTCTGTAGGGGTAGCTGACTTTTAGTAGCTTCCACTGCTCTTGGTCGGCCGCTGCGTAAATGGCAAAAAAGTGGTGCTAAAATTCATCAAAAAAACCTCATCGAAAAATAGAATGAAACTTGTATGGTAGGATAGCTGCCTTTTAAGGAAAGTAAAAAAAAGTGGTCAGCCAGACCTGTGTTGGCAGGTTCCCGTGTCCGACCGAATTTGTGGTACCACGTGACAGCTACATTTTTCCTCATCGAAAAATTTAATGAAAAAAACGGATTATAATAGCTAAATTTAAACCTGTTGACGTATGTCTTGGTCGGCCTCACCTTACTCTGGCAGTTTTTGCAGTCCGACCACCGACTGCAAGAAAACTCCCCTGATAAAAAATAGAATATTCCTACTCTGTAGGGGTAGCTGACTTTTAGTAGCTTCCACTGCTCTTGGTCGGCCGCGGCTTAACTTGGCAAATTTCATTTTTATTCAAAAATTGCATTTTTATTCAATTCGGAGACCAGAAATGCATGAAACCGTTATCAGGCTAAACTTATGTGCAAAATGATTTATGTGTGTATAGAATTGCTATAGTGCCTATAGTAATGTCATTTTTAGCCAGTTCAGTTAGTAGTTTCGGCATTTCCGTCTGTCTGTCCGTCCGCGGCTTAGCTCAGTGATCGTTAGCGCTAGAAATCTGAAATTTGGTATGAGGACGTGTATACACGTATATTAGTCACGCCGACAAAACATGAAAAACATGAAGTGGGGGTGGATTTTTTCTCTTCAAACCTATTGTGTGGGGTGTCATTGGATAGGTCTTTCAATCAAAAAGAATACACGTCCTTAAATTTTTTTTTGATAAATCATTACTTTCAGAGATAATGGCTTCCAAAGTTCAACAAAATGTGTCAAAAAAATCATAAAAATGAGGCCTACTAAGTACTTTCAATGCAAACTATATTGAAGAAAATCGTTTGACCCGTTTTTGAGTTATCGAAGTTTTCATTTAATTTAAAAGGACGTAAGTGCCACAAAATATGCTTTTAAAACTACCTTTTCAAGTGGGTGTGTTGTGACGGGCCGAAAACTACGGAATCCTATACTGAGCGTGGCCCGACATGCTCTTGGCCGTATTTTTATTTTATTTATACGTTTAAAGTAGAGCCTGTTGCATGACACTTTGTGACTTGAAATATTAGCGGAATTTTCTTTATGCATAGTTTTCTAAACATAAATGTCGATTTTACATATCATAACCTTTTATAAAAGAAATATTCTTTAATATTTATATGAGAGAATAAATACGTATCTAGAATAGTACATTGTTGTAGAGGCTTGAAATTAAGCTATAGGTGGATCGAGTTAGTTCGAGGGCCGACCCGCCAGGGGAGGCCCTCGAAGATACGAGTCCACCTATAGCGCTTTCGGCCGAGATATTACATAGTGCTTTTCACGACTACTGTGAACAAATAAATAATTTTCTTCACTAGATGAAGTCATTTTCACCGCGTTGATACAATTTTCTAGTTTTTCGGTGAAACAATATCCAATTGAGTATTCCATTCCGCCCTTTTTACTTTTTTTTCACTTTCAAGAAGCGTTTTTCTGTTGTTTGCTTCAAACCGACTCATTACTTGGAGGCGTTTTTGATAGAAAACTTCAAACGGCTAAAAAAGTTAAAACGCCTTAAGGGTGAAAAAATGGTTTCGACGTTTCTTTTTTTTTGAAAACAGGTAGTTGGCCCGATAATTCAATTTTAATAATTTTATTTTTGAAACATAAATTTTGAAACAAAAAGGTCTTTTAATGTTTTTAATGAATGTAATGAAATGACATAACTGGACAATTTACTTTCCAACTAATGACATTTCATCGCTACAATAACATTGCTGTAGTGCTGGTTCAGGTGCTACAGCAAATGCTTATTTTCCAGCTTGGATTTTGACCATCTTTTGTCACATTTCCGAACAGTAGCGTGAAAAATATATTACTTTAATTTCTTATACTTTTATTTACTGACGCTACCAAATTAGGCATCAAGTAGCGCTGATTCCATATTCAGTATAAGTGAATCTTTTATACCATTGTATGCAATAATCGGAGGTCACACCTTTACATTGTTTTTTTTGAGCCATGCGCTTGGTAGGCGATGAAAATAAAAATACTAGGACCACAGGAGCATCCTGCCGTTTCTGCGTGTTGCAATAAAACCGCCTCTTACCATACGTGTCTCTTTTGAAATAAACATTATTGCATTACAAGAGAAACTCTAGATCCGTAACAACTATGCGTTTCCGAAGATCCCTTTATACTGGTTTATTTGAGAAGATCGTTCGTTACCTATTTCGTTGATGAGAGCACCAGAAGTTTAGAACTAGAGATCTATATTTAAGAAATATAGTTATTATTGACTTGATATTTCATTTTGTATCTGGCTCCATCTCGCCAGCTTTCATATTGATGCGACAAGGACCATGATTAATACCAAATGACCTGCTTTTCAGGTTACAATTTAATTAACTCGATCCATGTGTTACGAGTGTGTTAGTAGGAGTAGTACAAGTCCTTATCACTGGCGCTGCGTTCCGCTCCGGTGAACGAGACAACGCTATTCACATGCAGAGCGCTATCTCGCTTGCACACCATCACCGCATGCGGAAACCGCAGCGGTGTGATTACCGTCCAAATGAAAAGTTTATCCATGACATGACCCATGATGCTTGAAAAGTTAGCAGTTTTTATCGGGGTTACTTACTACTCTCGGTGAGAAAATTGAAACTACAGCTCCTTTTTTTGTTTTAGTTTTATTACGTAAAAATACAATAATACAACACATTGCACAACGCTCAACGTATGGCAGTTCCCATATTACTGATATATTAAAAAAATATGAGTTAAAACTCTTGCTCGTGACATTCATCAGCGTATGAAATAGGACATATTAATAGGTAGGTATTAACAATATTCACTTAGTAAATAAGCACTCTAGAAGTTACTAATACAACAGCTTTTAAAACTTTTGTTGTCTCTGGTTCTGCTCCTCAATCATCTTGTAGACTTCCTTCATTTTGTTGAGAACATTGTTTTGCATACTTGTCAACTGAAAAATAGGAAAAAATAGAATTAAGACAACAAAGCGTATTTAAAATTTCACAAATGATAATTTGAAATATGGAACTTACAAATTAAATTAGTCAGCGTGCAGCGAAGGGTGTTCGAGTACAACTCCACGAAGTGACACCTACGGCCTTGGTTAGTATCGGATACTTTATCAAGGTTGTCAAAATCCCTTTAGTTTATTTGCGGTAAATATTAGTAGTTTCAAATCGAAAAGCAAAATTGTATGGAGACGTCATGTGTCACCGATCATCTGTCAAAGTTCTGTCAAACACTGATTTTGTAGGGAAGATAAGCTTCTGTATGTAATACTATTATATTATTCTGTGGTGCAGTGTAATCGTAAGTCCAGACACGCACGACAACGATACGCGATGGCAAAAATATTACAAATGAAGACACCATCTATTTGTGTTTTATGCAACACAAATAGATGATTTTACGTGTTTCGTGAACTGGTAGAACTAGACAATGACATAATTTGAGCATATACCGAAGAAACCGTCTTAAGTAAGCTTTTAAAGTTGCCCTAGCCTATAACCTAAACCACGGTTCATTATAGTAAAGTTTACACGGCTTTCTTACGTTTAAAGTCGGGAATAATGTAGGATTCACATCAGTCAACATGCATTTATAGTGGTAGCCGTACGATTAAAAAAACCGCAAATCGATCTACAGTTTAGCCGTTTGGCACACGCATACTAGAGGTTAAAACAAATTTTTTGACCCGCAGTTCTTAAAAAAAATCCCTTAGGAGGAGAGTGCCGAGACGTTTTTTTTATTTGTATGGAAAAAAAATTTTTTTTTTAGTAACCTATCGTGTGTGGTATCTTATGAAAGGGAATTTTAAGGCGATTCTAAAAATATATCACATCATTACATTTCAGCCATTTTTTTTTTAATTAACGCAAAAATAATTATCGAAACATACCAAGTTTGGGCTCCTCCAGACACGTTATGGCTGATTTTTATTAAATACAATATACTACAAATGATACATAATATCCTCATATCTAACCTCAAAAAAGCAATTTTGAAAATAATTTCATTAAGTATTTTTTATTAATTTTTCAATATTACAAAGTGACACAGTTCTACTTCAATACCTATTTGGCGTGACTTATGGAACTGTAGTACATATTAATCATAAAATGATACGTAGTATTCATATATCCAACGGGAAATACCTCTTTAACCCTTTAACTGCGCCTTTTCATCAGCTGGTATAGTTTGCTTAGTTTTTGACACAAAATATCAAGGTTGGACTCCTTCAGATACGATATACGCAACTTTTTTTTTTGTACAGTATATCACAAATGATACATTATATCTTGATATCTAACCCCAAGAAAGCAATTTTGAAAATAATTTCATTTAGTATTTTTTTGAATTGTTGCGATTTGACACACGTGGATGAATGAAGCTCGACGCCAACTGTTTGTCACCGGTGATAAGACCCTTCTTAGTCGGTGGTGTACACTTATTTATACGGAAAATGATGATGATGGAATTTCCATTTGCAGAGCTAATCCTTTAGGCTCTAAGATCAATTTAAGAGAGCCAATCAAATTTCTGATGCAAATCTTTGACGAAGGGGGGGTGCCCCCATAATTAATTAAAAATAAAATAGAGCTATATTGTCAAGTTTGATATCATTTTCGTGTAAAGCAAGGATGCCGAATTCATTTTTGGTATTTTATTTATACCTTTCCATATAAGAAAACTGAGAAAACATAAAAAATATGAAATCAATGTTTGATATTTTTTTGAATAAATGCCTATTTTTTATTTATTTATGGTCGTAGCATGAAAAAATATTTTTATGATAAAGCCCTGTTATTCCCCTTTATAAAAAGTATACAAATCCTATATTGGATAATATCTTTAACGAAAAAAAATATATTAAGAGGCCTGTTTTCAACCACAATCCCATTATGTAGGAAAAACGATGTGGGTTGAGCTCTAATGCTTGCCTAATAATATTATTCACAACTAATGGACGTCAACCATTTTAAACGCTATGATTTAACCTGCCTTTGTATGCTTGTTATAGTCCGTAAGTGAAATAAAGAGTTATTTTAGGAGATACCGGAACCGGTTACCAATAAAGGGGTATTAGATCGAGTATTTGGTAGGGTTGTTTTTAAAAACTATCAATTGAGTAAGCACATCACTGCGTTACCCAAAGGTAAGCGCTTGGCGGCTAAGGATTGGAGGAGGAGAGCAGAAGATCGAGCACAGTGGCGTACCATGGGAGAGGCCTATGTCCAGCAGTGGACTGATACTGGCTGCTGCTGCTGCTAATAATGATAATGTAGCACTTACCGAAATGAAAATCCAAAATGGCGTTTACCTATCAAGCTAAAGACATTAGACAGGGACATAACATTGAATATAGGGTAACTATATAATTTTGTAACCAAATAATAGGCCACCCTATCGAAAATAGTTATCAAATCGAGGAGTTCTCCGGTCCCTGTTATCTAGTGACGTTTTCAAGTGAAAGGTACATCATTGCGGGTTATCAATAAGGGCCCGTTCATTTTTTTTAGAGAGATAACTTAAGTGGTAAGTACATTTTCAACTGAGGACAGTCTGTTGGCGAATAGTGCGTTCTAAAATAAAATTACCTACCTACTTAGACATTACACAATCTTATTTGAAAATTTGTTAATTTATTATAACTAATATTTACATAACTTAATGCAAGTCTGCATATCTACAGCTACATGCTTCATCCCACATCTCCATAATTTTGTGGTTGAAATTGTACCCTCTTCCTGTTGACAAATTGATCCGATATCTGATGCACACCTTAAGTTCTGATGACAATTACTGTATGTGATATGTCTATGTACATACTTAATAAAACGTTACATTGATATTTACTGGTTCTTTATTTATAAAATAAACAGTTAATGTGCTTTTACAGAATCATATAAAAAGAAAGTGAGCCATTGACATAATATTTTTTTTACGTCAAAAAACGAAAATGCAAATAAGGTTTTAATACCGAACATTCTCGGCCCTTTCAACAAAATGAATATACATATATAGTACCTATCATCTACTAATTAATAGGTAACAAAATAATTTTGTTTATTGGCCTAGTGAAAATACCATTCTGGGTTTTGACTTGAACTGACCGTATCAAATTGTCAGATTAGATAGATTCAGTATCATTGTAAATCCAAGATGGCTGCCGCTACAGAATGCCGCGTATTACATATTTCTTAACAACCCCCTCAATCAAGTATAAAATTAAAGGGATTTTAAGTTTTAGAAGCGGAGTTTAGACAGTTTTAGTAACATAACTACTTGAAAAGAAAAAAAGTATTGTTTAGGTAAATTCAAAAGCTTTTATTGAAAATAAACAATGATTTATATAATGTACAAAAAGCTATAAAAATAATTCGGTAGGTTCTAGGTACCAGTCATCACACCACTCTTCTCATCAATGTAGCTAGAGCATTGAAAAGACAAAAAACTAAAATCGTGGGGCGCTTGAATCTTTTATCAACGGACAACGCATAATACCATTATAATATATATGAACTTAGGTACGCTACGCTAGTGGTGTGATGAATAGGACCTATCGATTATTTTAGCCTTGAGTACATTACCTGCATCATTACGAGTATTATCATTATTTTCAATTAAACCGTTTAATATACGATTTTTAACATACTAATTTAACTACTATTAGAAACGAGGTGTTTACCTAACTCAAATACATGGTAAATACCATACCAATAATAATATTTTAATAGTATCTAGTCAAAAGAGAAAATAATTATTTTACTTATTTTATTTATGGCCTGGATACGAGACTTTCAAGCCATATCTTTATTGGATAACTCTGCACTATAATGTGTTACAAATATAACAATTGTTTTTCCCACTTCCCACAAAAGTAGGATCATTAATATTTTTTTTAGAAAAACGGTTGAAGTTACCACAAAACTTTCCAGAAAGGAAATATTCTTCATGAAATTCTCTACAATTCTTGCCTTTGAAGTAGGTTGCTAAGACTTATAGTTTTCAATCTATGTGTCGCGAAACTTTTAACCCCCCCTTTTTTTATCCCCACCGCACAATAAATTTAGGCGGCTCTGCTTCCTAAAATGGCCTATGGGTTCTAAAGTCTCACTATGCAGAAGGAGATCCCATCATCACTAAAATCCGTATAATGCCCTTTGTTGTCGTGTGCACCACCGACTATCTCTTTAATACCTCCTACTGCCGCTGCCCTCCTTCAGCATATAAAAAGGGCAAAATATCAGGCTGGAGAAATATGGGGGCGTGCACTAGAAAGTCACGTAGCAACCCATCTCCAGAACAGTGGGGGTGGAAGAGAAGACCTGACCTTTCATTAGCGCCTAATTGGACTGTATATGACCATGCAGTTAAGGAGCTAGATAGGTGTGGATGCAAAATTGGATGCAAAACCAACCGATGCTCATGCATAAAAATAACCTCCCTTGCACCCCAGCCTGCAAAATTTGCCACGCTGATTGCCATAACGCGAGGTGCGCTATTATTTTCTCAATTTACGCCTTTTACGTAGTTCATTTATACAAACCGCTGTTTTATTTAATAAAGATAGAAAAATATATTTTAAAAATGTAAAAAGCAAGATTAATAGCATGTGTATTATAATTATGAGATAAAACAACACAACAGGAATAAACATCTTTAATTCATCTTTCAGCCACTTTTTAAGTCAGTATCTACCACAAAAACTATACCAACTGATGAAAAGACGCAGATTACAGATTAAAGAGGTATTTCCCGTTGGATATATGGATACTACTTATCATTTTATGATTAATATGTACCGTATCTGTACTACAGTTCCATAAGTCACGCCAAATAGGTATTGAAGTAGAACTGTGTCACTTTGTAATATTGAAAAATAAAAATAAAATACTTAATGAACTTATTTTCAAAATTGCTGTTTTAAGGTTAGATATGAGGATATTATGTATCATTTGTGGTATATTGTATTTTTTTTTAAATCAGCCATATCGTGTCTGGAGGAGCCCAAACATACCAAATGTTTCGAAAATTATTTTTGTGTTAATTAAAAAAAATGGCTGAAATGTAATGATGTGGTATATTTTTAGAATCGCCTCAAAATGCCCTTTCATAAGATACCACACACGATAGGTTTCTGAAAAAAAAAAAAATTCCATACAAATAAAAAAATGTCTCGGCACTCCTCCTAAGGGATTTTTTTTAAAGAATTGCGGGTCAAAAAATGTGTTTTGGCCTCTAGTATGCGTGTGCCAAACGGCTAAACTGTAGATCGATTTGCGGTTTTTCCTTGAAATTGGGCTTGTACTACTGTTTAAATGTTAACCCTCTATCTATACAGACCATAAACTTAAAATTTAAACGGAAGCAGCAATGGTAGCCATGGACAGTGTAGAAGATTCAAACTCCTTTAACACAAAGAAGAGGCTCGCCAGCTTCAAGCATTTAATGTGGATCCCATATAGCAATATCCCGAAGTAGTAGGGACGAGTCCTATGGTATAACTGAGTCGTAAATGACGGAAACAACCGTTACTCACGTTGCCCGTGAACAGTTCCTTCAGGTCTGCGATCTCGGCCGCCCCCGCAGCCTTCGCCTGCTCGTACTTGACCGTGGCTTGCTTGATGCTCTGCGTGAGCCGCATCTCCTGCTCCGCCTCTTCGCTACCGAGTCGGTGCCCCTCTTCACACTCCTTGAGTAAACTACAAATGAGGATAAAATCAACATTAAAATGGTTTTAGGTGTATCTTGTTTGGGAATCATAAATACAATATGTGGTATATGGCATATCTCCCGCGCAATTGCCATCCCATTCATATTTCATATTGCTTATTATATTGGTCACACAATCGAGACGAATCTAATGACACTAGCGTTTCGTAAGACGCTTTAGTGGAATACTACTGTACACAAAGCTTAAGAGGATGACAGCAACCGATGTTTGAAATAGAATTTATTTAAACAGTTTTTTAGCAATATTTATCTATATTGTATTTTGTTTTTTTTTGTTATTTTACTTTCGATTCGACGAAATCGGCTCGAAAGAAAATAATTCCGAAGTTACATCTTAATATTACCTTAAAGAAGTTTTAGGTCTCGAGTCTCTTGACCTAGGCGATTATTACACTGGTGCCGCAACCGGATGCGGCGACGGTTTGCAAGTGTAATAGCGATATATACATGCAGAACGCTATCTCGCTCGCGCACCGACGCCGCATGCGGAAACCGCAGCAGTGTGAAAGTCGCCTTATATGGCTGTAATTAAGATCGAAATTCCAAGCAACCCATACTAAAAACTTCATTATTTTTTAAAGATTTGCGTTGTCTCTTCCAATTCCGTTCAAAGAGAGAGGGACGGCGGTGCGCGCGTCGGCCAGCGCGGCCTCCAGCTCGCCCAGCTCCGTGCGCAGCACGTCCAGCTCGCCCTCCGCGCTGTCCGTGTCCAGGTCGCCGTTCTCCGAGTCACCTGTCTTGCGCGGCGTGCGCCTGCAGGCGTGCGCGCGCGCAGTGCTGGCGGCGCTCGGCGGCGCGCGCGGCGGCGGTGCGCGCGTCGGCCAGCGCGGCCTCCAGCTCGCCCAGCTCCGTGCGCAGCACGTCCAGCTCGCCCTCCGCGCTGTCCGTATCCAGGTCACCGTTCTCCAAGTCCCTGCACAAACATTTTAATGATTTCAACAAAGTCCATAGTGCGCTATTTTCTACTCGTCGGCCTTGGACTTTATAGACCAAACTAGAAGCACATACTTTTCGATGGACGGGAGGGGTACAGGGGTATATTAATTAAAAAATGCTTGACTGTACTGTTTTGAACCAATCACGTGCCGCGCCGTTGATTATAATATATGTAATGATATATGTAGAATCAAAATTGTACAAATACACTTGTTGAAAAAGTAAAGAGTGGTCTGAAAAAAAAGGAGCCGTGCCTTTTCTTATTTTTATTTTTATTTTGTGCCAATTTAGAAGCAGTGTTTATATTTAAATAATCTGTATATACAATAACACAAAACATAAATACAATTAAAGATTTATTATTTAAATGAAAGAATGTTTGCAAGTTTTCGCCTTTTGTATTTGATCAATACACAATTTTTTGAACAGTGTTTTCTGACAGAATTTATGAGGTGTTTCTCACAAACATTGTTATTTCTTATAGTTTGATTTGATGAGCTATTTTATACCTTCATAAATCTTCATATCGACGACAACAACGTACAAGGTGCAAAGTGCTAAAAGGTTCGAACTACGTAAGCTGCAGCATAATGATCTAGAAGTCGAAACCTATCGCCTGGTATAAAAATTTTCTTAAAATGTCACTTAGTATAGATTTTTAAATGACGCATACAGTGCCATCTGACTCAAAAGTTAGTATACTAACACGAACACGATTCCAAGTGCCACATCGAATCGTACTCGATGAATGCCATCTCTCTCACTCGCGCGCACGGAGCGCTATTTACCACATCGCACTCAGTTCGCGGCCGACCAGCTAGTCAACAGTTGTGAACACTAGATCGTTTTCTATGGAGGTATGTAATATTTATTTACGTTTTCCTTATATTTTTGTATTTATATGTTTAAAAATGTGTAAAGTGTTCGATGTGACACATATAACTACATACGTTTAAAGTATTATTTAAGAGAACTACGTACGCAGGACTATCTGTCACTTAGAACTGTATACGTTATTATCGTAGCTATAGTTAACAAAGTTTGTAAATCTATGTGCTACTTAGAATTGTTTACGCCATTTAATCAGTCACTTAGAACTTTTTATGTTTTTGAATTTGTTTTTGGACACACTCAAAATAGTCATATCTGTCATTGCAAGTGCTAATTTAAATATTAAAAAGCGTAAGCGTAATATAATGTAATGTAAAATAATGCTATGCTATGTGTAATAAAATAACTATCACAGATTAAGGTTTTATACGGGCAGTTTTGTTGTATAGCTAATCCTTATTTTGATCACTGTTTACTTTGCACCAGTAATACAGCTTTACACATAAGTATATGCACATAGTGTTAAAGCTTAATTTGTTGCTTTTAATATGCATGGTATTTGACTTTCAGAGTCTCTAAGGATAAACGAAGAAGGTTCACTATTGTCTTGCAGAAACTTTTTTGACATATATTTGTTTTGCATAATGATACTTAGCTGAAGTTTGGCAGAAACACCTTACGCAGAGTAAATATGCTTTGGCATAAATCATATCACAGATTTTTATAATATCGAATCTTATATTGGCATAATGTTGATGGGCATAACTGTCTTCTAAACGAATAGTATTTTCGCAGATATTTTTTTTGCATAATATTTAGGCGGCATAAAGTTGTCAATAAATAATAATAAATTTGATTACAAGATAGACTTCATTGTTTTATCATATTGTACAAGACATGCGGGATTGGATGTATTGCTCATAAGAACATAAAGTTTTTTCCGCGGGGGGCGCAGTTGTAACCTAACCTAACCCACTTTTCTGGCAACAGTTTGTTGCCGCAGGGGTCGCAGTTCTAACCTAACCCAATTTTCTGGCAACAGTACGTTCCTGTGGGGGGTCACAGTTCTAACCTAGCCTATCCCACTTTTCTGGTTTCGCTCGTCGTCGTACCTAACGAATACTCTGGGACTGTATTTCCTCTTTGGTAGGGAGTCGGGTGTGTTGGAGACGCAAGATACCTAATAATCCTATTATGCCATAGCAAATTTGGTGAGACTTATATTCAACTACGTAAAATTTACTTAACCTACTTTCCTACTAGCAGAAAATAATTATGCTTTTATAATAGTATGCTATAGGATTATTATGGTACATTAAATTATGCTAAACCAAAGTCGGCCAAAGTAATGTTCTACAAAACAATGTTCTGCAAAATGTTTTGCTTTATGCCAAATTACCATTCGACCGAAAGTGTTTCTGCAAAACATGTTATGCCAAGTGTATTTCTGACTAATATTATTCTACCAGATAAGGGTAACCCGAGGAATTATATAGAGCACTGACAACTGCGTTGGAGGAGCCAGAAGATACGCATTCCACTAATACAAGCATATCAAGTCAATCTGAAAATCAAATCTCAAGTCAAGTCAGACAATGCCGCGGTATAACAAACAAACACTTGAATATTGGATAATTTATCCCAAAAAAGACCAATGTGATTTATGTCATCAATTTAAAATTCTACGGAGAATATCTGAGAAGGAAATATCTAATTATGAAAACCATTTAAAATTTTAATGTTATTGCATGCGAAAAGACTTGTTTGAATACGTAATTTTGTTAGAAAGACTGATAAAATCATGTGCTGTTAAAGAAGATTGATCGATCAATAATAAAACATAAGGTAAATAAGTAAGAACAATGTTAAAAAATACTCCTTTTTTCCTGACTAATGCCGTGATTAAGACTGATATGTAAGGTTTTAGTAACAGGTTTACATTTTTATTACATTTTATTGAATAAATAACACATCTAATATACTTTTACTTTTATTTAGTACTTTCTACATAATTATTGAACTATAAAACTAATGTCGAATATGATTCTATCTGCAAAATGTGTCAAAATTATAATTATGCAGATTTATACAGAATGTTTATGCACCCAAAAATAAAATATAAAATTGTGCGTTAAAAATATGGTATATAATTTTAAAAATAAGCAAAATAAATGAGTTAAATTTGATGACTTAATTCACACATAGAATCTTTTACAGTGAGTCGCATACTTTTTTTACAGGTATAATATTCTAAGTCCCAGATAGACGTACATACGTAGATTTTATAGAAAATTGTAACCAAGTATAATGTTCTAAGTCCCAGATAGACCTGCTTACGTAGTTCTTAAATAAAATTGTAACCAAGTATAATATTCTAAGTGGTAGATAGAACAGTATACACAACGGTAAGCCAATAGTTCTAACTTTATTTAATCGTATGGCTACATGGTCGCTTACAATATTAGAGAAATTTACTTAATCAAACTATAATCTTAAATCTAGGTCTTTCACCCAACGGGCTGCGTTCACATCAGGGGAGAACAAGTCCAGGGAGTCCCCGGCGTATTTCCTCTTTGGGCAATCGTAAATAATGTGGTGTATGGATTGAACGGGTGCTCCGCAATCGCACTCTGGTGAATTTCTCCAGCCCCACTTGAACATGTGTTCTCCGCAGCGGCCATGCTCGGTTCTGAGTCTATTAAGCTGGCACCAATCCCGTCTGGAGGCAGAAAAGCCCAATGGCTTTTGAGTGGGGTCATAGTTATATACAGAGGCCCTGGGCGGATTTGCCTTCCATTCGACTTTCCATGTTTCGTTTATGTCGAAAGGCTTCTGCATCAGGTATTGCGCTGTATTGTAGGGTGGAAGTCGGGATTTCAAGCGGTGGCGAGGCGGATACAGAAATTCCTGATAGACCGGTAGGTTTAGGTTGTGGGAAATTTTTCTTGCTTCCCTCAGCAGAGCCTGTTGTCTTCTAAGATGTGGAGGAGGTATGTGGCTTAGTGCTGGCAGCCATTGGACGGGAGTCGACTGTATGGCACCTGATATGCAGCGCATAGTTTTGCGCAGCTGTACGTCTACCTTTTCCGTGTGAACGCTGTTAAGCCAAACCGGGGCGCAATATTCACCTGCGGAATATACAAGGCTAAGCCCAGTTGTACGTAGTACATCTGCGCTAGCTCCCCAAGACGTGGCTGTAAGCTTATGAAGGATATTATTGCGAGTTGCTAATTTCTTACTCAGCTTGCTTAGATGGGTACGGTATGTGAGCGAGCGGTCTAGGGTGATGCCAAGATACTTAGGTTGTGGGTTGTATCCTAGGGCTCTGCCGTCGAAGATGACCTTGGGGCTGTATGTGGCCATTTGATTGTGAAGGTGAAAGGTCGATACTTCAGTCTTGCTGGCGTTTGGTACTAGTCTCCACATCTTTAGATAGTTGTTAATCTTCATCAAGTCATTTGTGAGCTGTCCCTCGGAAACTTTAAAAGTTTGATGCTGATATGTGAGAGCAATGTCGTCAGCATACATAAACTTTCTGGAATTTGTGTTTGGAAGGTCGTGTGTGTAAAGGTTAAAGAGTAACGGCGCCAAAGTTGATCCCTGAGGGAGACCATTTTGTAACTTTCTGACTCGGCTCTGATTGTCCCCTAGGTGAACAACGAACTCGCGATTGCTGAGCATGTTATTGATTAAGCTCGTGATTCGTTGGCAGGGCACGGCTTTCATCAGCTTAAAAAGCAACCCATGTCGCCATACAGTATCATAAGCTGCAGACAGGTCCACGAAGACAGCTACAGTTTTTAGTTGATTTTGAAACCCGGCTTCTATATGTGAAGTAAGAGAAAGGACTTGATCAACGCAATTACGACCGCTTCTGAATCCTGCCTGCTCCACCGGGACAATGCTGTCTATGAGTGGACCTATCCTTTGAGCCAGTAGTTTTTCCAGTAATTTGTAGACGCAGCTAAGTAAGGCGACTGGTCTGTAACTTTTTGGGTCATCAGCCGGCTTTTCGGGCTTGAGAATAGCAATCACTTTTGCAAAGTTAAAGGATGAAGGTAGTTTATTCCTCGTCAGTATATCCGAAAAGAAAGCTGCTAGCCATTTAATACACTTAGGACCCAGGTTCTTAATAAACTCATTGTATATGCCATCCTGCCCAGCTGCTTTACCGAGAGCAAGTTGCTTGATAGCGATTATTGTTTCATCAACTGTAAACGGCTTAGAGAGGTTTTCGTCAACTGGTAGGCTCTCCTTGAGGATTAAGGCATGTTTCTTGATATTTTTAGTGGCTACGCGGTCTCCCCTTACTCGTGACGTCTCCAAAATGCGATTTGCTATAGAGTCTGTCAACTTTTGAGAACCGTTGTGATTTTTCATCCCACACTTTCCTGTCAGTTTATTGAGGACTCTCCACGCTTTTCTACTCGATGTTTTAAAATTCATGTTTTCAACGTTAGCTATCCATTTGTTCTTCCGCTCCGCATCCAGTGACTGAAGGAGGTCGCGGCCTATCTCCTGGTTGCCGGAATTTTTGTACTGTTGGTAAAGTTTCTCGCTATTACTGGACCAACCGGGGACGTAGATTTTTCTAAAGCCTCGGGGTATATACTTTTTGGCAATTGCGGTTACCAGGCCTATAAACCTCTCATAATTTTCTAACTTAATCTAGTGGACTATCTGCATTTTCTCGAAAACTACCATTAAATTGAGTTATATGAAAATAAAATAAGCAATAAAATAAAATTATAATCATGTGTGCCAAGTTTCAGTTTATTATCTTTTACACGAAAAAAAGTATAAGGATTCTACTTCTGTTTTGCTCTCCTGTAAAGTTGTCATTTCTCAATTAGAATCATATACGTTGTTGTCGTCGATATATTGTCTATGGCTTCATTTTGAGGTTTATAGACGAAGTAGGCACCTAGGATAAGCACCTTTACTTATACATCACTAATCCAGTAGTGCCAGCCCGTTTACAGACGAGTAGGCACCTGCGCTACCCCGTCCTGCATCCCTCTCGCCTTTGCGACCGCCTCGAGGGTTGGGATTACCTACGCACCCCGCTTGACCTGAGCCGCGTTTAGATTAGGGATCCGCGTCGTCTCTCCGTGACTATCCAGAGTCGCTCCTGCGCCGTACCTAGCGGAGGGCACCTAGACAAGTAGTTAAGGGTCGCTTAGAAATAAACTACAACAGAAAAAAACTACATCTTACTTGATGCTGTCAGCCATCTTCATGATGTCGTGCAGCAACGTGTTGGTCTGGTCGAGTGTGGGCTTCAGGGTCTGCAGGTTGTGCAGACTGCTTTCCTTCTGTGTGAGGGTGGTTGACAGAGCACTAAGCTTCTCCTCTGCTTCTCTTAAGTTCTGTGCCGATTGCTCTACCTGTCCTCTGATGTCCACAGCATCATAAACCTTAAAGAAAAGTAATGGACTTTTATCTGTCATCGCATTCTACCCTAACTGTCAAATTAGTGGCTGCAATTAGTAATACTATTTTATGTTATTTTTATCTATCATGTGAATAAACACTTCGTTATGAATACCTTCAAAGCCTTTTTCCTTGCATTTTCCGTCATAACGCCATCCCTATGAGCTTTCTTCTTCCCCAACAGAATATCCGTCTGTTTTTTCTCTTCTGTTATAGCCTCCAACTCTTTTGTAACTTCTGCTTCAATCTCTTTTTCCTGTTTGACTTCCTCTTCTAATAACGGTATATCATGGTCAAGCTGTAATAGAAGGTATCTCAGGATTAAACCCAGTTTTCGCAATGTAGACTAGTATACTAGACTTCTTATGAAAAAACTACAGCAAACAGATTTTACAATATTTACATTATAATAGTAGTTTATGTAACCGTTACGTAATAAGGGTCCTTAAAATACGAGTGTGGTTTTATAATATCTTAGAGCTTAGCTCTTCTAATGGCTAGCTTTATTTTTGCTATCTAGGGTAAGTTAAGGACATCCATTTCAAGGCTAAATAAGGAAAAATATAAGATTACATTAAGATTACCCAAATAAAAAAACCGCCCCAATTTTTATCACTTAAAAGTGTACCTCCCTATGTTAGTAATAGAAATAGACAATATTTACCTGCTCTAGGCGTTCTGCTCGGTTGCCCTTCTCTGCAGCCTCCATGTTCCTCATTTGAATAAGATTATCCTTCTTCTCTGTTAAAGCTTTAACCTGTAAATGTATTATAACCAACATTTTAACCAAACTCTAAAATCTTTAAAGGGTACTTCAGTTTTCCTCCAAAAGGAGTGCAGTTATCTATTGCTTTTATCTGAGGTTATGATTAACCTCAACACTAAATAGATCAACTATTTAAATTTTATTGTAAATACAGTAGGACATTGATAATCCGTACACAGGCTACTCAGAATGTCACAGTAATTCAAACTGCCAAGTGACCTCTCACTTCCCTAACATGACCAAATGTTGAATCTGGATTGTTTTTGAAAAGTGCTGCTGGATAAGACTTCAGTCTTTTCTGCTGATGTTGGGACCTCTGGCTCAAGGGTATCTAAAGAAAGAATAGGGACTCGACAGGGAATCTAATCCTGTTACTGTTACTGGTCATGGGTAAGGCTGAAAACAATGAGTCCGTCACATACTATAATCCAAATGCTTCGTGAGTCCGAACAGGTTGGTTTTTGAAGTTCAGATTATCATGGCTGTACTGTATAATAAAGGTATTCTGATATTGAAAGTAATGACTACCTCATCCGTATGTGCAAACAGTTCCTCCTCACTGGGTGCAATGTCCCCCAGCCTGGCTTCATTGAACACCATCAGGTTGAACAGCACCATAAGTATGGTGTAGGACTTCATGGTGGTGGGCTGTAGCAAGTGCATGATGAGAAAGCACAGGTTGGCTTCCGGCATGATCGAGACCACATGGTTCATGATGCGTGTGGAGTTGATCACGGGCAGGAGGTCACGATAGTATGTTGTGTGCCCGTCTGATTCTTCCGGAGTCTGAAACAGAAGTTACTATTAAAACATACCTTTTGCAAACTGTTTGATATACAGAATTATTTTTGACAAAGGAAAACATAATTAAGGAAACAAGTCTATCTGTAAAGTGGCGGACTAGCACAGCTCCATTAAGATCTATAGACCTGAGTGGGCCTATTCTGGATGGCAGCGGCGGCTGCTTCTCTCGCCGCTCGCCGTTGCAGTTCGTGCCGGTGGTCGAATGCATCATATCCGCGGCCTTGCAATAAACGATAGTTATCAAAGATTAATCCACATTAAATTCAACCAAGTACCATTAACACGGCATCCCTGCTAACGCCTAGACGTTCGAACAGATAGAACAGAGCCACCATGACCGCCTGAGGTCTCTTCAGATCCGCCACCGTCAGCGCCAAGTCCGGGACCAAGCCATTCCAGTTCGTCAGGAAGTTGTCCACTGCTACCGTCGATACTGAATAAAAAACATTGCTTTTCTGTACTTACAATCAACATTAGGCTAATAAATCATACATTGTCTAATATAATAAATCATACTTTAAGAACGAATATGTGTTACGTACGAAAGACCTTGTTTACCTTTTTCCATTTTTTCGACAACTGTTGCTACGAAATGGGATCCTACTCCACACTACAAATCCCACTTAAGAAATAATAACGCACAGTACGCACACAATACACTTTAATCTTTCAACACAATAATAACTACACAAAAATAATAATAAGATGAGTAGATTCAGAGTATTCAAACAATAAAAATATTTTATGATTTTTTTATTCAAAACATACGTCCAACGTCTTTTTGCGAATAAAAAATAATGTATCAACAGATCCTCGTTTTTTTGCCACGATTTTGGGGTCTACTCACGTCTAAAACGGTTATTAGATATTGCAATTTGTAGGGCCCAATCTGTTGTGTCCAATTTCTGCTCCTTATACACTTTTCCTACAAATCGCCCCTAGCGACCCTAGCTCATCATCCCTACCGGCTTTAACTCAGCGTTTACAGAGACGCTAACAAAACATCAAAAAATTGTATTGGTGAAGCACGTTGACAGTACTCATAACAGTAAATAAAAAATAAACTGTTATTTAAGTATAGGTATTTAAATGACCGCTCGAGCTGCCTGAATCTAACTTCGTCTGCCCAACTCTTCTATTATTTAAATACAAAACTAGATAAATATATTTTTACCAGTGAATCTACACAATTTAATTATTATTTTAATTAAAAAAACCAGATGGAATTTGAAGAAAATGGTGTCGCGGTGATGCGCGATACGGACCGATAATACAGGTAACTGTCATTTAACATTTTCTTTGCCTTGCGGAGTGTCGCGGTGATGCGCGATACGGACTGATAATACAGGTAACTGTCATTTACTTTTTACATCCTGGTAACACTGATCACAAAGAAAAAATATGAATATCAGGACGTAACGAAGGCTAAGGAAAAGTGAGGTGCAAAAGGTAATATAGGAGAGACAAGGAGACCAGAGGGAACCAGTTGGAGACTGCTCATAGCATGAGCAGTGTTGACAGAGCTACTCTTGGTGAGTTTTCCCTTTAGTAATTATTGAATATTATGACTTATAAAAAACTTGTAATGTGTAAACACAGCTTTAACACTCTGGACATGTAGTTTGTCTATACTAGACGTTATGTCAGCTGTCACTTGATAATTCCTCTTTCATTCCAAATTTGCTCTGTACTCGCACACCATCTTATTTGATAAATTAATCTTGTATTGTCTTCATATGTTATCGTCGTTTATCTATTTAATCCTCGTTGTATTTTATTCGTTTGACAAACGATTCGTATGTGCTTTATATATTGATTATAAAGTTACGTTAATCGCGACGAGCACTTTTTATTTCCCGCCTGAATATCGCTTTCCCTGCATTCAAGAGTGGTAAGAATCCACGGTCTCCTCTTAGCACCCAGGTGCAATAGTAATCATTATCGAGTGTGTGACGGTAATGACGAGATAGCAGGCTTTCATAAGAATTGTGTACAGATAGTTTAAGGCCTAAAGTACCTGGCCAGTGGCATCATGTATAGTGTTGCTGTCAGGCAGCTGGCGTTAAGCTTAGTATAAGGCCTGAGGCTTAGACTGAGAGTAAAGAGGAGGTAACCTATAATGAGCATGGTGTGATCAGGAGGAAGAGGCGAGCTATATGGGGATGGTAGGAGGCCCGTCAGGGAACAATAGGTTCCCGCCACCATGCTCATAGTATGTGTCATGCCAGACCGATGCAGAGTATAGTACGTGTCAGGCAAGACCAATGTATAGTTGTATAGGCTACCTCAGGAGGACTGATGCATAGAAAGATTTAAAGTACATGTCCTCCCCAGTTTGAATCTGGTTCTCAGTATCAATAATAAAATGATGCAATTGAGACTAACAAGATAATAAATAATTAGTAAGCCTGCTTTCTCGTCATTACCGTCACACACTCGATAATGATTACTAAAGGGAAAACTCACCAAGAGTAGCTCTGTCAACACTGCTCATGCTATGAGCAGTCTCCAACTGGTTCCCTCTGGTCTCCTTGTCTCTCCTATATTACCTTTTGCACCTCACTTTTCCTTAGCCTTCGTTACGTCCTGATATTCATATTTTTTCTTTGTGATCAGTGTTACCAGGATGTAAAAAGTAAATGACAGTTACCTGTATTATCGGTCCGTATCGCGCATCACCGCGACAAATGGCTAACATTGTAAATAAAAAACGGTAAAATAACCCCTGTCTGCTATTTCACTGGGCAATCGGCAGAGCGTGTAGGGAGGTTGGGTGTCGGGGCACTGCCGATCGTCCTAGATCGGGACTTTTAAACCGGTATTTTAATAATACGTTACCTAGTAGGTCACCAATAATATGTTTTTATATCCAAATTATATTCGTAAGTCCTTATTTTTTTTACAAATTTCTTAAAATAACCATAAGAACTGCGTAAAACGAAAAGCCCATATCAATTCATAGGTTAAATATAGTATAGTATAGTATATAATATAGAATATATGTATAATATAAACAGCTATTAGACATGGCAATTTGTAGGGTCCAACCTGTTGGGTTGGTAGGTGTAATGGCACCTAGGGAGTGGGAGTCCCGATCTAGGGCGATCGGGGCGATCGGCAGTACCCGACACCCGCAGCTGTTTATGGAGGTCGTTAGAGTTATTTTACCTTTTTTATTTATAAATTTGCTACACATTCCGTCTGGTTTTTTATTTAAAATAAAAGTTAAAATGTGTAGATTCGCTGGTAATTAATATATTTATCTAGTTTTGTATTTAAATAATAGAAGGGTTGGGCAGATGAAGTTAGATTCAGGCAGCTCGAGCGGTCATTTAAATATCTAACTAATAATAAAAACAGTTTTTTTTTTAATGTATACTGTTATAAGTACTATCACCGTGCTTCACTAAAATACATTTTTTAGATGTTTTGAAGGCATCTCTGTAAACGTTGGTAGGGACGATTTGTAGGGAAAGTGTAGTAACGGGCCCAACGCCGACAGGAGTTGGACACAACAGGTTGGGCCCTACAAATTGCCATGTATAATAGCCGTTTTAGTACTATTATTTACTCGGTGGTTGAATGCATGTTAAATACGCAGTTATGCCACAACACCCGATTTGCAACTTATTTCTCATTCTAACTATCATTCCCTCTCATTCTGATCGGTTGAGTAGTCGCTGACGTGTAAAAAACTGATCAAGCCCCTAATTAGAAAAAAAAATTGCTACTGGCATTGGCAGTTGACGTTGTCAACAAACGTCAGCCAACGTCACGTCACGACATTCGATTCTATTGCATTAGTTGAATCGCTTTGCTTTTATCCGGCTAAAAGTAATATAACTTTATAAATAAACTACTATTTGTGATGAACTTTGTTTAACATTGTACAAAATGCGGATAACAAATTTGAGACGTGGGCGGATTGCGCGTATGGGTGCTATATGTGCAATTTTACTGATGCTCATTTACGCTCTACACAAATGGTCAAACGAAAACGTTGCTGTTGGCAAACGAGAAGAGGATGTAATAGTTTTGGACTCGCTAGGTCAAAGTCATTCCTTCAAATCGCACCCTGGTATATACCCGACCCTGAAAACCGGTAAGTTATTGTTATTGCTAAAGTTGAACTGGATAAGTAGTTACTTACAGTTATGTAGCCCATCGAGTGAAACGCGGCGCAAAGGCCGGTTCTCAGTTGCATTGTTTTTGTTGCATGCACGACACCTGGCGTGCGAACATGACGATTTGAATCGAAACTAATATCAATAAAACTACATGTTAACTGAATTATTAAACAAATATGGATTTAATTTCCTATATACGCTCAGCTAGAAGTGATGTAAAGTGTATGTACTTTTTTCATCAATTTCAATTATTATGACTATTAATTATTAAGTACTTTCTAATGTACTGTCAATGTCTAAGTAATACAATATTTTAATGCTCCATACTTATCCTTTTCCTTTAGTATTAGAATGGTCAAACAGAAAAGTCTCAAAGAGGGTAAATAAATAAATGTATATAAAAATGAAATTTGATTACAGAAAATAATAAGTTATATCATATCACCAAACAGTTACTAATACCATTATGAATGAATTTAATAACTATTAAACTGCATTTCTTACTAGAATAAATACTTTAAAGTTTATATATTAAGGCTATAGCGGGGTTCCCATAGTAAATCGGCCCTTACAATAAATGGACTCTGGTTTTTTTTAAATACTATGATTTTTGATAGGAAGTACCACCTGGAAATTTTTAATATTTAGGCCAGTAGTAGGCCAATGTATGTATGTCTATTCTGCAAAAAAAAATTAGAGGTGTCACTACTCACTACTTCACAACCACATCATTCCTTTTTTTTTTAAGATGACCAGTATTAGTTTTTTTGGTGATGATGCAAATCTAAATAAAGAACATACATAATTTCAAAATTTAAACCAAATTGCTTGCATAAGTACTGAAAAATAAATACTTTTAAAATATTTAAAAAAATATATAAGTCAAAACCTGCCATGGGATTATGATACTCAGCATAAATATGCTTTATTATAAGAGGATTATTCACAAAAAAAAACCATCCAATTTACTATGAAAAGCCAGCTATAGCCTTCATACAAAAAAATAGACACTATGTAGTTAACATTCCTTCTCCTTATTAGCATGAGCTTTCAGATCGTTACAACATGTTTGCCATGGAAAATCCTAATTTACCCGATGGATCCATTAGACATTCCCCAGGTAAAACCTAACTTCCAATTTACTCCCTGTGTGAGATTGAACTTTTGCTTTGTGTAAGTAGAGACAAAAGTGTGTTGCTTTCTAGTCAAAGGTACATCATTGATGGTTGTCAATAGAGTTTACTTCTAAATTAATTTTTATGGCAGTAAAACCTTATTGACAACCAACAATGATATACCTTTTGCTTGAAAATGTCACATATTGTTGACCATAGATTGGGTTATGGTAAGCAACAGGATTTCCATGTACCTTACCTTAATTGAACCTAAGATCTACATTATGTAGCAATCCTTATTTTCCATTTTCCTGATTTTCCTTGTTTTTCCATTTAATTAAAAAAAATACTATAAAATATGGCTGTGTTCTTTTAGAAAACTATTTTCTATGGGTTTCATACTCATTCACCTGTCAGTGTTTGAGTTTGATGTAGGTGAGCATAAGGCGTAGAATAGCATAAAAACCTGCACTTATTTAAGGATTTGTTTATGTGCTAACAGACCCAAAGTTAAAGGAATATGGGGTAATATGGGTTGTCCTATGATATTATGGACTTGCCTAGTTATATTGGTAGAGTGAAACAATGCACACTCACCAACTTATTTACAAACATTTACTATGATTAATATACTTATTAGTTTTTCAATACAGTCAATTGAAGAATATAAATAGAAGCATATTAAAATGTTAGACAAGGGAGTGTTGTTTGCAGCCATTGCGTTTATTTTTACCCGACTGCCGAAAGAAAGGCGGGTTATGTTTTTATTATTGTTAATACAAAATGTATACCATAGTCACAAAGGAAATTAAACGGAACATAGGGACGGGGAGAGTAACAATTTAATTGGTTGATGTGGGTTAATGTCATAAAGCATCCTTGCCTTTTGGTTCTAGTATAAGAGCCCACGACACTGAACCTAGTTCGATAAGTCTCCTCGATGAGATATATATAATTAGTCACGTCTTTAATGGGGGTATACGAAATGCCGATGCTGCAATGCAAAAAAGTGGCGTCGTATTTTAAATTTTCTAGGATGATAAGTCTCCTAGATTTCCTTTGTTCCTCGAAGCAGGGGAGGGGTAGGGCTACACGATAATGCGGTGCTGCAAGCCCCCGTGCTTGGCCTTGTCAGTGGCAGCAGCATCACAAGTTTGTAGATGTTTGTAGATGCTTTGTTTTGGCATACATCTACAATCTTTTCTCGAAATCTAGGAGACTCATCATACTAGAAACCGGATATTTATTTAAAAAAAAAAATTAAAATACGCTGCCACTTTTTTGCATTGCAGCGTCGGCATTTCGTGTTCCCCTATTAAAGACGTGACTTATTATACATATATCTCATCTAGGAGACTTATCGAACTAGGTTAAATGTCGTGGGCTCTTGTTCTATTCTTTGGAAAGGGCTCAAAGAGTAACTTTCTTCCTTCTGTCTTGTTACCTACTAAATCTCCGGTTCCATTTGATAAAATGTTTTCATAAATGAACTGGATAAAATTATGTCTAGATTAAGAATTCAGATCTTATTTTCTATTTTTAAGGGAGATTTTTCGAAAATGACTTACTGTAACATGTGACTCACGTTTTTGCAAAAAGACACTATGCAGGTCAGTCTAGTCAGCCACAAAAGTCATTTAAAAAATAACGGTTGGATTCACCCACGATTTTTTATTTAATTTTTGCATCACAGGAGCCTTATTCTAATATTTATTAGAATAAGGCTCTTTGTTTTAATAAATTAAAGATTTGATACAAGCGTATTAACAAGTTTTAAAATTGGTTTTCTAGATATTGCAGGTTGTTAAGTGGTGATCTGTCACGTTTTTACTAATCCAAAAAAAAAACCTAAGTACGTTGTTTATCTTTAAGATTATAATTGATAAGCATGTATAATATTTTGTTATAGGCGATTTGGGCAACTTCGAGCCCAAACCGCGGCGACCAGTGGTCGGGCCCGGCGAGGAGGGCAAGCCCTTTCGCATGTCCGAGGACCGCGCCAACGACGTGGCTGAGTCGGAGAGCGAGTACGGCATGAACATAGCTGCCTCCGACATGATCTCCATGAACAGGTAACTGTTATACGCATGTATGTAGGACCTAGGTATACGCAATAGTAAAGCTATGCAGTAGACAAGCCAGTGAGGACGATATGCATCATACAAACATACATAAACATAACGCAAGACCGAGTCAACGACGTGGCCGAGTGAGTACGGCATGAACGCCGCCTCCGACATGATCGGCATGAATAGGCATATACTATACTCTGCTTTGCGCGTTATTTCTTTGAAACCTAAGCTGCCAAAAACGAGGGGTGCGGTGCGGGAAGGGAACCAAGCACTTGGCGCGCTGTCATTGATGAAATCAGTCAACGTCAAAAAAAAAATCAGCCGGCCACTAGTGATGTGACGCAATCGATAAATAGTCAACTTTTATTGATGAAAAGTCACGTATGTATGTATGTAACTGATTGTAAAGTAAATATATATATATATTATACTTTCGTAACTTACATTAACACCAAAATAATATATAAGGGACATCACATCACACACTTGAGTGTAAGCTCAGCGTGATACAGAAGTATGTATCGGTTAAAAATTCAGCACTCACTCAAAATTTTTTTATAAGCTCCATGCAAGAGAACAAGAACCCATAGGCATTTTTCGACTCAGTGCTAAATTTTGAATCTGTATTATTTTTTATTTATGTATTTAACCGATTTTAAAGTAAAATATATATATATATATATCGGTTAAAAATTCAGCACTCACTCAAAAAAAAATTATAAGCTCCATACAAGGGAACAAGAACCCATAGGCATTTTTCGACTCAGTGCTAAATTTTGAATCTGTATTATTTTTTATTTATTGCTAAAAAACAAGTCAGTTACGTAACATTACCTTAATTACAATCAAAATATAGTACCGTCAACTGCTACAACTTCGCCTACATTGCTCAACTTTTCCTGGCTTGAAAATAGTAGTTTATGTAACTGTTACGTAATAAGGCCTAATTACGTACAGTTGCATACACTGCTTTATCTACACTCATATTATATATCCTAAATGAAGTGTTCGGAAACCATAGAATGACCGCCATTGCACCGCCATGGCAAACTCGATTGTGCCGGCGCTCGGGCGGGCGCGTGCCGTTGGTCGGGAAGGAGGACAGGATTTACATTATGTTATCAAATTCGATGTTCGGAATTTGAAACTCATAATATAAAACTCGTATCAATATAATAATGCTAAGGATGAATGATGGGAATAATAATGCTAAGGAGAGAGATATCAATATATGAGCATGTAAAGTTAAAATTACGTTACTGCCACAGATAAAAGCTTATCAATTATCATAGTAAAATCGGTTGTGGTAATTCTAGCCATTGCCTACCGTTTTTGAACACGTTTTAGAGGACTTACAATGTGAGTGTAGATAAACATGGTTTTCTTCACCAAACAGCTATTTTTATCTTATTCCTGAGATGGGAGAAAGACGGCTATATGTATAACTGGAACTTATATGGTATGGTTAAAGAAATCATGTGTAAATTATCGATAGTACTGAAATAAGTCAAGCATCGCAACGTAATGCTAGAAAAGGAAAGCGCGATAGTTCCATGCAGCGTGAGAGAAGGAGACAAACATAAATAGTTACCATAGTGACATACTAAGAACATTGTCACTGCTAATAATTACAATTGTATATAATAGGTAATTTATACAAGAAACCTGTTTACCTGTGAAATGAAACACCATATTTTTGCACACCAGATGTTTTGGTGTCTCTACAACACAATTTAATGCAACAATAATGCATTTTGCACCATTTATTTTGTGTAAACGATATCCCGAACAAGCGATGTCACATACATCAACGTTATTTGCACCCTGAAGGACTGAAAGGAAAGACCTATGTCTCTCACACCGTGGAGTGAAGCGACTGTAAGCGTGGCAGCGGGGGTCGCCCGGCTATGCGAGGTCTTGAGTTAATTAGTCTATGTGAACAGGTAACTGCTATACACATGGATGTATGACGAAGATATTTATACGCATTAAGATGAGCTTTCTAGGGTCTGTAAAGACGATAAACTTCATACGTAAAGATACTAAAAAGATTTAGGAAGAACTTTGCAAACCATAGAGATTTACCGAAAATATGGCTCTTGAAAATTTGTAATCGGCCAGTCATATCAGTGACTACTTAAAGTGTAATAAAACTGACTGAGAAACTGCTGTAGGTACGAGTAGTTCTTAGTGTTCTTACAGCAATATTGTGGATCCATTTTTTACGTCATGCTCCACAGCAGAACCACGTTTGCTTTTTTGAATATAAATATATAGGAAAATATCTATATAATTTCTATAAAATTCTAGACTAGTTTAAAAAATATCTATATCACCAGCTTCGTTGTGAGCTTTAATACATTGTGGCGCTGCTGTAGAGCATACTCCACAGCAGCGCCACCGTCAAACGTCTATTACGGCTTATCGTACAGGCACATATATGACATCAAATAATTCTATAACAATTCTATACTGACCTAGCTTACAAAAATCCTCATTTTATTTTGAATATACGAACTAACGGGGCCACTGACTTTTTGTGAGAAGTAATTATTGCAGCGCCTGACTTGAAAATCTAGGCAAACACACAAAAAGTGTAGAAGTAATTACTCTCAGGCGTTACGGTCTGTGTATAGTCAGTGGCACCGTTAGTTCGTATATTCAAAATAAAATGAGGATTTTCGTAAGCTAGGTCAGTATAGAATTGTTATAGAATTATTTGATGTCATATATGTGCCTGTACGATAAGCCGTAATAGACGTTTGACCGTGGCGCTGCTGTGGAGTATGCTCTACAGCAGCGCCACAATGTATTAAAGCTCACAACGAAGCTAGTGATATAGATATTTTTTAAACTAGTCTAGAATTTTATAGACATTATATAGATATTTTCCTATATATTTATATTCAAAAAAGCAAACGTGGTTCTGCTGTGGAGCATGACGTCATTTTTTTGGGCTGATTGCGTATCCCGTTCTTTATTACATATCGGTGTTCATCATCATCATCATACATTTAAGAGCTAGGCTCTTGTCGGTGGAGCAATTTCCATGCCTGTATGCCTGCATGTCCGTATGTCATATCGATGTTGCGAACTCTGAATTTTAAAATAAGCAGATGTCGTTTTACGGAAGTATAGGTACCATCAGGTTCAACATTGCATGGTCAATTTATCAATGAATTCATTCATAAATTGGCCATGCAATTCTGAACCCGATAGTACATAAACTCGAATAACAGAGAAACTACGCGTATACAGCCTTGACCAAAGTTATTGGTCATGATTTTTTTATTTCTTAACCTTTTGAGCGTCACTCATCGGACAAAAAAATCGCGCCACTGACGCCAGAGCAAAATTTGCATTGGACAACAACATATCGACAAAACATTTATTTCCGCCTAATAGTGGATTTAGTTATGCAAAATCACTTTAGATAGATAAAAAAACCGGCCAAGAGCGTGTCGGGCCACGCTCAGTGTAGGGTTCCGTAGTTTTCCGTCCGTCACAGTAAGTGTCCCCACTTAAGAGTTAAAATAACACCGCCATGTAAGATATGATATGAGAATTCCACGTACAGCGACATCTATCGGCAAATTAACTAAACTATTGCGCGCGAGCTTAAAGTATGGAAGATGATTTTTATGGGATAATTATTTATTGCGTGAAACGATTTTCACCGTTTTTACTTTATTTGAAAGCACGTCATTTCATTGTGATTTTGTAGAAATTACAGGTACAATAAACACCTACGGTTAAATTACAAACTTAGTTCAGAAATTATTTTGCAATTTTTTTTCAAAAACTATTCAACCTATCAAGTTCAAAATAATTTTCCTAGAAAGTTTTTATAAAGTTCTACTTTTGAGATTTTTTTCATATTTTTAAAAGTTATGGTTCATAAGTTAGAGGGGGGGGGGACACGTTTTTTTTACTTCTGGAGCGATTATTTCCGAAAATATTTTCATTATCGAAAAATGATTTTACTAAACCCCTATTCATTTTTAAATACCTATCCAACAATATATCACACGTTAGGGTTGAAATGAAAAAAAAATCACTCCCCACTTTACGTATAAGGGAGTTACCCTAATAAAACATTTTTTTCCACTTTTTATTTAACCACTTGGTCGGCGTGATTGATATACATATTAGTACCAAATTTCAGCTTTCTAGTGCTAATTTCAGCTCTCACTGAGATTATCCGCGGACGGACGGACAGACATGGCGAAACTATAAGGGTTCCTAGTTGACTACGGAACCCTAAAAAGGTGGCCAGCACGATTTTCAAATCAGTTCGACGCGGCGGCGCGGGCCCCGGCTGGCGTCGCGGGGCTGTGCACCGTGCGGACTTTACCAAATTAGACTTTAAGCACATAACAATAAGAACTATGGGAAGTGAAATCACATTATTAACCAGCGGGTTATAATGAGATTAATGGCCTCTTTCACAATCTCCAGTTAAAGCATATCTGTCAGATAAATGTTTGCTGTCCTTTTCTTTTATATGACTGGAGAAAAGGATAGCAATAATTTTAACTGGCAGATAAGTTTATCTGGAGATTGTGAAACAGGCCCTTAGTACAACATTATAACCCGGCTAAAGCCAAGGCCTATAATGATTTGCTTTCGGTGAGGTTTGCATGATATGGCATTGTCTAGCAGGTGGTTTGAAAAGTATATTTTGTGTGCCGCTACTTAGTTTTGTAGTAAAATTGCTGAAAAAAAATTACTTTGTGGGGGGGGGGGGGCACTCCATACATATAACTTTTTCTTTTTACCAAATATCAACATGATGTATATCAATCGATAGGTCTTTTGAGGTTAGTTTGATCATTTAGTAAATACTTTCAAAAAGAATAACCCTGGAAAAGCCAAAAAAATCAACGAAAATTGTTTTGAACATCATCGGTTAACGCGTTTTCGCGTTGACTCCAAAAAACTTATTTCAACCTTTATTAGCTTTTAGGGTTCCGTACCTCGAAAGGAAAAAACGGAACCCTTATAGGATCACTTTGTTGTCCGTCTGTCTGTCTGTCTGTCTGTCAGTGTTGTCTGTCTTTGTTGCCCGTCTGTCTTCTCACGAAAACCGTAAATTTTTAGTTACATCATATAATAAAAATATTTTTAATAATTTTAAAGTTACTAACCCCTTTCCTCATGAACGCGTAGAAGTATTAAATTGAAATTCATATAAAACCTACAGGTTTGTACGGAACCCTCGGTGCGCGAGTCCGACTCGCACTTGGCCGGTTTTTTTTTCGATAGTAGGTACGGTTTTTTTATTAACTTGTATCTATATTATAACGCCAACACACTTGGACATATGTGTCCAATTATTTATCTTGTATCTCTTTCTTTACATAACAAAGTAGGAATATTTGGACAAATAGGTACGCCAAAGTGTGTACGGCATTAAAGTCATTATTTTCGCAGAAACAATTAATATTTGTGTAATAGGACCATGTATAATCCGGTGAAAATGGCTACGATTGAATACCGTTATGATTGTAAATCTCACGGCTCCTTATCTGAAACAATGTTCAACGATAGCGTAATTTTACTGTTATTTTTTTGTTATGCTTGTTACATTCTCCATGATATGAACTAGTTGGTACGTGTTTTTCGTTATTAGTGAATTGGCTGATGCCCTCCCGGTCGGTGCACACTGATGCGTGGTGTAAGTAAAGTGTGTTAGGTACTCAAGTTATAAATAAAATCGGGCAAGTGCGAGTCTGACTCGCGCACCGAGAGCTCCGCACGAACATTCCATAAACGCTCCAACTATAGCTTGATGCATTAACGAATATTAATACCAACATGTACAATTTTAACCCTTTGACCGCCAAAGCCGTTCAAACACGTCAACGAAAAGTCGTGCCCTCAGCGCCATGACGTGTTAAAACGTCCAAAATGAGAGATCAAAATACTCCTTAATAAACAACCTTTATAGAAATATTTTTGTATATTTCTTGTAGCTCTACCATTCACCTATCTTTTAAGTTAAAAGGGGTTTGGGTAAAGTTGGCGTCGTTTTGAAAGTTGGCGGCCACTCATGAAAGTTGTAAATTTTGAAAGAGCAATTCAAAGGAAACTTATTTTATTATGTAGTACATATACCTAAATAATATCGGGGCTGAGATATCACACTTTACAGTTTCATAGTAAAAATTCATAATTCTTGTTGAAATGTATTGGAATGAGTAAAAACTACTACTTTCTTTGTTATTACTATATGTGTGTTCTTTAACCTTTTCCACGCCAATGACTCATATATCGGCACCGCAGGTCCAACGCCAACGACTTATTTATAGGTCATAGACCACAGAGTAAAATAAACCTACTTGCGCATGCATAAAGTTCAATTTCAGTTTTGACATTTCGGTCGATCAACGGCGCGGTCCCGCTCGGCCTCAGTGACTGCAGGCGCGTCAAATGGGGGTCCTTCTGGTCCATCACGCTCCGGGGCTGCCATGTGTGGGGGAGTGAATGATGGGTCCTCCGGTGGGAACAGGCCCTCGATAACTCTGCCAAGGAGCTCCGGGTCCATGGCCTCCGTAGAGGGGGCTACCTTCATCTTGTTTCGGACCATTATATAAGGTCGCTCCCATGGGTTCCTCTCCAGTGTGTCCAGGAGCTCCTTCCACGCTTCGCCCTTCCTGTGGG
The DNA here is from genome assembly GCA_947086415.1 of Pammene aurita. NCBI lineage: Eukaryota > Metazoa > Arthropoda > Insecta > Lepidoptera > Tortricidae > Pammene > Pammene aurita. The sequence continues at coordinate 27,751,597 of OX352290.1, read as the reverse complement.
CTATATTGACCTTAAGGGCCTCCCTTGCCTCCTTGAGGGCCACGCGAAGCGTTTCCTCCTCCTATGCGGTATGCCTCCTCTTTCGACAGCGGCTGTAGGCGCGGCGGGCTCTGTTACTGGCGGTACAAAGCGCAGCAACCTCCTCCGACCACCAATACACTTGGCGCTTACCCGCAAACCGCCTAGCCCGGGGCATTGCCGCATCGCACACCGCCGTCAGGGTTGCTATGAATCTTTCGGCCTTATCCTCTACATCGGCTCTGTCCACCGGAGGGGCACACCAAGCTTCGATCATTGCCGCCTCATCTACCATTTCCCGATCAAGGGCGGATAGCGCCCACCTTGGGAAACCACCGGCCCTAGCACCTGCACCAGCACCAGTTGGAGCAGTGGCTAACGATGGGGAGACCCTCATCCGGATGTAGAGATGATCGGAGAGGGTCTCTACCTCCTCGAGGACACGCCAATCAGAAACACGTGCCGCAATGGCGGGGGTCGCAAAGGAGACGTCCACAATAGACCCCCCATTCCAACGCACGCACGTGTTTATCCGTCCCCGGTTTAGCGTGTCCAGCCCCATCGCTACCACCCAGTCATGGAGCTTGCCCCCCTTCGGATTCGTAGCGACACCACCCCATGCTTGGTTCTTGGCATTGAGGTCGCCAATCACCATCACCTGCGTTGGGGCAGCCCTACGGAGGACGCCCTCAAGCGAGCCAAGAAATGTCTCAAATTCTCGCAGCGGCCGATTGGGTGAGAAATATACCTCAATAACCAGGATTTGTCCCCATTTAGCCGCCGCGAAACCTTGTCCTCTCTCGACTCCTGTTAGGGGAGCCAGGCTGCCCGCCGCAGGTACCACTAACGCCGCCGTCATATCCAACGACCCGTACCAATGCGGCCTCGGAGGGACCGCATACGGCTCCGCCACCACAACCAAGTCAATGTGCCACTCTGCCATATGCTGCATGAGCAAGTCCTGGGCTCTGACAGCGTGGTTGGCATTGCACTGAAGAATTTCTAATTAGTGTGGCGGCATCAGCTCTCCATATCATTCTCTCCCTCGTCGGCCTGACTGGCACTTTCTTGGCTGCGCCCCAGGGCCCGTTCGGGGTTTAGCCTGCCTCTGGTCTGAGATGGATTGCATGCCAGCCCACCCATTAAATGTCCGGCTGGGCGTTTTGCCTGGTGGCACGCAGCACAGAACGCAAGTTCCGCCGTGCACTCAGCTATTTTATGCCCCGGCTTACTACACCTGAAACACAGATTGCCGCGGTCTACCGGTGACGGACACGTTGTTCTCGTGTGCCCCGTTCCCATACACCTGTAGCAGCGGAGCGGTGCTGGATCCAAGGCCTGCACTACCGCGCTTGACCATCCCACTGATAATCTTCCCCCAGCGTCCATCACCCTTTTGGCCACCGTCGCAGGGCACTTGACGAGTGTCGACCCAGAGCCATTGAAGGAAGCGCGGATTGTGCCCACCTTCACTTCCGCCACACTGCACCCGCCCTTGGCCGCTATAGCCGCTGCCACGGCGTCTGGCGTTGCCGCCTCGTTCAGGTTTGCAACCCTCAGACCAGCCATTTTCACAGGCCTGTACACTCGTGCATCATCCCCCACAAGGGCCTCCAATCTCTCCCGTAGACTGTCAGCTGCTCTCCCGTTATCAGCGTTGGGCACCTCTATTAAGCGGGCCCCGTCGGCAGTTTTGCGAAAATTAGTCGCCTACTGTCTCTTTAACCTGTCGGAGTTAGGTACATTCACTTGTCCAATAACATTGTTTCAAGGGCTATATCTTAGCTCCGATATTACTTACGGCAAAACTTATTTTTCAGATATGCTAGTCTAAGGTAGTGCTACAAAATAGTAGTAAAAAAAACGATGGCTGCTGAAAAAAAAATGACGCCGCTAGTCCATACAAAGTTACCCAAACCCCTTTCATTCAAAATAACCCGTAACTCAAGAAAAAATTAGAAAATACCTCAAAGCTATTTAAAAGAACAAAAAGGCACTGCCCTCCTCGCCGTTGACGGGTAATCACGTCAAGCGGCGTGACGTCACTTCGGAATAGTGTAGTTCGTTTGAAAGCATAGTGGTCGATGTTGATTATTGTATGAATATTAACCAAATACTGTAATTATGAATGTTTTTCACATTTTAAGCTTTATTATAAAATAAAACTAATTATTAAACTGTGATTCGTGTAGAAGATTAGTTTTAGGAACTACATATCGTAATGTTAAAAAAGGTATATATTTTAAATTTTTACTTAAATATATGCATTATTAAAAAAGAAACAGTTTTATTAAAGTCGTAATGGAATAAATACAATGCGTGTTATAAGGCCTGTATTTAAAACCTAACAATGTGTATGTCGTTTCTTTTAATCTTATTGCTTCGCCGCATTCTTGTTAATCCTTAAACAATGATAAATACCACGACACGTGGGCTTTCGGTCCATTTCATTCATCTAAATATATAAAAGAAGAAACTGACTGACTGACGGACTGACTGACTGACTGACTGATTGACTGACTGACTGACTGACTGACATATCAACGCAAACCTCAAAGCGCTGGTTCTAGAGATTCCAAATTTGGCACGTAGGTTCCTTATAAGGTCTAGGGGTGCACTAAGAAAGGATTTTTCAAAATTCACCCCATAAGGGGGTAAAATGGGGGTCCAAAGTTTGTATGGCGAATCAAGATTTGTTAGATTATTTTATTTGAAACTTCACAGGAGTATTCCTAACGATAAATGAGTAAACACGTGTTTCAGGTTTTTTGAAAATTCAACCCCTAAAAGTGGCAAATGTGGTCACAAAGTCTGAAAATCAACATGGGTATCGTATCCTTTTTGAGTACTTATAGTACGCGGGCGAAGCCGCGGGAAAAGGCTAGTACCAAATAACTAAAAATAATGAAATGGTATTTTAGATAAAATGTCAACCAATATGAATGTTATCGGTGAGAGACCGAGTTTAAGTGAACAAAGAATATGTCATTATAAAGGCCGGTTCACACGTATTAAGCTGTCAAGTAGTTAACTAAATTTTAACTTAATTTTAAGCGACTTAAAGCGTGTAAACAATGAATTTAGTTATATGTTACAAGTTAAAATTTAGCGTGCAAGTAAACAAGTTGATTAAAAATTTGTCTATTTTTCGGTTAAGTGGGTAGACGTGAATTACAACTTGACACGTTTGGACAGGCAATAGTACATTACTTACCAAGGGCTGTAAAAGAAAGAAAGCCCGAAATCGCAGGTATTTGTAACCCGAGCCGCAGGCGAGGGTTGTAAATATGCGATAGAGGGCTTTCTTTTTTACTGCCCGTGGTGAGTACACAATTTTACGTCTCCACCTGGCCATAATGCGAGTTTTACCGTACGCGTAGCGTGCGATAAAACTCACATTATGGCCAGGTGTGACGTAAAATTAAGTTAATTATTACTTAGTGTATAAGTTGGGCTGAGCAGTCGCATTCGGAGTTCGTATTTGTTCGTTTTTTAAAGTTTATCCGTTCGTTTGAAGAACTTTTTCAAAATAAAAATGGCAAAGTGGTCGGAAGACACTACAGTAAAGTTTATAGAAGAATACATAAAACTTGAATGTCTATGGAATATAAGAAGCCCTAATTACAGGATTAAACAAGCAAAACAACAAGGGATTAGCGATATAGTGTTGGCCATGGCAATACCTAATGCTTATCCAGTTTCTCATCCACAGTCTCGCCGGTGCATTAGTTTCCCTGACTATTTCATCCTTGACCTCGTCTAAAACTTCACTTAGTACGAATTTAATTACTGAATTACTGACTTGCGCGTCCATTTCGGGCCAACTAAAGAGCTTAACTAATTCAAACGTGTAAACGCTTGCTAAAAATTAAGTCGCTTAAAATTAAGTTAAAATTTAGTTAACTACTTGACAACTTAATACGTGTGAACCGGCCTTTAGGGATATACCAAGTTTCTTTACGTACAAAATAATGAAATGTGCGCGAGGTGTTTTTTTACCTACACACCCGTTCTGTCCGATGTTAATTAGTTTTTATCATAAAATGTATTTATTTGATGGTATTGTTAAACATTTTTTTACTCAACTAAACACTTAAAAAACCTAACGTATTTTCCTTCATACAGTTACACCACGGAAATATCGATACAGAAATGAATGAATATCTCTCACCCTCAACTCTAACATTCATAATTAGTTACGGTGCCACCAGCGCCAAAGCCGTCATAACACGTCAGCGCGTGACGTTATCACGTAAGTAGTGCTGTGGCTATATTGACAAAATTAAATTAAATTGTATATTATTTTTCATATTTTTGTAGTTGATTTTAGGTGTATAAGAAAAATACGAAATGAATATTCTTTACTATTATGATTTCTAAATATCTAAAGTGATTTTGCCTAACTAAATCCACTATTAGGCGGAAAGAAATGTTTCGTCGATATGTTGTTTTCCAATCACTACGGTATCTGAGTGCGCTCGTGCAAATTTCGCTCTGGCGCTGGTGGTACGATTTTTCTGTCCGATGCGTGGCGTTCAAAAGGTTAAACGAGTAGAAGTTTCGTGCGCTACGCCTTTTCATATGGGGGCGGGGGCTGGTAAAAAAACTGTTTATGCGAAGAATACCCGACCCCATTAAACTAGGAAAAATCTGAACACCGCGGTGTTGAAAACGAACGTACAGGGTGCAGGGCTAAGATAAGATAAGATAAATTTATTTATAAAGCCAATTTACATGTCAAATCAAAACACTTTAAGTAAAAATTCACATTATTAAAATGCTTAATTAAAATACAAATAAACAATCTTTAAAATACCTCTTGAAACTTTTTACAAGTAACAAATTCTTTGTAGCTGTAAAACGGGTGCTCGACAAGCCATTTCTTTAGTCGGCGCTTAAAGCTGCTTAAGTTGGGAGCATCCACTACAATTTGCGGCAACTTATTGAGCACTATGGGTCCCATCAGTCCCATCACATGTGTTAGTTTTTTTGACTTTGCCATACTGCAGCCAATGAGAGCAAGCTTTCCGGCATTCCGAGTGTTGTAATTATGGATCATTCTATTTGTTTTGAAGTCAGCTAAATTTGTTTTCACAAACATAGCGACCTGCATAACAATCAATGCGGGTAATGTGAGAATACCCAATTTATGGAATAGTTCTTGAGCGGGCGTGTCGTATGGCACCCGAGCGATACACCTGACAGCACGTTTCTGAAGGCGGAAAACTCTCTCCCACTGGGCGCAACGGCCCCAGAGCTCAGCGCCGTACTGGATTAATGAGTGTACGGTAGCAAAATAACACGCGCGAGCAACTTCCGGAGTCACCGTTCTCACCACTCTGCTGAGAGCGAAGCACGCGCTTGCAAGCTTTCCGCACAGTCTATCGACATGCTTGTCCCACTTCAGACCAGTGTCAATGTCAAAGCCTAGGAAGGTTGTAGAAGCAACTTGCTCTATCAACATTCCATCCAGCTTACCCTCAATGGTTTAAGATAGCGGCCCGACAGATTAAAATGCATATAATGTGTTTTTTTAATGTTCAAGGCGATTCCGTTATACCCGAACCACTGAGCCAGCTCCGCGGCCACGACATTTAGTGCTTTGCCTACACCATCTAATGTGGGCGTAGTAACGATTGCAGCGACATCGTCCGCATACATTAAGATTTCACCAGCTTGAATTGCTTCGGGGAGGTCATTTAGCAATAGCGAGAACAGTATGTTCGACACGGACGATCCCTGGGCTACACCTATTTCTGCCTCCAAAGGATCAGATCTTACATTTCCTCCTTCTCCAACTACTATTTGCAATCTTTTATGAAGAAGGCATTTAAGATCTATCTTTTGGTCATTAAAAGATTAAAGATATTTATTCTTCAATTTAGGCACATTACAATGCACTTATGAACGTCAGAGAGAAAAAGAAAAACTACCACCGGTTCTAACCCTACACCTCTGACCCGAGAAGTATTATTTATGACCGGCAAGAAACTCGGCGGGACTTATTTTTTCAAAACAGTAATACAGTAATATTATATTTTAAAGATACACAATAATGCGTAGTTCTATAAGAAGACATATCAAAACAGCTTGAGAGATATACAATGTACGTATTGTTTAATTCAAATAAAATAATAATAATAAAATCCAAATCTGATTGCTTCACAAAACGTTTGATATGCTTTCCTATCTGAACTGTGTCCTCTAAATCTTACATGATTTTGTAGTAGTTTCTGGGTTGGGCCATGCATGTTTGTCCGTCATATAGTCCTCGACCCTGTAATAACCCTTTGACATTAAACTTTTTTTCAAATATTTCTTAAGAGCGGGAAATGATAAATTTAAAGCATCGACGGGTAACTTGTTATAAATGTGAATACCTTGACCAAAAAATGACTTATATGCCTTGCGGATACGACTACTTCTGATAGCAAGCTTGTTTTTATTTCTAGTGTTATAGCTGTGGATGTGATTTGTGTGGACTTGAAGCTGATTTGACCGGTATTGTAACTTTTTGGCTTGGCACCGACTTCAAACATATCAGTTTGTAACGCATATAAATAATATAATAATTTATTTTATCTTTTTTGAAGTCGGTTTATCTTTTTTTTGTTAAAAGTTTTTATTTTTCCATTTTTAGTGGTTATATATTTATCATAATCAGACAACGGATCTCGCAATAATCGGTGAAGATATATAAGAAAAAGTTCATAATACGTACTTAATGTAAGGAAAGTTCCACATATCATATGTGGTCTTCATTATCAAATTAGTGGTTTTCGAGAGGAAATGCTTGAGTTGCTTAAAAAATCAACCAAATCACCATACATGTGCCTTTAAAAATTGAGGAGTTCCCTCAATTCCTCATGGATTCCATCATCAGAACAGCACCAGATTAATGTGGAGCCATCTCAAAGGTAGTTCCTTTTAAACAAAAAAAGAATTCCTGAAATCGGACCACTAATCATTATCATCAAACAACCATTATCATCAGATTCACTTCATCAAATTGGTGGATTTCGAGAGAAAATCCTCGCGTTGCTTAAGAAAACACCTAAATCACCATACATCTGCCTTTAAAAATTGAGGAGTTCCCTCAATTCCTCATGGATCCCATCATCAGAACAGCACCAGATTAATGTGGAATCATCTTAGAGGTAGTTCCTTTCAAACAAAAATAATTCCTCAAATCGGACCCAGAGGTTTCGGAATAATCGCTGAACATCCTACATTTAAAAAAATAATCATCATTATCATCAAAACAACCGTCATCATCAAGTTCACTTCATCAAATGGGTGGATTTTGAGAGAAAATCCTCGAGTTGCTTAAGAAAACACCTAAATCACTATACATCTGCCTTTAAAAATTGAGGAGTTCCCTCAATTCCTCATGGATCCCATCATCAGAACAGCACCAGATTAATGTGGAACCATCTTAGAGGTAGTTACTTTCAAACAAAAAAAGAATTCCCCAAATCGGACCATGGGCCTCGGAGTAATCGTTGAACATACATAAAAAAAAAAGCCCAAACCGAATACAGAACCTCCTCCTTCTATGAAATTGAAGTCGGTTAAAAATAACTGTGCATTGGTACATTTAGCCCCTAGGGAAAATATGTATACATATTTATGATTTACAAAACATTTTAAATTGACCAATCAGAACACCTCACTATATTAAATCCACCAATCACAAAACATGTCAAAGTTAATTGGACGCTAGATAATTTTTTGGTGCGTATACTGTTTAAATAATACTTTATTATTTTTATCTTACATTTTTATTATCTCGCAATCGAAGTGAAAAATAGTATGTATAACTCTGGTCTAAAAGCCATATTACCACTCGAACTATTTTCCATAGAACCACCTCTTGGTAATATGGCCTACTTTAGACCCTTGTCAAACAATCTACTATTTATTTCGACTTGTTTACCATATAAGATATCTAATACGGGTCTTCATTTAGCATGTTTATCACAGCTACGTGTACGCCAGGTCGATAGTTTACAGTTAGGTATATCGGTTTTAGGTTTTGCATCAATGTTATCTTAGGAGCATATTCACACGAGAACGCCTTGGGTTTAGTGATGCTGATGTCACACGAGTAGGTAAATACCGTTACAATTGTGCTAATATTTAATTAAGTAGAGTAAACATTGTTGACTTTGACTCTTTAACAATCAAGCAGACTCATTCTAGCCAGTCAATGTAAAAATTGAGTTGTTTTAAAGTGTAGATACAAAACAAAACGATTGTTTACTAAATCGTTTTGACCTGCGTCAACTGTTTAGATAGCATTTAAGTAAGCGGAGTGAAACATCATCAATCATCATAGCGTAAACGTTATGATGATGTTTCCGTCCGCTTACTGTTGGATATTTTCTTCTTTAGTGCCATTTGATACACGTAGAAATGTCAGAACAATCACCGGACTTGTGTGATAGAACTTAGGTAATAGGCACATTAAGGAAGAATCCGAAGTAGAACGCTGCAAACAACAGTATATCTCCCACAGGTCGATCCCCGACACGCGCCTGGACGAATGCAAATACTGGCACTACCCGACGGAGCTGCCCTCCACGTCCGTGATCATCGTGTTCCACAACGAGGGCTTCTCCGTGCTGATGCGCACCGTGCACACCGTCATCGACCGCTCGCCACCGAACATACTGCATGAGGTGGTGCTGGTGAGTACTCCACACTACACATACTATCACTACCTGACGGAGCTGCCCTCCGCTTTGGTGCACACCGTCATCACCGTCATTAAGGAACAATAATAATTTAAATAAAATGTCGATGAAATAAAGTAGCACCAAATAATAATACTTGAACTAAAATCTCGATGGATCGTTGTCGATCATATGATGTTCGATGAAGCGGGTGTCGGCGAAACAAGGGTATCCCCAGAAAAATACTAACTGCACTCCGTGATTTTTACCTGCTGAACGAGGCTTTTTTTTTCTCGAGAGTATATAGGTAGTTAGGTGCCTATGTATATCTGTATGTCTCATTCTTTGGCAAACTCTACAACCTACATCGTTAGATGGATTTCAACTTGTAAGGTGTCAATAAATTCGTAATAGTTCGTTCGGTGTAGGTAGAAGATATAGGCTTAAAAAAAGTATTTTCGCCAAAAATTTTATCGCTTGCAAAGCCTTGCCGCAAATCGGATTTTCTAATATTCTTTATTCAACATGTTTCAATTAATTATCGGTATTGTTATGCAAAAGTAAAGAATCTTCAACACATTTAATTTAAAAGCAACATTTTGATTGCATTGAAGGTGTAAAAACTACTTTCAATCTTTACGAAACATAAAATGTAATCGTGTTTTCTTTGTTTCTAGGTGGACGACTATTCTGATAAGGATAACCTGAAGTCAAACCTCGATAACTACATAAAACGGTGGAAAGGCAAAGTGCGTTTAATTCGCAATTCGCAGAGGGAGGGCCTTATAAGGACCCGCTCCAGGGGAGCACAAGAAGCAACGGGGGATGTTATAGTGTTCCTGGATGCTCATTGCGAAGTCAACGTGAACTGGCTGCCTCCGTTGCTCGCACCCATTTACCGAGACTACAAGACGATGACCGTGCCAGTTATAGATGGAGTCGATCACAGGACCTTCGAGTACAGGCCTGTGTACGCACACGACATCAACTTCAGAGGCATCTTTGAGTGGGGAATGCTCTACAAAGAAAACGAGGTGCCGGACAGAGAAAGCAGAACACACAAGCACAAATCTGAGCCGTACAAGAGCCCGACGCACGCGGGCGGCCTATTCGCTATTAATAGGAATTATTTCCTGGAAATCGGAGCGTATGACCCCGGCCTGCTGGTTTGGGGAGGAGAAAATTTCGAACTCAGCTTTAAAATTTGGCAGTGCGGTGGCAGCATCGAGTGGGTACCGTGTTCCAGGGTAGGACACGTTTATAGAGCATTCATGCCGTACTCCTTTGGAAACCTGGCGAAGAATCGCAAGGGTTCTCTGATCACTATCAACTACAAGAGAGTAATCGAGACATGGTTCGACGAGGAGCACAAAGAATACTTCTATACCAGAGAGCCGATGGCGAGATTCTTGGACATGGGTGACATAAGCGAGCAGAAGGCGTTGAAAGAGAGGTTGCAGTGCAAGGACTTTAACTGGTTCATGCAGAACGTGGCGTACGACGTGTACGACAAGTTCCCGAAGCTGCCGAAGAACGTGCGCTGGGGCATGGTGCGCAACAAGGCCGGAAATGTGTGCCTCGACACCATGGGCAAGGCGGCGCCAGCATACATCGGTAAGCTATATTTAATAGACCGTAGAGTACGAAATTACGTTCCTCTAAAATCCGGATAGTGAATATATGTTGACTAGATTTATTTATTGGTCTCAATCTATTCTAATTTTTAATCTTAATCAATTATCTATACAATCTATTGAAGTAAAAGTTGCACATTTTTACATAGAACAATCTTGGCAATGCTCTGGCGGCGCAGTGGTCAATTCTGGGATTTCTGACTCGTCGGCTAGCGGTAGGAGTTGCCTGACTCGCCGACCAGACCAGAAAGCTCAAGAGAGACCCGAAATCGGTGTTCTCGATTTTTAGTTTTATTTTTTAATAGGAAGAATGAAAAAACAGCTACACGATTCTCGAAAGTGTATTTATATCTTAACTCTTGCAAATAACTTTGACGTTTTTTCAGGAACGTCGATGTGCCACGGCGCGGGCAACAACCAGCTGTTCCGGCTCAACGAGGCGGGCCAGCTCGGCGTCGGCGAGCGCTGCGTGGAAGCCGACGCCGACAGCGTCAAGCAGGCCATCTGCCGGCTCGGCACCGTCGACGGACCCTGGAGGTGAGCATTAGCGGCGTCACTTGCTGCTCGACCAACTCGACGTCGGCGAGCGCTGCGTGGAGGCCGACGCCGACAGCGTCAAGCAGGCCATCTGCCGGCTCGGCACCGTCGACGGACCCTGGAGGTGAGCATTAGCGGCGTCACTTGCTGCTCGACCAACTCGACGTCGGCGATCGCTGCGTGGAGGCCGACGCCGACAGCGTCAAGCAGGCCATCTGCCGGCTCGGCACCGTCGACGGATCCTGGAGGTGAGCATTAGCGGCGTCACTTGCTGCTCGACCAACTCGACGTCGGCGAGCGCTGCGTGGAAGCCGACGCCGACAGCGTCAAGCAGGCCATCTGCCGGCTCGGCACCGTCGACGGACCCTGGAGGTGAGCATTAGCGGCGTCACTTGCTGCTCGACCAACTCGACGTCGGCGAGCGCTGCGTGGAGGCCGACGCCGACAGCGTCAAGCAGGCCATCTGCCGGCTCGGCACCGTCGACGGACCCTGGAGGTGAGCATTAGCGGCGTCACTTGCTGCTCGACCAACTCGACGTCGGCGAGCGCTGCGTGGAGGCCGACGCCGACAGCGTCAAGCAGGCCATCTGCCGCCTCGGCACCGTCGACGGACCCTGGAGGTGAGCATTAGCGGCGTCACTTGCTGCTCGACCAACTCGACGTCGGCGAGCGCTGCGTGGAGGCCGACGCCGACAGCGTCAAGCAGGCCATCTGCCGGCTCAGCACCGTCGACGGATCCTGGAGGTGAGCATTAGCGGCGTCACTTTTTAACTAAACTAACATTCCTTTCCTGCTCAAATTGTTTGTCTCACCGGCGCGAGCGAGAATATGGTGGCTTCCTTACTGAGGCAACACAGCCATCAATAAAGTCAAATTTGGGCTCTATTACTAAGGCAATTATTTTACTTTTTTTCATACACTTACATTAAAAGTCAACATGCATGTGCCATGCATCAATGTTAATAACAGATGAGGACAGAAACCCGATACAACGGATACCCCTATATAATTAATTCCCGACTCCAGATACGACGAAGAGAACCACCACATAGTGCACCGGCTGCACGACTACTGCCTCACGCTGCAGCCGCCCGCGCGCAGCCTGGCGCTGGCGCCGTGCGACGCGCGCAACACCTTCCAGCAGTGGACCATCACGCACAAGCAGCCCAACTGGTGATAGTGACACCCTCTCCGGCGCACGTTAGCAATACTATTGTTACTTGATAGTGAGGATAAATGCTTGATAGTGACATAACGCTGCAATCGTAACAAAAAATGTGTCAAATCCACAGTTTATGGTAAAATGTCTATAAACATGTTCAGGATATCGAAAAACAAGACAGTTGTGACCATTTACGATCTGTGGGTTTTTATCCTCATTATCCATTCGATTATAACATACTTGCAATATGTGAGTAGGCATATGGCGTAACAGAAAATTACGCTTGCGAATTCTAATGTAGTTTCACGACAAAATATAAGAAGCAATTGACAACGAATATAATTATCTTGATAATTTCGAACCCTGTAGTTCGAAACCAACCGGATACCTACTGTGGGACAGGCCAAGTTATAACTGCTAATAATACTATTTTATACGACTAAAGATAGTAAAGAGTAAACCTTTCCTGAAGAATTCTGGATTTTAAAACTACGCGTTCTACTAGTTACATCGGCCTGGCATGTGGCTTAATTCGGTAGATTGACAGGTGCCCTAAGTTTTTGTACCGTTGTCGGTATCCGCCGTAAGAAGTTAACATTCCAGTGATTCATTGTGAAGTGTAGAAAGCATATCTTCGTCGTGTTTATAACTCAAAAACTTCAAGTGAGGACAAAAATAGTCATAGGCCTTAAAGATATTTCTTTTCAGTTATAATAGAGTACCGTATCTCGGCTATAGTATTAATGTTGCCTTACGTAGGTCTACGGTTCTTCCTACTAATATACTTCCCTCTGGCAAAGTGGGTGTTGTCCCGAAAAAATGACACGTTATTTAGGAAAAGCATACCTACCGTGTAAATCAAATGATTGAATATACGTTGTTAAATCTAATACGGCGTTTACACTCGCATGTTCGTTCTCGCGCCGGTGCTCGCCGCGACGAGTCATTCGTGTACGAGTGCCAAGTTGCCAACAAGAACGTCCGTTCACGTATTCTTCTCCTGCGAGCACGCGCGCGAGACTGAGCCGCATATGAAAACAGTCCGCGCGCTATTCGGCTTGTCACTCGCGCGCAAGTGTAATCACAACATAATATTATTCTAACATAAGACCTTGTAACGACAAAAGTAGAACTATTTACAAATTTTTTTTGAAAGCCTTAAAGCTCAAAGAAAATATTTTTTGTAGATAAATAAATTTAGATAATGTAAAGGTAATATAGTAATTCTTTAGACCAACGCAGGCAAATTGAAATAATAGGCTGAACGTAAGTATGAATGGAAGTTGTTTGTTACGATTGAGACACAGTGTCTTAGTATGTCTGCGTGACTTCTTATAAAGCCTGTAAAGATAGACAAAAGTTATGAAATTTATGCATTTACTTATTTTTAAACTCAATAATTTTTAGTTTTGACAGAGAACAGTTGTGGCCTATTATTCTCTCTACTGTGCTATTAATTATAGCTAATAAAGCGTGCTTGATTCTTATTTCTCTTCCAAGGCTGAAAAGTATTGAGATATGAAAATAAATGTTATTCCTGTTCTTACTTGTATAGTCTGGGCAGCCAACGAACGCAGTAGCAATGTACAGCGAACACTAAGAATGACAAGTCTAAGAATCAGTGAAAAAAGCAGCAATGATCATCAAATTTTATGTTTTTAATTTTAGTTGGTATTTCCACCCCTTTCATTAAGTGACATTTACGGTATGTAAAAAGGAGACGGACATATTTCGTCTGATCTGTCATCAACTGCAACAGATAATCTGGTTGAGGCAATTGACATATGCCTTAAAAATGAATTTAAATTGAATTGGAAACGTTGCAAGAGTTCTATCTCACTCGCGCTTAAGATGAGAGAGTGAAATGCACTAGAAACAAATTCAATGTGAATTTAAATGTTCGTCATGAAATACGGTGTCTCATCACATCACAAAGGGTTACATGTACGTATTTTGAATTTGCCGCGTGTTTCTACTGACAGAAATGGTTTGCCAGACTATATATATAATATATTTCGTAGCTAGATTAATAAATAATAATTGATATTATTTCAAATATTATATGTGAAATCTTTTTCTGGTCCCGCCTCATTTGTAAGGGGTGCCAGGGTTCACGATTAAGAAAAATACTTATTTTGTTTGTTTCTGCTGTATATTTGGTGGAGGTAGAGGTTTTTCCGCGCAGCGTTAGATTTAAGTAGCCTCCCCATCTTTCTTGAGATTTGGCGTTTTACTTGATTATGAATATGTAGACTAATTATTTCATTAAGAACTAAGGTCGATTGCATCCGATGTATAAAAGTGTACGATTTCTGTGACGCCGAGTGAATTTCGTTGCTCAATTACTGACAGTGCGATCCCGATTCCCATATGCAATCGTATTTTAGATATCTTTATCAATATTTCATTTCATGATTTTGTGTTGTATGTGTGTGTAAAAAATGTAAAATGAGGGAATATTCACATCATGGACGAGAAGAAATGGTCGTACATAATAACACGACTCGATACTTACATAATACGTACGATATGCTATTTGGAAAGTAAATAATTGAAAGTCATGTGATAAAGGAGCATATTCTACTGGGTTATCTACCAAGGTCCTGTAAAAACGCGAATTTCCTACCTACGGGAGTTACGTTTTTCTTGTCAAAGAAATAGTAAAAAAAATAAAAATCATTTATATTTTTTTTACTATAAAACATGAAATGCCCCTAAGTGTACGGCCTTAGTGCCGCGCGTCCAGCTGAGCGTTCGGCGAAGCGACCAGCTTTGCGTTGAGCTTCCATTCCCATATGTTTTACTTGTTTGTGTTACTATACTTACACTTGATAAATTATCTTAGGTAAGCCAGGTAATCTTAATTGAGATGTTAAGTATTATTAGAAACTTTATTTTCTTAAGTTATTTAAATAAATGCTCATAAGGTACTTAATAAATTTAACAAATGTATAGTATCCGGTCTGCACGATCAGGGGTCATTAGCCAGCACGCTAACACACAAGCTACCACCTATTCTGTAACGCTCGTAGCAATCGCTTTAAAACCACTACAGCCAATACTACTGGTTATAAATTAACTAGAATCTAAAGATAGTTTATTTGTTTTATAATTTGTTTACCATTGATTTGACAATGGATATAAGTTTTCCAAGACTACTTGCCAACATTTCCTCTTTTAAAAGTGTGTTTCAAAATATTTAATTCCAATCAGGCGTAAGAAATAATTTGCGTCCTATTTTTTTGCATTAAGTATTTATGTAAAATATTTAATTAAAGTTCAACATGTCTGAAGACTAAGTGGTAAGTACATTAACTATGAGCATATAAATAAGATTTTATTATTATTTATAGTATTATAGTGATATTTATTACTTATTAGTGTGATACCTTTCTGAATTGTAATTAAAATGCAATGTTTACCTAATGATGACATGCATTAAAAACTCTGTTAAAATATATAATTCACGGCTTTATTATAGTTTCTCCTTTTGTGGTTAATTTCGTATTAGCAAAGAGTGGTTGATTTTAGAATAGTTCTATAATTTAAGTAAAGATCATGTTGGGCATCAGCTAATGTTTATAGCGCTGCATGGCTACCCAATTATGCGGTTACTCTGCTTGTTTAAACGATCTTGGTACCTCAAGACATGGCACCGTGCGTCACCGTGTACCTCAACTCGCGGGATATTAGGTTTTTCTCATCCTTCGGGGACTGGTCGCCAATAATAGCCACTACAGTTTACGTGCATACGCTTTGGAGATGTCTGCCATCTAATAGACTAAGGCCGAGTTGCACCAACCAATTTTGAAGGACTCATTAGCGTCACCCGGCAGGGCACTATGACAATTTATATAAAATAAAATTTAGTGAAGGTTGACAGTGACAAGCGGTTTGGTGGAACTGACCCTAATTCTCGCATCGTTTTCTTCATTGATGAGGGTCGTGATTCCCTTGCGTATAACTTATCAAAGAAAGAGTATAGTGGCCACAGTTCAGGTAAGAAAGGATATCAAATGTTTCGTGAAGCAGGCATATTTGGATTTTATTATTTATTTAATTTTATTTTATACAATAGGTACGTTACCCTGTCTCTTAATTGTCTCCATATGTATTCTGGAAGATTTAATGTATTGCTGTTTTGAAAAATTAAGTCCCGCCAAGTTTCTTGCCGGTCATAATACTTCTCGAGTTGTGTACGGTTCATACGGTTAGAACCAGTGGTAGTTTGTTTTTCTCTATCTTACCTTCATAAGTGCATTGTAATGTGTCTAAATTGAAGAAAAAATTTAGTTTTATCTTTTGCACCAATAAACGATGGACTGCCTGCTACGTTCACGCAAACTTCTTTTTACAACTGTTCTAAATCAAACCCTCTTTGGCATTACTTAAGGACAATGAAGATGGCTCACTGCGTATAGAAATTTCGACACACGATGATCCGTTTTCATTTGCCTGGAGTGTATAATTTTAAAGAGAATTACCTACACATTATATACTGCTGACACAAAAAGGGTTTTCTAGACTGATTTTGTATTAACATGATTGCCTGTTGTCTTCCACATTGTAAACTCAAAAATATGTGTGCAAGTTAGTATTGTTAGTGTCAAAAAACGAATTGGTAACTTTGTGTCTCGCGATCGTTTTTGTGAACAGGATATACTTCCACTAGGCACGTATTACAAACCCCTTTTTATTATATAATAAGACGCGCTTAGAAAGATTTCGGTACGGGAGGCGAGTTGTGACAGAGGAGAGTTGTGACATCGTCTTCGATTCGTCGTCGTCTGTGATTTTACGGAACTTATAACTGCTAGCGAGCTCACAACGGCGCAAGTTAGTGAGTTCAAGTCTCGAATTAAGAAACGCGCGCTGGTGTGAGCTCGCTAGCAGCAAAAATCGACTATGTCACAACTCTCCTCTGTCACAACTAACCTCGGTCTCCCCTACCTATGTTGAAGTGCGCCGATCGAAGTGACAGCAACAATATTATGTGCCGAAAATAAAGGGAAAGTAGTAGTAGTGGGTAGTTTAGATGCAACTTTTTAGGGTCTAATTATTATACACAAGTTCGCACATTTAGTGGCAAAAGGATGCAGATTTTACACTACTCAATAATATTATATATTGTAAACTAATTAAATTTCTTGTTTACCCACTATTATATTTGTATACTTTTGTACGAACTCGAAAGTAATAAAATGGCACTGAACTATATATAGGTCTGTTCAATAATGAGAAAATAAATTAATGTTTGGAGATAATCTCACAAAAAATATAAATATATACCTAATGTGATTCTGACAGTTTTTATGTATTTTCGCGGTAGATGTAAATAAATTAATATTTATTGTTTTAATATCTTTAATTAATTACCCTTAATATTATAATAAGAAATATGGAAATATGAGTACTTGTGGAATAATTGAGACTACATTTGACATTTACATAGGCGTACAAATGTACATGCTGAATGTTAAACAGATTCCCAGAATTATTAATGTACCTAATACATTAATGCTTACTTGCTTAAACTTAAATATTGACAAGTTATATCACAATAATATTTAAAAATATCATTTAACTAGCTAATAAGTGGAGATATTATTATCAAATCCACACTGTAGCCTATTTAAGGAAAATTCTGACGTGAAAAAGCCCTTAAGGACAACTCGCAAATTAGTTTTCAATGGCATGTCAAAATCTTCAATCACAATCAATACATTTCTACTTACTAAAGGTAACCTAAAATTAAAGGATTACACAAACAAACAATCATGACATTTATTCTACAACAGGAGTCACTACCGCGGGCGGGATCCGGCAGCCATTCGGGCCGGCGAAACAGGTAAAACCGGCGTTATACTTAGGTATTTTAATTTCTGGGGCCCAATCTGTCATGTACGTTGCCTATCTCTCCCCTCCCTCAACTCCCTATCCTACAGATCCGGCCCGAGAAATTGCAAGTATAATCCCGGTTGAAATTCCATACAATCTGGCCTGCGAAAAAAAGCGGTAGCGCGACTTGGCTCTCGGCTAAATTTTTTAGAGACGGATCTCCAGAGAGCTAATCCACAATAACATCGAACCAATTTACAATTACTAATATACTTACTTTTTTGTATTAAGCAGAAACGTCTGCTAACGATACAGAACGTTTGGAAACAAGACTACCAACTGAGCTACCGAGATTTACTACCACTCGGGGTACTACTCGGTAGCTCAGCAAAGGATCCTTTGGTAGAGAAGCCGGCTGGTACTTAACTCGGAGTCGCGAATCCGATTCTCGCCAGAGGTAGTGTTTTTTACTTCATTTCTATACTTCATGAAGCTTTCTGTTTCACATCCGCGAACACGCAAAGTGCAGCTGGTGATGTCATGTTGGACAACATTACTCGCATTTCCGTTATTAAACAATCATCTAAGAATAGATACCACTTAGGCTGTTATAGAAATATAATTTTTGACATAATTAATATAACTACGTCTGATAATGCAAAACCAAAATCACAGGGCAACTCCTACTTTTACGTGGAAGAGCAAACACATAAACAATAAAAACATCTATGACTTAGACACATCACTTTCACCTACAATTTAGTCTGCCTACAAATTAAGACTAGGAATCTTAATTTTCAGTAGACGATTTTAGATAGGTAAGTACATTATTAAATTATTCTAGTTTTTGAAATAAATCTATGAATTATGTCAAGGAGATAATCACAATCAGTAGCTACCTTACAAAACTCCTTGCATCCTTTCGTAGAAAGCATAAGAGAAAAACATGGTTACTAAAATTATACTATGAGTACATTAATTTCAAAAACTATCAAGAGAGAACTTATTTCTACTGTTTTAGGACTAGAAGTGAAATTCTAATCATTTCTGTAATTAACTTACTGAAGTGATTAGAATTTATCAATTATCATTCATTTCATCATACGTTAATTTACTTGACTATTAAATTAGGACTAGGTATTAAATTCTTCTACTCGTACATGTAATTGACCTGAAAAATAAAGCAAACTTGACTTAAATCGGAATCGTCACCTTTTAAATAGTTTCTACCTAGTAAACACGACGATTGGTACCGGCGGGCGGCGACAACGGTCAAGGAAACAAATCCATCTTTACGTTTATTTAAAGTAACGTAATTTATAATAATTTTAAGAAAAGAAGCCGACTTTAATGGGCGAAGCCGACGAAGGATTATTGTATGGTACACTCTTAGATTACATACAATGTAATAACTTTGCTTAACAAACACAGCGGAGAGGACAAATCGCCCAACGTGAACTACGCGCCTTTGAAGAGTTCCGTTCTGATCATCATCAACAGTTCCACTTCATCAAATGTCACTTTTTTTTTAATGAAAATGATTGATTTGTTGATAAAAAATTTCCCTCGATTCCTCATGGCTCCCATCATCAGAACTGCGTTTTGACAAAAACGGGACCAATCTGTATATATATGTATATATACACGGTGAATCTGAGTAACCCGAAAGATTTTAATCATAAATTCCTGATCATAATTGGAGACTAAAATGTCGTATAAACTTTTCTGGAATTGGCCTAGTTTCAGAGTTGCTACCAACTAAATAAAAAAACATTTTTTATTGCGAGTGCAAAATGCTTTTTTGATGACGATTTCACACTTTATGGGGTCAGTCTAGACATATTCTTACTGACAGATATCAAAGTGCCAAGGATTACTTTACGTAAACTATTTTTTACGAAAAAAATGTACTAATTTATTTTAATCGACAGTTTTAACAATATTGACCTAAATTCATATAACATTTATTACTCCTTGTGACCTCAGGAATTTATGGTTAAAATCTTTCGGGTCACTCAAATTCACCGTATATATGTCGCAGGGAAATGATTAAAACAGAGATTTGAAAAAATCTCCAAGGGATATGATCAAATCACGCAGGATGTTAAAATGGAGACTCCATATCATCATTTCCCTAGAAAAATTCAGTAATTTCACCAAATCACTGACTCTGTTTAGTGGGAAGACAAAATCGGCCAAAAAACGTGACACGCTTTTTCATTTCACTAGATTTGTTTAGGAATTTGACAAAATCCCTAACCACTACAGTAAGTTGATGAAACGAACTCAAAAAGTCAACTAGTTTTATCATTTCGCTAAACGAGTTTAGTGAAATAATAAAATCTCAACTGGAAGATGGTATATGATGATTTGATTAAATCTCTGAACTGGTTTAGTGAAATGACGAAAGGAAGTACCGAATACAATAATGTACTTTACACTTTACAGTTAAGCGATTTCATCAAATCTCTGACTAGATAAAGTGAAACAGATATTAAATCAGAGATTTTAACAAATCTCTATGGGATATGATCAAATAACGCAGGATGTTATAATGGAAAATCCATATCATCATTTCCCTAGAAAAATTCAGTCATTTCACCAAATCACTAACTCTGTTCAGTGGAAAGACAAAATCGGCCGGTGAAATATTTGTGAACAACCAGTGCATGCAACATGTGTATATGTATATATACAGATTCAAATAAACTTACAATTAAAAAAATAATTTTCAAAATCGGTTCAGACATGACGGAGTAATGGCGTAACAAACATAAAAAAAACATACAATCCGAATTGAGAACCTCCTCTTTTGAAATCTTGAAGTCGGTTAAAAATAATCTATGTCTTGTCTGCCCATTCACCCAAAGAGGAGGGTGAGTTATCTCGCCATTGATAGCTGACGAAGCCTGCCGGATCGTCGCTTTTGACTCTGGCATATATTTAATATGGCCGCTACGGTCTATACCGGGTGTTGCCTGTAACTCGAGCAAAAAATTAAAACGTAGATTCTACTCCTCAAAGTATACAATGTTCGTTCAGCGCCTTTAAAAAATAACTTGTGGTCTAATTTTTAGTACACTTTAACCTTTTGAACGCTTTCTCTCTCGCGTCAAGACGTGGCCTACACGCCAATATCTCGACTAGTGAATAACGAATATAAACCTTATCTGTCAGCAGGACAATTGCTTTGACAGCGTCAGCCATAGCCACTTTAGTGGTCGTTTGCGTGACAGGCACGACAGCACACGACCGATTTAGTGGCTCTTGGCGTTCAAAAGGTTAAAGTTTATTCGAACATGCTATGTATTGCAAAAAATTGATTATGTCTGTAGGGTGACAAGACTGACAAGCAATGTCAATTAGAAGGATTTTAACGTACATTGAAAATACTATTTAATTAGTTTAAAAAAGAGACAATATAAAGACTTTTACTAAATAAATACTTTTTTTTTTAAGTTGAACAAATAAGTTGTATTGTTTGAGGAGTAAGTAGAATCTATGTTTTAATTACAGGCAACACCCGGAAAATTATTCTCGTGTTACAGGCAACACCCGGTATATTATGGACTCGGGCAATAAAAGACTGGACGTCATATTTAATAGCGCCATCTACCTATATTCCTGATAAAGCGCGAGGTGTTGTATAGAGATTTGATAGAGATTAAAGAAGATTAAATTATTTAGTTAGGTACAGTCGAGGACAAAGAGATGTATACACTTTTGGACCTTATTACAGCGCAATAAGGTCCAAAAGTGTATACATCTCTTTGTCCTCGACTGTACTTAAACATTTCAAAGAAAATTACTTACCTCATCACAATTTTTTTAATCATCGGGCGTGCGTATTCTGCCTGTGCTTAAAATAGTTCTCATGTGTTCCACTCTTTCGCTGAGCTCCTGTAAGTTCATAAATAAGTCAGTTCCACGCTTAAAGCTGTCGGCGTCAGCTGACTTTGCACTGCATTAGGTATTTACACTGGAGATCTGTGGCATGGGTTTTCACCCGGCCGGTAAAAACTCGCGAGTCTCGCGCACCCAGGTTCAGTTCCTACCTACCTTACTAAAATTGCACCGACCGGCGACCCTTATAACCCGACACCGCGATGTTGGAAAAAAGTATCCGAGGGTACAAAGCCATCTATCGGCAAATTGGGTCACTAACTTTACTTGGTATATGAATGTTGATTTTTCAGTAATAATTATTTATTAAATTAACGCGTTAACCGATTACAATATAATGTTATTAATCAAAATGAAAAAGGTACCTTACCTACTCTCAGTATGTTTTTATACAACTTTGACCAAATATACGTTGCAAAGGTCGTTATCGTTACGTCATTATAATCATTATACACCGTGGGCTGGAATAACCCGACAGATCTTAACCACGAATTTCTAAGACAAAAAGAAGGAAAAAATATTACGAGTATGTGACTTTAGGTCAATTTCGCCAAAAAAAAAATTTTTTTGTTTTTTTTTTTCCATTTTTTAAATGTTTATTGCACATGAAAAGCAAATGTTATTAATAAAATTATCGACTAAAACAAATTGGTACTTACATTTTTTTTTGTAAAAATTTAGTTTCTGCAAAGTTTTCCTTGTCACTTTGATATCTGTCAATAAGGACGTGTAAACTATGTCCAATAGTGGCAACAACGCCATTAGAAAGGCGTTTTGTGATGAGTTATAATAAAAGGTGTATTTTCTCAAACATACTCCGAAATGTATGCGTTAATGTCTCGAAATGAAGACATGAAGTTGCTCATTTATGGCTCTTTACACTACTTCTTGGCCTTAGGCCAAGAAGTAATGTAGGAAGTTAGTATGAAACGTACATTATTGTCCGCTCCTCTAACTTTTTAAATTTGCTCACTAAGGTTAGACTGACAAAGGAAATATTACATACAGCCAACGACCACTCTCGATGTATCTCTACTTGCGACATTAAAATTAAAAAAGAAAAAACAAATTATATGGTACTAAATTTATAAGCGGTCAAACATGGTGCTCGAATAGCTTTTTCATATGTCAAGTAACTTTTTCAAATGTTCAAAATAAAAAAGGCGGCAATTTAAATTTATTTCCTTGATTACTTAGTAGTTATTTTAATTATAATATTTTCTTACATTGTTTGAGAACAGCACTATACAATCCATGGCCGGAAGAGGGATTGCAGGACTCGCTTTATCCGGCCTCGTCAACGACTCGGCCGTCTACCGCAATCTCGTCCTTAAATCCCTTACTTCACGGCCTCTGCAGTAATGTACTATTTTTTTAAATTGGTATAAACTCTGAAACTAGGCGTATTCCAGAAAAGTTTATAGGACATTTTAGTATCTAAATATGATCAGGATACATATACACTGTTAAAATCTGTCTAGTTATATGGGCCCACGGTGTATAGATTATCAACTTATTAGTTTAGGTACCTACAATTTTATTTCTTGAACAAAAACTTATTTATTTTTGTGGTTGCAATTCCCAACCCAACAATACCTACAAAATACTTACCCTACTACTCTACCTAACCTGTACTTCAGTCTGAGACTTAATTAGCTTATAGGCATGTTTGAATTTTTAATACCTGTTGCATCTTCAGACTCATTTCAGCGCTCGGCGGTCTCCAAATTTTTGCAATTTCGATTTCTGTCAGCAGGCCAAAGCGCTTCCTAGTTGCTTGTTCAAGTGATGCCTGGAAATAATATATAAAGTTTCAATTAGATTTTGTATTTCTATTTTCAACTGACTTCAAGATTTCGAAGAAGAAAGGTTCTCAATTCGACGGGATCTTGTTTGTGCAGTTTTTTAAAATGTAAGTAGGTATATTCACTGAATATTCGAAGCGGCTGGACCGATTGGAATGCTTTTTATTTTGTTTAAAACAGTATACTTGACAGTTGGTCCCATTGTAAGGATCTGATTATGGGATCCTGGAGAATTCGAGGGAACTCTTCAAATATTATAGGCATACCTTTAGTGTTTTTTTTTACAGTAACTCGGACAATGGGCATTTGCTCTTGGAAAGGTGGAGCCTAAGTAAAATCGGTTATTTTTTGTTTCAAATTATTGTCAAGAAAAAAATACTGAGATGCCCATTCACGTCGTGCAGGTATTTGATATAAGGTTTATAATATATGGTTACGTCACTTAAATTTCGTTTGCCATAATAAGGAAAAAGGTGCAACACGAATGTTTGGGCAATCCCTATATTATTCAATCGACCCGATAACAACAGGTACAGGAAGAGAATTGGCGTATAATAATTTTAAACAAAAAAGAACCGACTTCACTTAGCCTCCCCCTTTCCAAAAGAATATGCCCGAGTTACTATAAGAAACAGTGATGGGTGTGCCTATAATATCTGAAGAGTTCCCTCGATTTGTTTAGGATCCCATCATCAGATCCTGACCTGGTTACAATGGGAAAAACTGTGAAGTACCTACCTATATATCTATACTCTTCGAAACAAAAAAATAATTTTCCAAATCGGTCCAGCCGTCTTCGAATAATCGGTTAACATACATTAAAAAAAGCACAAACAAAGATCCCGACGAATTGATAACCTCCTTCTTCGAAATCTTGAAGTCGGTTGAAAAGTCGTGGTTCTTTAGGTGAATACCTACTGTTTATTTTAAGCAGCTTTCTTACGCTTAGCCAAACAATGGCTGAAACATGGACTGACTTGATCATGCTCTTTAACTGGCTTTACCTAATTAGTTACGCAACTACCTCACAAAACTTCCGAGTTAAGCGATAGAGCATTATGTACTCACTTTGAGGTCCATGAGACTGTCGGCCGCCCTTTTAGACATGCGGCACACCCGCACCAAATCCTCCATGACGCTCTCACGTCGTTTCCGAGTTTCTTCTAGTTCTGATCGCACGCGGTTTCTGTCACGAATGCTGGCCGCCACTGAAAGATTTAATAATATTTAAGAAAATATTTTTTAAGAAATAAAAAAAGAAAGAAAAAGACTTCAATGGGGGAAGCCGGTGAAGGATTATTGTAGATCGTGCACTCTTACGCACTTATTAATAAATATGTTTCAAACCTCATTTAACTAAAAATCTTTTGTCCTTATCTGTCACTTTGATAGCTGTGTTTGTTAGAAACAGACAAAACATAATGTAACTAAATTTAATGATGTTTGAAACAGGTTTATGAATAAGCGGGTTAGACTCCATACAATGAAATAACTTGCATAACAAACACAGCAAAGAGGACAAATCGTCAAACGTGTACTATGTGTCGTTGGAGAGTTCCGTTCTGATCATCATCAGCAGTTCCACTTCATCAAATGTTACTCTTTTCAATGAAAAGCTTGATTTGTTGATAAAAATACAAAAATCACTTTATGTAGTTCCCTCGATTCCTCATGGATCCCATCATCAGAACTTGAGCTTGACAAAAAATTGGCCTGACAATCTAACTTGTTTAACAAACACAGCGAAGAAGACAAATCGCCAAACGTGAACTATGCGTCGTTGAAGAGTTCCGTTCTGATCATCATCCGCAGTTCCACTTCATCAAATGTCACTCTTTAGAATTAAAATGCTTGATTTGTTGATAAAAATACAAAAATCACTATGTGTATGCCTTTAAGATTTCAGGAGTTCCCTCGATTCCTCATGGATCCCATCATCAGAACTTGAGCTTGACGAAAATTTGTCCTGACAATCAAACTTGCTTAACAACCACACCGAAGAGGGCAAATTGCCAAACGTGAACTATGCGTCGTTGAAGAGTTCCGTTCTGTTCATCATCAGCAGTTCCACTTCATAAAATGCAAATAAAATGTCACTTTTTTGAATGAAAATAGACACTATATATGTATGCCTTTAAGATTTGAGGAGTTACCTCGATTACACATGGATCCCATCATCAGAACTGCGTTTTGACAAAAACGGGACCAATCTGTATGTATATATTAATTTATATATTTTTTATGGCTTTTTTTAGATTAGGTACCGTCATGTCGATTTGGCATAAATATAAATAACAGGATTTTATTTATTTATTTATTTTATTTTATATAACAGGAATTAACAAATAGTTGTTTTTCCGTGTACAGCAATAACATTTAGTCGGCGGTGTACACTTATTTATACGGAAAATGATGATGATGGAATTTTCATTTGCAGAGCTACTCCTTTAGGCTCTAAAATTAATTTAAGAAGGGGAGCCAATCAAATTTTTGATGCAAATTTTTGACGAAGTGGGGGGTGCCCCCCATAATTAATTAAAAATAAAATAGAGCTATATAGTCAAGTTTGATATCATTTTCGTGTAAAGCAAGGATGCCGAATTCATTTTTGGTATTTTATTTATACCTTTCCATAGAAGAAAATAGAGAAAACACAAAAAATATGAAATCAACGTTTGATATTTTTTTGAATAAATGCCTATATTTTTTTTATTTGTGGTCGTACAATGAAAAATATATTTTTATGATAAAGCCCTGTTATTTCCCTTTATAAAAAGCATATAAATCTATATATTGGTTATAATATCTTTAAAGAAAAATAATAATAATAATAGGCCTGTTATCAACCCCAATCTAATTATGTAGGAAAAACGATGTGGTTTGAGCTCTAATGCTTGCCTAATTATATCTTTCACAACTAAATGAACGTCAACCATTTCAAACGCTATTATTTACCTTGCCTTTATATGCTTGTTATAATCCGTAAGTGAAATAAAGAGTTCGTTTAGAAGTTACCGGAACCGGTTACCAATAAAGGGGTATTAGATCGAGTAAGTATTTGGTAGGGTAGTTTTTAAAAACTATCAATTTAGTAAGCACATCATTGAGTTACCCAAAGGTAAGCGCTTGGCGGGTACGGATTGGAGGAGGAGAGCAGAAGATCGAGCACAGTGGCGTGCCATGGGAGAGGGCTATGTCCAGCAGTGGACTGATACTGGCTGCTGCTGCTGCTGCTGATAATGATAATGTAGCGCTTGCCGAAATGAAAATCCAAAATGACGTTTACTTATCAAGCTAATTTCATCTCTATTGCTAAGACATTAGACAGGGACATAACATTGAATATAGGGTAACCATATAATTTTGTAACCAAATAATAGCGTTATCAAATAGAGGGGTTCTCCAGTCCCTGTTATCTAGTGACGTATTCAAGTGAAAGGTGCATCATTGCGGGTTATCAATAAGGGTCCGTTCATTTTTTTACAGAGAAAACTTAAGCGGTAGGTATACATCTTCAACTGAGGACAGTCTGTTGGCGAATAGTGTGCTCTGTTGACAAAGTGATCCGATTGATATCTGGTGCACACCTTAAGTTCTGATAATTTGATAGATTCAGTACCATTGTAAATCCAAGATAGCTGCCGCTACAGAATGCCGCGTATTACACATTTCTTAAAAAACCTCTCAATCAAGTATAAAATGAAAGGGATTTATTAGTAGAACACAGTGCATTGCGGATCATAAAGTAAGCGTAGTTTAGACAGTTTTAGTAACATAACAACTTGAAAAAAAAAGTATTGTTTGGGTAAATTCAAAAGCTTTTATTGAAAATAAACAATGATATAGATAATGTACAAAAAGCTATAAAATTAATTCGGTAGGTTCTAGGTACCAGTCATCACACCACTCTTCTCAGAGCATTGCAAAGACAAAAAACTAAAATCGTGGGGCGCTTGAATCTTTTATCAACGGACAACGCCTAATATCATTATAATATATATGAACTTAGGTTAAGTACGCTACGCTAGTGGTGTGATGAGTGGTACCTAGGACCTATCGATTATTTTAGCCTTAAGTACATTACCTGCATCATTATTATCATTATTTTCAATAAAACCGTTTAATGCACGATTTTTAACATACTAATTTAACTACTATTGGAAACGGGGTGTTTACCTAACTCAAATATACATGGTAAATACCATACCAATAATAATATTTTAATAGTATCTAGTCAAAACAGAAAATAATTATTTTACTTATTTTATTTATGGCCTGGATACGAGACTTTCAAGCCAAATATTTATTGGATAACTCTGCACTATAATGTGTTACAAATATAATAATTGTTTTCCCCACTTCTCATAAAAGTAGGAACATTCATATATTTTTTGCAAAAACGGTTGACGTTACTACAAAACTTTCAATAAAGGAAATATTCTTCATAAAATTCTCTACAATACTTGCCTTTGAAGTATGTTACTAAGACTCATAGTTTTCCATCTATGTGTCGCGAAAGTTTTAACCCCCCCTTTTTACCCCCACCGCACCATAAATTTAGGTGGCTCTGCTTCCTAAAATGGCCTATGGGTCCTAAAGTCTCACTATGCAAAAGGTGATCCCATCATCACTAAAATCCGTATAATGCCCTTTGTTGTCGTGTGCACCGCCGACTAATTATAAATATAATAGAAAATATATAATCTACATACTATATTATAACATTCTGTATAGCACCGTCCTTATCGGTCCGTGGACTCCATGGTTAGCTACGCTTGTTTGTTAAACCGATATAATAAGACATTGCAATTTGTAGGGCCCAATCTGTTGTGTACCCTGCCTCTACCTTCCCTCCTTCAGTTCAACTCCCTAAGGGCCCTAACTCTTATTAGGTACACCTCCCAACCTGACAGATTGGTCCCTACAAATTGCAATGTCGAATACCGGTTCTAGCACTATGAATTGCCAAAAGGCAAAAAAGCTGTAGACCGCCCCCGCGGGTAACCGTTAGTGCGTGCGAGCTCCACACGTTTTTTATCAATTTTTGACCAGTTTTGAGTCGTTATTCCAACATTTGCACTTCAGATATAATTATAAGGCAAACGGCTATCTGTTCTTGAATCTTTTATCTCCATTCTGTAGAGCCGGTTTTTTAAATAAATGCGTACGTTTATGTTTTTTTTAATACGTTCTAAAAACACATTTATTGATATTCGAATGCTGTAAATAATCTTACATATACGAAATCTACATATAAGGGTGTTTCTTTGACGTATCTAAAAACTAACGCGAGATTTTAATTTTAAACTAATTAACACAAAAGTTATGACCAGAAAACCACTTTTTTGCCAAAAATTGTTCGACTTTGATGTCAAATATATCGAAGACAATGAATATTAAAGTAAATATAGGATAGTATATTGTTTAAGGCCGTTACTGATAATACGATAAGCTATAAAAATCATTAGAATACTAAGGGATTCAGATCGAAATCATTAATAATAATAATAATACATTTTATTGCTTTCATGTTGATACTGATAGTCTTAAGTATAGTTAGTTTAAAACTAAAGAACAACATGAGACCCCAGACAGGGTATTGCAAATTTAAAGTTTAAACACACAATAAAGCTATTACATAAAATAAAAAATATAGGAAAACATACTTAACTAATTATAATCCAATTATATACATATCTAGGCAAATCTAACGGTATTTATGGTATTTGTTATCATCAAAATATTCTTGCAGCGAGTAGAAACACTTTTCTATTAGATATGTTTTTAGCTTCTGAACAAATTTTGCATATTTGAGCTCTGCAGTTATTTCTTTAGGAAGATTATTGTATATTCTTATAGTCATTACATGGGGGCTCTTATTGCTCATTTGAAGGTTACTAGTAGGTATGGCTAATTTATTATTATGTCTCAGATTTAAATCACTTAAATGGCGTTCTTTTGCTGTAGTCTATAGAGCTGGTTGCTTGCGCACCAATTTACAGGCTTCCATAATATATAAACTGGGCAATGTTAAAATCTTTAATTTTATGAAATGTGGTTTGCATGATTATACATTTTTTATATTTGTAAGAATTCTTATACACCTTTTTTGCACTATAAACAAATCCATTACGTCTGTACTATCCCCCCACAAAATTGTGCCATTGGCGCCAGGGAGCCCCTTAAGGTTCACATTTCTTTGGTTCTAGTAAGACACGAACCCAGCAGCAGCAGTGTAGTGGCAGTTTGCTGTGAATCGTAGGATTCGTAGGTACATTAATATTTTGGTGGTCGGGGTAAGTCAGCTGGAACTCACTACAGACAAAACAATGAATACTTAGCCTTTTATGAGGAAACGTGCGTTAACTGGCCGTCCTTGTTTATTCAGTTTATTGGCGTAACGTGCAAATGAGAGACATACTTTACCGTATTCGTCAACTAGATGGCAGGCATTTGTACGTACAAGGGTACGTCAGTCAAATGTCGGAGGCAGCACTGTGTATTGGCGTGGAGTAGTTTCAGTTTTCGATTTAGACCACAAGATGGCAGACCCTCCAACGCACGCGGTCATTTATTGCGTTACTGTGACGTATGAAGTTCTAAACGTATGCATTAACGACTTCCGTGAACTTCTTCTACTTGTGTCGCATAATTTGACACGTGGGGTTTTTAAACTCATTTTTCAACAACTTTTTAGAGTTCCGTAGCCAAAACGGAACTCTTATAGTTTCATCATGTTCGTCTGTCTGTCCGTATGTCATAGCCATTTTACTCGGAAACTAGGTATATAAAGTAACTTAATAAAATTTTGACATAAGCTGTATTTTGTGTGCCGCTACTTAGTTTTGTATTAGAAAGTGCTGATATAGTTTTAAGGGGGGCACTCCACTCCATACATCATTTGTAACTAATGGACAAAAAATTTTTTTACCAAATATCAACATGTTGCGTATCAATCGATAGGTTTGTAAAAATAACATTAACGTCTTTTTGAACATTTTTTGATTTAGGTAGTGAATCTTTTCAGAAATATTCAAACCGAAAATCAAAATAATTGTGTGTGTAACTTTTGAACCGGAGATACAAAAAATATGGAAAATTTTGAGAAGGTACATATTTGCATATCCTTTTAAGGAAAATAGTTATGAACATTAACGGTGAAAGCGTTTTAGAGTTATCTCCAAATAACCTCTTCCATAGGCAGATATTACGACCTTTTGATTATTACTTTTTCTTATTTCGTTCAAGCTAGGGAACCCTCCATTATGCGTGGTCCAACACGCTATTGGCCGGTTTTATAGTGATAATTGTAAATAATTAAATAGATATCAAACTAATTTACCATAGCACGCTAAGTTAACAACTACATATAATTCTTACCCATAGCTGCACACATATGCTGCCTCTCCACGAGCTGATGATTCATGACCTGCAGCGGAGTTTGCTCCTGAGTCACTGCCTCTCCTTCGACGTCCTTAAACATAACAATATAAATATTATCTTACTATAAATATATATTATGAACGTTTGAATATTGCAGTTGTAACGCAAAATTGTTACAAATTTAACCTGCATCTTAAGATCTTAACCCTAGACCTAAGTTTGACTTTGAATAAAGTAATTATGAAAATAAAACGAATATTAATTAGTTCACTTAAAAAAACACTCACTATGATTTCCACCGTGCTATCTGGCTCACAGGTATCCATTTCCACACTTTTCACGTCAATAATATATGCCAGCACTAAAATTATACTTATTGTCACAATGTTTTACTAAACTTATTTTAAAGAAACGGACAAGCGTCCTGTGTAAGACACTAATTTGCAATGAACAATACAAAATGCCGGCCGGCATGAGATTACCCATTATTAGAGGGGAGGGGTAGTTTTGTAACTGTGTTTATGTCTTGCATGTAAGTCATTATGACATTAATATGTATTGAAATAAGGTGAAACATTGCATGGCAGTAAAGACCTAGAGGCAGGTAAAATCGTAAAAATCCTGTTTTGTACTCTTATCGTATTCATGGTGTTTTAAGAAAGGATGAGGCAAGTACAAGTACTTACTTAAACGAAAAGATTGAGAGTTTATTAAAGATAGTTCAGCGTCGAAGATAGGTACCTAACTAATCCTAAATTACCTACTTTAGAAATTACGTAGATACCAAGCTAAGTGATAGATGTTAGTTACCAACATGCATTAGGTATTGTAGGTGTAGCTTGGTATTCCTCTAACAAGTCAGTTAATGTGAAGGGTAGAGTAGAGGGTACCTTAGGTACAAATACCTACTACTTAGGCATTTAGCAACTTCCTGATTATCATTACTGTACTGCGAATTCCTACATATTATAGTTGACGAAATTCTAATTAATAATGTCTAAACTATATGCCCATGCAAATTTTAGATGTTCATTGATAAATTTGAATTAGGATTCAAATATATTTAAATGACCGCATTAGGTACCTACTTATTAACGACAATCGTTATTGATCGTTAGTTAATTATCAAAAAAATACGTTGTCCTGTTAACTTAGAGCTAGCTTATTTTAAAATGTTTAAATAAATCTAATATTTAAAACGTTCTATATTTTGACTTCTTCGGAATAGTTTAATATTACCTACCGAGCTCCCTATAATTTTAGATGTTAACACCCGACATAACGTAGGTACCTAATATGATGCCGAGTAGGTATATATTAACTACAATATAAGAGATACTCACTCAGCATCAGCATGTTGTAAAAATTTGCAAAACACAAACTGTAAAAAATCCGTCGACAATGCCTTTTTTGTCGGCGAAGGCACAACTTGCTACTTTATTACACATAGACTAAGTTTGGGTAGTGGTCACCCTACCTCATCGCGGGTAAGAACATTTCAAATGCAGCCAACTTTTTTGTTCGGACAAAAAACGTTTCATTCGATTACAAAAAAATGGCTGCATTTGATATGCTCCAGGTTTAGGACCAGCTACTGTTTTTTTTACTATCAGGATAACTAGCGCTTTCATCTGGCATAAATGTCATCTTGCTTCCCAATGTGTTCCCAATTAAGGGTTTTTTTAATCTTTAGGTACCCTAAATTTAGGCTAAACCATGAAATTGGTAGATTAATATGACCAACCTGATGAGCCAACCTATTATATTTTAGCATTTTTTGATAAATACTATGCACAGCACAGCGAATGTCATCTCGCTCAAATCTGGAGCAGAGCCCGAATGGGGAAGTACCTCCACCTCACAAAAAACCACGGCCAAATAGCACTAGACCCTACTCATTAGTGCTGTGTTCCTGCTGGTGAATAAGGCTGCCAAAGAGCTCAAAGAGGACCCAGTGTGTTGACGATGAGGGACCCTCTTTTTCCTTTAGCCGTCAACACAGTGAATCCTCCTTTTTGGTAAAGGGTCGACAACGCGCATGTGACACCTCTGGAGTTGCAGGCGTTCATAGGCTACAGTAGCTGCTTACCATCAGGCGAGCCGTGTGCTTGTTTGCCGTGGTATAAAAAAATTTAACTTGTAGGTAAATATATCTCATTTAAACTATCGTCGGAGACATTTCTACGTTCACACTACTACACGAGTACGTTCGTACTAGTACAGTCACGTCTGAAAATATGGATACATTTAATGTGTCAAAAATATGTAGCCACGACTCTATTACCAAGGCGTAAAACCTTGGATAATGTTTTTGTCATATTAAATGTATCCATATTTTTAGACGTGACCGTACATACCACATGAGTTTTTCGTTCGAACACAAAAGTTGGCTGCATTTGAATTGCACCAGGTTCAGGACCGACTACCAATTTTTTCATTATTAACAGGATCATTGGTAGGTACTTCCATTTGGCATACGTTTTATCTTGTTACCAGGATGAGGTATTTTTTGATATTTTTTGGCACCCTAAAATTGGCTACATTCCCAATGCTACAGGTTTGGCCCATCAAGTGCCTAACAAAAAACGACATAACTTTTTACGTTGCAACTCGCTATCTTCTATACATATAATAAACGCGTAAGGAGAAAAAAAATGTACATTGAAGATATTTTAGAAAATCTTATTCGGGAGGTCTTAGAAACGTTGACTGAATACATTTCAGTGATTTTTGGAATTCTTGTCTGTCTGTCAGTGAATTTGTCCGCGCACTACGTAAAAACTACTGCACAGAATTTAACGTTTTGTATAGTAACAGTTTATATCCCAGAGCAACATATAGAGTAGTTTTTATTCTGATTATTAAAAACATAATTTTCATAAAAAAATAGTTCTCAAAAGTTGTCACAGATGGCGCTGTATAGGTACCCTGTATTCTGTATCCCACCAAAAACATTCTGTAAAAAACTAGCCAAGTCTCGATGGAGCTGCTTGTTTATCTCTAAAAAGTAATGAAATCTAGACAAAGTCGTGCCAAAAGTCTAAGGTTCCTTACTGCGATTTCTTTATTATTATAGTTAATGTTGTGTGACTTGGCCGTTGGAGGGTACACAAGGGTACAAAACTAGGTGGTCCAGGACACCATTGCACCAATCTGTCGCCGGAACCGCTACCCATTGACGATGGAAAATTGCCACTTGGGAAACGTTGATTCAATAACTGGTTATTGAATCTGGTGTCTGCTGGAGCACCTGGTTTTGTACCCTTGTGTACCCTTCAACGGCCAAGTCACACAACATTAACTATAATAATAAAGAAATCGCAGTAAGGAACCTTAGACTTGGCACGACTTTGTCTAGATTTCATTACTTTTTAGAGGTGGTGAGGTTTTTTTTGGTGGGATTTCACTTCTTTTTGTACAAACGTGGGCTTATTGATTTATTTAGACGACAGCGACAGTCAGCGCCATCTAGCGACGTGTGCGGGTATCACCGCCACTCTTAGTCCAATGCATTATATTTTGACCAAATTTTGTTTTCTAATCAGGGTCACCAGGTACTCCAGATCTTCGATTATCCTAGTTTTTATAGTTTTCCCTTTATGTGGCCATTAAACCCTAACTCTGTACCAAATTTCAGCTCTCTGAGTTTATGGGAAGTACTAGTTCTATTTTTATGATCATGAGTGAGTGAGTGTCATAAATGCGAAACTTTGCTTTCGCTTAACTTCGGAACTAAATGACCTACAGACTTGAAATTTTGGATTTTAAGTATGTGATTATAGCTTACTGGATGACGAAAATTTCTGCGTTCTGGTCTTATCCAGAGGTTCTCAAATAGGGGCCTGAAAATGCGGCGAAATGGTTCCAGTAAAGGATAGTACGGCAGTGTTTGCTTCGCGCTCGACTTGGCGGGGGCACTGCCGTGCCCCCAGATTCAGATACGTCGTGTAGTTTCTGAGTAAAATGGCTGTGACATACGGACGGACAGACAGACAGACAGACATGACGAATCCATAAGGGTTCCGTTTTTTGCCATTTGGCTTCGGAAGACTAAAAAGGGTAGTCATGGACCTAGCAATTACAAGCTGCTAGCTGTCACGCTGCTGCTCTCTCGAGAAATTTTCGCTGCGACGCTCCGGGCCTGGGCCTACGCGGTACTCGGCCTATGGCTTTCGCAGACATTGCCGCTCACTTTCGGGCCTCCGGCCGTCAGATTGGCTAAGATTATTTGCCATTGAGCTTTGTCCGGATTCTGTCATGCTGCTGCTGCTGCTGCTGAAGCAATTCTTGCTGCGACGCTCCGGGCCTGGGCCTAAGCGGTACTCAGCCTATGGCTTTCGCAAACATTGCCGCTCACTTTCGGGCCTCCGGCCCTCAGATTAGCTAAGATTATTTGCCATTGAGTTTTGTCCGGATTATATCATGTTGCTGCTGCTGGAGAAATTTTCGCTGCGACGCTCCGGGCGGGGGGCTACGCGGTACTCGGCCTATGGCTTTCGCGATATTGGCGCTCACCGCGTCACTGCTTCGGCGTTCGGGTTCACCAAAAAACTTGACCATTGAGTTTTGTGGGAACCCTTTCATGCTCCTGCTGAAACAATTGTTGCTGCCTTTGGCCTTATCAGATATTGGCCTGCTGCTGCAAAAGCAGTTTTCACTGGGACGTTGCGCTCACACGCTGCCTCGCACTCATACCTTCAGCGTTTGACCCTCTGTTATATTATAAGCATGTTCTCCTGCAGGAACTCGGCCATTAGCATTCGCAGGTCTCGACGCACGCCTTTTAGTCAGTTATCTTCATCACTGATGAACCAAGAAATTAAGATAGATATTTATATGTAGAACGCGTAAATTCTACACTAATGGCCCGGATAGTAAATGAAAATTACATAACCTCCTACACACGCGGGCGAAGCCGCGGGTACAGCTAGTATAATATATGCCGAATCTTGCTAACCGATGAGGTAAGGTGACCAACTAAGCTTAGTCTAACATTATAAAGAGCGGCCTAATAAGTGAATAGGTAATAGGCAGATGTCTATTGTTGTAAACGAGTACGTAGAGAGACAATGTAAACGGCCAACGGCAAGAATGATACGTAGGGTCAAGTCACCAATAAATGAACGATTAATAAGCGATTACCCCAACTTTGGTATTTTTCAATGTATGTTATAACCAATTTATTGTATATTAATTTATTTAATATACATTTATTTTATTATATCATTTTCCATATAATCTAGTTTAGAATAAGCTACGTCCAAACCCTCTTCGAACCGTACAATATTTTATAAAATATATTTTTATAAAAATGATTATATGCCGCAATAGGAAAATTTGGCCAGAAGTTGAACTAAGTGCCCTAATTATGAACGAGTTGACGAGATGAACCAGCACAAAAACAAGTTTCCTAAAAATTTACGATTTGACGCCAATAGATGAACAATAGCCTCCTAAGGCCCAGCTATGCAAGTAAAATCTAAAATATACCAGTGACTTTTTAATCTAATGTATAAGAAATAGAGAACTTTTTTTATATAAAATAACTTCTTCGAACTTAATAAACACTATAATTAGGACCGTGGGCCTTAGAAATATAGTTTAGATTTAGGACGGGTTAGGTTCAGGATAGGACGATTTCTCTATAAATAATGTTCAGTTTTGA
Source organism: Pammene aurita (assembly GCA_947086415.1). Classification (NCBI taxonomy): domain Eukaryota; kingdom Metazoa; phylum Arthropoda; class Insecta; order Lepidoptera; family Tortricidae; genus Pammene; species Pammene aurita. The sequence goes on along the minus strand of OX352290.1, from coordinate 27,714,977 downwards.
ATCAGCTACCTAAACCATTAACGAATAAATTTAGTTAGTTCAATTTTTGGGCACGATATTCATGAAATTAACTAACAATATAATTGCAAAATTCATGTTTAGGGATGCAGCCTGAAAACTAAACAACTATAGGTATAGTTCTGCTAGGTAAACAGTCCCGTTGGCATACTAATTTAAGCCCCGTAATAATAGAGTTAAATAAAAAAAGTTCCATTCATCTTGTAGTCCTGAAATCAAGGAACAACGAGCAAGCAATTTAAAACATAAATGATGTATCTATATTTTTTATGAGAATTTATAAAAAACGTTTTAAAAACCGAATAGTTGAACGCCGTTCATCTATTGTAAAAAATCACACAATATTGGAACCATAACTTGAAGAGCGAATATTTCATAAAATAAGTTTAAATATGTTATTCTTAATTACGTAAACGGTAGAGGGGTTAGTCTGGAATTTTTACTGAACAAAATCATGTAAGTAGAAGAATTATTTTAATTTTATACGCAATTATATCCTTAAAATTTGAACCGCCATCTTTAATAAGATTTCAATACAAACGGCGATTTTGGCGCGAGGCATAGATGTGGCGAGCACTGACGACCATGAGTATCCAAGTATGAACTTGGATCTATTATTTTAGAGTTTCAATAGTCAGTCTCGGGAAAGTGATGCAGTTTTAATTTAAAAAAAACAGGCCAAGTGCGAGTCGGACTCGCGCACCGAGGGTTCCGTACAAACTTGTAGGTATATACTAGGGGTAGTAACTTTAAAATTATTAAAAATATTTTTATTATATGATATAACAAAAAATTTACGGTTTTCGCAATTTTTCCTTTATCTGTGCTATATGAAGTTTCTTCGTGCCAAGTTTCAAGTTTCTGAGTTTACGGGTAGTACCCTTTAGGTTTTGAGTTTCTTGCGAGTACTCAGTTTCAAAATATGCGACTTAAATTGCTATTTCTTTTGATTGCGTTGACATAAAAGTTTGGTTTTGCTACATCTGAAAGGTCCTATAGCCCTGAGTATTTGACATGAATTTCAATTTAATACCTCCACGCGTTTACGAGGAAAACGGTAGTAAGTTTAAAATTTAAAAAAATGTTTTTTTGTATGATTTTACTAAAAATGTCTACTTTTTGTAATTTTTCCATCGTCTATGCTATATTGTAACGAAGCAAAAATCGTACGTAAACTTAATTATAGTTCTGCGCGCGATTGTACATTGCGCATAACAACAGCGTCAGCAGTTTTGACGCGAGTACATTGGTGAGTGCGTTGGCGCACCGCTCGCACGCGACGGACCCGCGCCGGCGTTCACGGGCTCCGCGCCGTGTCTTCCAACGCGCCGCGCGCGGGCAGTTTTATATTATAATGTTATAATCGGCAGTCTAATAAATAGGTATTATGTGATACCAGTCTTAGCCGTAATTTACATACCGTCTTGCACCCCAGACAAGGGTAAGTGTTGAAACGTTACTTAGTGATAGGAACAGCTACTTATTTTAATTGTGTTATATGTTTTTTCATTGTGTTTAGTGTGCCTTCTCACATGCCTAGCAATATGCATTACACGGTCTTAACTAGTTATTGCACGTGGACGCTGCGCCGTGGCGGCAAAAGTCCCGTTATAAAATGGCTGCCCATACATTTGGCCAGCGAGTTATTCGACCTCATTTCATAAAATGTTTGCATTACGGAGCTTTGTTTTTAATTAATGTGATAATTTAGTAAATGTAAATTCACTCCACCGTACTTTTATAATCTTGCCGCCTCTGCTTTTGCAAACTTTTCTCCGCCTCTTATTTGTAACTCCGTTCTGGTTATGAACACCCACCATCTACTTTCCGCTACTCCCTTGCTGCTAGCTTAGCGACATCATTGGGGTTCATACCGAGCGGCTAATTAATACGTGGACCTAAAGGTGGACATGTCAATTCCAGGGTGCAAGATCCGGTTTTAAATCCTCGGCGGTGAGGAGCTCTCCCGTCCCAGCCTGGCCGCAGGGTAGGGTGGACAACAGAGGCCTCTGTCCCCGGCACCAACTGACACGTCGCTCCCCGAGTCGCTCTCGTCCCGTACCCCGGACCGCACCACCACCTGCCAACTGCCAGGGGAGTACATACTTGCGACAGTGGAACCAGACAGGCTTATTTTTTTTACTTCTCGGACCACTACCATGACCCTCGCTCGGTTATTTTTTTAATAAAGTTTTATTTTAATTTTGAAAGCGACTGGGTGTTTCATTTACCACCCAGCCTTACACGCTTCAATATGACGTTACTTTGTGCCAAATTTCAAGTTTCTGAGTTCACGGGAAGTACCCCGTAGGTTTTGAGAGTGCCGAAAAACTCTAAAATTTGCAGCATAAACGACTGTATCTTTTGATTGCGTTGGCTTTTAAGTTTCATTTTTTCACAGCTCCAAGGGACAATAGACCTGAGTATTTGATATAAATTTCAGCTTGATACCTCCACGCGTTCCTGAGAAAAATGGTCTTGACAGACAGACAGACAGACGGACAACAAAGTGATCCTATAAGGGTTCCGTTTTTTCCTTTCGAGGTACCTACGGAACCCTAAAAATACCCCTAAGCTTGTAAAAGTAGGTGAAGGACTTCATTATTACAATTTGTAAGCCCAACGTTCAGCTTCTGGGGGTCGTTAATCTTTAGGGGCAACTACCCTATACGTAGTAACCAATACAAATCATGACGCAGATGGCACTGCAATAGTTTCAGTTCTAGTTTCCATGTGTTCGAGTTCTAGTCCAGGCTCAGCATTCAAAATTAGACGATGAAGCATTACTTGGATTGGGGGTCGTCCAGAAATCATGTAATCGTTTGGGGGGGGGGGGTGTAAGAAAAATATCACGAATGATCACGATGGGGGGGGGGGGGGGGGTCAGAAGATATATCACGTGTAGTTTTTTTTTCAAAGCGGGAAAGCCAAATAATCCGCTCAATTTTTTTTATATTATGTGATAAGCGGATTTTTACGATGCATGTTTTTGAGAGATAGCATCTTGAACATATACGCAATACAGTAGAAACAACAGTAGACTTGCTTAGCGTCTAAGGGTACCCGCATCATAATTATGGCAAGTGATCTTGTGGCAGGGTGGGGGGGTGCGTTAAAATCACCAAATATCACCAAGGGGGAGGGGAGGTAAATATGATCACATGATTTCTGGACGACCCCTTGCTGGCATTTGAACGGACCGGAAAATTTACCTGAGACTAAATGGTATGGTTCTAAAACGAAAGACTGTTAGTTTAGAACCTAGAACCAACTTTAATTTGTCATTAGATGGTGCCGAGCCATCCCTCGAAGAGAAAAATATATGGTTCAATGATAAGCCACGGTCTCGTACACACACACTCACTTATCTACGAGTCGTATATGTGTTCGTGTCGCGCACAAGATGTATTTCATACATTAAGAAATAAGTATTTGATTTTAAGTAATTTAACTTGATGTAGGTACCTACTTGACTAACTATATTTTGAGTAAACAAATTGATTCTGTAGTTCTTTTCATTTTCATTACAGTAAATATTGCTTCAATTCAAACTGACAAGGAAACATATTGGGATAAAAACTAACAGTTTATAAATATAGTGCTTTTTGGCCACCGGTATGTAATAAAGAACGGGATACACAATCATCCCAAAAAAATGGCCCTATAATAGTGCTGTAAGAACGACTCGTACAGCAGTTTCTCTGACAGTCTTATTACGGTATAAGAGTGGCCGGTTACAATTTTCACGAGCCATATTTTCGGTAGGTAAATCTTGTTTGAGACTGTACTATTTTCTTAATCAAAGTTTTTAGCCGCCATTGTGGGACCATTTGTTTGTAGTCTAGAGATTCTGTATACTACTTATACAGGTGATTCAGTAAACGTGAGTAGGTAGGATTAACACTACTAGCAGAGCTTGAAATTTAAAAAATTGTGCACATCGAGAAAAAGTTGTGAATTTTTGTCCATGGATGAGTACCCCACGATGAATATTTTTTAGTATTGGAGGTCCGTAAATTTTTTGGACCTTCACGTCAAAAGCAGGCTGCTAGGGGTTGTGTGGTATATCGTTTCCTTATAAAACAGACATGCAGAATTCATTTTTGATATAAAAAAAAGAAAAATCCATATTTAAAATGAAAAAAGAATGTTTTTTTTTCGCGTAGTTTTTATATAATTAAAGCTTTAAAATTGTATATGTTTAAAAACTGCATTAAATATGCTTCTTTATGATATTTTTCTTATTTAAAAATGAAATGACGTTTATTAGTTATATTATATAACGTTCTAGAAAATAATATTTTTTTGAGTGTTTTTCCTCTCCGCAGAACTTTTTTTTTTAATATGTATTTTTACTATAAAAAATAATTCTGCATGTCTGTTTTATAAGCAAACGATACCACACAACCTCGCAGGCTTAACTAGAGAGTAAAAACATATTGCACGGGACCCCTGATTTTGACGTGAAGGTCCAAAAAATTCTCAATTTATTCTCGGTGCGCATCATTTTTTTCACTTTTGTACTGAGAGGAAACCCTACTATACGGATTCAGTTAATAACAAGCTATTGTTTGATACCAGTATTAGTGTGATTAGTGCAAAAAAATAAGTAAAAATTAAAAAGTTACAAATTATTTACGACACGCATGGTCACTCTACAATTAGAATACTCTGCCGAGTACTGATACTCTCTTGTTTTTCTGTGATATGTGTCAAATTGATGCCTAGTTACTTTGGAAACATCGTCTTTCACTTAATTTGACAATCATTTTTTTCATAATCAAAGTGCTGTCATCATTGTTAAAGAGGTTTTATGTTTATTGATTTGGATGAAGGGTGACCATGATTACAGATAACCAAATTTCTACGTAACAAAAAGGTAAGAAAATTTGAAAGGCGTTATTATTTCACTTAAACACGATGGCGGCAGATTTAACATCGTTAATCAAGTATGTAGGGTTGTTCCTGCTCACGTTTCCTGAATCCTGTATATGGACTATTAGGCCAAGAAAATTAGATTTTTTCGAAGAATTAATTCCCAGCAGGCTGGAAATCGCTTTAATACCTTCATGTGGTCCTAAATGCATGTAATCCGAGTTTGCCCAATCCCAAGAGGTGTGCTTATTTTTTTAGTGAAATTTTTGCTCTTTGTCAGGTTTTTGCTTGTAGCTCGAAAACAGTACGTCCGACGGAAAATGTCATGTATATCAATATTAAAGAGGGTTAAATTATGCGTCGAGTGAGTAACTTAACTTCTAATTCGGTTCAGCGGTACAGCCGAAATCAAAAGTTATAAACCGGGAAAATGTCTCATTTAATTGAAAAACTCTTATTTTGACTTCCATACCACATATCTTTGAAACAGATGACTCCTATTGAAAAACCTATAGAATAAAAGTTGTAGAGAATACAATTTCACGTTATATCGACATCTCAATTTTCAAGTAGAGTTATTTTGAAAGACTAAATTTGGCATGAACTCAAAATCAGTTTTTTCTAAATCCTTCTGAGTTGCATATTTTCCATAGAATATGAGGTGTGAGGCGTACATTTAATGCATCGTTACAACTAAAAATATTGAATTGCAAATTTCTAAAACGTATCCAATCAGAAAACTATTTATACACCGTTTTATTTTATTTTCGGTAATTTCAAGGGTATATTCCTGAGCTTAACTTAGGTTTATTTCTCGAAGACGCCAGTGTCCTACTTAGCTCCATTTCTGAGGTAATCGATATTTTATTAATGCCTTCTAATTGTGTAAACCTACCTTAAATTATTTTTTTACTCCAAGAACCCACTACAAAATGATGCACCTGTGTGTTAACTCAAATAGGTTCAGTAGTTAATTGATTGATTCCCCAATCTGTATATTAACTCAAGCAAACAATTAAACATTATGACATGTCAATGAAATTTCGAACATTAACAATCCGAGATACAAAGGAAACATATTGTATTGAAAATTTTATAATGAAAAGAAAAATGGAAAAATTCACCGCGACGAGCAAGGTTCGAACTTGCGACCTTTCGGAACACCGGTCTGAATTTTTCAATATTTTCTTTCAATTATAAAATTGAAATTTCGATTGCAGACGCTTCTGCTTAGTACCAAATTAATATTGTATTGACTTAACGCACAGTTACATGACTTTATAGCGGGTTCTCAGACTAAAATAAAAATATACACAATCAGAAAGACGAAAAAGAACTATCGATTACCTCAGAACTGGAGCAAATTAGGACACTACTTTACGAAATATACTTAAGTTATGCTCAGGAATGTACCCTTGGAATTACCGGAAATGAAAATAAAACACGGTGTATAAATAGTTTTCTGATTAGATACGTTTTAGAAATATGCAATTAAATGTTTTTAGTTGTAACAATGCATTAAATGTATGCCTCACACCTCATATTTTATGGAAAATATGCAACTCAGAAGGATTTAGAAAAAACTGATTCATGCCAAATTTAGTCTTTCAAAATGACTCTACTTGAAAATTGAGATGTCGATATAACGTGAAATTGTATTCTCTACAACTTTTATTTTATAGGTTTTTCAACAGGAGTCATCTGTTTCAAAGATATGTGGTATGGAAGTCAAAATACGAGTTTTTCAATTAAATGAGACCTTTTCCCGGTTAATAACTTTTGATTTCGGCTGTACCGCTGAACCGAATTAGAAGTTAAGCTACTCATTCGACGCATAATTTAACCCTCTTTAATATTGATATACATACCATTTTCCGTCGGACGTACTGTTTTCGAGCTACAAGCAAAAACTTGACGAAGAGCAAAAATTGCCCTAAAAAGTTATGCACACCTCTTGGGATTGGGCAAACTCGGATTACATGTATTTAGGATCACATGAAGGTATTAAAACGATTTCCAGCCTGCTGGGAATTAATTCTTCAAAACACTTTTTATAGATCTTATTTGCTTGGCCTATATATGGATGTGACGTTACCTGACCAAAACCAATAGTTCAGTCATTCTAGATTTTGACCCGTGAATAATCAGTTCTTGGATTTTTTTTTCGTAGGTCCCTCGGGGGTGTCACTGGGAGTGTAAATTCAAAAAGTAGACTGAATCAGGCTCCTGTGTACTGATGTGCCATCGAAAACTTTCCAAAATTGCGAAAATTTCCACATATGAAAATGTCGGAATATTCTCACATATTTGTATGGGATTTGAAACTTTCAATTTCTTAAATTTCCAATTTCCTATATTTCTTACGAAAGTTTCTAGAAATTTCCGAGAATATTTCCAATTATATGGAAAGTTTCCGCAACTTGCACATCTATACTCCTGTGTATATTCGAAAAATGTTTTTTTTTTTTCAAAAAAACGGTTTGTCTTTAATAACTCTGCCATTTTTTATTTTACAGTAAAACCGTGAGGACAAAAATTGTAGGAAATTTGATTCTCTACAATTTTTCTTCTAGCATCGATATTTTGGAAATTAAACCTGAAAAACGCGGTAAATTCTAAATATTATCATTATCTCCTATGTTCCACGTTTTACGGCATGAATGAAGAGAAACAAAGTTGTAGAGAATCAAATTCTGAAAAAATTTGGTTCCCACCTTTTTTCCCCCAAAATTGTTCAGAATTTGATTCTCTACAAGTTTAGTCCTCTTCATTTATGCCGTAAAACATGGAACATAGGAGATAATGATAATATTTTGAATTTGTCGCGTTTTTCAGGCTTAATTTCCAAAATATCGATCCTAGAACAAAAATTATGAGGACCAAACTTGTAGAGAATCAAATTTCCTACAATTTTTGTCTTCACGGTTTTACTGTAAAATCAAAAATGGCCGAGTTATTCAAGAAAAACAGTTTTTCGAATATACACAGGAGCCTGATTCAGTCTACTTTTTGAATTTACACTCCCAGTGACCCCCCCAGGGACCTACGAAAAAAAAATCCAAGAACTAATTATTCACGGGTAGGGTCGGTTTTTTGGATATAATGACTGGCCTACAACGAGATGTTTGTTTCTGTGCGTATGCGACGCCATCTGCGCATAGTTTTACGCGTTTATCCTCAATAATCTTCATTATAAATAATTATGCCTTTGCACGTGTAGGTAATCGGGTTCATAATTGCATACCCAATTTATGAATGAATTCATTGATAAATTGGGTATGCAATTATGAACCCTATGGTACCTTGATGTTTGTAAACTATCAGCGCCATCTAGTAATATTTGTGAGAGTTAAAAAAATTGTTAACGCTTTATACCTCACTTTATACAGATACCTACGCCGTTGGAGTCAGAAGCGCACCACGATATTCCGAGAAGTCTAATTGATATAGAATGTGTATAAATTTATAACGAATTATTAATTATTTAATTTAACATAAAACCAAATTTATGGAAGATACCACCAAGCCCTTTATTATGTCAATAACTTAGTATAAGTGTGCGTTTCATTCAATTAACTTACTTTACTTACATATTATTAGTACATTGTGGGTGTAAAACCCTATTAAAATGATAAGTAATAAAATGTATATTTTTCAAAAGTTAATTACTAATTATTTATCATTTACCTATAAATTAGATACCTCTTTATATAAATCAAGAAAAAACATTACTAGTATCGTGCATAAAACTATCACTTATTTAACGTAATTAACTAATTAATCAACAAAATTATAATTTATTATACTCAACATTATTTCATAAATAATGAATGCACAATACCACATCTGGATTACAAAATAAATGTGTTTTTGTACTTATTGTAGTATCACAAAGAACATTTTCAAAGAAGAGACTCTACTTACATTCGAAATATTGCCAGGTACTAAATAAACTACGTTGTTTATTAAATCAATACCTACCTGAGAATCAGTCATTAGTAATATTTTTTTTTTTTAATGATATTCAAGGTACAATCTCCTTTCTTAATTTTCACAAATATCCACTTATAAATAATATCAGTTATTTACCAATTATTACTGAAACAATTTACATACATGTAAACAATTTTTTATAAAATCTAACACACAACCCAGAAAGATGACAGGTTAAAGTAGAATTCATAATTGAGTGGAGTAATCTGCTGTCAAATTACTCAACAATTATGAATACTACCATATTTAAGAACTCTTATATTTTATTATTATATTGGCATATATGGCTTGTGAGACTGAGAATAATCTTTTGCAGCAGCTTTTGTGTATTATTGTGTATCTTTAAGATATAATATTACTGTATTGAAAAAATAAGTCCCGCCGAGTTTCTTGCCGGTCATAAATAATACTTCTCGGTTCAGAGGTGTAGAGTTAGAACCGGTGGTAGTTTTTTTTCTCTCTGACATTCATAAGTGCATTGTAATGTGCCTAAATTGAAGAATAAATATCTTTTATCTTTTTTATCTTTTAGCCCTTTACATTTATATATTAAAGCTCCATGGGTTCTAGGCACTTCCCGATATTTATACCTATATGGTTGCAGTATGTGCTTAGTGGGTAATTCATTTTTCTGTGTATTAGTGGTCCAGAGGAACTAAAATATTATTTGCTGTTTTCTCTGACTCTTAGCAGAACCCTTTTTACTAAAAATTAACAGTAGTACCAGGTATGTGTCAGTTTACTTACATATCAACTTTTATTAATTATACAACATTTTATTGACAATGCTATTAGGTACATTGAATGACAACCAAGCCGGCTAGCATATCTTACTTTGTCGTCCATACTACGAGTCACGCTTGAAGTATGTACTGTCGCGTCACACGTCAAGTTATGCTAGGCGTGCAGGACTCACTTGCTACTACCATAAGTTCATGGCCATAATGAACCATACCAAGCCGAATGAAGACAACTTACTTGCCTATAGGGGAAATAATCTGTGTATAGCCGAATTTTGATCTAGTTGTAGTTTGGTGTAATTCATCCACATACAATTTTCTACAAAAAAAGATTCTCTACAACTTATGTGCTGAGATCAATGTTAAATGAGATATTGAGGAAATAAGATTATAAACTTTCGGAGCTATTATTTACTAAAGTATTAGTTTTATATAAAAATAGAGAAGTTGTGTGGATGAATTAAGTACAAATACATTTTTTTGTATGGGCCACCGTTTCTGAGTTATTAACCAAAATCCAAAAAAGGGACCTTTACATTGCTAAGAAAGTTATGCTTATGCTAAAATTATCACAGATTATACCACAATCATTTGAGGTAAAGATAAGTTAGTCCAATACAAGTTGCTATAATAAGAGCAATCAAAACTAAACTAATAATCTTAGTACAGAAACAAAAGATAATGACTCCAAGTACAGCAGCACAAACCAGAGCAGCCGCCCAAGGAACAGTGGTCAATTTAAAGGCAGGTTTTTCATCTGGTTTTTTCTCTGCAGTAGATGTGACAATTACTGCTATAAGGAAAACTCCCACACTCCAAGCTAGTACGCGTGACATCTAAAACAAGGATACGAATAATAGAGGCTCTTGTACTCTACAATTGAAATAGCGTGACGTTCTAAATTGTTTGGTTTTAAAAGGAAGTTTAATGTAATGAGTCACTCGCCAATTTAACATGTCGCGTCGGGATGCAGAATGATTATTTATAGACTTAGTTTTAGGAATATAATGGTGACAGTGACTAAGGAACTACTAAAATTTAATAAGTTTACCAGTAAGACTGGTTGATAAAAAGTTTGTCAAGTAGAAACGAAACTTAGGAACAGTTAAAGAGTGAATTTACCTTTACGTTATCACGGCTCAAGTAATTATAAATTATCCGATGTTCGGTTGTGTAATATTGTCAGCCGATGACAAAGTTTTCTTGCAATATTTACTTATGACTGTAAGTGATTGTCTTCTTGAAGATTAGATTTCTTTTGTCCTATGAGTTTCCTTCGTTTCTTTCACTTTACTGTGTTGTGTTTGGTTGATGTCAATGTCAATCTCTTATTAGTCTGTGGTCAATGTCAGTCACCCTTGCTTGTCAATGTCAAAGTACATTGTAAGGTGTCAACAACGAGATCGACTGGTCAACCAATTAGAGTGAGAGGAAACTATTGTTGTACCCATAAAGCTCTATAAATGGAGTACGCTTCGCCTCATCTTTCCAAACAAAAAAGTCTGCCAAAATCTGAGGGGGGCGAGGTAGCACGCATGTGATGTTTTCTAGTCAAAGGTACATCATTGTCGGTTGTTAATACAGTTTATTTCTAAATTAATTTTTATGGCAGCAACGCTTTATTGACAACCGACAAAGATGTACCTTTGACTTGAAAACACCAAACATATTTGACATGTTCTTTTTATACTTCATAACACTAAATGGAGCAATAGATAGTCGACTGCACTTTCGTTAACATATGGTTCATTATTGGATGCAGTCTTTGCAAATGTCAAACAAAAATGCCAAGGATCATTTTTGATTGTATTTTCAAACAAAATATAGAAGACAGCAATCCTTAAGCGCGTTAAATATGGAGAAATGTCAAACGTCAAATAGTTACTGCCCGTCAGAAAGAAAACGATTGTCTTTGAATCGATTCTGTAAACGAAGCTTGATTTTCGATTTAGGTTAAATCTTTTATTACGAAAGTAATGATAAATAAAGTAAAACTTTACTTACATCTGAAATGGTATTTCATATTTTTGTAAACCAGACGAACTATAATATTTTTTACATCCAAAAACAGCGCATAAGGGCATTTTAGTGCTGGAGCCCGCCTAACTGGAAATTTATCAAAATCCTAACCAATTTTCTTCCATATAGCGTTGTAGAGCCCATCTCGGAGATCATGAAAACATAAGTCTTAAAGGTCTTAAATGGCCATAAGTATGTATGGCGTCAAGTTGAAAATACAATTTTTTGGCCTAAATTTATCAACGAGCCTACCGCTCCAAATTTTGACACATGATTTAGCCAACGTCAAATAACCTACATACCAATTTTAAGACCATTTTGGTGGGCAATAATTTTAAGACCAGTTGAAGTTGCAATTTTTTGGCCTAAATTTATCAACGAGCCTACCGCTCCAAATTTTGACAGTAGTTAAAGGACCCATTCAACACACCAAATCCCAATTTTAAGACCATTCTGGTGGGCACATAAGATTTTAAGACCATTTTAAGAAATAGTAGACTTCATAGAAAAAATAGCAAATTACTATAAATTCCTTAAAAAAAAATATTTTGCTGGCACAAACACAACTGCATATTCATATATAAGTGTCTTGTAATTAAAAATGCCCTAAAAGTATTCCGCAATAAGTCGAAAATTGGAGAAATTCGTCATAGCAGTACTTTAGTCACGGGGGTCTTAAATCACTAAAATTATTATTTATTTTAAACTTAATGTCACAAAATATGATTTGAAAAGCCAGACGTAATGCCTATAAATATTTTCTACCAGTCGCTGATAAGTGTAAACTGATAAGCGTCAAGTTAGGTGCACTGAGAATATATTACTAACTGAAAAATTACGTAAATTTATTTTAAATCCTACCGTTCCAAATTTTGACAAACGACTTAGCCCACATCACATAACCTACATACCTATTTTAAAACCAATCTGGTGGGCGCATAAGATTTTAAGACCAGTTGAAGTTGCAATTTTTCGGCCTAAATTTATCAACGAGCCTACCGCTCCAAATTTTGATAGTAGTTAAAGGACCCATTCAACACACCAAATCCCAATTTTAAGACCATTCTGGTGGGCACATAAGATTTTAAGACCATTTTAAGAAATAGTCGACTTCATAGAAAAAATATCAAATTACTATAAATTCCTTAAAAAAATATTTTGCTGGCACAAACACAACTGCATAGTCTTATATAAGTGTCTTGTAATTAAAAATGCCCTAAAAGTATTCCGCAATAAGTCGAAAATTGGAGAAATTCGTCATAGCAGTACTTTAGTCACGGAGGTCTTAAATCACTAAAATTATTATTTATTTTAAACTTAATTTCACAAAATATGATTTGAAAAGCCAGAGGTAATGCCTATAAACATTTTCTACCAGTCGCTCATAAGTCGAAACTGATAAGCGTCAAGTTAGGTGCACTGAGAATATATTACTGACTGAAAAAATGACGTGAATTTATTCTATATCCTACCGTTCCAAATTTTGACAAACGGTGTAGCCCACTCCAAATAACCTACATACCCATTTTAAGACCAATCCGATGGGCGCATAAGATTTCAAGACCAGTTGAAATTGCTATTTTTTGGTCTTCATTTATCAACGAGCCTACCGCTCCAAATTTTGACACTAGTTAAAGGACTCATTCAACAAACCAAATCCCAATTTGGAGACCATTCTAGTGGGCGCATAGGATTTTAAGACAATTTTAAAAAAGAGTCGATTTCATAAAAAAAATAGCAAATTACTATAAATTCGTTCAAAAAATATACTTAATTGGCACAAACACAAATGCATATTCATATTTAAGTGTCTTATGATTAGACCCCGGACTCTTGTGGCACTGACGTCACAATAGGGTGATTTGGGGAGTAAACGGGACGGTGCTATGAAACACGGTTAAAAACTCGGTTGTTAACCGAATACATTTTAATTAGATATTTTCAACAAAATTATCTAGTAAGTTGATCAATATTATTTTTTAGTGCAAACCATACAATTGTACTTTAAACTGGCTTGGTGACATTTGTGACGAACAAGGAGCGAGTGGCCGACAAAACCAATGCCAGTTTAACGTACAAATGCATGGTTTGCAAGTAATATAGCAAACGATAATATTGATCAACTTACTAAGTAATATTGTTAAAAATGTCTTATTTAATGTATTCGGTTAACAACCGAGTTTTTAACCGTGTTTCATAGCACCGTCCCGTTTACTCCCCAAATCACCCTATTGTGACGTCATTGCCACAAAAGTATTCCGCAATAAGTCGATAATTGGGGAAATTCGTCATAGCAGGAATTTAGTCGCGGGGGTTTAAATCACTAATAATATTATTTATTTTAAACTTAATGGCACAAAACATGATTTAAAATGCTGGAGGTAATGCCTATACCTATTTTTTACCAGTCCCTCATACATAACCCTAAACTAACAAGCGTTATATCGAGTTAGGCGCACTGAGTGAAAACATGACGTAAATTTATTTTTAATCCTACAGCACCAATTTTTCAACACGGCGTCGCTACATTTCAAGTTCAAGTCGTCTCTTATTGACATCTTATTTCATTCACGTTTTCAACCGACCACAACACAATACCTAGTTGATATAAATTATATATATTTTTTTTTTTTTCCGTAGCCTATATTGTATCCCACTGCTGGGCAAAGGCCTCCCCTCGCTTCCGCCACGCGTCACGGCCTAGTGCATGCTCTCGCCTGTCGCTACAAAATGCGTTCAGATCGTCCCGCCATCTCCTTTTTGGTCTGCCTCTGCCCTGGTCGATTTGTTCGGTCCATTCAGTAGTTAATTTAGCCCATCGTTCCGGGTGCATGCGGCAGACATGTCCAGCCCAATCCCACTTGGGCTAGGCGGCCTTGACACCCACATCCGAGATACCTGTCCTGGAGCGCAGTTCGGTGTTCCTAATCCGATCGGTTCTACGAACCTCTAGTACGCTGCGTTCCATGGCTCGCTGACAAATTTTGAGTCGGGACTTTTGAGCCTCCGTTAATGACCATGTTTGTGCACCGTAGGTTAGGTCTTAAAATCTTATGCGCCCACCAGATTGGTTTTAAAATTGGTATGAAGGTTATTTCATGTGGGCTAAGTCGTTTGTCAAAATTTGGAACGGTAGGATTTAAAATAAATTTACGTAATTTTTCAGTTAGTAATATATTTTCAGTGCACCTAACTTGACGCTTATCAGTTTAGACTTATGAGCGACTGGTAGAAAATATTTATAGGCAGTACGTCTGGCTTTTCAAATCATATTTTGTGACATTAAGTTTAAAATAAATAATAATTTTAGTGATTTAAGACCCCCGTGACTAAAGTACTGCTATGACGAATTTCTCAAATTTTCGACTTATTGCGGAATACTTTTAGGGCATTTTTAATTACAAGATACTTATATATGAATATGCAGTTGTGTTTGTGCCAGCAAAATATTTTTTTTTAAGGAATTTATAGTAATTTGCAATTTTTTCTATGAAGTCGACTATTTCTTAAAATGGTCTTAAAATCTTATGTGCCCACCAGAATGGTCTTAAAATTGGGATTTGGTGTGTTGAATGGGTCCTTTAACTACTGTCAAAATTTGGAGCGGTAGGCTCGTTGATAAATTTAAGCCAAAAAATTGCAATTTCAACTGGTCTTAAAATCTTATGTGCCCACCAGAATGGTCTTAAAATTGGTATGTAGGTTATTTGACGTGGGCTAAATCGTCAAAATTTGGAGCGGTAGGTTCGTTGATAAATTTAGGCCAAAAAATTGTATTTTCAACTTGACGCCATACATACTTATGGCCATTTAAGACCTTTAAGACTTATGTTTTCATGATCTCCGAGATGGGCTCTACAACGCTATATGGAAGAAAATTGGTTAGGATTTTGATAAATTTCCAGTTGGCGGGCTCCAGCACTATATGTGCAATGGAAATTAAAAAAGAGGCACTTGCCGGCCTAGGCCTCCAAATTTGTATGAAATTATCGACCACTCGTGTAGCTGCACCTGAAACGTAATACTTCGCAGCCTATTATAAGGACCATAAAATCAATATTTCATTGCATGTTTGAGAAAAGTTATTTTATTGTATGGAGTCTAAGAGTGCACCATCTACAATAATACCTGTAATTTCTACAAAATCACAATGAAATGACGTGCTTTCAAAAACTCTTAAGTAGGGACACTTACTGTGACGGACGGAAAACTACGGAACCCTACTAGTACAGTAAAGATACGGTTGCGTCAAACATTAATTTATAATAGCCTGATTTTTTATGATTCATTCTTATGGAATATTTATAGATAATATATGCAAAAATCCTACCAACTTTTCACCTGGATGTAGTTAAATAGGTAAAAAAGTAAAAAAAAAATTATAAAAAATTTGTATATTTTTATTTACAATAATATCATTTATTTTTATTTGTAAATATGACGATATTTAAGTCTTCTTTCTGTTTAAAGCGAAAAACAAGAAACCGCGTCCATGTAAAACCGCATTAATTAGAAACAAATAGTAATAATTGGTAGTTTGTTCTTACACATTTTAAATGACTTAGATCCGATATATTCATTGAAATCCTACAAGAAAAACGCTTGTAATATGTGTGTACATATTTGTGGCGGTTAGCGAATAACGATATTTTGTAGGATTTCATTGCGTAAAAATTCTTGTATCATGATATATCCGTTACACTAAAAATATTAGCTATTATTAATTATTTCCAATTCCCCATACTAGCCGCCCGTAAAATGACTGTAGTATACACTGAGCGTGACCCGACACGCTCTTGGCCGGTTTTATACTTTTTAAATTTGAAAAGAATAAAATTAAGCACTTTGCGTTTTCAATTGACGAACAAAATGCGAGTATTTCCGAGCATGTTTGAGATAAGGTTTTTTGTCATAGCAAATAGTATTTTATGCAACAGTTGTATAAGAGGGGTCAAAAAAGGTGAGTGGCGTGGGTAACAATTTGAGCCGGGCGCAGCCGGAGGTGAAAATTGTTAAGAAAAACGCATAAAGCTCTATAAATGGAGTACGCTTCGCCTCATCTTTCCAAACAAAAAAGTCTGCCAAAATCTGAGGGGGGCGAGGTAGCACGCATGTGATGTTTTCAAGTCAAAGGTACATCGTTGTCGGTTGTTAATACAGTTTATTTCTAAATGATTTTTTATGGCAGCAACGCTTTATTAACAACCGACAAAGATGGACCTTTGACTTGAAAACACCAAACATATTTGACATATTCTTTTTATACTTCATAACACTAAATGGAGCAATAGATAGTCGACTGTACACACGTTAACATATGGTTCATTATTGGATGCAGTCTTTGCAAATGTCAAACAAAAAAACCAAGGATCATTTTTGATTGTATTTTCAAACAAATTATATAGTGCTGGAGCCCGCCTAACTGGAAATTTATCAAAATCCTAACCAATTTTCTTTCATATAGCGTTGTAGAGCCCATCTCGGAGATCATGAAAACATAACTCATAAGTCTTAAAGGTCTTAAATGACCATAACATAAGTATGTATGGCGTCAAGTTGAAAATACAATTTTTTGGCCTAAATTTATCAACGAGCCTACCGCTCCAAATTTTGACACATGATTTAGCCCACGTCAAATAACCTACATACCAATTTTAAGACCATTCTGGTGGGCACATAAGATTTTAAGACCAGTTGAAGTTGCAATTTTTTGGCCTAAATTTATCAACGAGCCTACCGCTCCAAATTTTGACAGTAGTTAAAGGACCCATTCAACACACCAAATCCCAATTTTAAGACCATTCTGGTGGGCACATAAGATTTTAAGACCATTTTAAGAAATAGTCGGCTTCATAGAAAAAATAGCAAATTACTATAAATTCCTTAAAAAAAATATATATTTTGGCACAAACACAACTGCATATTCATATATAAGTGTCTTGTAATTAAAAATGCCCTAAAAGTATTCCGCAATAAGTCGAAAATTTGAGAAATTCGTCATAGCAGTACTTTAGTCACGGGGGTCTTAAATCACTAAAATTATTATTTATTTTAAACTTAATGTCACAAAATATGATTTGAAAAGCCAGACGTAATGCCTATAAACATTTTGTACCAGTCGCTCATAAGTCTAAACTGATAAGGGTCAAGTTAGGTGCACTGAGAAAATATTACTAACTGAAAAATTACGTAAATTTATTTTAAATCCTACCGTTCCAAATTTTGACACACGACTTAGCCCACATCAAATAACCTACATACCAATTTTAAAACCAATCCGGTGGGCCCATAAGATTTTAAGACCAGTTGAAGTTGCAATTTTTGGGCCTAAATTTATCAACGAGCCTACCGCTCCAAATTTTGACAGTAGTTAAAGGATCCATTCGACAAACCAAATCCAAATTTTAAGACCATTCTGGTGGGCGCATAAGATTTTAAGACCATTTTAAGAAATAGTCGATTTCATACAAAAATTGCAAAATACTGTAAATTCGTTAAAAATATATACTTAATTGGCACAAGCACAACTGCAATAAGTCAAAAATTGGAGAATTTCGTCATAGCAGTACTTTAGTCACGGGGGTCTTCAATCGCTAAAATTATTATTCATTTTAAAATTAATGGCTCAAAATTTGATTTTAAAAGCCAGACGTAATGCCTATAGGCATTTTCTACCAGTCGCTCATAACTCTAAACTGATAAGCGTCAAGTTAGGTGCACTGAGCTGGCCTACCAAAAAATATTGAAAGTGCATCACTTTGGCTATCAAACGAGGATTGCTTCATCCTGCTACTCGATGCATCGACATATAATATCAAGACGAGTAAAGGCAAGCAAAGTTCATGTGAAAACACGACCCATTTTCATGTTAACAAAACTAAAATGTCTTATGTCTTGTTAACCAATCAAGTACAGTCGAGGACAAAGAGATGTATACACTTTTGGACCTTATTACAACGCAATAAGGTCCAAAAGTGTATACATCTCTTTGTCCTCGACTGTACCTACTCATTCTTTAAGCATATTTTTTTGTGTTAACCTTAATTCTGCAAAGGTTTCATGCCATTTCACCCATAAGAAAAGTTGCCGTGTTGTGAGTGGTCAAAATCAATTTGAAAATGAAGTTTAATTAGACAGGAGACACTCAAATCAAATGACTGAAAATGTCAAGTTAACGTATAATAAATACGCCTTAGTTTGACGTGGATGTGTTCACGTAATAAATAATACTTAATGCAATCAATTAACAATTTATTTTTAGTGCATTTTTCATCACTTATGTAATATACGTAAATTTAATCGTTCTTGGAATAAGGAATATGAAACCCTTCTATTCATCTTTCATTTATTTAATTAAAGTGCTTAATTACAATATAGGGACTTACATACTACAAAATAAGCATAAATTAACATAATTTTTTTACAATTTTATAAATCCGTTACATAGGGAGACCCTCTTGGTCTCAAGCAACATAATGTTAAGCAATTAAGGTTGATTATGGCAAAAGAAAAACGATTATTTTTTAACTTTATTTATGGCCAGACTAGAAAATAATAGCATACCTTCAATATAAATAGTTAAAATTCTCTTTGCTTCCTCGTTTCTTAGAACTAAATAAATAACGGATGAGTTCGTTTATGTGTACCACGGACTAGATAATCCGTGATGTGTACTATTTATTTTAGCAGGCTTAGGGAAATACAAAGATAATTTACATTTTGTATCCATTTTTTTATACTACAACGGTAGCAAACAGGCATACGGCTCACCTGATGGTAAGCAGCTACCGTAGCCTATGGACGCCTGTAAGTCTAGAGGTGTCTCATGTGCTTTGCCGACGCTTTCATATAAAAGAGGATTCACTGTGTTGACAGCTAAAGGGACAAGAGGATCCCCCGTCGTCAACACACTGCATCCTCTGAGCTCTCTGGCAACCTTACTCACCGGCAGGAACATGACACTATGAGTAGGGTTTCGTGCTAATTGGCTGTGGTTTTCTGTAAGATAGAGGTAGTTCTCCAGTCGGGCTCTGCTCTAGATTTGATAATTAAAGACTATGCTATGAAGTTATAGCATTCATTATTAATGAAAAATAAGAGTCATACCTATTAGCCAGTTGTACTAGAAATGGCGGCACGGCCAGAATGGTATGATTTTACCAGAGTAAGTATAGTAGATACTAATTCGAAGGGTTTTGTTTTGTCGATTTATTACTACTAGGTAATACTTATAAATGAACATTCATTATACTTTTCCTCAAATGAGTTATGTTTACTTTTCCAAAACTTATATTGCATTACATCGACCAAGTCCGTAATGTATGATCTATGCGTGATTTACTTACCGATGAAAAGAAATATCACCATCTTTGGCGCCTGTGTGGCTCCTGCACCAATTCACGGCACTAGCCGGCATTTTAATACCGATATATTACCGAAATTTCATGGACCGAAAAAACTAATATTTTGACGACATGACAATTTCAAAACGTTTGACATGACATTAGGGCACCGCTGTCACAAGCTCCGCCCACTTTGGCACCAGGAAAGTGGAGCACATTTTGAGCGTTGATTACGCTTCCTTACTTATTATTCTTCCAAGACTCGATGAGGTAAAACACCCCAAAAATTGCACCACTAAAAGTGTCCGACAACGGAACGGACCAGGCTGAGGGTTGTCCGACCAAAAAATATTGAAAGAGCATCACTGTAGCTATCAAATAAGGTTGGTTTCATCCTGCTACCCTGATAAGGTAAAAACACGAAACGAAACGGACCAGGCTAAGGGCTGTCCGACCAATTGATTTGTGACCTATTAAACTTTTTTTTTCGATAAATAAGTCAAGTTCCAAAATGCTCTTCGATGAGGTAACTGCATAAAGCTCTATAAATGGAGTACGCTTCGCCTCATCTTTCCAAACAAAAAAGTCTGCCAAAATCTGAGGGGGGCGAGGTAGCACGCATGTGAAGTTTTCAAGTCAAAGGTACATCTTGTCGGTTGTTAATACAGTTTATTTCTAAATGAATTCTTATGGCAGCAACGCTTTATTGACAACCGACAAAGATGTACCTTTGACTTGAAAACACCAAACATATTTGACATATTCTTTTTATACTTCTATAACACTAAATGGAGCAATAGATAGTCGACTGTACATTCGTTAACATATGGTTCATTATTGGATGCAGTCTTTGGAAATGTCAAACAAAAAAGCCAAGGATCATTTTTGATTGTATTTTCAAACAAAATATAGAAGACAGCAATCCTTAAGCGCGTTAAATATGGAGAAGTGTCAAACGTCAAATAGTTACTGCCCGTCAGAAAGAAAACGATTGTCTTTGAATCGATTCTGTAAACGAAGCTTGATTTTCGATTTAGGTTAAATCTTTTATTACGAAAGTAATGATAAATAAACAGTGTTGCCAGACCGTACCTTTTGGTACGATTTTACGTACTATTTTGGACCTCTGCGTACCTTTAACGTACCCTGCGGAAAACCGTACTAAAACCGTACTATTTGGCCTACCCGGCGAAAATCCGTACTAAAAATCGTACTTTATAGCGTACCCGGCAAAATCATACTAAAATTATACTTTACAGCGCCAATCAAACGTATTGATCCTAGTTCATGAACCAAAAATAACTAGAAATCCTAAAATTAACGATCAAGAATGTCACTATAAAATATAACGGTTACACTCACGTCACTTTAGTGACTAAAGGGACGTGAGTGTAAGTTATATTTTATAGTGATAGTATGTCTCACGAAAGTTTAAATTTAATGTTCTAGAATGTGCATCGTAATGAATATCGAGCGTGTTATCTAGTTAATATGTGGTCACTGTATTCAATAATTATTATTTTATACCACTATAACGTCACGTGTCAAATCAACTGTCACTAGACTGTGTCACAGAAATATAGGATCAAAGTAGCAGAAATAGTCACCCATGTGAAGTCACTAATGTGTGTTCTCGTGCGGGTTGGCCGTCACTTGCCTCCATTCCCATTGGCCCGAGTTTGCCATGAGAGTATTCTAGGCATCAGCACTCGATCAATATCGTTACCAGAGGCTTACTGCGAACTTCGAATTTGCGTCTCTTTTGCTCGTATAAGCAAGTGCGATAGACAGGGAGACAACGAAATTTCGAGTATTAGACATTGCAATTTATAGGGCCCAATCTGTTGTGTACCCTGCCTCCCCCTTCCCATCCTTCAGCTCCCTAAGGGCCCTACCTCTTATTACACCTCCCAACCTGACAGATTGGGTCCTACAAATTGCAAAGTCTTATACCCGTTTTATATACGACGTTCGCGGTCTTAGAGAATTCGACCCGGATGGAGTAGCCATGTATGTCATTTTCTATACAAAAAAAGTCTACCGTTTTTTGCGGGGGAGGGGAACGTCAAATGTATGGCTATTCGTACGTACCGTACAAATAGCTACGTCAGATAAACGTCAGTCCATACATGTGTATGACCACTGGTCATATGTTTTCGGCAGAGGGGAACGCCTGTCAATGGCGACTCCGGTTGGTTGAATTCCCCAAGTTCGCGGTAGGCCCGCTGATCGTGGTCCACAGAAGTTACCTTTACAATTTCAATGTTTAGCTATTTCTAACGAATATGGTTGTTAGAATGAGAGACAAATAGCTAAATTATAACTCGTACATCAATAAAACACCACCCTGATCTTATTTGTGGCGATTTTGTAGACTTAATAAAAATCGTACCTTTTTGGCCAAAATCGTACCTTTTTTGACACACGACCGTACTTTTAGCTGGTAGTGCTCTGGCAACACTGTAAATAAAGTAAAACTGTACTTACATCTGAAATGGTATTTCATCTTTTTGTAAACTAGACGAAATATTACATTTTTTTACATCCAAAAACAGCGCATAAGGGCATTTTCACGGAGCTTGTTATCCATTGACAGCGATGACGAAAATGGCGTGACATCGATTATTGAAATAGTTTTTATAGATGTACTAGATTTTCCGCCAATACTTTTGACAGAGGGGAAATGATACTCAGGGCCTCTCCTGGTTTAGAACCTCTCTGGGTAACTGATCATACTGTGGCCGCCCGGTCCATTACACGGATGAAGTGTAGTGAGCTTTCCTATAAATACGTGCACACATCATACAAGTTACGCAACAAACAGTAAAAGTTGCTTTTCACCACTCCACCTCGAAAACGCACTCTTTATCCTTTGAAAACGGATGGGGAAAAACGCATTTTATCCACATGTGGGGAAAGTAATTTGGTACAAGTTTTGACTTGCTTTTTCACGTTATCTGGCAGGATGGACTTTAGAGAGATGCTTTTCAATTATACAATTTTGAAAGCATTCATTTGGTTCGATTTTTTATAACTTATATTTTTCCTGAGGTGGTGTGGTGAAAATTTTTGTATTTATTATACTCGGCAGAGAAGTTTGTTCAACCTCTCTTGCCTTTAGGCCCTCGTACGCTCAGGATTCCATTTTTTGAACAACTTGCTACGCTCGTGGCTCAATTTTGGAATGTTTCGGTAGATCGGGTCTCAATAAAGCACGAGAGAATAAACATCGACTTTGCCCCCTTGTATAATAAATAACTATTACGTCACACCTGGCCATAATGTGAGTTTTACCGCACGCTACGCGTACGGTAAAACTCGCATTATGCCCAGGTGGAGACGTAAAATTGTGTACTCACCACGGGCAGTAAAAAAGAAAGCCCTCTATCGCAAATTTACAACCCTCGCCTGCGGCTCGGGTTACAAATACCTGCGATTTCGGGCTTTCTTTCTTTTACAGTCCTTGGTAAGTAATGTACTATTATCTATGGTGTCAGGGCAAATTTGAGCTGGCAAATTTATTCACGTGTTTTATTCGGCTACCATAGTTTCCCTTTCCCTTAAAATCATTTTAATAAACACCGGCCACAAGAGCATGTCAGGCCATGACCAATGTAGGGTTCCGTTGCTGCGGGCCCGTCACAGTATTTACACCTATTCATAAAATCGTTTTTTAGGATATTTTGCCATGAAATTATAAGTTTTGCGATAGCTTAAAAACGGCTCAACCAATTATATTCTGAATTAATTTTGTATTAAGCAGAAACGTCTGCAAGCGAAATTTCAATTTTATAATTGGAAGAAAAATGGAAAAATTCACCGCGTCGAGCAAGATTCGAACTTGCAATTATATTCTATACAGTTTGCATTGAAAATTCTTATTTAGACTCACATCCATAAATTTTCCATATTTTTTTGGCTCGGGGTTCATAAGTTAGAGGACAGAACGCTTTTTTTTTAATTTCGAAGCTATTATTTACGTAACTTATTGATTTTATCCAAAACTTGATTTAGAAGACCCCTATTTTCAAAAGACCAAACTATATTATAGGTAGGTACTATATTTTTAATTTTTTTTCATAAATTACTGAGAAATGTATTATTAAGATTTCACAAGATACGATAATTTACTTAGGGTCAGGGAGGGAACAGTCGCTAGGATTTTTTCAACAGGCTGTTGCATGAAAAATATAAATCCCTGAACCAATTGTTGCAAGCACAGAGCACCGTGCATTATTACACTTTCATATGTAGCAAATATATTTGCTGTTACTTTCACCAAAAAAGATATATCCATTCTTTTTAAGAAATTGGGAATCGAGCCGCTGCGTACCGGTTGCTGTACACAGTGACTAGGACCCGCTAGTACACAGTGGTTCTAACAGTACACAGTGGCTCGAGTCACTGTATACTACGCCCTGTAAACAGTAGTTCTAACAGTACACAATTGCTAGGTACGTAGGAATCGAACCTAAATTATATAACAAATAACATTTTTGTTGAATAAAACGGTAATTAGAATAGGTAAGCACAACCCCCGGAATAATCGTTCCTGATTTCATTCTTGATTTAAAATAGGTACCTACCTAAATGTCGCATGATTTATTCACTTTCATTTTATTAAAAAAAAAGAGTGCATGGCTTTTAATAATCACAGAATTTTTATTCTTATTCATATTCAAGTAAATTTTAGTCCAACTCTGTAAGGTGCACAGTGGTTCGCGAGCCACCGTGTACTTTTCCAAAACGAACGTCTGTTGACCTTGGCGTCAATTTGTATTTTAGTTCAAATTAAAAACACAAACAAACACCTAGGGCCTTGAATTATCAGCCAATACTAAGTAGATTAGACACACTCTTCGATAATAACATAAGTAATTGAAAATCTCGTACGAGTTAAGAAAAAAGAGGAGTGAAACTGATCTGGAAATGTAATTTTGATAGCATTAAACACAAAAACGCACCATAACACATTCGCATGGTGCCGGAGCGCCTCACTAACTAGTTCGTACGTGGTCGGGTACGGAACGGTTCCGATTGATGTAGAGGACAGACATAAAGCTCTTTCTGTTTCTCGCACAGCACATTCGAGTCACTGTTCCCACCGAGCGACTGTTCCCTCCCTGACCCTACCTAGTAGAGCTTCATGAGAAGGAGGGATTGGTGAGCTGGTTTTTGACACAAACAGATTTTTTGACAGAAACAGGTGTTTTGTAGCAACACACGGCCCTGAGAGATACCGATGAAGGAGTTACCAAATATGCCTTCATCTTTTTCACATGCAGGCTAAGGGCGCGTGTAGACGATGCCGCCCCCGCGCCGCCGCCGCTACTGCAACTGCGGTATTATCATGTACACGATACCGCCGCCACGCCGTCATCGCGCCGCCGCCGTACCTCTGCGCTGTGTATACGATATGCGTAAAGACCGCCACCGCGCCGCGCGCCGCCGCGGGCTTTTGTTTCTCGCATACACAGCAGCGCAGTGGGGCGGCGGCGAGCTTGACGCGTGTCGTATACACAGCGCAGGGCCGCGATTCGAAAGATAAACACAAACACTGGACAGACAGCTCCAACCCAACTCAACTCAACGCTATAACGACATTGACATTTGCTATTCGAACATATTTTCATTCAACATTGGTCTCACATTGGTACAACATTGGTATAATGTGTGAACAATGTTGTACTAATGTGAGACCAATGTTGAATGAAAATCTGTTCGAATAGCAAATGTCAATGTCGTTATAGCGTTGAGTTGAGTTGGGTTGGAGCTGTGTCTGTCCAGTGTGTGTATTTATTTTTCGAATTGCGGTCCTGAGGTGCGGCGGCAGCGGCATGGTGGCGGGCTTTACGCGTCTCGTATACACAGCGCAGAGGCGCGGTAGCGGCGCGGGGACGGCATCGTCAACACGCGCCCTAATCGCCCTCAAGTGAGAGCGCGTTTCATTTCCCGCGGGCGAGCGTGATTGTTGACCTGCGCCTACGCGCCCCGCGAATGTACACCTGTCTCAGTGGTCCAGGTTGTATTGATGATGAGACATGTATTCGTCTGTCAGAAAGTTCGAATTTGCCGCCCGGGGCATGGGCCCCGGTCTGCCCCCCCCTAGATCCGGCTCTGAGGCCCAGGCTGCCGGTGGTTAGGGCCGCAGAGTGAGGAACCTTCGGACTATGCGCGCCGTGTCCAGGATTACCGCCTTCTGAATCTGACCCTTGATCCAACCACAACCTCGTAGCGAAGGTCTCTCTAGATATTGGTGAGACTAATTTATTATTACAATTCATAATAACAAAAACATAAGGTGATAAAATGCTTTATTACATAAATTGTTTTCGAATCTAATAAATGCTATCTAAGGTATTATTCTTATTTGAGTGTAGTAATCTGACAGCTACAAAGCTGCTAGTTGTTTGCTGCTGTGCTGTCAAATTATTCCACTGACTTAAGAATTATATTTTTTATATTAACGTAGATTAAATAAGCAGTTATACAAGGGTTTTTATCCTTGTTACAAACTTCAGTTTTTTAGGGTAATTCACTGATTTAATATGAATTTTTCTATATTAGCAAAGGCATGGCCTCACTTGATTATTTCCGTAAGTAATTCATAAAATAAAATATTAATTATTAAAAAATGTTTAGTGAAGCTTTAGTGCAACTCCCATTCGGAATGTTTGGGTGCAACTGATTAGTTCTAAAGTTTAATTTAGTAGCATATTTTGCTTAAAACGGTAAATAATCGTTTTCAAGGAGTTTTTGACCAGTACTCGCTCCAATCATTAACCCGATCAGAATCATCTAAGAAAGACCAATTAGGGGATGGTATGTCAGGGGCTAGCCAGTTGAAGTCGTCAAGACAATTCCAATTATTGCTCTTCCTGTCTAACAATGACATGTTAAAATGGTTCTCTAAATCATCATACTTTAAGTTATATGGCGCTGTCCTGATCTCAGTGCAGTCTTCTACAATCCCTTTACTTGTCACATGCAAATAGATATCACACTTTGTTGAGGTGTGCATTCTCAGCTGCTGGCATGCCACTACAATCTTGCAATTTGTACATTTATCTACAAATACGGAGGATGTGACAGGACCAGAAAGAATAACACAGTTTTCTAGGTTATTCATGTGCAGCGTACCCATGACTCCCTTTAAACTAATTGTGCAATTCTTCAGATTGCGTAATGTCACATCCCGTTGAAAGAGCTCTTCATTTTGCAATGCCAATATCTCATTTTCCTTTACATCAAAACCAAAAAGTTTTTCGTCCCACTTGTTACTGTCTTTTTTTTCTGCACTGTCGTGTTCATCTGCCAGGTTCTGCTTTTGATTATCTGATTTAGGCAACTTCTTTCTAGTAAAGCCAAACTTCTTTCTTGGTACATATCTGTCTTCTAACTCATAGCATTGTGTTTGTAGATTTTGAACTATCCCTAAATATTTGCGCATATTAAACTCCTTCAAGAAGAGTGCTGATGTGATTACATATTTTTGCAGCTCATTTAGTTTTTTCTTTATGTTGTCAAAGTGAGATGGAAGAGATTTGATTTCCAAAGTGGGTACTTGAGAGAGCAAGTCTTCAATGTACTCGGATTTTATTTTGAATGCTCCAGAGAAATACTCCTCGTTTTCATTGCAAGCATCTACTTCTTCTCTAGCTTTGTGAGCCTTGTGCAGCTTGTCCAGTCTTTGTGCATCTCGTCTGCTTAGTCTCTCTAACACTGTGTCCTTGTCATTCATGTTTATTTCTTTATTAGGTCCTCGATTTTCTTATTTAGCTCCGAATCTTGGTTTGTTGCGTCTTTTAATATAGCCACGGTTTGATTTGCAAATCTTCGTGTGTCAGTGTGCTTTGATCCTTGATCATACTGTTAACAAAATATCAAGTATTAAAATATTACATTGTAACTTTTCCGATATCTGGGCTATTTTATTTGAAGTTGTATATGTAGGTAATCCAGTTTTATTTTTATTTGAAGAGTTTTAGGTGTATCCTAAACAGAATCACAAACTCTTTTGATCAAAGTAGAATACAAACTGTGTCCCAAAATTTTGATAATCTTTTTTTTGTTACTTCTATTCCGTTACCGCTATAAGAAGTCTATGGAAAAAGTGTAACAGATGGTAATGGAAAAAAAAAACTCGCGACACATTTTTTGGTCTAATAAGAGAAAGAGCTTGTGAACCTGAGTAGAAATCACCAAAAGTTTTCCAAACTGAAATAAAAGTGGAATATACAACTTACAATAAAATTTTCCATATACAATCTGATAAAAGCATTAACAATTATTTTTTTAAGACTAACAGATAAAAAACATATAGAACACTTGTAAAATATGGGTATTAAGATATGATGGTAAAACCCATGTGCAACACTAAAATGATGATAAAGATTATGAATAATTTCATGATGAGTCCAATTTTAGTATGTTAGTTGACAATGAATCGTAAAATTCCAGTATTTTACTTCTTTTAATTTAACTTTTCAATAACACATGTTAGTGACTATTGATTAACTTTCACAGACAAAAAAAAATATATCATTAAGCTTTTCTTATGACCACAGAGCTGCAGAGCAGAAATGCTGCTGCATTTCTTATTTATTATTATACAATAAATGCTTTTCTATTCCTAATATTTGGCCATCATTGTATAATTTAGTGTAAAATATAGAGAATCATAACTACTACTTCCAATCAGCGGCAGACATCTGACCACCCATGCAAAAACATTTCCATTCAAGTGGGGTCAGATCAGGTGTCTTTACCGTTGCTTAGTAACTAAGAAAGTATGTTCAATTTAAATAACCAACTTAGCATCTGTCTACCCTCTGTGAAAGCTACTTGCACAAAACATCACAACCAACTCATAATAATAATATAATGACCTTCTTCAGCAGTTCTTCATTAGGTTTGGCCAGTTTGAACATGGCATAGCCAAGCCCTCCGAACGTAACCACCCAGAAGGAGGCCCTAATAGCAATGTCCATCTCACCGCTAGATCTTGCCCTCGTTAGTCCACACTTTGTAGTCAAGCTCTCGTGTCTTGTGGTCAGCAATCCGCTCACCCAGTTGGTAGTAACCTTCTAGAACCCAGTTGCAATTCTTGTGCATATACAGACGAAAATCTAAAATAAAGAAGAGATTTCACGGGTTATAGTAGACAAAGCTAATGGCCAGAAAAGATGTTTACGATTCAATAAGTTTGTGGGTTGTTGCACTTCTATCAGGGTTGGCTTAATCGTCCCCAACCCAAAAAACCCATTGGGTTAAATTGGGTACAACCGAGTTGAAAAAACCCGTGGGTTTTTGACAAAAGTGGGTTTTTTAAATAAATTGACTTAAGAAATCTGATTTAAGCTGTAAAAAGTCTTAAATTATACAATGGTTACCTACTACTTTATATATTCTTGTATTTTTTGGTGAAACTTAATATTTGGGGTTTAGTTTATCATATTTATTAAGTAGGTAGTAGCCAACCAATATATAATTCATCATCATCATCCTCCAATAATAAACTTTCCCCAACTGACAGAAAACACATGCCATATTATGCCAAAAATATTTGGTAGAACAAATGCAATAAAATTAAATGCATTTAAATCTAAATTCAAACAAAAAACTTTATTATCCCGAAATAACCCGAAATTACCCAAAAAACCCGAAAAAACCCAGTGGGTAGATATTTTTTGAAAAAACCCGGGTTTTTGCCAACCCTGACTTCTATAATATTAAATTCATGCTTATTATAAGTCTAATATAGCTAACACATCAATATATCATTTTAAGGAATTACTGTTACCTGATGTTGTAAATTAAATAAATATGTGTTGTTTCTATCTTTGGTAAAAACAATTAATTATATAAAAATAGACAAAAATGTATCCAATCTTCTGCTAAACGATAATGTTCTGACTCATCCACTGCATGTTCATTGGGCAGATAATCAATGTTATGGTTACGAATTGACAAATTTATATCCTACGTTACATCACATCTCGATTGTTAACTCCCGACGTCATAAAACAAGAACGTTCACGTATGAATAAAAAAGAAAAGAACTTGCCTCTTTCCGTATTTAGCTTAAAATACACTCCGTACGACACAGCAATTCCAAGTGCTTCCAGAATAAATACAGTTTTCAGAGTTTTACCGATCCACTTAGAATAAGATGCAGGTTGTGGTTTTTTTACTAACATAATATATAAATAATGAAATTTTAACAGTTTTTCTTGCCCTGCGATTGGTTTTTTAGTATCGCAAACGCAAAATTATTGGAATTAAAACGAAATGAAAGAGCCGTGATCAGATGAATGACGTAAATTTTTTTTTTCAGTGTTTGTGTGTGTTGCCAGATGATGGCCAGGCCAGGTGATTACGTATGTATTAAGCAACGTTGTCACTATCTGATTTTAATGCCGATCTGGCTCGAATCTGACTCACGCGTGGTGTCGTACATTATTTCTGTTTATTCCATATTTGAAACAAACAGACAAAATTTGATATTGTAGATTGTAGCTTTATTAGGCCCATGAAACGAAACAATCAAAATTGATAAAATTACAAAGCGTGATGTAATTCTGGATTTTTAATAAAATTTTTGGGACTAGTTAAAGCTATTTTCATGTTTATTTGCTACAACTATTATACAAGTTACTTGTGCTGGCTGAGCAAAACATAATAAACTACAGTTTTTTTACAAATTATAAGTTTTATGAATAAGCTTGCTTTGGCGATTTTAAAGGCCCTATAATTTGCAACAATTTGAGTCTAAATTCGATTGTCTACCTTAAATATTTTACAAGATACGCCTACATATTTTTGAAAAACTAAAAACTGCAGATATATGCCTTGATCACACCTACCGAGTACAGTGGCGAGACATCATTATGCCACTCGACAGAGAGAGTAAAGTGGCCAAGTGACTGTTCACACGCGTTTTTAATTTTTTAGGCGAGTCAGTCAGTTTGTTTATTAACGACGTGCGTCAAAGCTTAACTCACTCAATTGTAAATAGGAATAAAATATCGTTTCAGAGTTTATGAAGAATTTTTCCCTAAAATAAGAATTTGTGGAATCGTTGGAGTAGAAAAAGTGCCGTTTTTGGACGAGATGTCCTGAGAATTATGAGGGGATCTTGATCTTTGCGCAGCGAGTACCGTTTTAAAGTAATTGCAATCAGAGAATCGTAGCACTGAATTTAGAGCCTTTTGAGGATGAATAATTATACTAATTATCAACATTATTAGCCCGTTGCAGTCCACTGCTGGACATAGGCCTCCCCCAAGGTACGCCACAGAGCCCGGTCTGCTGCTTTACGTATCCAGTCGCTGCTGGCCCTCTTTATGTAGGTATTGTAGGTCATCCCGCCATCTGGCCAGAGGGCGCCCCACGCTACGTTTGCCCAACTGTGGTCTCCACTCCAGAACACGCTTACTCCAGCGATTATCGGTTCTGCGACATATGTGGCCAGCCCATTGCCAATAATTATCATGTACCGAAGCACACGTCGGTTAGCAGCGAATGGCGAGTGTGGCAGGCGAGCGCGCAGTTTACACCCGGCGAGTGAGTTGACGAGTTAGTGCGGGGAGCGCGGAGGTGGGCACTCGGCCTAGTAAAAAGTTTGTGGAGCGAGTGACTGTCTCGGTCATTTTCTCGGCCGAGGACTCGGCGATGTGTTTACACTTAGCGAGCACTCGGCCGAGAACACTGACTCGCCACTGTACTCGGTAGGTGTAATCAGGGCAATACATTACCGAGAGACCACAGAAAAAAAAAATATGCCAAAGACTCAAAGGGCGCTATAATTTCATAGTGTAGTGTTCCATCTTTTCACAAACAAAGGTGACTCAAAAAATACAATGCGATTCCGAAACTCGAAGTGAATGAGGGCATATAACTTGTGACTCTCGACTCTCTTACGTGAAGTACGAGTATATTAAACTACATAAATAGGTATGATAGGAGATATGGAAATAGTACATACAAATCGAATAAAATCGGGTTAATTACTTTTCAGTACAATTTACAACAACTCTGATTATAAATATTCAATTTAGTTCAAATACCTGCAATTGTTTCGAGTATTTTATTTTAATGAAGTGGCCTTATCTCAGAAACTATAAGAGATAGAGATTTGAATGTGGACTTAAATGATAATTAAAAATGCTATTTTTTATACCACGACGGATTCACTCCTTTTTTGAAGAACCTCTTACTGTATAGCCCTCTTGGAACACCTCGGCAGGTAGTGCGTTTACAGCCGGAGCGTTCGCGGGAGGAAATTCCTCTTAAACCGCACAGTGCACGACCCTTTCTGCTCCAGGGTGTGAGGATGAACACCCAGCCGATGGCGAGAGGTGCGGTGATAAAAAGCGGCCGTGGGCCTCATGTCAAAGAAACAGTTCTTCAGAGCACAACCACAAAGAAATATCACAAAGTTGACAGTTTTTCGGCTAGCTCAAGACACTTGTTGTAACAAATGTCATCGAATACTGCCCTAAAAACTCTCCACTACATCAGGCATTGTAAAATCAATATCTAATTTCACTGATCTATATATTCTATGTTCTTGTAGGCACATACCGTAGCGTAGCTCTGACGCAGCTATTAAACTGAATTGAATGCGTTTTAAAAATAACACGTTTTCTAGCTACGATCCTTAAAGCCCTGTTACACTTGTCCTAGTTAGCTTCCTAAATGATTTAGTTTCTAAATTTAGTCAAGTCTAACCGCATTTAGCAAGTAAAGTTACTATTGAAAAAAGTTAGGATCCTAATTAGGATGCTAGTTAGGACACTAAAAAAAGTAAAGTGTAACAGGGCCTTTAGAAATGTTTTATCAAAATTGGTTCAACCGCTTCTGTTTTTTTTTTAAATATATAATAGTTATTACCTCTCCCCAGGTCCCCAAACAATATTTATTTATCCTAAAGGTTGACTCATCTGCAAATTCCGTGGACTAAAAGTTTTTTTGGGAGCTTAGGGAGATTGCAAATGACGCAACGTAACCGCCATTTTAATAGATTTTAATTTGGCAAACGATGGACCAAAAAGGAAGTAGGTACTTACACTTACATAGATTTTAAAAGTAAAAGCGATAATTATACATTTTGTACAAGGGGGCTTTGTAATATGAAAATTATAAAAAATGTGTTTAAGGTATAAAATGCAAGTGGGTAAATTTTCGCCCTAATCAACGTATTCAATTTTTAGTTTTAATATAGAATCTTTATTAAGAAGCTCATTCGAGACTGATTATTTTGAAAAAATGATTTGCATCGGTTAGAAGGGTACGCAATGTCCCACTCGCAAATTTCGCTTTGTCTTATTTGTTTTATTTCATTTTGATGGGTGTACTGTTGTTGCAACAGTAGTTGCAGCACTGGGCTACACCAATATTTAAAGCTAAGATGTAAAACAACAAAGCCATAGAAAATACGTATAATTACGTCGTAATTGTGACTGACAATGCGTAAATATCATGTGGACATGAAGTAAAAGTCGTTTTAATTTGGCTCAAATTAAGGTCAATTAGTTGAACCACCAACTTTTCCCCGGAGCGACTCGTTGCTGAGTTTCGGGTTCCGCTGAAACGTATAATAAAAAAAGTGATCGATATCGTTTACTGTATGTAGTATGCAGGCACACAACTACACAATAATTTGCGGTAATAGTTTACCTACTACGTACCAAAACTTTTTATAAAGTTTTTAGATGTTTAGCGCTACCAGTCCCATGTTTCCACCCCCCTGGATACTTCCCTGTTTGTATATAAGTATATATTTATCTATCTGAACAACAATTAGTCTTGCTTTAGGGCTCGGTGGATCTGTGTAAGATACTACCTACCCCTACCTACTTTAATTAATAATTTTATGTACCTATTATTTATTTTAAAAGCAACATTATATACCTGTCGAAGTTTGTTCACAGTCTTCTTCGCAAATTTCAAAGTTGTATTCTTCTATTTCTCTACAGCTTTCCGGTATCTTCTCGTATTCCTAAATAAATACATAGTATTTAAGTATTAACCAATGAACTTAACCTAGATGTAATACCTATTATGATACCTACTACATAAGTAATATCATAATATCATAATAGACGGGATATCAATACTTGTAAATTGGATGGAGGACTAATTCGGCGAACTGGGTTTTAGTTTAAAGTTTTCAATATTGCTCTTTTTCTTCTGTCCCAGCCACCCGACATCATCGTTTACGAGTTTGTTTTGTTACCACTTCGTCCGTTTACTCGGAGGGATGGTTGTTGATAAATGGGATAATGTTGACCAAATGGTACCTTTGGGCTTGGGCTGTCCTGTGCTTTTTACCTTTCGCAACTGCTGATGCAGTCGCCTAATTCACTCCACGCCTATATGTGGGCATGTTACTGAGCTTGTTAGTGTACTTGTTAGTGATCTTGATACCATTACCTCAAACAATTACATTTTATGGCAATAATATTTCCAAGATGACTTTACTTTACAATTAAACACCTCTCGGTGATGGACTGATTGGGCACAGCTGTTTGTCTACCCGCTTTAGAGTTGTGCAGCGAGACATTTCTAGGCGCGACCCATCCCAATAGCTTTTACTCAAATTTTCAACCGTCAATTAAAATAAATCTTTTGACTATAAGATTATTTATCCTCCCCACACTTGTTTATGACCAAGTGCTACTGCTCCCGATTGTGGTTTTCCCTGCACTTGCCGCCTGCCACAAACTGCTAAAGCAGTCGTGCCGTTCTCTCCTAGCAAACTTGTGACTAATGATCAAGCTTGTTACCTCATCGTCGCCATATTCGACGGGATGATTGTTGACCAAGTGATACCGCTCCCGCTTGTGCTGACCTCTGCGCTTGCCATCCTCACAGCTGCCAACGCATTCATCCCATTCGCTCCATGCTGACATGGGACACTCCGACGATGACTCTGGATCCGTTACTAGCGTAGTTTCACTAAAAAGTATCCCCTTTTTTGCATTATTTGTTCAATTCTAATCTGGTGACAGTAATTTCATGTATGTACCTACGTTGGTCACTGTAAAGCTTAATTTGTATTTGTATGTAATTTGACAATCATGAATTTGCCTGACCTGCTAGTTGAAACTGTTGTTTTTTCAGTCGGTTCTTTGTCATCTTCTGGAACAATTTAATAAAGTCGTATTAATTTTGTCATTCTTACGCATTAATTAAGACGTGGCGCTGTAGGTACTCGGTGAACTATTGTGTAATGTAATTTTAATTATTTACTGTTAGTCAACTAGACACGGGTGACAATAATGTAGGTTTATCTAAGGCAAGGCAATATAAGCAAAGCAACATTATTACCACTGGGTATGGGAGTCATTGCAATTAACCGCTGTCAGAGCGATACTTTGAACCTAGATACATTTTTCATATTAGCTAATATATTTATTTTATTGAGAAAAGGAGTAAAAAGTCCACAAGTTACCTTCTTCTTTATCAACTTCGTCAGTGTTTTCGTTATCCCCTTCGCTATGATCGTCTTCAGAGGTCGCATTCTCACTTTTAAAGCAGTCCGGACTAAGTTTGAATGTTCGTATCAGCTCGAAGTGGATCTTTGCGAACGGCTTTATTTCTTTGGGAGCGTTCTGGAAATGTACATTGCCGATCGCCTGGGGAGGCATGAGGTTGTCGTTGGCTGACTGTAAATATATGGATAGATTATATTATTTTGTGATAAAACTTGCCGTATATCGCTGTTAGGGAAACTTTAGTTTCATTGTCTAACCTTAGAATACTAGTAATTTGTTTCTGTTTTGTATAACGTCATCATGTAAATTTGCCTACGTATCTAAGAAGTTTGATAGCGTTGAATAATTAGTTGGTCATTCAAATACTACTACCGAAAACTGCAAATACCCACATAAATAACATATATCTATTATCATCTTAATACAAACTTATATAGATCTTGGATGTCATATACAAAGGAAGAAACATCGGACATATATCTATTATCATCTTAATACAAACTTATATAGATCTTGGATGTCATATACAAAGGAAGAAACATCGGACATATATCTATTATCATCTTAATACAAACTTATATAGATCTTGGATGTCATATACAAAGGAAGAAACATCGGACATATATCTATTATCATCTTAATACAAACTTATATAGATCTTGCATGTCATATACAAAGGAAGAAACATCGGACATATATCTATTATCATCTTAATACAAACTTATATAGATCTTGGATGTCATATACAAAGGAAGAAACATCGGACATATATCTATTATCTTCTTAATACAAACTTATTTACGGTTAAATCCATAAATTTCCTAGGTTAAGGTATAGTAAGATTTTTAAGATGTCCGATTGTTACTTTAAGGAACTATTCCTAACATTTGGGCATTTTAAATATTCTAAGTCTGGCTATATAGGATATTTATATATTTTTTCCTTTTCTAAATTACGAAATGAAATTACTACACTTAAAATTAATACTCACATTAAAGTCCGCCCCCTTATCGGTTCCCGCATCCAACGGGTACAGATTATATGTTATTTTTGGTGACCATGTCTTTGGCTGTCTCGCATCACATAATTCTAGATTGGAGGCCCCCAAGAACCAATCTGGCGAAGGCAGAATCGCTGTCACCACCGACACTAGGTGGTGTTTCGGACTCACTCTGAACATCGCAGAGGTAGTAGCATTTGAGGTGCGCGGCCTAGTTGCCTTGATTATGGTGCGAACGCTGTCGCCAATCTGAAAACGTAATAATTTATGACCCGTCCGACCCTAAGCTACCTAAAGCCAGCGGTGTCAAGCAGCGAAGCGCGATGGCGATCGTAAGTGTACATTTTATAATTTGTGTTGACTGAATACGAGACAAATTCAAGCTAAATACCTATACAATGAACCATTAAGAGCTCTAAGAATTTTACTCACCAAAGTCACTAAAACGATAAGAAACACAACACAACACACAGAGTTAGTCTCAGAATTTCAGAAACGACACAGCATTCAAGAATAAGTGGCAGTTTTAATATGGCTGGCGATGATGTTCCCTAATTTAGCTGCCCCAGATTCAAGCGAGATAAATAATTACCTAATTGAACACATAATATACCTTCCTTTCTTTTGCGGTGATAGTCTAAACAAAGCGGGAGAAATAAATGGATATAATTTTATTTTATTTGGGATGCTTACTGCCTAATATACATATGTTAATAGACTTATCAACTAGATGCAAATTACAAGCTTCCACATATATAATGCTAAATAACATGAATATATAGTCTCTAAATAGCAAGATATTACACTATGAAATATTCAGGTCAGAATCTATGAACGCAAAATTATGTCGGGTATCTTTAACTATCTATTAACAATAATATTTTTAACATTAATAATCTTGCTATGAAACAAGTCTACATCAGAGATATCATTCAATTCATGAAATAGCCTAGTTGTTCGCGGAAAGAAACATTTTTTACGAATGTTATTGCGAGAATGAGGGATGCGAAGCAAAGGTCTTCTGCGCAATTGCGACGCAGGTATATAGAATTGTATCTTACTTACTAGATCCGGAGAATCGATTTTACCTTGAGCAATTTTCATTAATAGACTTATGTCATTTGCCGATCGTCTTTTAAATAGAGGGACAAGGTGTAATTTTTGGCATGACACAAAATAGTTGTCAATATTCAGCTTAAATTTAAAAGAGAGGAACCTCCTAAAATTTTTTTGAACTTTTTCAATATTGTCTGCATACAATTTATAGAACGGGTTCCATATTTGAGAAGCATATTCAAGTTGAGATCTTACATAGGCACAGTATATGATTTTAATTGTTTTCATTTTTTTTAAATCACCAGCGGAACGAATCAGAAAGCCAAGGGCTTTGTAAGCTTTGTCAGTAATACATTCCACATGCTCATTAAAAGTAAGCTTATCATCATAAATGACACCTAGATCTCGGGAGGACTTTTGATTTATAAGGTTTTGTGATTTGATTTTGTACACACTTTTATAAGCATTTCTTTTCCTAGTAAAACTCATACTAAAGCATTTTGATACGTTTATAAACGTATCAAAATGCTTTAGTATGAGTTTTACAAATCTAATCTAATTAGAATCTAATTAGATTTATAAATCTAAATTGTTGTTTTTACAATACAAATCTAGTCTATCCAAGTCCTCCTGCAACAAATTGGCTTCAAATTCATTATTAACTATTTTGAAGATTTTCATATCATCCGCATACAGCAGAAATTCACTATTAATAAAAGTAGAACCAATGTCGTTGATAAAGATTACAAATAAGAGTGGTCCTAACAAAGATCCCTGAGGAACTCCGGAGGGTACCCTTACCCAAGAAGATTTGAAACCATTAAGGACAACAGCCTGAGTCCTATTTAACACGTAGGCCGAAAACCACCTAAACAGGTCACCACGGATACCCAGGGTCTGTATGAATAATAATATGTTATGATCTATTCGATCAAAACATTTGCTGTGATCGGTGTAGGTATATTACATCAATTTGGTTACCTTTACCCATATTATGAGAGAAAAAATCATTAAAAGACAATAAATTCGTGACAGTGGATTTACCACTGACGAAGCCATGTTGCTGCGGAATTATTTTAGATTTAATATTTTCAAATACTTGATTATAAACAATACGCTCGAAAACTTTAGCCAAGAGACATAGGTTAGAAACGGGTCTATAGTTTTCTATATTATTTTTTGAGCCTGATTTGTGTATGGGTGTTACATATGCTGATTTCCATATGGCTGGAATTGCTCCGTCTGAAAGAGACCGACTAAAAATGATTGATACTGGAATTGAAAGTTCACGTGCACAGATAATAAGAAGTGTAGCAGGGATTGTGTCGGGTCCTGCCGATTTGTTAGGGTCAAGTGACTTTAATAATTTATAGACCTGGTCGCTATCTACCTCGACAGAAGAAATGTCGCAGGGAGTTAATAAACAACCATCTGGGCCAGTACGTGACGTGCTAGAAACGTTCTGTAAGGGGTTTAGAAAGGTTGAGGCGAAAACCGAGCTGAATAGCTCGCTTATTCCAGATCCATCACTACTTGAATACCTGGTAGGTCATCGTGGCGGGCAGAGCGCCATGCCTTCTTTTGTCTTTCATGAACGTGCAAAATAATTTGTTATAGCCTCTTCAACGTTATTTATATACGTTTTGTAGCAAAGCTCTTCTGATTTAACCAACCTTTGACGAAGTAATTTAAATGTTATCTCATCACGCTTATTATTATAATTCTTAAATTTTTTATGAAATTTGGATTTTTCTTTTATAAGTTTAATGAGCGCTGGAGTATACCATGGCGGATAATTAGTATTTTTGCTTTTTCTAGTGGGAATAAATTGACTTCTTAACTGGTATAGAGTAGAGTATACAAAAACAACCGCCGCCTCAATATCACCAGTTCTAAGCTCAACCTCCCAATCGATCTCAGACAGACGAGAACACATATTGTGATAATCGCCGCGGCTGTAAGCAAAAGTGGTACGTACCGGCGTCTGAAGGGGGGAAAGTTTAATAAAACCGGGCCGAATTAATAATGACTGGTGATATGGATCTTCCGGAACAAGGGCATCCCCAGACGCTGACACACTCACCAGGTCATTACATA
Organism: Pammene aurita; assembly: GCA_947086415.1. NCBI lineage: Eukaryota > Metazoa > Arthropoda > Insecta > Lepidoptera > Tortricidae > Pammene > Pammene aurita. The sequence continues at coordinate 27,675,337 of OX352290.1, read as the reverse complement.
GAACTAGGTCATGTATACCTCCAAATCTGTTCAGGTTATTGTTAAATTGCATTAAATTACAGTCATATAACACATCAATGAATTCTTTAATTTTATCACTAGTGACACTCGACGGCTGAAGACCAGGATTACCTGGCATCCACTGAATGCTGCTCATATTAAAATCCCCGAGTACCAAAAATTTGTCTGAGACGTTAGAAAAAGTAATTACAGATTTAAGCCGTTCTAAGAAATTAGACAGCTGAGTATAAAATGTATTGCCCCTGTTTTGATCACATAGGTATAGCGCACAAACATGTAAGTAAAAAGTTTTCTTACGTAGGTGGTCACGAAGAGAGATTGAAACCCATAGGTCTTCCGCCGAGGAGTGCCAGTCAGCATTATGAACAGAGAGTAGGTCTCGCCGGACCGCGATAAGTACGCCACCGCCTCTTGACTGGCCCGTCTTAACATAATCCCGATCGCGACGATAAACTAAATATCGGTCATCAAACAGTTCACTATCGAGTACGCCAGGCAACAGCCAAGTTTCACACAAAACGATTATGTCATAATTATTTAATTTCAAACTACGACTAAAGGTGTCAGTTTTAGTCCGGAGCCCTCGGACGTTTTGGAAGTACACTGTAAAATTATCTGGATCCATTTCTTGTATAAAACATTAATATATAACTTACTAAGCAACGCATGATAAATAAAATGTAACTACTATTTAATAGGTTCCCTCGTTCTCGCAAAACTCATATACAAAAGCACAAATACCCTGTTAAATTCCAAATCATACACTACATCAATCAAAGACAATCTCATTTTTATGTTTAAGCGAATAAGATTTAGATTAGTTAACAACAATCCATACAGGTACTGCCCATTCATTAACTCAACAAAGGAATGCGCCCGACCGGGCCCAGTTAGCCGCCGATAAGAAATGCAATAACAACCGCTGCTTCTCTATCTGTTAACATTGAAAGTGTTAAGTTTACTTACTCTGCGAGATAATAAGTTTATATTATGTATTTTATAGATTTCTTGTTTGATACCCGTATATAAGCGTATAATATATATAGATATTCTTAATACACACGACGTAACATACACGACGAGGGTACATAATGACACTATTGAATTTTCAGTAGATCCTTTTCGTTTTTTATTGCGATGACTTGCGAAAAAGTGTTTTTACTGACAAAGATTTTAGTTCTTAACCCACTTAAATTCATACTCGTGTTCCTGGGCCAGTTTCTTCGTTTTAGATAGAAGAATTTTGTTGCGCACCGTCAAGTGATCATTCACGTAGATTCTGCCCGTCCCTTCAAGACCGATATCTAATGGGCAAAGAGTCCTGTTCTGCATCGCAGCTGCAGCAAAATCCTCCTTCACATATCTGTTAATGAATGACAGAACAATTGGCTTATCTCGGTAGCTTTTATCCCTTGAGGGCACACGAGCCACGAAGTTTATCACTGGTTTTGCTAAGGGGTACATTAACTTGCTACCGATTTGTGACACAATGTCCAGAAGATTTTCATTATTTTTCTGAGGCACTCCTTTTATTTCTACATTGTTTAGCCGCAACCATTGATCAGTATCACTGACACTCTCTTCCAGCTCCAGGAGTCGAGATTTGAGGGCCGGTAATTCATCTTGGACCTTCTCGACCTTTTTTAATCTATCATCAAGACTCTGGATTTCAGTAGCATAATGATTTACGTTGGTTCTAAGATCACTGAGATCATTTCTAATCTCCCTAATATCGGAGGCCATGGACACCAGCTCTGCAAGTGACGTATTCACTTTGTTTATCTCCTCCATAACGTGCTCCAATGTAAGAGTTTTGGCAGGTTCCACAGTAGGTCCAGCAGAAGAGGTAGGTGGGGCGGGACTTGCGCCACTTGCAGCTGCAGTTTTGCAGCTAGGGCACTTCCACTGCTTTTGTTTCTCTCCTAACTTACGCCAACCTCCCTCCGTAACCCCCGAGCATTTATAGTCGAGTAGATCTTTGCACCGGCTGCACTGGATAACATCCAGCACATCTTCGTTACACCTAGCACACTTGAACATCGCGGATTCAGAATCAAAAACTAAAGTTTGGGAATCGTAGATCTGGGATTGCAACGACGTGCGCTTCAACCCGTGTCGAGACTGAGACTGATAATGATAATGCTTTTGAAACCGTTGTTTGAGCAAACGCTCCCTAATTTACTCAGCAATATCATTTATACTTATGCTTTGTGAGGCACTGAAAATAAGTACGCCGTATAAAATGACCAAAACAGTTTGCGACGGTCGTAATTTTTACGACCTAAGCTCAAGTTCAGAATTACCTTACCAGACCTTAGTACCTTTTCCTGCATATCCAACTCCAGTACTGTAGTATTCCCCTGCTCAGCAAGTGTTTTAACTCCTTCGGATGCCTCGTTGTCGCTGGTAAAGATGTTGTAGTTTTTGTTATGTGATGCTCCCACTATATCACTAAAGGAAGGCGTGCTCGCGTTAGACGTTGGGTACAGTGGACGGTGGGTGTTATAAGACCATAGGCCTTCAAATGTCATCTGCAAAAAAATGAATATACTATTAGTACTTGTGTTCTGTAAAGAACTTTCTTTAATATTAACATATATTTTAACTATAAAACTTTCGTGAGACTCTAACATATTAAAAATATTTATAACGGGTTACTCACGTAATTTAAGTCGATTTTTGCTCGACATGTTTCGGTCAATTTACGATGACCATTTTCACGAGCTGCCTTCCGCGACGCTAACCGGGCTCTGAGCTTATGCGATCCGCGGTATGTCGACCGAGAGCTTGCTCACGTAAGGCGGGTGCTGGAGAGCAACGGTTACAACTGGAGGCAGAGTAATCGGGTTGCTAGTGCATCGGCGAGTCCTAGGCCTGTTCAAGTGGAAAGGTTGCCCGTATACCTGCCTTATATTAAGGGTGTGACGGATAAAATCGGACACTTGTTACGCCGAAGATATTGCATCAAGACGATTTTCCGCCCACAAACGCAGCTCAGACAGTGGATGCGTTCGCCGAAGGATAAGGAGCCCTTGAATGTTCCTGGGGTTTACATGATCCCTTGCTCCTGTGGGAAGAGTTACATTGGAGAGACTGGCCGGAACATCGTTACGAGGCTCTCTGAACACATACGTAGTATGAAAAACCGGGATGGGCAGGGTTCCGCTGTGACGGACCACATATTGGATTCGGATTCGACGCATTATATTAGGTTTGATAAGGTAACCGTACTGGCAAGGGAAAAGTTCCTCGTTCAGCGAAAAATACGGGAAGCTATAGAAATAAGTCGTCATTCGAATTTCAATCGGGATGGTGGTTGGTCATTGCCCGCTAGTTGGAAAACGGTTTTCAATACTACGTCGGTGGGCAGTGTGGACGTGCCTTTAGCAAGTGACGTCGTTAGTGTAGTGTGCAAACATTTCGGCAATAGTGAAGAAGTGAACGAGGGTAGATCTGCCACAACACCGCCGCCGCCGCCGCCGCCTCCCACCGCCAGCAGCAGGGCACACCGCGCGCAGGCGCGTAGTAGCCGTCGCGCTGCCGTCGCGGAAGGCAGCTCGTGAAAATGGTCATCGTAAATTGACCGAAACATGTCGAGCAAAAATCGACTTAAATTACGTGAGTAACCCGTTATAAATATTTTTAACATATATTTTTTACAATGTTTCTTAATCTATGTATATCAATCAGTATCATCTTGGAGTATCACAAATAAGCTGCTCTTTCATCCTGAGAAGTGTTCCGTGATGTCCTTTAGCCGTGCTCGTAGTCCCTTATCTGTCAATTACCGGCTTGGAACGGAACTAATAAAACGCGTTGACACTATCAAAGACCTGGGTGTCACATTTGAATCCAACTTAAATTTTCATGACCACATAAGAAGGACTGTTATCGGAGATTGGGGTTCGTCATTCGCAATGCTCGTGAATTTGACAACCCCTTTGTCATTAAACTTGTCTACACCGCCCTAATTAGGAGTAAACTGGAGGCAGCGTCTGTAGTGTGGAACCCCCACGAGGTCACTTATGCGCTGCTCCTAGAGAAAATTCAAAAGGCGTTTTTGCGATTCTTATATAAAAAAATCTATGGGTACTATCCCTTCCTTTATCCAACGAAATTTCTGCTTGGCACCCTGGGCTTTAACTCCCTGGAAGTGAGGCGCAATTATGCTCTCGTGACCGGGGCATGCCGAATAATACGTGGGGATTCAGACTGTCCACAGCTGGTCTCACAACTGGTACGCCTTCTCGTACCCTCTCTGTTTCAATCAAAGATAAATTTTAGGCCACGTAATCGCAACTTACTGGCAGTTCCTAATGCGCGCACTGTGGCGTACAGGAACTCGCCATTAGTTCGCGCCTTACATTACCTTAACGCACTTCTCGAGTCAGCACCTGACTGCGATGTTTTAGCCAGTAGTTGGAAGACGTTATATGACGAATGTAAGAGGTTATGTGAGGCGATGGATGATCGGCCGTCTTCAGTTAGTATTTAAGATTATTGTTATTGTATAACACAACTCTATGTTAACGTTATTCTAATATAATAATAATATTGTATGCATACCACAGTGCCTTAGTATCTACTGTAATACTGTGTAACATGTTTGGAAATAAATAAAAATAAAAAGAAATAAAATCTTTGGACTCGGACTAGATTAGAGATTTGTTGAGCTGATACTTTGTTTGCACGAAGTTCCATTTGTTTCTAGTGCAGATAGTGTGTTTTGGAAATAAATGGCCTTTTATGATTCCACAGTAATCTGCTTCGTATTAGTTACCTTGATACGCAGTACGCACCTTATACCTGGCCTCTTCACACACAGAGCAGTTAGGGTTTTCGTCCGGTGGCATGTCTTCGAGCTTCCGCACGTCCTCGCACACGTGTCGTGTCAACCCGCTGTAGTACATGTCGTTTCTGATTGCTACCATCGCGTGGATAGTAACACAGCCTTGGCCTTTGAGTGGAGCCGTCCATTTAGCCTTGATAAGGTGAAATTCAATAGTATGTTATGTAGATTATTAACCAAGTGATGTATGGATTGAAAGGCATCTATTTCCGAGGGTGCCTCTCACCTGAGTTCAAAAAAGCTAATCATGAAAGTTAATGTAGATAATTCCCTGAAGCGGAAATATAATAAATAGGTAACGTTCGACCCACACGCTAGTTCTGCAAATCTGCACCAACTTTGCAAGTGTAAAAGTGTGTAAATTCACCATAAACATCAAATGTATATGAAAATTTAGAAAAATCGGGCAAGTGCGAGTCTGACTCGTAAACCGAGGGTTCCGTACGGACATTCCATAAACGCTTGCAACTATAGCTTGATGCAATATCGGATATAAATACTACCATGTACAATTATAAACAAAACACAAATTAACTATTCAGTAGTAGTAGTACGTGTGTGTCGTCCGCTACGCCTCTTCATATGTTGGCAGAGGTTGGATGTTGGCAAAAACTATAGGTAACCCCATTAATCAAGGAAAAATCTTAACATCGCGAAGTAGAAAACGAACGTTCAGGGTGCAGCGCCATATTTTGGAAAATTGTGTCACTAATTTTTGCTACCTAACTTTAGGACGAAAGTAGGTATTTCAAGGATATTTTTTTATTTCAAGGATTTATCACGTCAACCGCTTTTCAATTTATTTTTATTATTTGAAAAAAGGCGCTTTCAGTATGATTTCATGAAAATTTATAGGGCGCTCTGATTTTAAATTTTTTTTAACATAGGGGAGGGGGGTGTCAATTTTCACATTTTTTTTGGAATAACTTCGAAAATATTATAGGTTAAAATTATAACGCCACACTGTGGGCTGAAAATCGGCTTTCATAGAAATAGAAATTGATTTCTTAATTTGTACCTTTTTTTTCTTGAAATAGTTTTAGCTAGGTATTAATATGTCCCAAAATGAGTCTGGGTAATTTGGTTGGGAAAATAATTAATTATAATTTTATTTAATAAAATATGTATGGAGCGAATGAGGAAAATCGAATTTTCTTAAAAATTAATGCCAAACCGTTATATCCTCGCAGATGGTTATAGTACCAATTATTCTCGATTTTTTGTCTACCAGGTGCACTTTTTTTTTTAAATCACTTGAAAAAAAAATTACAAGTTTTTTTTTAGGAATAGGTTTCACTCATTATTTTGACCTTAATAAATAATTCTGAGCCCATTTGAGTCAAAAACTTAGGAGCAATGAGCTTTTTTTCTAAATAGATGTACGGAGCGTATCGAAAATATCGGATTTCCTTCAAACATAAAAAATAAACCGTTATATCCTCGCAGGTGGTTATAGTACCAATAATTGCTGATTTTATGATATACTTAATCACATTTTTAAATCAGGTGCCCTTTTAAAAAAAAACTATTTTATTAAATCAAGTTTTTTTTTTATGTTTGAAGAAAATCCGATATTTTTGATCCGCTCCATACATCTATTTAAAAAAAAAAGTTCACTGCTCCTAAGTTTTTGACTCAAATGGGCTCAGAATTATTTTTAAGGTCAAAATAATGAGTAAAAGTAATTTCTAAAAAAAACTTGTATTTTTTTATATTTTAAATCGATATTTTTTTTAAAAGTGCACCTGGTAGAAAAAAATTTAGTATGACATAAAATCAATAATAATTGGTACTATACCCATGTGCGAGGATATAACGGTTTGGCTATTATTTTTGAAGAAAATACGTTTTTCTCATTCGCTCCATACATATTTTTTTAAATAAAATTATAATTCATTATTTTCCCAACCAAATTACGTCGGACTCAATTTGGGACATATATTTACCTAGCTAAACAAATTTCAAGAAAAAAAGGTACAAATTAAGAAATCAATTTCTATTTCGATGGAAGCCGATTTTCAGCCCACAGTGCGCCAGAGAGCGGATTATTTGTATAAAGGAGATCGTCAATTCTGGGCCACCTGATATAAACCGTATACAGTTTTTACTGCGATGTAAAATAAATACTCGTTTTATTACTAAAGTAGACAAAATATTGCAAAAAAATGAAACGGGAATTAGAAATACTAAATAAACAAACATTATGTTGATTTTTCCGCGATTAAAATACAGCAAGACAAGTTGTTAACGTCCTTATGGCATTGACATAAAGTTTAACTTCACCCTGGCCTGAAACGGGATTGTTTTTTGATTTGACACTGTCAATGTATACCGTTACATAATCTGCGTTTTGATACTGTTCGGTAAGTTAGAACATTGTAATATTAAAATTGTATCTAAGCCTACGAATACGGGAGTTTAAATTAGAAATCGACTGTATTAAAACGCTTAAAGATTGAAAATGCGTATTTTTGCATTTTTTATCGTAGTTTGAATATTAAAATTGGGTTTCATAATGGCATAATATCATGCTCCTTCGATAACGAAACGCATCTTTTTTTCACTCTTGTAATGTTAGATACTAGTGATATCGCACTGAACAGTGGTAAACCTTATCCCTTCGCAATAGGTGTTAGGAATGTTCAGTTAATAGTATCAACGATGGTTTGACAGCAGTCTTTGTTTACCGAAATACAGGAACTATAAATACGATCAAAATATGACTTTTTATTATTTCATCATGATTCCCGTTTTGTTTTCAAGTCCACTTTTGTACATTATCTTTAAAAAATCGGTACTTTTTTTACATTAATATATAAATCATAGGCAAGCACGCTTTCAAATATTGTCCTTGTCAGATTCAAGTTTTAAATTCATGATTTTTCAGTTTTCCCATTAGATTTCGCAATATTTTTACCACCATCCTGATCTAGAAATTATGACGATTCTTTAAAAGTAAGAACCATTCCTAAACGGTTCTAAATAATCTGGGCCAGATCACCTAACAAAAATTGACTTTGTTGATTGATTGATTGATCTCCTTTTAGTGCATAATTTAATTGTAATTTGGCATTAAGTCCGCCATTTGTACATTATCACTTGTTGTGCAATAAAGTTTAAATAAATAAAAGTAATTGTGTTTTGTTAATTATAAGTTTTCTTTTTAGTGTTTAACTTAATTAAAATATCGATATTGTGACTTACGGAAAATATAGACCAATAAACTTACATAGTTTAAAAATATAAATATGTTTGAAGTTCTCACATTAAGCCCTTTTATTTTGATATACCACACAATATAGATTTTTATATTTCTCATTTCCTCCCCACAACTACAAAATATGCCCCCCCATGTTTAAAATTTATACATAATCGTTACATTTTTGTCTTTGGGTCGCTGACTTACATACATGTCCAGTAGTTTTTGAGAAAATTGGGTTTGTGACGGACAGACATAGTCGCACCATAAGAGTTTATTTTTTACCATTTTGGTACGGAACCCTAATGACGTTTGTGGTGGCGGTTGCATATTTTTCTTTAGATAGGTAATGACTAATGAATCATTACTAATGATTCACTTTTACAGCATGAGAGATAAACATAGCGTTTAGTTAAGTGAATTATTTTTTTAAGCAATTAACGATATTAGGGATATTTTTATGTTTTCTTATATTCATATGGATCTTTAGACTTTGATATCAGCTAAATTCCTTATGATATCCTATTTACCTGCACCATGGTCTTAGGTACCAAATTGGTCTGAATGACAGTGTTAGGACATTCAGCATCTCCACGTTTCGTTAATGGATCATCTGGTAATAATTGTCCGGTCAGAAATGTCTTCGGTTTTCTTGGATTATCAGGGTTTTCTTCGGTGTGTCCCGTTAACGATATCGTAAATCCTATGAACTTTGACTTTACGTCATTAGATTTAAGGATAACTGAAAATATATTTGAATTTTAGCACACAACACAGATACATATTTTACTGTATTATACTGGGTTGTGAACCAGAATCACTTTTGATTTTGCAACTGATCAACATAATCATGTGGTAAATATTAAAATAAAACAGATTTACTTATATCTATACAGGTTGTAACAAAAATACTGGAGATCCGTTTAAGGGCATAATTGGTATCATATTACGACTAAGAAAAAGTAGTAATTTTTGGACGTAAAAAAAATTTTTTTTTCTATGGGATACGTCGTCCGAGCCGGCCAACCCTCCATACTAGACCAAATTTTTTATACGCGAGATTTTTTCTTCTTCTTGGTTTTTCATAATTAGAATACGATGCCAATTATGCCGTTACACGGATAACCACTATTTTTGTTACAGCTTGTATATATCTATGTTGGTTCTTTGGATTAATCTCCACCCCGAAAAGCAGAATAACTATGAAAATATTGGAAAAAACAAAATAAAGAATTGTAGCTGGCGCTACGAAGTTCGCCGGGTCAGTTAGTTTTAAATGTTTTGAAGTAAAATTAATCATAAACTAAGGAGATCGTGGTTACCCTATGAGCTTTGTCAAACACTGTATGGGAAGTGACAAGATGTTTCTTTGAGTAGGGTGACCAAACTGTATGCAAGAATGTCTTTGCTACTTATCGTCTGTAAAGTAATAAACAATAGTGGTGATAAAAAAATATTTATATATATATATATATATTTTTTTTTATTATTATTTTTTTTTTTTTGAGCCTGACTTGGGCTTTATGCTTCTGGAGCGCTAAAGCGGGCGGACTGTTTGGTGGGATGGTTGCCGGGGGAAAATCCAGGACCCTTCCGCGACCTAACGTGACGAGTTTGCTACGCTGGAATGCTCCTACCGAGCTTGCGCTTCCAGCGAGATCAGTTGAAGCGAGTTCAACCTGATCTGGGTGAGTGGGGGGGGATCGAGCTAATGGGGGTTTTGTCGCTGGTTCGCTACTCCTAGCCTAGCTGAGAAGACTCCAGCAAGAAACTCAGCCTGGCCCGACGACTGTCGGGGTGACTCTATCCGGTATGCGGCGGTACCGGGTGGATAAGGGACTGAACGTGTCGATGTGGTCGCGACTGTTCCGAGGTGGGCGTCCCCGCCGGCGGGGGCGCCGCAGTGTACATGTGGGGGAGGGCGCACGCACAGCGTTCCATTTCTCATGAATGGCCGCTGTGAGTGCGTCGTCCTGGTCCGTGACGTAGTGTCTAGGCCGCCGAACCGAGCGGCCCCTAATCAGTGACTTCCGTGTTAAGAGTCCGAGGGGGGGAGGGTTGGGAATGTAGTTCGCAGCCTTCCTAACTAGCGGATTACTACTGTGCGGAGCGTTGTCAAAATAACGCCGGGCAGTCTGCTTAAAGAAACCATAAAGGGAGTCAAGCCCCGCGTCATGGTGCAAACTGAGGGTCGTCTGGTACCACGGGGCCCCAGTCGCCCTACGGAGGAAACGATTCTGAACGACCTGAAGCGGCTCGAGACTTGACATACCCACGTGGGTAAAAACCACACTTGAGTATGCCATGATTGGACGAACACAAGTCTTGTAGAGTGTCAGCTTATTTCTAAGTGACATTTTACTAAACTTGTTAATCATCGGCCCTAGCCTTCCTAATACGAACAGCGCTCTGTTGCGTACCCTACGGATGTGGCTTTTGAAAGTCATACGACGGTCGAGAGTGACGCCTAGATATTTGACCTCGTTAACCCACGGAATGGGCTGGTCAAAAAGCCGGACCGGAGCCACCTTCCTGCCTGTCGGACCTATGGCAGTAGGGTGGAAGATAATCGCTGCGGTCTTGTCCGGATTGACTTCAATACGCCAAAGACGAAACCATTGACCTAAGCCATTGATTGCCTCTTGGAGGTATTTCCGAACAAGAATGTAGCGATTGTGCGTCGTAAAGAGCGCGGTGTCGTCCGCGAACAACCCTAGTTCGACACGCGGGTGCCTAGGAATATCGTTCGTGAACAACGAATAGAGTGTAGGCGAGAGGACGGAGCCTTGCGGGACTCCTGCCCTAATAGGATGTGGAGTGCAGGGCCTTTTTTTTTTTTTTTTTTTTGAGCCTGACTTGGGCTTTATGCTTCTGGAGCGCTAAAGCGGGCGGACTGTTTGGTGGGATGGTTGCCGGGGGAAAATCCAGGACCCTTCCGCGACCTAACGTGATGAGTTTGCTACGCTGGAATGCTCCTACCGAGCTTGCGCTTCCAGCGAGATCAGTTGAAGCGAGTTCAACCTGATCTGGGTGAGTGGGGGGGGATCGAGCTAATGGGGGTTTTGTCGCTGGTTCGCTACTCCTAGCCTAGCTGAGAAGACTCCAGCAAGAAACTCAGCTAGGCCCGACGACTGTCGGGGTGACTCTATCCGGTATGCGGCGGTACCGGGTGGATAAGGGACTGAACGTGTCGATGTGGTCGCGACTGTTCCGAGGTGGGCGTCCCCGCCGGCGGGGGCGCCGCAGTGTACATGTGGGGGAGGGCGCACGCACAGCGTTCCATTTCTCATGAATGGCCGCTGTGAGTGCGTCGTCCTGGTCCGTGACGTAGTGCCTAGGCCGCCGAACCGAGCGGCCCCTAATCAGTGACTTCCGTGTTAAGAGTCCGAGGGGGGGAGGGTTGGGAATGTAGTTCGCAGCCTTCCTAACTAGCGGATTACTACTGTGCGGAGCGTTGTCAAAATAACGCCGGGCAGTCTGCTTAAAGAAACCATAAAGGGAGTCAAGCCCCGCGTCATGGTGCAAACTGAGGGTCGTCTGGTACCACGGGGCCCCAGTCGCCCTACGGAGGAAACGATTCTGAACGACCTGAAGCGGCTCGAGACTTGACATACCCACGTGGGTAATAACCACACTTGAGTATGCCATGATTGGACGAACACAAGTCTTGTAGAGTGTCAGCTTATTTCTAAGTGACATTTTACTAAACTTGTTAATCATCGGCCCTAGCCTTCCTAATACGAACAGCGCTCTGTTGCGTACCCTACGGATGTGGCTTTTGAAAGTCATACGACGGTCGAGAGTGACGCCTAGATATTTGACCTCGTTAACCCACGGAATGGGCTGGTCAAAAAGCCGGACCGGAGCCACCTTCCTGCCTGTCGGACCTATGGCAGTAGGGTGGAAGATAATCGCTGCGCTCTTGTCCGGATTGACTTCAATACGCCAAAGACGAAACCATTGACCTAGGCCATTGATTGCCTCTTGGAGGTATTTCCGAACAAGAATGTAGCGATTGTGCGTCGTAAAGAGCGCGGTGTCGTCCGCGAACAACCCTAGTTCGACACGCGGGTGCCTAGGAATGTCGTTCGTGAACAACGAATAGAGTGTAGGCGAGAGGACGGAGCCTTGCGGGACTCCTGCCCTAATAGGATGTGGAGGTGAAAGCGTTCCCTCCAGTCGGTAGCAAAAGCTTCTGTCCGTAAGGAAATCTCGTATTATGAGTACGAGTCTGTCCGGCATACCGATCTGATATAACTTGTATATCAACCCGTTATGCCAGACCTTGTCGAAGGCTTTCGCCACGTCAAGAAAGATCGCTCCCGTCTTCAACCCTGTTCGACGCGAGAAGCCGTCCAGCACGTGCTCCGTGATGCGGTGCACCTGTTGGACGCACGAGTGTCCGGCACGAAAGCCGAACTGCTCGTCCGTGATAATTGAATTCTCAGTCGTGAACCTGAGAATCCGAGCGAGGATGATTCGCTCATACAGCTTAGCAAGCGAGCTGAGTAAGCTGATGGGCCTGTAAGAGGCTGGCGAGGCCCGGGGTTTGCCGGGCTTCGCTATTCCGATGACCGTGGCACGTTTCCACGCGGCTGGAAAGTGACTATTGGACAGGGCGGCATTGAAGATGCCGACCAGAATGAGTAAGAGATGTTCGGGCAGAAGTCTCAGCATGCGGTTGGAGATGCCATCCGCACCCGGGGACTTCCTTACTCGAAGATACCTTACTCGATCGTGGACTTCCTTAACCGACACCGGTACGAGAGGTGAAGTTACGGGGAGACGCGATCTCCTGTCCACCTCAGAATTTACCCTCTCGACATGGGCTTCATCGGCAGGCAGGAGGCTGGGCGAACATTGAGACTCTAAACTATTGGCGAGACATTCTGCTTTCTCGTCGTCCTCGAGTGCGCGGGTTGGACTACCGGGGCGTTCCAAAGGGGGGATATTCCAGACGGTATCTGATTTGAGAGATCTAGCTAGTTTCCAGTAAGCCTGGTGACTAGGCTTTATCTCCCCCATCAGATCCCTAAAAGAGTTCTCCCGAAATTCGGCAATTCGCTGTTTGGACTCGTGACACAAGCCCCTCAGGATTTGACGATTTTCGGGGGAAGGCCAGTTAGAGTAGGTCCTAATGGCGCGATTTTTCCTAGTCAGCAACTCTCTCAGTTCCCTAGGCAGGGGGCGGCGTTGGATTTCCTCGGCCGACACCTCCCTAGAGGCTTCGCTTTTGACAGCGTTGAGGTAGTTGGTGAATAGGTCGATCGCTTGGTCAGTCTGTTGAGTTGTGGTAATAATGTCAGGTATGTCTCTAAGTATGGGGGCGTCTGTCTTTAGGAGACCTTGTTGCACCTTGTCCCAGTCCACGAGTGTCCTGGTAGGAGGGGCTTGATCGGAGTGAGGGCCCAGTCGCAAGAGGACCGGCCTATGATCTGAAGTTAATTCGTCTAGCACTTCTATAGAACGCAGAGTGAGCGCTACGTTCTTTAGAAGGGCTACGTCAAGTATGTCTGGTCGGTGTCCTTCAGTATGGGGGTAGTGGGTTGCTTCAAGGGGAGGGAGGATATCGAAAGGGAGGCTTTCGATCTGCAGACGATTGAGCAGCCTACCGTTGGGGTTAGTCGCGACGCATCCCCAGTCGACGTGTTTGCTATTTAGGTCCCCGGCCACGATGACCGAGGGGCCTAGGGCTGCTAAAATATCTAGGTCAGTCTGTAGTATGTTAAGTGATGGAGAGATGTAGGCTGACGCAATCGATATGGGGGGATGACCGTCCATCGATATGCGGCAGACCGACACTTCCATATTTGTCAGTGGAGGGGGGTTGAGAGAGATGCAATGTAGGAAACTTTTATAGAAGATGCAAGTGCCCCCGCGGGCCCTACCAATCCTATCGTTTCTAATCTGAGTGTAACCAGGGACGCGGAAACATTGCATAAACGGTTTATAGAATGTTTCCTGTACTAGGAAGATGTCGACGGAATGATCGCGCAGAAAGAGTGTAATCTCATCCTTCATTCGGCTTAGGCCATCGGCGTTATAAAAACCGATGGATAGCGAACTGGGTTTAAGCTTGAGGCAACTATTATTCATTCTGGTGGAGAGCGACTTGACGGCCTAACACTGAGGCGAAGAAGTAATTGCTAGCGTTTGCTATATAAGCCTCATATTCCCTCTGCTCCTGGGGAGAGAGGGTCTTTGAGGCCAGTATAGAAACTGGGAGGGGACCTGGGGCAGGCCGGCCTGCTTGAGGTGCGGGGGTACCTCGGGCAACGGGGCCCCCCTGGGACGAGGGCACTGAGGGTGCCGGAGAGGGTGCTGCGACCGCAGAGGGCGGCGGGTTCCTATTGGCAAGCCCTAATCCTACAGCCTTAAGGGCGGGGAACTCTTGTGCGCTAGTGGTCTGAGGAGCCACCTGAGTCTTGCCTGACCTGCGCCCGTCAGGTTGCGAGGGCTTCGGTTTGCCGGAGGTGTCCTTCCGCTTTGGAGCACAGGGGCAGCCTCCCCAGTTGGCGGTATGCCCATGGGGAAGTTTGCGCTCCAAGCAGTTGACACACCGCCGGCCTACCGGGTCCTTGCAACCCTTCGGACGCGGGCAGTTGCGAGACGAGTGGTCGCCAGCACACTTGACGCAGCGGGGGGGAGAGTTACAGCCACGAGCGCTGTGACCGTACCTCTGGCAGTTGTGACACTGCGTGACGTAGTTCCTCTTGTTGGGAGGTTCTACCCTAACCGTAACACCTAACACGTTCTTGATGGCTTGAAGAGCCTGACGCGAGCTAGGACTGGGATCAGTCTTCACCAGAACAATATCATATTTGCCCCTAGACTTATGATAGAGACGACACACCTCCCGAACGTTAATTCCCTTCCTCACTAGATCCTCCTTTACCTCATCATCCGCAAAGAACCTAGGTACATTGCGGATGATGGCCCTGTGGTCTTTCTCTTCGGGGAACGTTCGCCGGTTGAAAGACAGCTTGAGTTCCTCGAAGAGCCTGGCCAGGGCTCGGTAAGTTTTGGATCCCTGGACCGTGATCCTAAGCCCGTAATAGGGTTCGGTCTGAAGATCCGTTCGGTGTATGGCAATGCCCCTCTGCTGGGCCATGGCCCGAGCAGTGGTCCATCGCTGTACATCGACCAGTACCAACGAGTCGAGCCTATTATGGTCGATCCCTGGTGCCGACGACCCGCCGCCGCTTGCCTGAGGGGCACTACTGGCCTGAGGGGCCTGCACAGAGTGTGCTGCGACGGTAGGATTCGACGGGATCGCAGCTGTTGTCGAAGACCCGCCGTCTCTTGCCGGAGTGGCACTACGGGCCTGAGGGGCCAGCACAGAGGGTGCTGAGACGGAGGGAGTCCGCGGCGCCTTCGGCGCCGGCGCCGAAGACGTTGGAGACTTCGACCGCGTACGTTTTCCCTTGCGGTTGCGAACTTTTTCCCAACCTGAGGTGTCAGTATCTGTGTCCATATCGTCGGTAGAGTAGAGAAGGTCCCTGTTTTCGTCGTCAGTCAGTACGTGAGTCAGAGAGCGGGTTGGACACAAGCTGGGGGCGCGCTTGGAGTCCCGGTCTTTTCGCGCGTAGGAACGTGTCCTAGGCGAACGTGACCGGGATTTCCTCAGGCTAATACCCTCAGGGGAGGCCTTATGGGCTGGAGGGGATAAGGAGACAGACGCGGCTGCCTTTTTACTGGGTTTCTTCTTACGAGCGCCCCCAGAGGGCGGCAAGACTGCCTTAGGGGCAGGGGGAGGGGGTTTAGGTTTGGAGGCCGACGGCGCCGGCGGCGGCGGCGGCGGTCCCATGGTGGCCGGAGGGGCCGGGGCAGGCAAAGTGACTGCCGGCGTTGCCTTAGGGGCATGGATGCTCGAGACTTTGATGTCGAGCGTTGAGGGGCGCAAGATGTGACTACGGCCCGCCCGGGCCACAGGCTTACCGAGTTCCGTACGCAAGTGATCGTTTTCGGATCTCAGGGTACTGATCTCGGCCGCTTGTCGCTCGAGATTAGCCCGAAGGGTCGCCATCTCCTCCCTCAGCGTCGCTATCTCGTCCTTTACCTCCATTCTACAGTGAGTCGCCGCACGCACTTAGAACTACGCGGAACTTAAGACTACGAGTGTACGCGGGAATGAGGTGAGCCTATAGTATTTGTCTTTGTCAACGTCCACTTGTCCGCCGTGTCGGTCAGCTAAATGTGTACCTAGTTTGCGGGAAGGAGTCGGACTGGTATGAGTTTATCGGGCTTCGTGGTGGTATCCACCCCGTTTATGGCTTCGTTTGGCACTGTTATAGTATCCACCACAAACGGCCACTGCGAGCGTGGTCTTTTCGACGGGCAGAGACGCGCGGGTCTTGACTTGAGAAAGTCTTAACTAACGGGTATCCACCAGGTGTATTGCTACAACCAGGAGTCTAGCCCACTCAGTTTCAACGAGTATCCACTGAGCGACCACTACGAGCGTGGATTTCCAGAGGGGCCGAGACACACGGGTCTTACTGGTGACTTGAGAAAGTCTGAACTAACACACCCGGAGCTGTCCTTGTGGTAATTTGCGATTAAATCACCACGAGGGGGAGCAGAGAGCGAGCGAGTCAGAGCTAGTCTGAATGAGGTTCGGGACTAGGACAACGATAGAGCAAGAGCGCTCAGTGAGCACGACCTCACCCAACCGCTGCCGTAGCCGGAATGGTTCAGTGCAGGGCCATTGGAACGCGGCGTATTTACGTACCTCGTCCCCCAACCAGTTTGATATACTCCCGCGTTCCCCCCCGCGCTCGCCCGTCATTCTCGTTGCGCCGGCGCGCGGTACGGATGTCCTAGTGCTCTCTATTTTTCAGTGTCACTAGGTCTTTGAGGTCATTCGTTATAGTATGAGTAAATGACGATAAATAATATATTTTATTAAAGCTAAACTTGAGAATATAGGTAACAATCAGACTTATGTCTATCAGTACTTATCTAATATTTCTTACAACCTAGGCAATTAAAAGAGATCAAATGGTAATGTTTATTAACTTATAACTAAATAGGAACATAAATGGTTGATTTGTACATATATTTAATTTCGTCGTGCACAAAATCTTTAAAAAATAAATACGAAACCTTAACCATCCATTTTTGAAATTAGATTTTAATGTAAATAATCATGCTGTAAAATGGCGTTTCGCAAAATGAAGCCATTAATTTTTTTGTTGTAGATGTGTAAATATTGCCAATTTTTGCCAGACAGATTTTTATTTTATCACAAAAAAATGGCTTACGAACACTTACTACTGTAAACGCGACACCAAATTAAAAACAATTGGTTATCATTATCAATTATATGTATTAAATAAGTAGGCATGTGAAAAAATACGAGTAGCTCTGGGGGTAGGTACCTAATCGATAAAGGAATAACTTTACCGTAGTATGTCTCATTCGGTACATAATTTTCCAAAGGAGGTTTAATCTCGATCACATAGCGGTTATCAGGCGGTAAAGCGGTTGTCTTTATGCCTAAAGGTACCCAGCAGCTTTCATCACTTTGGCCATTCTGAACAAGTAAAATTATGGAGAAAACTAAACCTGAAAATAAAAAACAAACTATATTCCTGCGCCTAAAATTTTGGTGACAGATCTAATATTTTAGTGACCTATCTTACCTTATTTATTAATTATGAGTGATCATCGACTTCATATTTTTTTGGTGATCGATTAAATCATACCCATATAAAAAGAAATCATTTTGTCGTACTAATAATTTACGCGTCTTTTCTAGTAAAGAAATTATTTATTTTTAATAAATTACCTTTAATTTCTTCACGTATTTACAATTTTTACTAATTTAGTTGTGTGCCTTTGTTCCGCTATGGCTCGTTTCATAAACCACACTAGTGTTCTATGAACCCTCGTTAGGTACCACTTGCATAAACTACCATTATTATTGCGAAGATAGAAACAACTATACAATTTTTGTAATGCTACGTATGTGTACCAGAATGTCCCTATTATGCTATATCATGCAATACTCATACGTTATAATCAATTTAATTTTACATATTAGCAACTCTTTTAAACTTCATTGTTTAGATGTTTATTAGTTGCTTCACTGAGTAATAACATTGCAGTTACCTAAGTTTTATTATTTGCATTTATTTTAATCATTTTGAGTTAGTTGTATAGAAGGATGTACTCGTACTCAATGATAAATCTAATTATTTGTTTTAACTATTAATTAGGTACTTACCTATACTACACGAATTCAACATTTTGAAAACCTTTTCGTATGCACTTTTGACCACCCGTTGTAACCATTTGAATGGACAATACACAAATGTCGCATGCAACTAAATATAACTCCTTTATTAGCAGCATTACAGCGTTTAACTGTCATGTGTACTTTATGGTCCGCATCCTCATATACCTAATAAAGATCCCTTCTACTAGTTGCTACTGTAATTAAAACTTTAGGGTAAATGAAATAGAGCTGGTATTAGAATAATCAATATCAAAATTTGGGTTTCTTTTATTTGATTTTGAATACTTTATATTTAATATAATGTGTCCATATGGTTTCCATGTATTGCCAGATACGAAAGAGCACCTACTTACATATATATTACTAAAAGGATTTCCAACAACAAAAAACGCATACCTATACTTAGTTTTTTTTTTAAAGATTAGAATATTGTATGGTTGTCGTCGTGCGATTTCTGGGAAAACTAATTTAGAAATCGCCATTTTGCCTCTTATTGTCTTAAGCGACATGATATCACTAAGAACCTAAGTCGTCTCATTACAATTTTTCCCTGGTACAGCTGGAAAGAAAAGATACAAGGGCGAAATAACCGTTATTTTACTAATCCTAAAAAAACGAGGTATTTATACTCCTGCTATTCTTAATAATTAATAATTATGTTATAGCGCTTCTTAATACTTATGGTAGGTGATTTGTCTATCTGTTATAAAAAAATACTTTAAAATGTTTAATAATAAGATTTAATAAGTGTAGGTACATATTTATAATACTTTTTATTAAAGTGATTAAAATATTATTACTGAAGACGGTATTAAACTTGAATACCGTTATTTATTCTTTAACACATGTTTTCTTCCGTCTTTGAAGAGAATTTACAACAAAGATCTTATGTTCTTTTTGTTAAAAAGTTCTCGTTTCCTTGAACCCCAGGGATGTCCCGGTATGATCATGTTTCGTCTACGTTCAGCTGAAATAATTCAAAATAAAGTAAAAAACTAAATATAATAAAAAATCCAAATAGAATAATATATCAAGATTTTTGACAACGGAAATACAGATAAAAACTCCATAAATCGAATTGGTCATAACAACAATGTTCTGTATGAACACTATGAAATAGGCAATGTCCGTTCCACTCCGTGCGGCTGCAGGTGCCGAAGGAAAATCTTCACGGTATTTTGTAAAGTTTGTAGTTTGAATAGCAATTAGGAAGACATGAAATAATTATTGGCTACGTATTTTTTTTATTTCTAGTACATGGTGAGGACTTTTGTGGGACCTAATTCTCACATTCATTAAAACAATGTTTCAACTGTCTAATATCAGACTACGTCTCAGCTCAGCCATACCTGTGACTTCAGTTCTTTGCCCTTCATCCGTACATGGTTCTTCGCATTCCATGCGCTCGAAGTCTTCGAAATGAGTCTTACAATACGATGGGACTTCTTTCTTGCTTGGATGTTTTTCCTGGGAGAACATAATAATCGTTCCATATTATATATAAATAAAAAGCGCTGGTGGCCTGGCGATAAGACATCAGACTTTCAATCCGGAGGTGTCGGGTTCAAACTCCAACTCGTACCACTGAGTTTCAAGGAACTTATGTACGAATTATCATTTCATATTTACCAGTCGCTTTCCGGTGAAGGAAAACATCTTGAGTAAACCGGACCTATTCCCAACAAGGCCAAGTTTCCTCTCTGGGTTGGAAGATCAGATGGCAGTAGCTTTCGTAAAAAAATTTGCCTACGCCAATTCCTGGGATTAGGTTTCCAAGCGGACCCCAGGTTCAATAGACCCGTAGCAAAAAAAAGCCGGGATAAACGTTAGGACGATAATTATATATGTGTCAATAAAAAAAAAGATTATATAAATGTAACCGTTGTTCAGGCTCTTACATTAGGGTCATACATCTCTATTGGCAACCCATCTACCAAATGGTAGCGTTCACGCCACTTGTAGCCTGTGAGTGTCCCATCCTGGCAGAGACCTTCGCAAGGGCTCCACTCCAGCCATTGGGTCATCGGACATTCCTCTGACGATTCTGGATCTTGGTCTAGAGGTACCTCGCTTGAACTGAAACGATAATAGACATATTTACAAAGCGACCATTTTAGTAACTCAGGTCTAATATTAGAGAGACCATCCAGCATCTGAGATCTGCTATGTATTGTCAGTTGCAGAAGAAACTAGATATCGTGGCAAAAAATATTAAGATTGTCTAAGTTGTAAGACTGGAATATTAAGAAATATAAATAAATGGGAGAATTTAGGAATACAGAACCATAATGGCTCACCGGCCGTGTTCGTCGCTAGCTATGTCAGGATTTTGATACCTGGAGGGCTCGTCGGGTTCTTGAACATCGGAATCGGGTTTCTCTTCCACACTTTCGGGTTCTTTAGTCTTTTCTTCTTCTTTTTCTTCTATAATAAAACGAAGAAAAATATGTAGGTACTTTGACAAACCTTCGGCCATCTTCATTGAAAAAATACTAACTACTTGAGACAGATTCAGTTTTTATGACTTTTCGATAATTGATTCTTTCGATATAGATAGATGCGTATTTTATGTATAAATTTTTTTTTATGGATTAGTGGCCACTTTTGGATGAAATAATAGTCCTTGTCGTCCATTGGCTTGGCTCGTTAAGTTGACGACATTCGGAAGATTGTGGGTCACTACGGATGAGATTAGCTCAAGACCGGGACAAGTGGCGTACTTGAAGAGAAGCCTGTGCTCAGCAGAGAGCAAAAAATGGCTAAAATGATTATGATATTAGTGATACCTATCAGCAGTGCAACAAGGTTTCTATAAGGAATTTTAGTGACTTACTGCTTCGGTCCCGAAATCCGATATTATACTTAAGTGTATGAGTATGTACATACTTATTAATGAGAATATGCTTACCTGAAGATTCTTCACAATCTCGTTGATAAGTCCTGATTAATTGAATACGAATCCTTCCAAACGGGTGGACATCTTTCATATCGATTCCATAGAATGGTGAATTTTTATCGTACGAACTCATCTGAACCCTGCCAATGGCATCTTGAGGATACGTCTCTATGTTTGGGGACTAGAAAATGAAGACAACACTCATTTACAATAGAATTTGTAGAATATCCGTAAAATATAAGGTTGTACAGAACTATATGACTTACATGAGTGTGGCAGAGTGCATGAACTCCAATAGTAAAAAACGATAAAAAAATAAGTGCATGATAGCTCACAATTTATTTCGATCCGGTATAGATAACATCGATATATATACAAGCGACTTACCGAAAAATATCTGAAGTTTTATTTTGTAATTAGGACATTAAAGTACCTCGTAAGAAACTCCGCTATCAGTCCCAGCATCCCACGGATACAAATTTAATTCTTTTTCTTGAAGCCAGGTGTTATCTTCTTGACACAACTCAAACCTGGTTACGCCTAAGAACCAATCGGGAGACGGGTACATTGCCACGGCGGTGGTTATCAAGTGGTTATCTTTGTCCGCTCGGAAAAAAGCGTGAGATGGATTTTCCATCTTTTTGTAACCATGACCTTTAGCTTTGATAATAGTTCGGACGCCATCACCAATCTGAAAAATATCAAAACATTACCAGCGTACCTGCTACAAAGTCTCTACAGGAATTTTAGCTCTCATTAAGGTTATGCTTGTTCATTTTTTGATATTTGACATACGATTTTGACTATTTAAAAGCAAAATAATAAAATAATGATGACGTCTATTTACTTCCACTTAATTACCTACTACTTCTACCTAATTTAATATCAATTTCTAACCTTTTCTCGTAGTTCAGCTTCTAACTTGCTGCTGTTAGCATGCTCGGCCAGTTGTCTAAATCCTTCTGATGCCAGCTCTCCAGGAGTCCATAGAACGAAGTCAGCCGCATGAGAGGCTCCAATCAAGTCACTGTATCGTGGCAACCAGTCGCTTTCTGGGTATAGTCGCGGATGGATGTTACGAGACCAGATACCCGTAAATGTTACCTAAATAAATTCATTGTACAACTTTACTGATGATAAATAAAACTGATATTAAGACACTCTTAATGCATAAGGTTAGTTATGTAGTTGTATGAACGTCAACATTATTTGTTATGTTTTTGTTTAACCATTACTAGGATAACAGGGTTTGACTAGTTTACTGTATGCCATTATTTAAGATTATGTTAGGTTTAAAAGTTTGTGACATTTTTAAATCATGTAATTCTAATTAACATTAGTAATACGTAGATATGTACCTTATTAAGTAACATTTTTTTATGTTGGTAGTTTCATCTCTTAAATTATCCGATAGTTATCGAATAATTATCCCCAGTACTACCCATGCATTGTTTTTTTTTTCTATTAAAGCTCAACTACTAATGTTGATTTTCTAGCGCGATATTCTTTTAGTGCATTCCGGCTTTAAAAAAAATGGGTTATTATCAAATACTTAGATAAATCAGACATAAAAATCACGATAATTTTCGCGATAATTATCATTGATAATTAGCCTTTCGAACCCTGTATGATGAATTGAAAATATATAGAAATACAGATTAGCTCACATTTTCCCCGAAACTCATAATTACATGCATGTATTAAGTTCTTAAATATTAACTGCTCAACTTAAATCTATAAAGGTCAGCGTTACGGCTTGAGTGAGATGAGAGCTTGAACTTTTATTACACGTAAAGCTGAAAATCTGGATGTGAGCCCAAGAACCACAGATCGATACGCTCTCCCTTCATTAGATACCTGATACTTAGCTTCATCACAAATACTACAGTCATAGTTAAGGTTCGGGGATACATCGTCCGGTTGGCGCATATCCTCGCAAAGTTTTCGAGTCAGTGGGGCCCCGTCCTCAAACCAGACCTCCTGGCTTTCCGCCACCATAGCTCGAATAGTCACGCACCCACTGCCTGCCGGGGGAGCTTCCCAATATACCTGAAAAATATCACAAACAAAGCCTATTCGTCATAAGATTATAGGATCAGATTTTGTGAAGTTATAAATGAAAGGAAGTTTTAAGTGCAAAATAAACTCACTAAAATATTAATTAGGAAATAGGTAGGTAAATACATACACATAGAATATCAGATACTTACTTCTACAGACGACTTCGTATTATAGCTAGCTTGCTCCACGGAATACAAACAGCGATCACTGTACTTTCCCGATGACGGGCTTTGCGGTCTTAGTTCTCCTGGGTTTTGAGCCAAGAGCCTCCTTGGGTTTTTTGGGTCCTGTTTTAGATCACCTTCAGCTGACAGCATGAATGCTGTGAATTCAGATTCATCATCCGTTCTTGTGATTTGAATGGTATAGACTTCTTCCGGTAGGTATGTGTTGTCAGTGCCGATAATATTTAGCTGGAATCGTCCATCTGAGGGAGACGCTAAGGACGTAGAACCGTACGGTCGACGATCACAACGAAAGCATGTTGCGGGCTTCAGAAATAACATAAACAATAACAGAAAATAATCGAGTGTCGTTTTTGTCATTTTCGCATACATCTACAAACAAAAGTTATACATGAATAAATAGGTAAAGGAATTGTGTAAGCATGTACTAAAATAAATTTATATTAACAATGTTATTAATTCCAACTTACGTAAAACTGCGCAAAAAAATCTATAATATAGTGTTTTCGAGACTGGAGCGGTATGCAGTTAGTTATGCGTAACGAGTCAAATGAAGACAGTGGGACAGGACAATGTGGGACGCGTCGACGGATATCGCATATCCTACCCAATTACTTAAGAACTCGTCTTAATCTAAAGGGATATATTACATACACTGTAGACATACAGTTCATACGCAGCAAACCACAGTCCTAAAAACAATACAATCAATAGTTTCGACATATCTTTTTAATAGCCACAAATAATTGATTATGGAGATTATAAGTAGACAAATAACATATTTTTCAACACACCTGCTCGTAACGAGGTTCTACCACCGCTTTTATGCTCATAATCCTAGATATTAAACACGCGTGCATTTCACAATAATTATCGAACTAGTGCAATAATTTAATAATCCGATCAAGTGAAGTTTGTACTCTAGTACCAAGTTGTACGTGCGCAGACGAATCGTTGTAATTTAGTCGGGTATTACCTTTACATTTTTTTTTAACTCTTTAGGAGTTTACATTTAAAAAAAGTAAAAAATAAAGTAAATATATAAAAAATATACACATTTACGATAGAATACAAATTATACAATCCTGATTGTGAAAAACAATCATTTCAACTTATTATATTAGTTGTAATACACAATAAATTACGTTTTAAACACGAATTATTTTAATCGTTTATATTGGCTGTTTGGCATTATACGTCCGCGCCTTTGTCTCATGCTGCACGCTCATCCAAAAAAGTAAATTGCGCGCCATTTATAAGTTAATCATTGTTTATTTGTTAGATTTTTCTCGTTGTTTTATTAATTTAAACAAATTATATTTTAAGTGAATAAGAAGACAACTTTCGTGTTACTTTAACCTCTGGATATATTTCAAAATTGTGATACATACTAGTAAAATGTTATCATAAAAACCTAGTGAGCAATACGTAAGAAAACAATATTATAATTTATTGTACAATAAATGTGAAGTCTTTAATTTTATTAAATCATTTGAAAAAGAGTTCCAGATAGTCAACAACATCATAGAAAAGGTTAGTTAAATTTAATTATGTTAGGTTCGTAAGTACCTTTATCCTGTAAACATTCTGACAATTAATGTATTTATCAAAAGTTATTAATTACACTATTCTGTTATTTCCTCGCAAGTGTGTTGAAAAACGTCGTATGAAACGCGTGTGCTTGATCATTCCATAGCTCAGCTTCCTTAGCGCACTCACGTGCGTTCGTGCGCACAATATCGCTTCGTATGTAATGAATGATCAACTTAGCATACTTGTATCATAATGTACTATTTCTAAATCCACTAAACAGAAAATTATTGGCATGTAAATCCATGGAATATATCTTATCTTATAATAAGCTCTTTGTTCAGTTATATTTATCTATTTTGTAAATTTGTAGCAGTCACGAATACAAGTACAGACAGCGTAAAAACTATCCCATCAAAAACATAAATGTGAATGAATGCCAAGTGCGTCAACGAGCAGGAGAAAGAACTTGGTTTCCACTTTCCCAGTTAGATATAATTTATTTTATTAGCGATAATCAAAATAAATGATATCTACCTGGAAAAGTGGAAACCAAGTTCTTTCTCCTCCTTTTTTCCTTAGATCACTGTTCCTGTCATACATGATGTTTTTTAATTGCTCAAAATTATTTATTGTGTTATTGGCTTCTTAGCAGTGCTACTTGGCAAGTTTTACCCATCCAAATATATGAATGATTGATTGATGAAAAATAAGTGATTGTTTCTCCGTTCAGACTAATGGACCATAAGCTAGGTCAAATTTCACAACCAATCGCGTCCCAGGCGATAACTTGTGAAGTGGTTAAGGGTGATGTATAATGAAGCCTCGTGAAGGTCAGCTACCGCTCCGTTGGTGGGTTGAGGAACGGCGGCTATTACATCACTTTAAAAAAAACTGTCATCGCGTCATGATTGAAAATTTGTCAGATTATAGTTTATATGCTCTTTTTATTGTGTTATTGGCTTCTTAGCAGTGCTACTTGGCAAGTTTTACCCATCCAAATATATGAATGATTGATTGATGAAAAATAAGTGATTGTTTCTCCGTTCAGACTAATGGACCATAAGCTAGGTCAAATTTCACAACCAATCGCGTCCCAGGCGATAACTTGTGAAGTGGTTAAGGGTGATGTATAATGAAGCCTCGTGAAGGTCAGCTACCGCTCCGTTGGTGGGTTGAGGAACGGCGGCTATTACATCACTTTAAAAAAAACTGTCATCGCGTCATGATTGAAAATTTGTCAGATTATAGTTTATATGCTCTTACAAACATGTAAAATCGTCAGCCGGCTGTATCTAGGTGGAAAGACCGTCAGCTGATGCCCTGAAGATCGTATGTGAGACGTATGATCTAGACACACGGCAGTGTGTCCGCCAAGTTCGAGCAAAAAAAAGCGACACACCGGCCGTGGGTTATATTACACGAACCATTTCGGGCCAATTTCGACCACCCTATAACTAAAAACATATTTTATCTACGCATATGAAATTTCGAGTGTCTGTTGACATCCCCTTAATTGTCTAGAATACAAAATTTCATTATTCTATCTATAGCAGTTCTTGAGATATTGACGTCAGAAAATCGCTATTTTTACTATACACTCACTGACTCACTGACTCATCAAAAACCTAGACCACTTCCAATGGTCGTACTGACTTGAAATTTGGCATGGAGATAGGTCTTAAGGTCAAAGTAAAGGGAAAAATCTGAAAACGGCCAAGTGTGAGTCAGTTTTAAAAATAGCGAAGGTGTAACTTTGTTCTACTATGAAGTCATAATGAACTAAGTGGGTCTATCTTCCAATGGTCGTACCGACCTGAAATTTGGCTCGAAGGTTTGTCTTTAGGTCGAAATAAAGTAAAAATCTGAAAACGGCCAAGTGTGAGTCAGTTTCGAAGACAACGAATGTGTAATTTTGTTCTACTATAAGTAGGTATGGAGTGGAAATGAGATAAGACTTATTTAAATTTAGATACATACCAATTTAAGACAATACATGTTTGTCTTAAAGACAAGAACAATAAAATTGTTCACCACTCTGTGTGTGTCTATTGCGGGAACCGAACCCACGATTTACGAAGTACAAAGCAGGTCACTAGGTACACTAGGTGCGCTAAATCAGTCAAACAAAAATGAAAAGACTATTTTTTCTCGCATAGTCTAAATAATTTCTAATTTTACAACTAATAAAATCGCAGATTCAAGAACATGGAAATCATATATACTCTAAGATGGAATTATATATACTACTGCCCATCTCACCCTCCGATACGCCACGGGATGAGATGGGATGGTGCACTTCTAGGGCTACATAATAGGCCACCAATTATAATACCTACTGGTAGGTAGGTATTACCAAGTTATTAATTATCTATGTAGGTAGCGTACTTACAAACAGAATAAAGTACGTTATTGATGTATGTAAGTAGGTACATTTTATAGGTGTAGGGAGCCAGTTTATTTGTAAAAATCACCTATAAATAAATAGTAAAATAGAATTAGACGCTTAGTATAAAGGGTATAGTATAAAGTACATACCTAAGTGGAATGAGACATTTCCTAAAGCAAAAGTGATAAAAAAATAATAAAGAACCTACACCTAACAAAAATAAATGAAATCCCATCAAAAACATAAATATGAAAGGCTGCCAAGTTCGATACTATGGGAATGCTTCGCCTATAAAAGAAGTGAGATCTGAATAAGTACCAAGTTCATAAAAATACCTCAAATCATAAATAATTATAGGAATGCACACTTGATTTCCAGCAGTTTTTAAGGTACATTTTGAATAAGTATCACGTTACATAGAAATACCTAAAATTATAATAGTCAGAGAAACGCACACCGGTTTTTTTAGCAGTTTCCTGATAACATTTATTATTTTCAGTACTTTTTAATGATGTAACTTGGCAAGCTTTAATAGAAAATTATATACTTGACACATTGCAGTCCAAAGGTGTCGATTCATTGCATTGAAAAGGTGTGTGGTGTGTGAAAACTTGCCAAGTAACATCTTTAAAAAGTACTGAAAATAATAAATGTTATCAGGAAACTGCTAAAAAAACCGGTGTGCGTTTCTCTGACTATTATAATTTTAGGTATTTCTATGTAACGTGATACTTATTCAAAATGTACCTTAAAAACTGCTGGAAATCAAGTGTGCATTCCTATAACTATTTATGATTTGAGGTATTTTTATGGAACTTGGTACTTATTCAGATCTCACTTCTTTTATAGGCGAAGCATTCCCATAGTATCGAACTTGGCAGCCTTTCACATTTATGTTTTTGATGGGTCTTACAGACAGCACCTAGCTTAGCGGGTTAGGTGTTCAAAATAACCTACACACGCTGCTCGTATCATTTCGTCGGGATCTTTGTTGTTGTTGCTTTTTTTGCTATTTTGTATTCATGTTCACCGATTACTCGGGATGGATGGACCAGTTTGGAAAATTATTTTTTGTTTAAAAGGGTTAATGCTTGACAGTTGGTCCCATGTCATCGGGTGAGTAAACATTTTCAGAAATATCATTCCGAAAGTCTAAGAAAATGCAATAACTACTATCTACCAAAAAAAAATCGCTATCGGTTGAGCCGTTTTTGAGTTATCTCCAAAAAACTCTTTCCATTCCAAAATGGCGTAATTGCCCAACATAAACGCCTTTTTCTTATGATATTTTTTTTATTGTTTTGAAAGTACGGAACCCTCTCTTATGCGTGGTTCAACACGCACTTGATCGCTTTTTTATAGTTGTTAGTTTTGTATAGTTTATAGGTGATATTGAAACTATAACACTAGAGATAAAGTCGTTATTTAAGACACACCGCCCTAAAATGTAGAAAAAGAAACGTTTAATTAAACTGTTGCCTGATGAATATCGATTATATACTTATGGTACCGCAATACTGGAACTGGAACTAATGGCGAAGAGAAAAAAAAAACACACTGACTTCAGAATTTGACGTTGACTGTACAATTATTTATTCAAGTATCGTGACAAATTGCAGTTTAATTGCTTGTCCGGAATGCATAGTTTTGTACGTGACATAATACGGGATTCTAAAATGGGTACCCATGTTTTACTTTTCATTTGATAAACAAGTACAACAGGAAATCACTGTCACCCATCTTTTAAGTTTTCTTTAAGTAAGAGACCTTCCCGTATATACGGTATTAGGTAGGTCTTAGGTACAACTTTTGAAAATGGAAATGAAACGAAATTTATTTTTCCACGACGAACTCGCACCATCTCACATGCCAAGACGAATAAAAAAACTGCTAAGCAAGAGAGTACGTTTTCAAACTTTTCAAAAAGACGAGAAACGTGTGAAGCTCAGCCGAGAAATAATCATAAGAAAAAGTTTACAGCAGGTTTTCTTTGAATACATGGTTAACTCTTCTTTAAGCGGTGTTAGATTTCTGGTTGATGAAACTAAGAGCAGAGTGGAGAAGTTAATGTGGTTTTCCATAATTGGGTGCGCTATTTTTGGTTTCTTTTACTTCGTGAACAACGCGATGCAAACTCAGCGGAATCAACCTGCTTACATGACACTAGAAGAAGCATCGCTTCCTATTGACCAAATTAGTTTTCCGGCTATTGCCATTTGTAACCATAATCGAATAAAAAAATCTGCCGTTTCGCGTCTCGTCGATGTTTTATACTCACATGACAACACAACATTTTCTACCAAAGAAGACCTCTTTGAAGTAGTTAGATTGTACGGCTATCTCTACGATTTTTCTTATTCCAGAAGATCGGATATTATGAAGTATAATGTTTTCCTGGAAAAAATTGAAAACGTAGTGGACCAAGCAGAAAATATCAAGAAAAGTAACATATCAGAATTGATGCTATCGATGACACCGACCTGTGATGAGAGTATAATTAAATGTAGTTGGAAAGGTGAAGTTCAAGATTGCAATAGTTTATTTAGGACACAAATTACTCAATTCGGTTTCTGTTGTACATTTAACTACTATAATACTGAAGCAGGCAGAAAGGCTGAAGATCCCGAGGATCCTCTTGATATTCCTTATATTTTGGAGCTCCACGAAGCAGGTCCCTACTACGGGCTCACCATAGCGGTGAATGCAAAAACAGATGAATATCTTTACACAACACGTCAAAGCTACGGGTTCGATGTTCTATTCTTTGATCGATATGATTATCCTGATCAAAGTGCGGGCGGACTAGTGCACAGAGTAGTGTCATTAGGATCCCAATATGATATGGGACTCAATCCATACACTTACTACTCAACATCAGACACAAAACGGTTTCCTTTTGAAAAAAGACAATGCAAATTTGCAGATGAAACGCAAGATGAGTTCCACAACCATTATAGCTTGAGTAATTGTCTGGTGCGATGCAGGATGAGAACTATAAAGAGGCTTTGCAACTGTGTACCTTTTTTTCTGCCCAGGCGGAGTAATGTTTCAGCTTGCACATTGGAAGAACTGTATTGCCAGAATAAATATAGTCAAAAACTTCTTTATGTATTTCCTCCAAAAGATTTACCGGGTTTAGAGATAGAACGAGAAAGTTCCCTCAACTGTCCTAGATGTCTAGCCGACTGCTCTGCTACGAAGTATAGTGTCAGTAGCATTAGACTAATGCGAGGTAGCGGATCTGAGTTCACTAAAGACCTCAATTTAAATGATAATAATATATCAATAATCCGTATATTCTATCTTCATACTACATTGCCACTGTATAGAGTGGACGTGACGTATCATTGGTATGAATTAATCAGTTATCTGGGTGGGCTCTGTGGATTTTTTACGGGGTTTTCTATGATGAGCTTAGCTGAATTGTTTTACTATATTTTCATACGTTTTAGTTTAATTTTAATAGACAATTTTAGGAAATACGGTTAATTTTATTAAATGGTATCAACATGTCATGACTGCCTAGTTGCCTACTGCCTATGAACAAATGCTTAATACTCTATTTAAGTAATTATACCTCCATAGGTATGTATTGCCATTGTTTATGTGTATTAAGTATTAACGTGAATTGATGTGAACATGAATAATAAAAGAAAGAAATGAGCTTGGTAAAACCCTGCATCCGAAATAGTTCGTGGTGTACACTTAATTATACGGAAAATAATGATTATGGAATATCCTTTTGCACAGTTGGTCCTTTTGGGTCTAAGATTAATTTAAGAAGGGGGCATACATTTTTTTGATGCATTTTATTAAGTGGGGGTGCACCTAAAAATCCATGAAAAAAAAGTTTTGCTCGTTTTGCTATATAGTTGACTCTGGTATAATTTTCGTATAAACAGAGGATAATTAAATCATTTCTGATATTTATTTTAAACGATTTCATGTAAAAATATCGAATAAAAATAAAATCAAAATCCAATGTCTCTTAATTTTTTTACGAAAAAATGCCTATATATTATATGTTTAAAATTTTAAAAAGAAAAAATAATTCCTTTAAACAGACCTTCTATTTCCCTTTTCAAAAAAGTATACATATAGCAAAGATATTTTACTATGGATGGGTTATACTCTAACTCTAACATAATGAGCACAAGAAATACTTCCAAATTAATTTCATAACCTAGCAATTATTTTGTTTTATTTATCTAGATTGACAATCATTTCATTTTTGTCACTCTCGTTGTTAGAAAATTACAGATTGTCTCTCACGCGGGTCACGGGAGCTCATCACCACGTCCGCATCTCTCGCTTGCCGGTGCGCGACTAGAGACAATTGTTTGAATTCATTCATATTATGTGCTTCATATGTGTGCCTCATATTTGGAGCGTGCATACCCCATCTGTAATTATTATATATCATAGACATATAGTATATTTTTAAGAGTATCTAATATGGAGGAAAATAAAAATATTACTAGTCTGTACCAAAATATCGAAAATAAAAATGACCGATATAATCGAGAATGGTATCATTTAAGTATAAAATAAGGA
The DNA here is from genome assembly GCA_947086415.1 of Pammene aurita. Taxonomy (NCBI): domain Eukaryota; kingdom Metazoa; phylum Arthropoda; class Insecta; order Lepidoptera; family Tortricidae; genus Pammene; species Pammene aurita. The sequence continues at coordinate 27,643,413 of OX352290.1, read as the reverse complement.
CGCTTAATGCATTTATGATTATACATTTTCACGTAAAAACACCGATAATCAAAATTATTTAAAATCCTCGTTTCATTTTATTAGGAAACACTGCCCATATATTATTTATTTTGTTATTTAATACGACAATAAAATATAAATGGGTAAATATCAATTTTCGTGTTTTGCACTTGTCTCGGCATGTTAATTTTTAAAATATGCAGTTAAAAACAGTTAACTTTTTTTGTGGATGAAGATCAATCTAAAAAGCAATATATTCATCATTAACAATGTCAGATTTTTATACTGAAGGTATTTAAAAAAAATGTCAAACCTCAAAAACCTAAACTCTTTGGCGTGTCCACCACCGTGTTTTTTATTTTCCGACGGTTAAAAATACCCAGTTTCGGGGGAAAATATCCTCCCTAATAGTCTTACCATTTAGTCTGAATGTTAAATAATTCATACATTTTGCATTATATTTTTTCTGGCCTATTAATCGAAAGTTATCATCTGACATATTTTGTCCCACCAAAAAAATCTAATTTCTTTGGTGTACTTGTTTCGTCTTACATTATGTTATCTTGCCACATAAGCAATCCCTTAATAATAAACCGGCACCTTTCCAGTTGCCTAATAACACCAAAGGAGTGTAAACCTGTGTGAAGTTAAAGTTTATCGCAAAAAAAATGTTTATATCGCCGTTTGAGGATTTTCTGCCTGTAAGTGCCTAATTTCTTAGGGACTGAAATTTTAAGTCAAATATGATTTGTATTTTTTTATATTTTTATAGCGCATCATGCATGTTACGATTAACTATACCTGTACTTGTAATGCAAATCCATAAGTTAAATAGTTAAGGATTTAAAAAATATTTTGTGTGTGTTTCTTCGTTGGCGCTAATTTCTTCGGATTTCTTTGGCATTAGGCCCCAAAGAAATTAGAATTAGTCCATTGAAATTATATACTACCTAAGATTTTTTTAATGCTTAAGAATAACTTGTGTTTGATCCAATTTTAATTATGTTTACTGTATATTAAGTTAAGTTCTGCGTAAATTATTTTTGTCATAATAAACATACGCAAGTTTTGCTCAATTACATAATTACATCGTAAATTTCATCTTATTTATCGTATTTATTAATATTCTAAGAACTTGACAACAATGCACTGTTATTAATGGTCAGAGGCCGTCATTTGACCCTGACGAAGCCACGATGAATCGTTGAATGATATTTTGGAAAATCGCCAAGACAGGCAAGTAGGTACGCATTGCAAATATTTTGAATGGTATAAATAATGTTTTTTTAATCCTACATTTGAATCTGTAAAATAAAACAAAAAGGATTTTTTTACAGAATATGACTGGTATTTGGGGCTAATGAGTTCGGTTATGAATATACAAAACCAGCGCGTTACAGCTGGATCAGTAAAAGATGGAGATTTTAGTCCTCGAGATCCCACGTAGACGTCGGTGGAACATTTTAATCTCTTCAAAGAATGCATAAGACTGAGCACAATCATCATGAAAGTACGGCTTTCGTTCTCTTAGCGCGTTTCATGTAATCTGTTGTATCCTTTATACAACCTACCCGTTTTTTTGGTTGCCATCATTTTCCCACCGTCCCACGGCAAATAAATACAACAAACCAGCACCCATATATAAAACTTGACTTAGCACTTCTTAATTATCTAATTTCTCTGGCATATTTTTAAATTTTTTGGTGCCATTCTAATTTCTTTGGAAATGTAATTTTTAAACTGCTAAAACATAAAACTCCTAGGTCAAAATTAAGGCAGAATTCGTTTTATTTATATGAATTTGAGTCCTTTATTAGGTATGTTGATAAATTTTGTAACATCATGAAAAATAACTTGCGCCATAGAAATCAGAAAATTTCGAGCGAAAACTGATATTCACCCAAATATAAAAAAGCTCTTCTATTACCCATTATAAGAAGTATTAATAAATCATACCGGTTTAAGTAAAGTAAGTAAAATAAGTATATATATTGTTAGTTTGGGTGCACACTCGCTGAAAGCAGTTTTGCTATAATTATTTGGTATTTTTTAGTATGAAACAACGATTTATAACATGATTTAATAAGGACTGCATAAATACCATATAAAAACACCAGTAAAAAAGACGTCGAAACTGATCGTCGTGTTTGCCCCACTTCCCACAATAGTAGGGACTTGTGCCTCAATTTGCAGTATTTCGTATTTTTTATAAAATCAGTTGAAGCTACCATAAAATTTTCAATCAATAATATAATCTTCAAGAATTTGTCTACAACACTTGCCTTTAAAGTATTTTGCTAAGACATAGTTTTCAATCTATGTTTCGCGCAAATAAACCTCCCTCATTTTTACCCCCACCGCACCATAAGTTTAAAAGGCTCCCCTTCCTAATATGGCTATGGGTCCTACCTAAGTAGTGATGCAATGAATACGAATAAAAATATTCGTATTCATTGCATCACTACTTAGGACGAATAAGAATATTCGTATTCAGAGAATATCAGTATTCGCCGAATATTTATTAGGTATTCGTAAGAATATCTAAATATATGCGTAAAAAAATATATAAAAATATCGCAATAATAATACCTACTTCTGTGTGAAAAGAAACTTACCTCGATATGTAAGAATACCCTCAATAATGTTGCTTGGAGATTTTCTTCTACCGACCCACTACTACTATGTACTTACGGCGGTGTTTTATATTCAGTATAATGGATTGTAAAATTCATCTTATGGTAATAACATGTATATGTTTGCCGATGAATTTGAATGAAAAACAGTATTAATATTCCTATTATTCCTGTCTATAAAACGTTAAGTAAATGAAGGAAGTCGTCATACGAAACCGTGCCAAAAGTGACATTTGGGACAAAAAGCCAGGTAAATATGACTTATTTTATAAATTGGGTGACAAAATCATTTAGTGCGGCTCTCTGCCCTAACAATTGTTTTAAATCGGTCTCGACTTTTCTGTCCTGAATTGTAGTTTTCACATTCTTTATAAAAATGGTTGCAAAACAAAATATTCTTTATTAAATTTTCTACAAGATTGGTCAAAGAAGTATATTGTTAGGACGTATAAGTATTTTCCAAATGATGCATCGCGCAATTTGTGGTAAGATAATGTTTATTGCCATAACAGTCATATAAGGTACAGAGGGACAATCTCGACTGCGGGAAAATTTCAACTAAATCGCAATAAGTATCTTACGTGTTTTACAATATTGCCATGTATATTCAGATAGCGGCGGAAAAGCGATTTTTTGCTCTATAAATCGCACTTTAGTTAATTATGTTAAACAAATATGATATTTTGATTTAGTCGAAAATTTCCGTTGCCTAGATTGTCCCGCTGCACCTTAATCAAAAATTGTTTAATAAATAATAAGTCATGTGAAGGGATTGGCCAACTTTTGGTACTCTTTTATGGTCATAACATGTCCATAAGCCAATATCTTAACATTCATACCTTTCCTGCTAGGTTGATATTTTTCTTGTCACCCTTGCATACTGTTTTGTATGGCGGAGTAATATTGCGCGTCTTAATTTTCGAGCAAAAAATCCTAAAGTAGAAGAAAAAAAAACATTGTTTCATTTTATTTACCACCCAATGAACCCTTAACTAATAATAAAACTGTAAATTCATGTGAATTTCCTGTTACTTATAATTAATATAAGTTTGCATATTACTATTCGTATTCGTAAAAGTGGTATTCGTTGCATCACTAGTCCTAAAATATCACTATGCAAAAGGGGATCCCATCATCACTGAAATCCGTATAATGCCAACTTAAGGAACACTATTTATCTCTTCCTTAGGTTTTTAAGTTGACACTGTTGTTTCTTATTGTGTGTATTATATATGTATATATGTACGTATATGTATGTTTATTTTGTATTTATTTAAGTATGTATATTCATATGAATGTGCTGTGTTATCTATTTCGTCTCTTTTGTTTCTATGCACCACCTACTGCTTATTGTTTTTCTCTAGTCTCCACTACCCAAAGGTTGTCTGGAAGAAATCGCTCATTAGCGATAAGACCGCCTGTTGTTACCTCTACCTAAATTTATCTAATTGTAAAATTTGTGCTTGTAACTGTATGAGGTGTGCAATAAAGAGTATTTATTATTATTATTATTATTAATGCCCTGTTAGTGCTGGAGCCCGCCTAACTGGAAATTTATCAAAATCCTAACCAATTTTCTTCCATATAGGGTTGTAGAGCCCATCTCGAAGATCATGAAAACATAAGTCTTAAAGGTCTTAAATGGCCATAAGTATGTATGGCGTCAAGTTGAAAATACAATTTTTTGGCCTAAATTTATCAACGAGCCTACCACTCCAAATTTTGACACATGATTTAGCCCACATCAAATAGCCTACATACCAATTTTAAGACCATTCTGGTGGGCGCATAAGATTTTAAGACCAGTTGAAGTTGACATTTTTTAGCCTAAATTTATCAACGAGCCTACCGCTCCAAATTTTGACAGTAGTTAAAGGACCCATTCAACAAACCAAATCCCAATTTTAAGACCATTCTGGTAGGCGCATAAGATTTAAAGACCATTTTAAGAAATAGTCGACTTCATAGAAAAAATAGCAAATTAATATAAATTACTTAAAAAATATATTTAGGTGGCACAAACACAACTGCATATTCATATATAAGTGTCTTGTAATTAAAAATGCCCTAAAAGTATTCCGCAATAAGTCGAAAATTTGAGAAATTCGTCATAGCAGTACTTTAGTCACGAGGATCTTAAATCACTAAAATTATTATTTATTTTAAACTTAATGTCACAAAATATGATTTGAAAAGCCAGACGTAATGCTTATAAACATTTTCTACCAGTCGCTCATAAGTCGAAACTAATAAGCGTCAAGTTAGGTGCACTGAGAATATATTACTAACTGAAAAATTACGTAAATTTATTTTAAATCCTACCGTTCCAAATTTTGACAAACGGCTTAGCCCACATCAAATAACCTACATACCAATTTTAAGACCAATCCGGTGGGCCCATATGATTTTAAGACCAGTTGAAGTTGCAATTTTTTAGCCTAAATTTATCAACGAGCCTAACGCTCCAAATTTTGACACATGATTTAGCCCACATCAAGTAACCTACATACCAATTTTAAGACCATTCTGGTGGGCGCATAAGATTTTAAGACCAGTTGAAGTTGCAATTTTTGGCCTAAATTTATCAACGAGCCTACCGCTCCAAATTTTGCAGTAGTTAGAGGACCCATTCAACAAACCAAATTCCAATATTAAGACCATTCTGGTGGGCGCATAAGATTTTAAGACCATTTTAAGAAATAGTCGACTTCATAGAAAAAATTGCAAATTACTATAAATTCCTTAAAAAAAATATTTAGCTGGCACAAACGAAACTGCATATTCATATATAAGCGTCTTGTAATTAAAAATGCCCTAAAAGTATACCGCAATAAGTCGAAAATTTGAGAAATTCGTCATAGCAGTACTTTAGTCACGGGGGTCTTAAATCACTAAAATTATTATTTATTTTAAACTTAATGTCACAAAATAAGATTTGAAAAGCCAGACGTAATGCTTATATACATTTTCTACCAGTCGCTCATAAGTCGAAACTGATATGCGTTAAGTTAGCCACTCAGAATAATATTACTATAGTCTGGCCAGCCAACGAACGCAGTAGCAATGTACATCAAACAAAAATATAGCAACACTCTAGGGCGAATCGAAAAGCAGCATTGCTCCATAGAAAAGCAGCAATGTAGATCGAACAAAATGGCCACGCTCTTCCGTAGGTACGTCAGTCATATATCAGTGAAGTTTGTGGAGAATTTTATTAACTCTGCATTGTATAAAATAATTTGATAACTCGGAGTCTGATACATGATATACCTATTATTATGTATGAATTAGAATGTGCGAAGAAATTGAAATAACCAACATCTAAAAAGGACAGAAGATCGGAGGTGGAAATTATGCGGTCAAAATACAATAGTTAAAGTGTTGAAACCCAGCAAGGAAACAAACATTGATTGCTAAAATCATAAGGCCAGTCGAGGAAAACGAGCATATCCACAGTCAAACCGTGAAAACTGTTTTGTGGGACCCTTTATTTGTGTAAGCTGTATCTTTTTCATGTTATTAAATAATTAAATAAATAAATAATAATATCTACTACAAAATACAAATTTTCAGCTTAGAATGGAATAAGTTTACTTAGCTGCATAATGCATATTACTTAGTAATACTCCTAATTATTATGATTTCCTTTCATTGTTTTAAGACTATTTTTAGGTACTGACCTATTGTACGAAGTGTATCATTAAGTAATTAATAAAACACGTGAGATTTTTGGTGTTTATTTATTGTACACATTGCTGAGGTATATCAAGGGAAAACATTACAATGACTTGTTAAAATATCGGAAGGTACCGGAGTGCTTGGTGCTTGTTAGTAGGTACTGCTTGTTAAACCTGATTTTACCGCTTTCTTTCGACAATATTGACCACCAAACGTTGTTGGACTTCATTTGGCACCAGTTTTCACTTTAATTATCCGATCTACACTGAAAGAAAGAACTTTAAATGATAATTCAATACAAAAATCTGCATAACCTCAAAGTCACATTTATCACGCAAAATACCTGCATAAGGTACAATACCTATATTAATATCCTAGCTAAGCTTTCTTAGTAAGTACATTTATTTATTGAACAGTGGTGGCAGATATTACATTAATAAGTAAATAATAAAAAACGCAATCTGAAACTTTGAAATGAAAGTAAACAAAACTAACTTTTTTAAATTTAAAAAGTTACATTGCCACAGGGTGGTGTACTGTCTCCTCTTTTATTTTCTATCTTCATTAATTCCATAACTCTTGATCTCTCCTCTTCGTATCACCTCTATGCCGACGACCTTCAAATATATTCGCAGGGTATGCATAGCGATCTCAATTCAGTTATAGAAGCCACGAATCTTGATCTGCTCCGCATATCAAATTGGAGTCAAAATTACGGTTTAAAAGTAAACCCCCTAAAGTCACAGGTAATTGTGATGGGTAGCGCTAAACAAATCTCCAAAATTGACTTTCTCAGGCTCCCTCCGATAGTCTTCGATGGTATCCAAATTCCTTTTTCCAACCAAGTGAAAAATCTTGGCGTAATCATGGATCGTTGTCTATCATGGGTGCCTCAGGTGAGTGAAGTGAGCAGGAAGATGTTTGCTGCCATAGGGTCTCTCAGACGGCTCCGGAATTTCCTGCCAATTGCTACTAAAATTGCGCTTGCTCAGTCGTTACTTCTCCCCATTCTTGATTATGCAGATATCTCCTATTTAGACCTAACCGAGGAGCAACTTAATAAGCTTGAGCGTATTCAAAATGCCTGCATTCGGTTCATTTTCGGATTACGCAAATTCGACCATGTTTCTAGTTTTCGTTCTCAACTCAAATGGCTCCCTATCCGTCACCGCCGTAACTCTCACATACTTTCTTTACTCTTTTCTATACTTTTTAACCCTGCAACTCCCCGCTACCTCAAAGAGCGTTTCTCTTATCTTAATTCTATTAGATCCTCTCAAAAATTGCTCCTAAAAGTGCCATCTTCATCTTCCAAATTTTATAATTGCTCATTTACGTTCCAGGCCGTTCGTTTGTGGAATTCTCTCCCTCTCAACATAAAACGCGCGCAATCTATTGGTAGCTTTAAATCGCAACTTAAGGAATACTATTTATCTCTTCCTTAGGTTTTTAAGTTGACACTGTTGTTTCTTACTGTGTGTATTATATCTGTATATATGTACGTATATGTATGTTTATTTTGTATTTATTTAAGTGTGTATATTCATATGAATGTGCTGTGTTATCTATTTCGTCTCTTTTGTTTCTATGCACCACCTACTGCTTATTGTTTTTCTCTAGTCTCCACTACCCAAAGGTTGTCTGGAAGAAATCGCTCATTAGCGATAAGACCGCCTGTTGTTACCTCTACCTAAATTTATCTAATTGTAAAATTTGTGCTTGTAACTGTATGAGGTGTGCAATAAAGAGTATTTATTATTATTATTTATTATTGCCACAGATAAAACACAAATTATGCACAATTATCGAATTATTCAAAGACAGGTGTTGCTAACCCGCGATTTTTCAAATTTTCCGCGCTTTTCTACTGACAGAAATGGTTTGCCAGACTATAACTGAAAAATTACGTAAATTTATTTTAAATCCTACCGTTCCAAATTTTGACAAACGGCTTAGCCCACATCAAATAACCTACATACCAATTTTAAGACCAATCCGGTGGGCCCATATGATTTTAAGACCTGTTGAAGTTGCAATTTTTTGGCCTAAATATATCAACGAGCCTACCGCTCCAAATTTTGACAGTAGTTAAAGGACACATTCAACAAACCAAATCCCAATTTTAAGACCATTCTGGTGGGCGCATAAGATTTTAAGACCATTTTAAGAAATAGTCGATTTCATACAAAAAATAGCAAAATAATGTAAATTCGTTAAAAAAATATTTAGCTGGCACAAGCACAACTGCATATTCATATTTAAGTGTCTTGTAATTTAAACACAATACCTAGTTGATATAATTATATATATTTTATGAAAATTAATTATATTCGTAATTACTTACGAAAATACTCAGTTTGAGAATTTGAGTCTATTTTGTTCTTATATGCAAGTTTGATAGAGACGGATATAATGTGCTGAAGCCTGCCTTACTGGAAATTTGTCAAAATCCTTCTCCTTATTTTCTTCCATATAGCGTTGTAGAGCCCATCTCGGAGACCATGAAAACATAAGTCTTAAAGGTCTTAAATGGCCATAGGTATGTATGGCGTCAAGTTGAAAATACAATTTTTTGGCCTAAATTTATCAACCAGCCTAAGTAATTTTAGTGATTTAAGACCTCCGTGACTGAAGTACTGCTATGACGAATTTCTCCAATTTTTGACTTATTGCGAAATACTTTTTCGGCATCTGAAATAACAAGATACTTAAATATGAATATGCAGTTGTGCTTGTGCCAGCTAAATATTTTTTAACGAATTTACAGTATTTTGCTATTTTTTGTATGAAATCGAAAAATGGTCTTAAAATCGTATGCGCCCACCGGAATGGTCTTAAAATTGGGATTTGGTTTGTTGAATGGGTCCTTTAACTACTGTCAAAACTTGGAGCGGTAGGCTCGTTGATAAATTTAGGCCAAAAAATTGCAAATTCAACTGGTCTTAAAATCTTATGGGCTCACCAGAATGGTCTTAAAATTGGTATGTAGGTTATTTGATGTGGGCTAAATCATGTGTCAAAATTTGGCGCGTTAGGTTCGTTGATAAATTTAGGCTAAAAAAATTGCAACTTCAACTGGTCTTAAAATCATATGGGCCCACCGGATTGGTCTTAAAATTGGTATGTAGGTTATTTGATGTGGGCTAAGCCATTTGTCAAAATTTGGAACGGTAGGATTTAAAATAAATTTATGAAATATTTCAGTTAGTATTATATTCTCAGTGCACCTAACTTGACGCTTATTAGTTTCGACTTATGAGCGACTGGTAGAAAATGTTTATAAGCATTACGTCTGGTTTTTCAAATCATATTTTGTGACATTAAGTTTAAAATAAACAATAATTTTAGTGATTGAAGACCCCCGTGACTAAAGTACTGCTATGACGAATTTCTCCAATTTTCGACTTATTGCGGAATACCTTTAGGGCATTTTTAATTTCAAGACACTTATATATGAATATGCAGTTGTGTTTGTGCCAGCTAAATATTTTTTTTAAGGAATTTATAGTAATTTGCTATTTTTTCTATGAGTATTTTCGTAAGTAATTACGAATATAATTAATTTTCATAAAATATATATAATTATATCAACTAGGTATTGTGTTTAAATTACAAGACACTTAAATATGAATATGCAGTTGTGCTTGTGCCAGCTAAATATTTTTTTAACGAATTTACATTATTTTGCTATTTTTTGTATGAAATCGACTATTTCTTAAAATGGTCTTAAAATCTTATGCGCCCACCAGAATGGTCTTAAAATTGGGATTTGGTTTGTTGAATGGGTCCTTTAACTACTGTCAAAATTTGGAGCGGTAGGCTCGTTGATAAATTTAGGCCAAAAAATTGCAACTTCAACTGGTCTTAAAATCTTATGCGCCCACCAGAATGGTCTTAAAATTGGTATGTAGGTTATTTGATGTGGGCTAAATCATGTGTCAAAATTTGGAGCGGTAGGCTCGTTGATAAAGTTAGGCCAAAAAATTGTATTTTCAACTTGACGCCATACATACTTATGGCCATTTAAGACCTTATGATTTCATGATCTCCGAGATGGGCTCTACAACGCTATATGGAAGAAAATTGGTTAGGATTTTGATAAATTTCCAGTTAGGCGGGCTCCAGCACTATTTGTTGTCCCACCACCACCAACTAAACTTGAAAGGCCGGAGAAAACTTTTAGCAGAGGGCGCTGTTCCAGAATCCATGCAATGCGAGAAAGAGACAGAAAACGTATGGTCCTCAACTAGTATGCAGTCAAAAAGCTTTTCTTAGGCAAAAACCTTCCCTATGGCGTTAATCCACAGCATTTTAATGTTATTGTATTTTTCAGAAACCGGTAGAATTCAATTTCGGAGCAAGTCGAGACAAAACATTGACTCATTTTCGCGAAAAAAAAACTACTTCGCGCCATACAAATTTAGCTTCTCTATAAGGACCAATATAGGACCAATGTTGGAGATGAGATGTCACTTTTGCCTTCCCCATTCCAATTCCAATTGGAAGATAATCGTTTGAGCTCAAGTTGGCTGCGGCGTCTTTAGAATAGATTTTTGTTTTTTGCTCATTTACGTAGTTCAGTGTGTAATATTGATAGCTTATTGTGCGGTGACCTAACGAACAAGTGTGCAGCTAATGCAAAAATTTGTCTCAAAACGCGCGTAACCACCCTTTAGTTGAACAAACGGTTATTCGGGGTCTCGGCCACCCACGTATTTGTAAGGAGGCTATCACTTTACAATCTACAAGGCCTTAACCGAACAACGTTGCTTTTATTTTATTTTATCAATAACTAGCGACGCGCCCCGGCTTCGCACGGGATAAAACATGGTTATTGTAGATTATCCCTAAGAGATAGACATATACCATCGCGGACTTTTTTGTAGAATTTTTTAAGGTGTATAATACTGTAGTACATTATTTTGATATATCTCGTAGGGTTCAGCTAGCGTTTGCAATGTACGCGCCAAAAAATATGTTTATTTACGACATCACATTAGAAACCTCTTAAATTAGCAGTGTTTCTCTGCTATATTGTGCATGTATTAGACATATAAACCTTCCTCTTGAATCACTCTATCTAGTAAAAAACCGCATCAAAATCCGTTGCGTAGTTTTAAAGATCAAAGCATACATAGGGACATCAACAAAACAAAATCAAATCATAATCATAAGTACCCCTGACATTGGCAGGGTTCACCTCGCTAAAACTGGCGAGGAGTAAAAGCTATTAAAAAAAATAACCAAATGACAAATGTGATTTTTTGAGGTTCGTAGGTTGAGGGTTACCATACGAAACTAAATGGTTGAAAATCGTGTACATATCGTGTAGTTTACCATGGCCTTTAACAACTGTCATTAAATGTCATTCGTTGTCCTGTCATTTCCTGCTTGCCTTTATGTTTCGTTTTGTATTGCCCTATGTCCAGTTTAATTTAATGGGAGGGACAACGGGGCGTGAGAATTTCAGCATCTTAATTCATTCGTGTATTGTGTACGTTAACAAATGATAAATAAATGTCTGCAAAGCCATTGAAGATGCCTTCAGCCACGAGGGATTCGACTATACTTAAGATTGCGGTGGAAATGCTAAATGCTCCTGATAAAGTTCCACAGTTGATAGAATTCGACCAAAGTCAACCCTTATCAAGTATTATTCAGCTTCTTTGCAAGCCGTGGGGCTTGCCAGACCCCGATAACTACGCTTTGCAGTTCTCGGAGAGCAACAACCAAAACTACATAACTGAAAAAAATCGGAATGAGATTAAAAACGGTTCCGTGCTGCGTTTGGAGCAGTCCCCAGCGAAAACTGTGCAGGAGATATTGTATAAAATTAACAACGGGAATGAGATCGAGCAAGGTAATGCTCTCACTAAGCTCTCTGGCCTAAGCAGTGATCTCACTTTTGCACTTGAATTCATTAACAAAAAAGGCTTGACTTTAATAATCTGTAATATTGAATCTGGAAAATTTAAAGGTACATGTCTCAAGCATGCTCTAGTTACTTTTGTGGAACTTATGGACCATGGCATTATTTCCTGGGATATACTGGAAAATCAGTTCATTAATAAAGTGGCAAGTTTTGTCAGTAATCAAAGCACAGCCCAAGAGCCTAAAGTCATTCAGTCCTGTTTGTCTATACTTGAGAACATTGTCCTCAACAGTTCAGGAAAGAATTCTCAGGTTGAGAAGGAAATAACCATTCCAAGCCTGATCTCACAATTGCAAAATCCTAATCAAGATGAAGTTAAGGTCATTCAACAAAATACTATAGCTCTCATCAATGCTTTATTAGCCAAAGCTGATCTAACTAAGAGAAAAACCATTGCTGCAACATTGACATCAAAACAGGTCCGTAATGTAATTTATGATAATTTGGTTGGTGTGTTGGCTGATCAAGCTCAAGATACAGAGCTGGCCCACCAGCTGTATGTGCTGCAGACTCTTTTACTGGGCCTACTTGAGCCCAAGATGAGACAGAGAGCTGATTCACAAGAACAGGAATCACAGGAAAAGATAAAAGAGCTAAGGAAAATTGCATTTGAAAATGATAATAATTTCAATATTGAAGTTACTACAAGACGTCAACTTGGTAGTTTCTCTAAAGACTTTAAGAAACTTGGTTTTAAATGTGAGATTGATCCAATAAAAGATTTTAATGAAACACCCCCTGGTATGCTGGCCTTGGACTGTATGCTGTACTTTGCAAGAAACTATCCGGAGGACTACACAAAGATTGTTTTAGAAAACAGTTGCAGAGCTGATGAACATGAATGTCCATTTGGTAAAACCAGCGTAGAGCTAGTAAAGCAGCTGTGTGATATATTGCATATTGGAGACCCACCGAGCGAGCAGGGTCAAACATACCACCCTATGTTCTTTACCCATGACCATCCTTTTGAGGAACTATTTTGTATTTGCATAGTACTTCTTAACAAAACATGGAAGGAGATGAGAGCCACCTCAGAGGACTTTGTTAAAGTGTCCAGCGTTGTGAGAGAGCAGATCAGCAGGGCACTCTCCGGCTCCCCTAAAGTGTTTGACAAGTTTCGTCAAAGAGTCAACCAACTGACTTATGCAGAGATCACACAGATTTGGCAAACTGAGAGGACTAACAGAGAAGTCTGGGAGTCTCATGCTAGACCTATTGTTGAGCTGAAAGAGAAAATAACCCCAGAAATTATTGATCTAATCCAACAACAAAGATTAGGAGTGCTAGTAGGTGGGACGCGGTTTAAAAAGTACTCATCAAGAGGGCAGAGGGTTAAGGACAAGTTTTGGTATGTCCGACTGTCCCCCAATCACAAAGTACTCCACCATGGAGATTGTGACGAAAAAAGCACGCCAAGTTTGGAAGAGCTTGGCAATAAACTATCTGTAGCAGACATAAAGAGTGTTGTAACAGGGAAAGATTGCCCACATATGAAAGATTTGAAAGGAAGGAAGATAAACCCCAGCTTGGCATTCTCCTTGATTCTTAAGTCTGCTGAAGTGACTTCTCTAGACTTTGTGGCTCCAGATGAACAGATATTTGACTACTGGACAGATGGAATTAATGCTCTGCTAAAGGAGAAGATGACAAGCAAATCATATGAAAATGATCTTGAAACTCTTTTGTCAATGGATATAAAAGTGCGTCTACTTGATGCAGAGGGCATTGACATCCCACAGGACCCACCACAGATACCAGATGAACCTGAAGATTATGACTTTTACTATGATAATAATTAATAATTTCCATTTTATTCTGAGATCATTTTTCAGATTGTATTACTTCCATGTGTATCGAAAATTCCTAGTATTAGTAGTTAAATAAGTTTTAAGCAAGATATTTATTAATTTTTAATTAATTTAAGAGAATGTAATCCTTTCCATTTATTATGACTGAATTTTATCAGCACTTCCATTTAATAATAATAATAATAGTGGCCATATTCCATTTTATATTTTATATGCCAAAGATCACATCTAAAGAACAAGAATATATATTTTAAAATGTGCGTGTACAAATAAATGTTTTCATGGACATTTTTGCAGTTTTTTTATCTGTATATTGGTAAACTAATTACGTAATTAAGATCTTACTAAATCACGGTAATAATAGACGTTTTATTAGGCAGGCGTCCGATTCTTCATCGAATAGACCAGTAGTTAGTCCATACTCTTCAACCAATAGCCTAGTACATTTTAGACCATGGCGGGTGCTGTCTCTGCGTGCGTCCCATGTCACGGGCAGGGGCAGCATCCGCTTAGTGTACCCCTCTCTTTTCATTAAATTGTCGAAAGGGCCTCTGCGCGTTTGTTTCGGCTCCGCATACGCCCTCTAAAGGTCTGGAACACCATTGTACCGTGGTCGGAAAAGACATACAAATAATAATAAAAAATAGTTCCAAATCACACTAAATCAATCAAAGTGGGTAACATGGTAACTAGGTACTTAAGCAAACACGACAGCAAAGCAATTGTACAGCACGACCACGGGGTCAGCACGCGTCACACCTCAACTACAGACAAAAGCTTAAAGCGCTTTTGGCAACCAAACCAAATCTTAGAACGCATAACTAATATCAAATTTCATTTACTATCCCTGGACCCACAGCTACGTTCGGCTGTAAACATTAGACCACGAATGCGCGCCACCTTGCGCGGGCCTCAACCATTGTAAACTCAAACTAGACCTCCTGCGCAGATATGTATATACCTAAACATTTTTATCCTGTCATCCGCTTCTTTTTAGCCGACTACGGCGCGGCCAAAAGAGTTATGATTTTAGCAGTATGTATATTTATATTTTCGTATGTTCCTCCCTAGCGCCTAAACTATTCAAATGATTTTGATGAATAAGGTGTTTGTTAATCGTTTCGTGATTATGGCCCGGGGTATAACATAGGCTACATTTTAAACGAATTTAACCTGTTTTTTTCCGTATAATCAAGTTACAGTTTTTTAAACTTTTTTGCGGGCCGGATCCAACTCCCAGCAACAGTAGTGGAGCAATACGTCCAATAGAACTAGTTAATACATAGTAAGTTTCAGAGTTCTAATGGATTTTAGCAGACTATTTTAACCCGTTCACTGCCAATGAGTAACTGCAATATGTCACTATTGTCACTCACCCGCCGCCGTCTTTTAAATAACGCGCCATAGTAAACCTTAATGGAATCCGTGAAGGTTAATTTTAAACTATGGTCGAAACCTCACCGAAACGGAATGTTCAGTCAACACCAAAAATAAGTATACAATCATGAACCTTATTACAATGGAGTAAGGTTCAAAATGTATATCTCCTGCGGACATCACTGAGGGAACAACAACAACAACAATACGGTGGCTCCTATTTTGACCGATAATGATTGTAATACCTATTCTTTATAGAGGTCAGGTCAGATGAAATGAAACAACGTGATTAATAATACTTTACACGATCATTTATTATATAATATAGGTAGTATTAAGTAACGTTAGTTTACTGCATCTTGGACACCTCAAACTTAGTGTTGATGATCTCCTCGTCGGAGTCGAGCAGCGGCAGCGAGCTGGTGGGGATGTTCTCCTCCACCCAGCGCAGGTCGGAGTCCAGCGAGTGCGCGGCCGGCTCGGGCGCCGCGCGCTCCTCGCCGCTCGTGGAGCCGCGCATCTTCACACCGTACGCGTCGTTCACGAACTGCTCTTCTTCTTCTGGAAAACGAACGGGGCTATTTACTTGTTTTCACTTCTCATGCTCAAAAAGTGTGTCATATTATGCTTACCAAGGCGGACTAAAGTAGTACATTTAGCCTCTAGGGCTAATATGTAGGTATACATATTTATGATTTACAAAACATTTTAAATTGACCAATCAGAACACATATCGAAGTTAATCGGAACGCTAGATACTTTTTGGGGGCGTATACTGTGTAAATAATTTAAGTCTTTAAAAAAAACATTGTATTTAATATCAACCAATCAGAATACAACAATGTTAAAATCGACGAATCAGGAAACGCAATTTATTTCTCAAAACATGAAGTGTTTTTTAATTCCTACTTCACAATAATTAAAAAAGATTTTAATTTTTTGGAAGCGCTTTAAACAGCTAATTTGTGCCGTCGTCTGTGGCATTTATTTGCGGTATTTATATTTTGTATCTGTGTCAAAGAAGTAAAAAAAATTAAAAGACCATCAAGTTAAACCATAAGTTCACCTTACTTTAGTTATTGTGCGTAAATAATGAGTATGTTTATCTTATTTTCTCGCAATCGAAGTGAAAAATAGTATGCATTGCTCTGGTCTAAAAGCCATATTACCACTCGGAACAATTTTCCCTCACCTCGTTCGGGAAAATAACCACCTCGTGGTAATATGGCCTACTTTAGACCCTTGTCAAACAATCTACTATTGTGGTCAAAATCTTTGGTTCTTGGTAGGAAGACTTTTATTTTTACGACGGTGGCGAACAAGCATATGGCCCGCCTGGTAAGCTGCTACCGTAGGCTAATCCACCTACCGGCAAACCCAATGCCACAGTGCCAGAATCCCAGATGGAAGTCATAAAATAGTGAAAGACTGTATCTAGGTAGTTTTGTGGTACCTTGCTAAACAACATACTGAAAGATGGTACCGGATTAATGACTTGAGCTATATTTTCAGGTTATTCGGATAGGTCACAGTATGTAGAACTTGATTCTTACCTTGAAAGTTTGAAGGTTAGTATTATGAATTCATTTCGGAAGGACTTATACAGCGAAAGACAACACGACGACATTAGACATTGGGTTTATTCAGATGCAATTATTTTACGGCTGCCTAAATTTGATATCGCTAAATGAAACCTTATTTCTAAGTAGTTAAGGTACATAATTACCATCGTCCTCGTCGTCAGCGTTGTCGAGTAGCGGCGTGAAGGCGTAGCGCTGGTTGTTGTTGGTGGGCCGCCACAGCACCATGATCACGGTCAGCACGCTCGCGAACAGGATGTGCCAGTACGCCTCGTCCATCCATACCTCCTTCCAGTCCTGTGGAACAATGACAGAAATACGATAAAACGTTGAAGCTCCCAAAGATACCAATTCCCCCTTTTCTTAACGTTACGTCTCGAGTTTTTGCCGCGGCTCAATGAAGCACTTCTCTTGACAGCAGCTGTCAAGCAAATTCGACGTTACTGCGTTACTTCCAATAGAAGAATCATCGTCATCGAGCAGAAAGAGGCAAAGCACGAATAACAGGCGAGAAAACTCTTCTTAAACCGGGGTGGTGAAGATGCAAATTCCATTGCAGAGATCGTATATCCATATTATTTTCAGAAAAATATTCCGTTTCGTATTCTATTTCGGTGTTCCGGTTGTTAACGTATAGTTGTTTTCAATAATTTCGCATGAATAATGTGATAATAAGGATAAACGATATGCGCAAATGACGTCGCAATTACAAAGTTTAAAAAAAAGTAAAGTATCTCTAGACCTCAGAAAAAGGTTCCGAAATGGCGCAAATATGGTACCTGTGGCTTTTCATCCTCATTTATTGTGCTTACATAATTGCCTTTAAAAATATCAGGTAAATATTACGAGTGCACGGTGCTATGTCGACTTTTAGACCGGTATCAGTCCCTGCTTCATCGGCTCTAATTTCCTCGCTTCAAATCGTCACGACTTTGATTAACAATCTACACGGATATCTACGCAATATAACTCACACGGATGCAGGTGATGACGCGGAACGCCTTAATGGAATACAGCATGAAGACCACGGACGAGATGACTGCGAAGATCAGCGTGTTCGTGAAGTGCCTGTACAGGGACAGCTTGATCGTGTTCCTAAAACAATTTAAAATGTATACAGAGACTGGCCCTTAATTCATAAAAATTGACAATGTCATCTGAAAATAAAGGTCTCTGTGCTTGGCAAGTATCTTGTGGAGCAAATTGGCTACTTTTCCGTAGATAAATTTAATTCTTTGGAGAGGAACTATTTTTGCGTTTCTATTGATTTCTAAACCGGAAAAACTCTTATAAAGGAGAGTGCGTTCATCATTATACACAGAACAGTTCATTTGACTTGTTCGGAGAACAGCCAATTGTAAGTGTACAAGTCAGATGACCATTGTCAATTTGGTGGCCCACCAAAGGTAGCAGTAGAAACTAGCAGAAAGAAAAGCTGTCTTGATAAATATTAAAATATCGTAGATTATTAATGTATTTATCACAGTGATCAGCTACTTGCTGCTGCCATGGCTGGGCGGCATAACATTAATGTTTTCATTAATAAACCAAGTTATTCTTACCAGAATTATCGAATGCAGCTTCTACACGAACAAAAAAAAATCGTACTGCGAATTTCAGTGGAATCGTAATATAATTTGTGCCACGGCCAGTTCATAATCCAAACTGCATAATTAATTCTTCATCCATCTATCACATATTTGCAACTTAGAAACGTGATCTAAAGTTTTCAACAAAACATCAAAAATATTTCAATAATGCATTTTGCTTGTTTGTAATTTTTAATTTTTTTATTATATTGTGCCAAAATTAGTAAAGGTTCGGTATGGAACGCTATCGGTATCACGCTAAATAAATAACTCGAACGGCAATCGAAGGTACTAAATAACTCGAACGGCAATAAAAGGTAATATATAGGACAGTTTTTGTTAAACTATATTGAAACAAAGATAGTTTGACGAGATTGTATTTGGCCCTCATTGTCTTTTAAGAAAAGCTAAAGTTTTAACAAATATCGGCTAAAAAGTAGGCAGAGAACAAGACCGCTACACGCACCTAATAAAGAGTCTGAGATATAAAACGGTGCTTATAGTTCTAAAACTAGTGTGCTGTGATAGATAAAATCGGAAAGAACGTATTTTGACTATGATGCCACAAATTTGTGTATCATATAAACCCCGTGATTATTCATTCTGGCAAATTAAAAAAGAAGTAGATTTGACATGTGAGTCAAACATCCAACTAACAAGATAGTACTAACCTCCTCAGTTGCAGCGTTCGCATAGTATGTGCGAGTGAGACGAACACCCACCAGCAAATAGCACTGTCCAGGAGCGACATGGGAGCCTCAGACAGAAGCAGGTCGCGGTTCGAGTCGTCAGCCTGCGAAGAAAATGTACTTGTTCAAATACCGCCTTTCCGCCAGCCTAACAATAACTAAAAAAAATATTTCAAACTAAAACGCCTAAAACCAGGACGACATAGAGTCGAAGAAAATATAGAAAATATTTTTTTACATATATTATATCCTTGTTGTTTGTTAAGCAAGTTAGATTGTCAGGACTAATGTTCTTCAAGCTCAAGTTCTGATGATGAGTTCCATGAGGAATCGAGGGAACTTCTCAAATCTTAAAGGCATACATTAAGTGATTTTTGTATTTTTATCAACAAGTCAAGCATTTTCATTCAAAAGAGTGACATTTGATGAAGTGGAACTGCTGATGATGATCAGAACGGAACTCTTCAACGACGCATGGTCCACGTTCGACGATTTGTCCTCTTCGCTGTGTTTGTTAAGCAAGTTATTTGACATTGAAGTCGGTTTTTTTTCCTTAAAAATTATTATGTAACCAGTCGGGTTTTAAACATTTTAAACAACACTCAATTATATTGACCCGTTATTAAACAGCGCATTATGTATAATCCTTTAGAAGATTGCAATGAGGGTTTCCTGAATCGATTGACCATGGCGAGAGGTCTAGCTGTCATAATCCACCAATTATGATTAATCATATATTTTTTGATTGGGGGATTTTGACAGCTGCCAAAAAGGCCGCCACGTTGCCGCCACCTGGAATTTAGAAAACCCTCACTATACAGGAAATTGGGACACTAGAAGTTGGCGTCAACGTGAATGCCGAAGAGCCAGGTTCGCATCCCGCCATCCTGTTCCGGCTTCGAGCACTGAAGGCGTCGGTCACTACGTTTTTCAACCGGGTTCAAGATTTCGAACGAGGGATTCTCAAGTCGTCTGGATCTTTGTTTTCAACCGACTTCAAGATTTCGGAGATTCAAGGAGGAGGTTATCAATTCGTTGGGATCTTTGTTTTTTTTGCAAATTATTGTTTTAATTTTTTTTTATGTATGTTCACCGATTATTCGAAGACGGCAGGACAGATTTCGAAAAATCTTTTTTTGTTTGAAAGAGTATACTTCACAGTTGGTCCCATTGTAACCATATCAGGATCTGATGATGGGATCCTGGAGAAATCGAGGAAACTCTTCAAATATTACAGGCACACCTATACTTGAGTATTTTTTACAGAAGCTGGGGCATTTGCTCTTGGAAAAGCGGAGTAGCGCAAGTGAAGTCGGTTTGTTTTTTGTTAAAAATGATCCGTTTGTAGATACCTTGTGATGCAGCCTCAGCCAGGCCTCGATGGCGGCCAGCACGCCCCACAGCGCGCCCG
The DNA here is from genome assembly GCA_947086415.1 of Pammene aurita. Classification (NCBI taxonomy): domain Eukaryota; kingdom Metazoa; phylum Arthropoda; class Insecta; order Lepidoptera; family Tortricidae; genus Pammene; species Pammene aurita. Next base: position 27,622,716 of record OX352290.1, on the reverse strand, counting down.
TGCCCACCACGCGCTGCAGCGCGGGGCCCAGCCGCGGTCTGAAGTACACACACCCAATAAACAACTATAATAGCTAACCAAAAAGTGCAGTAACATAACAGTAGAAGCGATAAGCTATACTCATCCCTTTTTTTTGTGGTAAGGGTACGCGTAAGATAAAGACAGTATGATTCTCTCTGCCTATGCTTGAAGTGAGACAGACCCTGGTCAAACTATACGTGACGCAAGGAGTTATTCCCAGATATTTTTGTTATTAATTTTTAATTTGTAAAGAGGCGAACATGAACCTTAATTCAGTCCCTCTCTTTTTGAACGGATGTAAAAGAGAAACACTGTGTAACGACTAAACGAGAAAAATGATATATGAGGGTTTCGCGATCTAGTTTTTCACCGTGGCGAGTGATCTAAGACTTGTCATAATCCACCAATCATGTTAAATTCTTCTTTTTGATTGTTGATTTTGACATCTGCTAACACTACGCATTCATACAACAACAACCGTAAAAAAGTAATGAAATAAACGCATTTGTATTATGTAATACAAAAAAGTGAAGTTTTTAGTATGCGTGTGTTGGAATTTATAAATATAAACTTTTTTTACTTTCCCGAAACAAACAGTTATTGCTAAAAACAGTTTCATTAAAATCAATTAAGTTCAAGGCACCGTGACGATATTTTCCACACATAGGTGTTTATAATACTTGGAATCCTGTAAAATGTTCGAATGGTACTTTGGTTTTATACTAGTTTATGTGAGGTCGCTTCGAGCGTCTCTTCATTCATCATCTCCATTCTCCTAGCGTTTGTCACGGATTTTTGCCGTGGATTAATTGAGCCTGCGGTCCGCTCGAAATCCTAATAAATCCCAGGAATTGGCGTAGACATTACTAGTTTTATGAAAGCGACTGCCATCTGACCTCCCAAACCGGGGGTAAACGGGGGTTTACTGGAATTACGTCCGGTTTCCTCACGATGTTTTCCTTCACCGAAAAGCTACTGGTAAATATGAAACTTAAATGATATTTCGATAGACTCAATGGTTCCGAAAAACTCAGTTGAGTACAACTCCGTAGGGCCGGATTTTTTATTCAAGACTTCCAGATCGAAAGTGGGACGTCTTACCTCTCTTGCTAATCCAAGCGGCTATTAGACCGGGCATCTTTAAACTACGGCCTGCGGGCTGGAGAAAAGTGCTAAATAGCATTCAAACCGGCTTGCAAGGGAAGCAGAGTCCTAGCTCTGGCCCACGGGTGTAAAAGTTTGGGAATCCCGCTATAAACGAACGAGCGAACGATGTGGTTCGCCGTAACGGGCCCGGACAGTTACTTACTTGACGATGCCGAAGCCGAGCGACACGATGATGACGAGCATGCGAGCCAGCGCGCGCTTCGCCACCGAAACCCACTCCGCGAACATGTACGCCTCTGCGTTGAAGTATCTGCACAAGCAAAACAACCACTCAAATTTATACCAATGTAAAAATATCAATAATCTAGTACAGAAATGGTTGCCATTTCGAACTTTTTAATTATTAGTCAGATTTTATTTGAAAAAAGTATTTCGAATTTTACGATGTTAAGGTATGGCTATCATCAGTTTGAGCATAGACAAATAATGATACTTAAGACTGCTATCTCCTTGTGATCAATCACATGAAAATGTAAAAATATGGCTAGATGGCGTTAAGAGCCTTCTTTTGAAATCGACGAAATATCGTACTTTACGTAAATAACCATTTTAACTTTTTTTTGTATTAAAGTTTAAAATTATCGTGACGCCACATCTGAAATTAACAAATTCACATTTAACAATTTTCATCATTCTCAACTTAACTTCAACGGATTAATACGAAACGATAGTACTAAGCCCATCCCGTGACTCCTTGCTATTATTCCGAGTAAGTCTAGTGAGCCCAAGTTTTTATGCTATTTGCCATATGGATGGAGTGGATGTATCGATGGAGTGTGGTGCGTGACGAATGTTTGAGGTTTTGTGAAAAGATGGATGTGCGACCTTCTACTGTGCAATATTAGGGTTACTTAATTGTTAGATATATGTATTTTGTGTTTTGGATTATTTGTTTTAGTTGTATTTATACACTTATCCTGTGGTTTTGCAGTGCCATAATAATTTTACTGTTATGCTGTACAACTAATTTAATCAATAAAATAAAATAAAAATAAAAATTTTCATAACATAACTAAGTGCAGGGTGAGTATAGTTGTATACACTCACCCGGTCCGGTCTATGGAGGAGTAGACGGCATAGTACGTGGCGCTCTCCACCATGCCGAGCAGCGCTACGCCTCCGATCCAGTACTGGATGCGCAGCAGGTCGCGCCACTGCAGCGCGCACACAGTGAGCCATCCCGCGCACAGCACCGTGTACACGGCGCACATCACGCCGAAGAACTGTCAATTAATACGATTTTACCCCAGGGTCACCGAAAAAATACTACGAGCGATATGGCTTGGAGCATTTTTTCGTGGCCGAGTGGGTAATGCTTCAAACGCGGAAGGGTTGGTTTTATAATATCCATTTTCACGTTGAACGCCTTAAGCGTTTGCGTGATTATTACGGATGTTGTTAACTTAGGTTAGGTGATAATGGTCTTTAAAAGAAAATTAATTCAGACTCACTAATATTACGATATCACGAGAGATTGAAATAATGCAAGTAAGTAGTGCAAAATACCTACAAATTCTTTTTAGGAGCCTTCTGAAAAACAACGCACCTTTTTTGTCAAAATTTATTTACCTAATACATTATTGGATGTTTTTTTTTGCAAATTAGTAACTACATGCTTAAAGAATATTTTAGAATTCACTCTTCAGTGTAAAAATCAATTGTTGAAATTTCTCAGCATAGTATATTAGTGAAACTATGTCCTGATTCTCGAAATTTTAGGGCTAGGTTGCAAATGTGGCAGCGGCGACCGGCGGCCATAGATAACAACGAAAGGCCTGAGCGCGGTATCTTAGGGGAAACCCCCACATCTATCGACGCGGATTCGGCAAAATCCGGTGTAAAAAAACTTTATCTACGCAATAAGAGCTAACAAGGCACGGTTCGGCTCGGATCGGCTCGGCCGACGCCTGCCGACGCGTCGACGTCTTTTTCGCTCGTATTGCGTAGACATAAAGATTCCGCGTCGATAGGTGTGGGGAAACCCTTACTTGAACTTGAAATCAGAATCCGTCAAAGAAGTACCGTAACTTCTGTGGTACGCACCGGTAACAAGGGATAGACGGCAGCGGACAGATAACTGGCGCCGGTGACCATCTCGACGTGCACGGTGCCGTTGAACTTCGTCGCACTCAGCACCTCCACGGTTAAAACGTAGATGCCCTCTTTTTCCACTGTGATAAGTGGAGGGAATTTCTGTAAACGCGAATGGCAAGAAAAAAATTATACTTTATGCATTGTGATCGTGGTAAAATGGAAAACATAAATTTTTATACCTCTTTTCTCATCACTAAGTGTAATACGAATATTCGTATTCGGCGAATATAAGTGAGGCGAATTTTTTAGGTATTCGTAATAATTTTTAAGAACGCGTAAAACAATAATAAACTTATAAATATCGCTATAATAATATCTACTTCTGTGTGGAAGGGAGCGCACTTCCATTATTTACGGTATCCTCACCTCGATAATGTTGCTTGGAGATTGTCTCTTACTAATTAACCCACTACCTACTAGGTAGGTGGGTACACGTTATCGCCATAAGATTACATTTCATGAATATTCCTAAGTTCTAAGCAATAAAACGTAAAGTAAATGAAGGATACCGTTGTGAAAACTTGGCAAAAGTGACATTTGGGAACATTTCGATAAAAACCCAGGTAAATGACTTATTTTATAAATTGGGTGACGAACTCATTTAGTGTGGCTCTCTGCCATAACAATTTTTTAAATCCGGTCCGATTCGAAAGAAAGCACGAAACTTTGCATGCACATAGTTTATAACAGTGTAGGAAAAAAGTAGAATTGGAAATAGTTCATGTGATTGTTCAGACACTCGCACATCAAAAATTGTTTAATAGGTCAAGTGAGGGCGAACTTTTGGTAATTTTGAATGGACATATGACTTTCTTGTTAGTTTGATTGTTTCGCATGGCGGAGTAATATTGTGCGACAGGTCTAAAGCGAGACAAATAAACCGAAACCATAAGAAAAACATAGTTACTGGATAGTAACTACTCTTGGGTTAATCGGATGATTAACCCAAGATCATGTTAAGTCACTGTTAATTATACACGGTTACCGTGAGAATTACGAGAGATTTTAAGTGTTTTCCTGATCATAATTGGAGATTAAAATGTAGTATAAACTTTTCTGGAATTATCCTAGATTCAGAGTTACCATCAATTAAATAATAAAAAAAACATTGTTTAGTGTGACTCAGTGCAAAACGCTTTTTTGATGGCGATTTTACCCTTTATGGGGTCTAGTCTAGACATTCTTATTGACAGCTATCAAAGTGCCAAGGAATACTTTACGTAAACTATTTTTTTACGAAAAAAAAGTTATATACTAATAGTAATATGACAAAAGCTCATTATTATTTTTGCACGTTTTTAAAGTGGGGCATTCCACTCAAATAATAGTTTGTTATTAAATTAAATACAAACATTGAAAAAATAATCAACCCAGCAGGACTTGGACCTGCATCGATACGCCTTGCCGGAGCTCGATCGCTTTACCAATTAAGCTATGGGTCAAGTTACTAAGTTGACGAAATTTTCAATGCCTTCAATCATCCTTTTGCATTTATTTTTGATCTACATCGGCTTTACAGCAGCCGTAAGCGACATCTAGGTGCTAACTACTGGAGTTAGATACCCTTCCCGCCGACACTATCGCAAGTGTCACAACGGAAATATAGATGGCGCTGCTATCAACTCATAACTATTTTTGCATGTTTTTAAAGTGGGGCATTCCACTCATATCGATATTCGTATCGATGCAGGTTCAAATCCTGCTGGGTTGATTATTTATTCAATGTTTGTATTTGATTTAATAATAAACTGACAAAAGCTCATTTGAAAAACGTCAGAATCTCATATAATTTTGCTTCATGGATATCCTGATTGATAAGTATTGCAGAAAGAAAATTAGTTTTTGGTCTGGTAAGCTTATATTGCTTACCAGACCAAAAAATAATTTTCTTAACTAAGCCTATGATATTATTTCTCAAAGTATCTAAACAATATTACTTCCGACGTTGCTCAGATTTATAATATTAGCTATTTACCTAAGGTTATGAACTAGCTTTTACTATTTTTACACTATTTTTTTAAGAATATTTATTTATTACTATTTATATAATTTGTTTTTCTAATGTTTTATTAGAATTACTAAATACCAATGCCAATACGTTAAAATACCTAATGGTACAAATCTGATAACCGCGCCAAATACTCGCATTAAATATGCATAAGGATAAAAAAACAAACTTATTTCCTTTACGCTCATTTTGCCTGTTAAATGACACATCACATGCTTAATTATTATAATAAATAAATATTATAGGACAATGTTACAAAAATCGACCTAGTCCCACAGTAAGCTCAATTAAGGTTTGTGTTGTGGGTACTAGACGACAATATATATAATAGATAGATATAGATAAATACTTCATAAATACATAGAAAACATCCATAACTCGGGAACAAATATTTGTGATAAACACACAAATAAATGCCCTGACCATGATTTGAACCCGGGACCTCCTGCTTGATAGGCAAAGGTCACTACTAACTAGGCTAGGAGGCTGTTGAATTATATGTACAGTCATGGCCAACGACAGGATCATGGTGATGTTTGACACATACAAGGGCAGTTGCCGGTATTCGGCAGGCCTCACAGGCTGAACTGCTTCCAGAGTGGACAAAATTTATAGGTTTTCTACTACCAATAACTAAAAAAACTATTATCTGATGATTCTGATGACACGGCACAAATTAATTAATATCCATTGTAACTATCATTTGCCCCATTTACCCCAGGTGGTCAAATTTGAACTAAGCAAAATTTACTCTTATTACAGTAGTACAAGTGAGTACAAGTTTATATGCCAACTGAGATTGACAATTCGAGATCTTGTACGAAAAATAGAATTCAAGATTTGGTATATTAGAGATCTCGCAGCAGCCAGTAGTGTGGCGTGTCTGCCCTGTGATTATACTCACAGATTGAATGGTGATTCCAGCCTCTTTCTTGCCATCGGTTTTGACAATGGCGTCGTCATGAATAGGTATAGAGTGCTTCTTTTGACAGGCGACTTTGTGTACACCAGTGGGACTGTAATAATTAGTTTTGTTGCCCACATCTTCTTGCTTCCTGCACACTACAATACGCTGGAATATACAATTATGTTAGAAACCAACAATAGTAATTATCCTTGACAAAAAAGACAAGTTTTCAAATGTCATTCAAATAATATACTATTATAGAGAATGATGACAATTGTAAGTAGAACATAGCAAATTGCAAAGTTGAAAACATACCACAGAACATGAAACCGGGACAAACAGTGAGTTTCACTTTTCCAAATGGCACTTTTGAGCTCAATGTTTGGTTTGGAATATAAGAAGAACTCTATATGAATGGCTGTTTATAAGATTTGAAATACTGAGGTATTGGTTCCCCTATGGATTGCATTTTCAACACTGGACATTAATAAAAATATTGCTTTACAATCATGCAATATACTAATCGCCTTGAATTCCCTTTTTGAATGGAACAAGAAGATTATTGTTTTAATGCTGTTAATACCTCTTCAAAATAATGGAAGTAGTCGGGAGAGCAAGGGCTTGGTTCCCATTTGTATGATACAGTCAGGTTAGATTCAACATTGTCACAGCCAACTGGGAAACAAAAAATAGAGTTATAATTACATGTCGTTAAAATAAACATAACATTTTAATCATAATTTAAAGAAAATAGAACCTTAAGTTTAAGTAGCCACCACCTTTCCAAAACAAATGCTAGAGCTGCTGTAAAAAATACTCAGATCACTACACTATAAGTGTGCCTATAATAGTTGAAGAGTTCCCTCAATTTCTCCAGGATCCCATTATCAGATCCTGACCTGGTTACAAAAGGACCAACTGTGAAGTATACACTTTCAAACAAAAAAAGAATTTTCCAAATCATTCCAGCTGTCTTCGAATAATCGTTGAACATACATAATTTTTTTTTAGCAAAAACAAAGATTCCCACGAATTGAGAACCTCCACGTTCGAAATCTTGAAGTCGGTTATTAAACCAATCCCTTAGTATAAGCCTTGAAGACTAAACTTAACTTAATAATAACTTACTTGTTAAAATGACTCGTGAATCTCTAAATAATGATTTAGCCAGCATAAACCGGCAAAATTCCTGGAATAGATAACAAGGGCTTTAATTGGTAGGCAATATGATGTAAGTTTACATTTCAATATGATAACTTTACTTCTTGAGTGCATCATTTAATTGGATTGTGCCCCCACATAAATAAGAGAAATATTGCTAAGCATACATCATTATCGCGGGAGCAAAATCAAATGTGTTAAAGAATACATATAACAGAATGTCCGTTTAATATAAACAGAATATTATGCCTACACGTCTTAGCCTCTTAAGAAGTTCTTTATATCTAGCACAATGTTTTTGCTAGAAATGGTTAATCAAACTCGTTTTGCTCCTTTTCTACGTTCGTTAAAGTGCGTCTTTTTGAGTAGAAATTTCGTTTAAGGTTTATTTTTTATGAAAATTACGAGTACCTAGCGTTGATTTTTGAGACCAAAAAACTCTTTGTGTGTCTAAAATAATCCTTTAACTACAAGTCCAGACAAATCAATCATGAATGAAAAATGTTTTGAATAACAGGTGAATGAAGAGGTTGTCGTTAGGATTGCGAGGCTAATCTTTTTAGTATGTACTATAATCAAGTCAAGTACGAAGGTTAGATATTAGAAAAAAACATCGATAAATTTTGGACTTGTAGGTACAAACGTCTTTATACTACTGTCACTTCTGTTATATGTTATTTGCCATAATCTTTGACTGCTGTCAAATCGTTTTTACTCCCGCGATAACGACGTATGTTGCTAAAACAGCTATTACACATGGCAATTTGTAGGGCCCAACATGTTGTGTACCCTGCCTCTCCCTGGAAGGAGGGTCTTCAGCTCCCTGCGAGCCCAACCTCCTATTACACCTCCCAACACAACATGTTGGGCCCTACAAATTGCCAATGTCTAATAGCCGTTTAAGAGTAAAGTTATAAAAGCCTAAGTGTGGAACAGAGGGCTTTTTCATCACACTCGAAAAGCAAACAGGTTAAGGAAAAAACTTGTATAACTCTCTAGGGAATAAGCTATCCTATAACTCCCACTACATCTGTATCAAATGCCACGTTTTTAGAGCAAGTCCATTGAAAAATTAATGAACACTAGTAGTCGGTTAAAACCTTCCTAAAATCGTGACAACCGATAGTTAACGTCAAATTCGTGTACCTATTGAGTTATGAGTCAAGCAGGCACTTGAAACACGACAAAATGTTGTATATGTTGTACGCCCAAAAATCGATGATACAGAACGCTCGTACAAGCAGCTCAATCATCTCGAAAATGTAAGAAATTGATTAATAGCTTAAATCCAACATATTAACCAATGCTCACCCCATTCAGCGGTAAATCCCATTTTCCAACATCGGAAAAGCAGACTGAAACTTCGACGGTCGCTAAAAACAATATACAAAGTAATCGTAACATTATAAATAAAGCTTATAAGTAAGGAACAGGAACCGTTATTTATTTTGTTCTCTCCCGACCGCCCCTAAACCACATTTTCTTTTATTTAAATCAAAATGTAGATTCTACATTAAACTCGTATACGCCGCATTTGACAATTCTTTTGCACTCTAAACAATAGACAACAATGTAATGTAGGGTCTTCAAAAAAAAAGTTTATGGTGGATATTAAAGTAAAGAGGTCTCTATACTCGGCGCAATTCGACGCAAAAATCGCCGGCGATTTCGTTACGTTGCCGTCTAGGTAGGTGCAACGAATTCAATTTATGGATTAAAAACGCAATGTATTACGCATCGTAGAATTAGTTGCGAGGTCAACAAGCGCTCCCTAACTTTGCCGTTGACAGCAAATTATCGTCACGATATTCTGGTACGTTCACATGTATGGTCACCTTTGGTGGGCTAGACTTTGAGAATTCAATTAACCGGAGTTTCCATTGACAGGCGTTCTGCCGAAAACATACCAGATGTCATACACACATGTATATGGACTGACGTTTATCTGACGTAGCTATTTGTACGTTACGTACGAATAGCCATACATTTGACGTTCCCCTCCCCCGCAAAAATCGGCAGACTTTTTTTGTATCGGAAATGACAGACATGGCTACTCCATCCGGGTTAAATTCTTTAAGGGTCGAGGAACACAATCAGGCCCCTAACCGGGTACCGTAGATTTGTTTGGTTGTGATCTCCTAGTGAGTATTATATTATTTGGCTGTGATCGTAGTTCGGCTCGACCGTCTGTTAATGCTTTTGCCGTAGAAAGTGTTGCCATGTGCGAAATTTTACTTTTTAGTAGTAAATTACGATAAATCAGAAAAGATCAATAGACATATAAATAATTCAAAATTACCGATGTTAGTACATTATTAGGAATTGGTTTCTAATTATTACTTTTTGCCATGTACTGTAGCGTCTTCTTGTGTAATATGGATGTAAACAACAAGAACAGGATATTTTGAAGGGAAAAATAGCTTTTTTATCATTTTGCATTAATGGGAGAAAGCTTTGTTTTTGTATGGCAACATGCAGTGTCAGCCATGCCATGACAGCCATGGACGATTTCGTGTCAAAATATTTATGTTGTGTTTAGCGTTTTTGCTTTAATTTCAGCAATAAAGGTTAAAATCGTGGTCTATTTTATTCGTATAATTGTTCTAGTTTATGAGACAGCTCAAGAATTCAAAGTCAGTGAGCATGTTATTGTGATGTGATCTTCCACAGCATTGGCTGATTTTTGGTGGCTGTAGTCATGACTGATTGCGCGCTGGTGGCCAGTGTAAGCGAACATGATGCCAGTATGGACGTGGGGAGCGACAAGACTCTCTTCGAGCCTACTGTTGATATGATGGTGAATGACTTCGACGACGAGCGCACGTTGGAGGAAGAGGAAGCGTTGGCGGCAGGGGAGCAGCAGGATCCTAAGGCGGAGTTGAATAGCCTGCAACGTGAAGGGGACATGCCTCTGGAAGAATTGTTAGCTTTGTATGGCCTAGACAAGAACATGGACAAGCCTGCAGCAGAACCAATTCCTGAGCCCGTTCCTGAAGAAGTAGAGAAGCCTGAGTCGGAACTACAACAGTTGTACACAGAAACAACCAGCCCGGAGGCGACAAGATGCCTGCGCTCCGGCTCCCGGCCCCCCTCAGAAGAAGAAGAGGACTATGACTACAGCCCCGATGAAGATGACTGGAAGAAAACTATAATGGTTGGCAGTGATTTTCAAGCAGGCATTCCGGAGGGCTTGTGTAGCTATGATGATGCCCTGCCCTACGAAAACGAGGACAAGTTGCTCTGGAACCCTACTGTTTTAGAGGAGAATGTCATTGAAGATTATATGAAAAAGATTAGTGCATTAAATTCTGGTAGTGGAGTTGAATCAGTGCCTAGAGGAAAACAGCTGCGGGATGACGAAGAGGCCTTGTTCCTGCTGCAGCAGTGTGGCCACAACGTTGAGGAGGCTCTTCGGCGACGTCGCATCTCTGCCCAAACCCCAGCTCACGCCAGCTTGTGGTCAGAAGAAGAATGCCGTAACTTTGAAAATGGCCTCAAAGCCCATGGTAAAGACTTTCACCTAATAAGACAAAATAAAGTGAGGACTCGGTCAGTTGGTGAACTGGTACAGTTCTATTACATATGGAAGAAGACCGAAAGGCATGATATATTTGCTAACAAAGCTAGGTTAGAGAAAAAAAAGTATACTCTTCATCCTGGACATACAGATTATATGGACAGGTTCTTAGAGGAGCAGGAGGCTACGGTAGGACCAGGTACAGTCCGGCCAGCATCCCCGTCTCCCATGATGGTATACGCTCCGTCTTCTGATGCCCAGCCAGACCCACTGGCTTTAGGAGAAAAGGAGGTGTTCTCACAGTTGAACCATTCTGCTCCTCCAAGAACCATGTCCACAGAAGAACAGGAACCGGACCATGGCTCCTAATATTTGAATGTAAAGGCAAAGCCACTCCATATTTCTTTGCATATTTTGTACATGCTGAATGCTGACTTGATATTTCTTAAATCAAATTAGCATTGTAAGCATTTGTAGACTAGTTTAGAACTAAATGTGACTTATTGAGCTAGACAAGGTTAATCCACATTCTATTCTAAGACATTGACTAAATCATTGATTAATATTTGTGTCAGTCTGGGGAAAAAGATATAAGGATATAACTTATTTGATGTGAAGTTATTAGTACATTGTAAAACTCCACAATGTATGCTATCCAAGCGAAAGAATGAAGTGTCCATGTAAACCAACAAAGTGGACCCTTTCACTAAACTCGCCCACATTTAAAACTGTAAGTGTTTATTTTATCCTTTTTCAGGAAGTAATTTTGTACGTGGCTGGTAATATATATATTTACTGAGGACTCTTTTTCCATATGTTTTGGGATACATATAATGTAGTTTAGAGGCTGTTCATAAATTACGTCATAAATTTTTGTTGATTTTTGATCCCCTCTCCCCTAAAATCATCCAACCACCCTGAATGACCCCCCCCCCCTGCCAAATATAATGATGTCATTTCCAAAAAATGCGGTTTTAAGCTTAATTGTACAATAAAAAACTATTTAGTAGATAATATTTTATAGTATTAACAGTTTATAGAAACACGAATTTTATTCCTTTTTTTACTCATTGAAGCCCTTTTTAAAGCTGCGTGAGATGATGTCATCTTCGGAAGGACCCCCCCCCCCTCCTACGTCATGCTACCATCATCCGATGATCCAGACTCCCCCTCCCCAAATTTGAAATGACGTAATTTATGAACAGCCCCTTATCACTGTAACCTGCAAATGCTTGCAAGTACTTTTAGCTAGTTTTCTAAACAGATTTTTTAACCTACAACGAAAGTGTCAATATTAAATACACTCCATGAGCGTTTAGAAGACCATTCGGGTTTATATTTCCTTCTTTTTTTTTTTTCGCACACGGATTGTACAGGCTATGATCTTACCATATTTATTGATCACAATGAAAGAGGAGTAATCCTGTGATAAATATTGAAATCTACCAATAAAAATATGGGGATAAAGTATAAAAATATCATAAAATCACGTTTTTTAAGTAAATTATCCATTATTTAAATATGCTTTCTGAATGCCAATTGACTAAGATAATATGCCAACAAGTTAAGAGTATGAGTGATATTATGAGTAATGCATTGGCTTGTTTGTATAGGAGTAGGTATTGGGTTCACAATGTAATAACTTCCTTAAATGTAAATAGACAGAAGTCTAAAAAGTCCTAAATCAAAATAAATTAAATAACAAAGCAAGAGATCATAGGACTCCAACAATACTATGTATAGCAAGGAAAGATGCAGGTGGAAGGTTTCCTATTAAACCTCTGTATTTAATTTTAAATATAAATATTTTATAATTATACAAATCTGTAAAAAAATATCTAGCTTTCTCATACAATTTAAATGAAGTATAATTGAAACTGATTGATCTGTACAATTTTCCCATAAAATTCGTTGTTAAGAGTAATAGGTAATTAAATTATACCTAGAATTCCTAGCGTAGGTCTAACAGGTTTGTTTTCAACAGACTTCAAGATTTCGAAGGAGGAGGTTATCAATTCATCAGGATCTTTGTTTTTGCAATTTTTTTTTATTTAAATGTATGTTCACCGATTTTTCGAAGACGGCTTGACCGATTTCGAAAATTATAGGCACATCTATAGTGATTAAAATATTTTTTACAGTAGTTCGGGCATTTCCTTTTGGAAAGGTGGAGGCTAAGTGAAGTCGGTTCTTTTTTGTTTAAAATTATTTGAGGACAGGTTTGAATTATCATCTTTAAAAAAGTTATAATGTCAAATACACACTTCCTTAAATTAATATTCAGGAACAATATTTCCAAAAGAAAAACCAGAAAGTTTCCTAACTAGAGGGACACTGACTCCCTAAATATCGGGCAGGTGTGAAATGTATGACACTATACCTAGGTCGCGTAGTATGTATGTAAATTTTGCGTGTCTTTCTAACAAATCTGGTAGTTAGGATTAGAGAGAAACAATGATTGCAGGTTTCAAGCCTTTTAAAAAGCCAGGGCCATAGATAGGGGTGGAGGGGGGTATTATGGGGCAATGCCTTTTACCTTAAAAACTACCATCGGCTCAAAAACCTATGAAAATAGTAAATGCCCAACCTTAAAATTGACATGGACCACCTTCAATTGGCTCAGCCCTGCCTTAACTGCAACTCTGGTTACGGCGCTGTAAAAAGCTCGATCCAGTAGGCCTAGCACATGAGTGTAGCGACAGTATCTCGCGGTCGAGATAGACATCTGTCGCTGTCTAACTGTATTCATCAGAAAGTGACAGATGTCTATCTCGACCGCGAGATACTGTCGCTACACTCATGTGCTAGGCTTACTGATTAGAGCTGTAGGTAGTTAGTAGACATAGGTATTAGGTGTAGTTCATATCAGTCACCCTTTTAAAATTATATGAAATCATCACTTTATTGAACTTTATTCTAAATGGGCAGTTAAATAAAAAGTGACTTCCAGGTTTTCAAAGACGTCCAATGCCTTTGTAATTTATTTAGGTAAGCGACCACTTGAATGTGACTTTTTTTCGTTGCATTTCCTAGCTTAGGACAATCTTTTATCATTATCAAGTTTGCGGCCGTTACTCATGTCATGCGGAATCCGTTACGTTTTCAGCCAGCGCGCGTTTAATGTCTTGCGAAAATACCGATTTAGATATAAGAAATAATTAACAAGTTTTTTTAACTCTTACGAGTAGGTAATACAAGGAGCGATGGTGACGGGTCACTCTGTACGAAAGATTCCATAGAAAGAGTATATACTATAGTGACAATAATGTAAGTCCATGGAAGGTGCATTGGGGTATTTCGATAGTTTTTCGCTAGTTGAGTACTTGAGTGTACCCTCTACCTAGATAATTTTGTATTAAGATAATATTAAACGTCACGGAACAAAGTGCTGCCTTGGGTGAGATTCTGGTATACTCTGGTATAGCAGCTGGCGTGGCCGTTCTACCAACTGAGCGACCGCGACCTCATGTCTACTGTGAGATAGCAGCAGTGCTACCGAGTGCCAAAAAAGGCGGTGCGGTATCCAATATTGATTTTTTTGAATTAATTTTAGACCTAATATGCTGCGCTCCATGGCTCGCTGGCAAACCCCAAGTGTGGACTTCTGAGATGCTGTCAAAGACCAAGTCTGTGCACCGTAGGTGAGAATTGGAAGTATGCACAATACATGTCCTTCGCTTAAGGGGCTGAGAACAGCTAAATTCCCTCCCTATCTTTTTCAGCGCGATTGAAGGAGAAACACTGTGTTACGATTAGTATTGGAGCTCATTGCAAATTTTGCGAAATGATGTATTAATAAAAACTACGCATTAATTGAGAAATATAAAATAACGACGTTTTTAGTATTAGTGTGGTGGAATTTTGTCCTTAGTTACAGACGTATAAGTCAAGAAACTAAAGACATACAACTGTTTAAAGCGAATTTTAAGAGGTAACTTTGGAATTATTTTCTATCGAGCCGATTTCGTCCAATCGTGTATCGGAATTAACGAAGTTCTTTCAAATATAACGAATATTAACATATATTTTTTTTACTCTCTCAAAACAAGTAGTAAAAAACTGTTTGAGTAGAGTTAATTTGAAGGTCATCGGGTGTTGTCGGCCTCTTAAGTGAAAGTGGGATTCAAATCTGCAGCGCAGATTTACCTTTAATTAATAATACCTTTAATTAGATGTTTCGTGGACCAATAGCTCCTTCAGACGTTTTCGACGCGCCTGAAAGGAGACTAGCAGGCCCAAGTAAAGGTACTCGTGGACATATGCAATTGATTCTCCGTTTATCTCAATATCTAAATAATTTTAAACTATGTAGAGAGTTAGAGACAGAGAACTCAGCTAACCAATCCACAATACTCGCTTCCAATTTTCTAAATAACCCCATATTCCTAACATCTGATTTTCGAATTCAAAATTTCGTAGGTTAAATTTACGTAG
The DNA here is from genome assembly GCA_947086415.1 of Pammene aurita. Taxonomy (NCBI): domain Eukaryota; kingdom Metazoa; phylum Arthropoda; class Insecta; order Lepidoptera; family Tortricidae; genus Pammene; species Pammene aurita. The sequence continues at coordinate 27,607,407 of OX352290.1, read as the reverse complement.
GTATTTGCTAGTCCGTAACTAGGCTCCATAAAACATGCCATTAATAGTAGTTTATGTAACTGTTACGTAATAAGGCCTAATTACGTACAGTTGCATACACTGCTTTATCTACTATATTATAAATCCTAAATGATGTGTTCGGAAACCAGTAGAATGACCGCCATGACAAACTCGATTGTGTCGGCGGTCGCGCGGGCGCGTGCCGGCGCTCGGGGGAGAGCGCGGATCTTCGTAATGTTACCGTGGGTAATGGATTTTCATACGTTTTTACCACACTGTCAGAGATGTTACGTTACTGGTTGCAATAATGGTGGTAGTTACATATTACGGTTTCCGAACGCGGAATAGAGGATTTATGATATTGGTGTAGATAAACTGTTTTACAGTGCAACTGATATGTAACACCTATGTAATGTGTCCTTATGAAATGAAAGATTATGAAATGAATCAGCTCACTGTATAGAATAAGAAAGTATCCATGCCTTGTTACTTTTCCTGTTGAGGCTGGCTGTGATGTTCTTTTTGCGCTAATTAAGAGGGTGAATGTGAAGTGAATATACATTGTAAACACTTTGTATAGCAAGAGCTGTCTTGAATTGGGTACTTTCCTGGTAAAAAATATATAATTATATTTAGTCTGTTAGTTAGACTATCAAAAAATATTGGACACGTATTTTTTATTTTGTCAATCAAAGAAAAATTGTTGAAGATATAGCCCGTTAAAGTTCCGCGTGACGTCACATTTCAGTACAATATTTAGTATAATGTGACGTCACGCGGAACTTTAACGGGCTATATCTTCAACAATTTTTCTTTGATTGACAAAATAAAAAATACGTGTCCAATATTTTTTGATAATCTAACTGACGGACTAAATATATTTTTTTAGGAAAGTAGCCAATTAAAAATACTACTTTACATTAAATTAGCTGTGGTTACCTATAATTAGATAAACATCTATCTGTTATTCAACTTAAGCTATGAATCAATTAAGCATGATGTATTATCTGTTGGTGATCCTAAATAAAATAAAATAAAATAAAATAAAATAAAATAAAATTTACATCTCTGAACCATATAATAATAAAATGCTACAGCGTGTGTATACTAAATGTAATGTTACAATACAGTACCTAATATATACAATAGAACAATAATACCAGCTCTCCTAGGTGGGTGCTTAGGGTGTGCTTCCGGTACCTACTCGTTTTCTATGCAAAACCGGTATAGGAACCAGGTATTTCCAAAATCAGAATCGGGAGCATTCCCTAGGTATTGTTTATTAATTTTTAGTTTAGTATTTATATTATTAAGAATAGTTGCATGCTCCGGTATTTTAGAGAATACTTTTATACGATTTTAGGCAGATCTAAGCCGCAAAATATACTCAGCGGAATTCAGTTCGGAAGTCGATCATAGAAGAAAAAAACAGCCAGAAGGCCGAAAAATCCACCTTCCGGGTGAATTTTGTATATGGGCTCCATACGAACATTCAGTCACCATATAGACAAATTTCCGCCTTCCAGCTGATTTTTGTTTATGATCGACTGGGTTACGCTAAGTATGTGTTGCACCTAAAGCGCTGGAGGTAATAGACTAAAACAGGGGTCGGCAAACTTTTTTGACAAAGACCCTGAATTTGCTGAAGCTCATAGAGCCGCAGGTGTCTGTTTTATGTTTTTTTTTACTGTAATATTAGATTTAAAAAAACTCGAAGAGCCACAACTGACCCTTCAAAGAGCCGCATGCGGCTCGCGAGCCTCGGTTTGCCGACCCCTGGTTCGTTTCGTGACTCGTGACCATTTATGGAAAAAGCATAATCCTTATTATTTTTTGAAAACGTTTTAGATTTATTTATCAGTAAAATTATTACGTATGAGCAGTTGTTCCGTAACGCGCACCACACATTTTGGAGCGGAATTCAGCTATTATAGGTAGCTGAATTGTTATATTGAACCATATATCATTTTCAGCCGGATATTCCGGCTGATTTTTGTTTATGGTTCTGAATTCCACTAAGTGTGTGGAGCGCCTAATACAGAAATTCCGAACAAAACTTTTAAAAGCGCTTTAAAACTTCGGCTACTAAAACTTAATTGTTTATGTGATTTTTATCAAGTTTATGTGTCAACGGTGTCATTATGGAAGAACATGGCAATGAATACACCCTAAATCAACTTTAAGCCGCATATATTATAAGTATTTCAATATATTACAATTGATTTATAAGTACGTTATGTGAAATACGCATTTTATGATTTTTTATTATAAGATTGATTGTTAGAAGTAATTAGTATAACAGATAACTAGTATATAAGAATACATAAGTACAATGTAAATACATAAATTATAACAATTATTATGTTTTATAATATCTAAAATATATTACAAGTAAATAAGGTAACCATACCGGTTTTTGCAAAATGATGTGTTCGTGTTGTCATCAGAATGTGTGCGCAACAAACAATGTGTGGTATATATGTTACGAAAATTGATTATGACATTAAACAGTGCAAGTTTCACTGATGGTTTTATTTTTAGAAATGATATTTTCATAATTATATTAATGAAACATTAAATCTGTATTTTTATGTTACAAAATTATACAGCCAACAAAAAAGGTATTTTTAAGCTTTTTTAGGGTTCCTTAGTCAACTAGGAACGCTTATAGTTTCGTCATGTTTGTCTGTTCGTTCGTCCGTCTGTCCACGGTCCTACGGTTAGAACTAGAAAACTGAAGTTTGGTATGAGTATGTGTTTTAATCACGCCGACAAAGTGGTAAAACAAAATCTGAAAAAAAAATAGTTTAGGGTACCTGTACGGGGATGATTTTTTTTGCGCTCCAACCCAATAGTGTGGGGTGTCGTTGTTTAAGTTTAGAACCGAGTGTCCAAAAAATTTGAAAAAATTCATAAGTGAGGCCTAATAAGTACTTTCAATGAAAACTATATTGAATTAGATCGGTGGAGCCGTTTTTGAGTTATAACTCAAAAACGCGTAGTAAGATGAAAAACAAAGTCCAACGTGGGTCAGTTCGGGTTGCACAGGGGAGTGGTTCCACAATACGTAGGGAGCTTAAATACCGCGAGCCATCCGGTTGCCTCTCGGACACTGTAACTACATCAATATTGATGTGCAACATGTTGATATATGCGTAAGATTGTTTTTGTTTACGGAAGGTTCCATGTACGAACTGCGCGGAGTTATTTTATGGGCTTCGTGTAGAACTCAATATTGTATTAAGTTAGGTATTGCCTTGGTGTTATTATACTTATTGCTTGGTTACATAGAAAATAAAAGAACGAAAAAAACTGGTATTTTAGTATGGAAAATATCGGTGCCCAATCCCTGCTTTTTAGGGACCTCGGTTCCGAAAGAAATCGTTATTTATTTGAAACTCTACTATCACCATGCAAAGCAGCATTGCTCCATCTTAAAATTTTTTTGGCAAAAAAGCTCATAGTTATTTTTGGCCCCAGCACTACCGTAAACGTTGAAAGAAATTTCGTTAACTCGTTCTATCGCTCCAAAGAAAACCCTCCAAAGAGAGCGGGCGCGCACGAGCAACTTTTGTCTCCGCGACTATTTTGTCTCTCACATCAAGTCTGTGGGTTAGTATGGAAGTGCGCACACGTAGCGACGCGACTTCCGGGAGATTTTTTTGTCCGCGGGTTCGGCTACAAGCCCGCGACGCAACTGTCTCCTTCCCTATTGGTTTTAATGCTAGTGTGCGCACGGGCGACAAATAAGTCGCCTGTCGGCAGTGTTGCCAGACCGTACCTTTTGGTACGATTTTACGTACTATTTTGGACCTCTGCGTACCTTTAACGTACCCTGCGGAAAACCGTACTAAAACCGTACTATTTGGCCTACACGGCGAAAATCCGTACTAAAAATCGTACTTTATAGCGTACCCGGCAAAATCATACTAAAATTATACTTTACAGCGCCAATCAAACGTATTGATCCTAGTTCATGAACCAAAAATAACTTCTTCTTCTTCTTCAGGTGCCATATTCTCTTCGGATGTCGGCTACCACAGTCCGGAACTCTTCTCTATTTGCAGTTTTTCTGCCCAGTAAGGCAGCGTCAATTCCCGTCCAACTCCTCAGGTTATCCATCCAGGTTGTTTTCCTTCTCCCTCTGCCTCTTTTACCCTCAATTTTACCCTCTATGATCCTCTTGATTATACTATATTTGTCATGTCTGTATATATGTCCAAAGTAAGCGGTTTTCCTCTTCATTATTGTGAGAACCAACTCTCGTTTCTTGTTCATTCTCTGTAAAACTTCTAGGTTAGTTACTTTATCTCGCCAAGATATCTTGAGCATACGTCTGTATAGCCACATTTCAAAAGCATCAAGTTTGTTGAGCATGGTTTTAGAGAGAGTCCAAGCCTCCGATCCATATAAAAGTACTGATAACGGTTTTAGTACGGTTTTCCGCAGGGTACGTTAAAGGTAGAGGTCAAAAATAACTAGAAATCTAAAATTAACGATCAAGAATGTCACTATAAAATATAACGGTTACACTCACGTCACTTTAGTGACTAAAGTGACGTGAGTGTAAGTTATATTTTATAGTGATAGTATGTCTCACGAAAGTTTAAATTTAATGATCTAGAATGTGCATCGTAATGAATATCGAGCGTGTTATCTAGTTAATATGTGGTCACTGTATTCAATAATAATTATTTTATACCACTATAACGTCACGTGTCAAATCAACTGTCACTAGACTGTGTCACAGAAATATAGGATCAAAGTAGCAGAAATAGTCACCCATGTGAAGTCACTAATGTGTTTCCTCTTGCGGGTTGGCCGTCACTTGCCTGCATTCACATTGGCCCGAGTTTGCCATGAGCCATGAGAGTATTCTAGGCATCAGCACTCGATTAATATCGTTACCAGAGGCCTACTGCGAACTTCGAAACCTCGCTATTTGCGTCTCTTTTGCTCGTATAAGCAAGTGCGATAGACAGGGAGACAACGAAATTTCGAGTATTAGACATTGCAATTTATAGGGCCCAATCTGTTGTGTACCCTGCCTCCTCCTCCCCTCCTTCAACTCCCTAAGGGCCTCTTATTACACCTCCCAACCTGACAGATTCGCGGTCTTAGAGAATTCGACCCGGATGGAGTAGCCATGTCTGTCATTTTCTATACAAAAAAAGTCTGCCGTTTTTTGCGGGGGAGGTGAACGTCAAATGTATGGCTCTTCGTACGTACCGTACAAATAGCTACGTCAGATAAACGTCAGTCCATACATGTGTATGACCACTGGTCATATGTTTTCGGCAGAGGGGAACGCCTGTCAATGGCGACTCCGGTTGGTTGAATTCCCTAAGTTCGTGGTAGGCCCGCTGATCGTGGTCCACAGAAGTTACCTTTACAATTTCAATGTTTAGCTATTTCTAACGAATATGGCTATTAGAATGAGAGACAAATAGCTAAATTATAACTCTTACATCAATAAAACACCACCCTGATCTTATTTGTGGCGATTTTGTAGACTTAATAAAAATCGTACCTTTTTGGCCAAAATCGTACCTTTTTTGACACACGACCGTACTTTTAGCTGGTAGTGCTCTGGCAACACTGCCTGTCGGCCAGTTGCCACTCGACCGCCGCTGCGAGAGCTTGTACGTGTACGGATACCGACGCGCACGCATTCAATACGAAGTAATGCATTTTTTGAAGAAACGGAGTAATTTCTGTATTGTAAAACAATCCCCGTGGTTACACGATATCCCTGTTATTGTTTTAAAACTTTGCCGTCCATTTCACATTAAAGACCGTCATAAATATAAAACGATCCTTATTAAGTTTATTATTTCCGTCTTTTGCTATGGAGTTCGCAGAATGAATTTCTTTAAATTTATTGCCTCTATAACTCAGATCCTTCTATTATCTGTAGATAGTAAATATATCCGTTATTTAGGCTGATCAGATATGGCAATGGCGTGCCATCTCACCCCCTGCTCTCAATTTCATAAACATAGTCTGAAATTTTCCGAGAGTCAGCCGATTGCTCCGTAATGGATGCACCCAATATTGTTTTTTTTACGTTTTCTTCGGTTTTTTAATACGAGTGCAACCACCACAACCTTCTCTTCAAAATCCACGTTGATGACTGCGTAGAAAAAAGTCGTGTTGCTGTCGCTCTCGTGCGCGCATCACGGCGAGGAGGCGATTAATTTGTCGAAAGAGACAAATAAATCGCCTTGCGACTAAGTTGCTCGTGCGTGCCCTCCCTAAAAACGCAGACGCAGATAACGAATTTTCGCGGTAGGCCGGACCGATAACGCGGTGTTTGTGGAGTCCACAAATTGCTGTGCTGTAAAAAAATCTAGGCCGTTAAACCACGTAGGACCCTAGACACTGTCAGTAATAATGACATTATTACTGAAAGTGGGGTGACTGTATGGTGTGGTATTTCGGCGGTTCCGGGGAAGTCTGCTAAATAAATCCTACACCGGAGCTAGTGGCACAAAAGCAAACCGTAGTATCATCAAAATGATAGTTTTTTTTTTAATTTTATATTATTTGTATGCTAGTTTTAAGGTATTTATATATCTTACAGAGCGTTTTATTTTAAGTATCTGTCTTCTGTGCGGAAAAACGTCTCGTTGCTACTCCCTCTTCTTCATCTAAATTTTATAACGACTCCTTTACTTTTCGGGCTGTTCGGCTGTGGAATGCTTTGCCGTTGAATGTAAGATCTGCTAAATCTCTTCCGATCTTCTAAAATCACATTACCTTTCGCTGCCTTAAGTTGCCTTCGCTTATGTATGCATGTATGTATTTATATATTGTGTATATATGTATGTATATATTTATATATCGCGTATTTATGTATATGTTATGTATTTAGGTATAAGTTTTTAAAGCAAGTATTCATTGTTTTGAGTTCATAGTTTCCTGCTACCCAAAGTTTGTCTGGTAGTGATCGCTTTTTAGCGATAAGACCGCCTGTTGTTACCTAGTTTTTATCACTGTATCGCTGTATACTATATTGCTCTTTTCGCATGTGGTGCACAATAAAGAATATTTATTATTATTATTATTTATCTATGGGACCCTCTAGTTACCTGAAAATAAAAATATTTCATTTCTAGAAAAGGACGGGTGTCTGGACAGATTATCGCGGATATTCAATGGTGGGGGTGTGCGAGTGGATTTGCAGTTCGGACATGCATTTTGATATTTGTTGTATGGAATACGAGTATGTATTGATGTGTGTTTAAAAACCGAAACGAGTCCGAAAAGCACGAATGTCATAAAACAATCGCACATGCATTGCAAATATATATATATATATCGTCCTACACCTGTATAGGTACGCACATTTGAAAGCCGGTAAGTGACGGGTGGCATGAGATTAATGGACGTGTGGCCGTATCGGTACTATCTAGACACGCGGCAGCGTGTCAAGCCAAGTTCAAGCAAAGGAACTGGCTAGCCAGCGCCAAGTGTACATTACACGAACCACTTGGTGCCACTTTTGACCCTTCTATAACTAAAACCACTTTAACGTAAACACATAAAACTACGTGTGTTTAATTATATCCATAAGGACATCTAGAAGCCCAAATTTCATGAAGCTAGCTCAAACGGTTATAAACATATGAAGGTCAGAAAGTCGTAAATTTTAGCACTGACTGACTGACTGACATATAAATCTAACCTACTTCCAGATGACCTAGAAGGATGAAATTTGGAATCCAGCTCGGTAATTGTGTGTAAGCGTAGGAAAAAATCTAAAGTTAAAAAATAGGGGGGTCCCCATACAAAAAAAAATTTTGAAGTGAAAACTTCTTTAGCGGCGCTGTGCACTTTTTCAAATTCGTAAGACGGACACGTGACCTGATCGAATAAATCTATATTAATAATTCCGTCGCGGGGTACGGTAGACCCGAATGAAATTATGATCAAATTAAAAAGCGTAAAAAAATTAAAGTTTTGAATCGAAGACATATGTATATGGGAAAAATTCGGATTGTCGCGTATTTTGCATTTAAAAGTGTTAATTTAATGACAAATGGTCGGCCATATTACATTACATATTTTAGTGGTTGACAACTTGACAGTGAGGGTGCGTTCGGAAAATGTATACGTCCGGCATATTTGACAGGTTAGTTGGTCAAAAGGAGGACGAAAGTAAGTAAATTATTCTTAATTTCAAGTTTTCACTTCGGCCGGCACTCCCGGAGAACATCCCATATATAACATTAAATCTCAATACCTGCCTAGTTTTCTTTACAAAAAGTAATGATATCCCACCAAAAACATAAATGTAAAAAAGGAGAGCCAAGTTCAATACAAAAATTATGCTTGGCTGTGGGATTCGCCGCAAAAAGAATGGAGATCTAAATGAGTGCCAAGTTCTATGCAAAATCCAAATATGTATTTATGGGAACAAAATAACATTATGAACAAGTATTAAACTCTATTTCTTTACTTTATTGGATACCTATAACAATTGCTGTTATTTAAAAATGTGAGATCTTAAAGTAGGTTAGATTTGACTTGGCCAGTTTTTATCAGAATTAAAAAATATATATATATGTTGAATAACTTTATAAAATGACTGGTGTAATGAAAACTGGGCAAGTCAAATCTAACCTACTTTAAGATCTCAAATTTTTAAATAATAGCAATTGTTATACCTATGTATCCAATAAAGCAAAGAAATAGAGTTTAATACTTGTTCATAATGTTATTTTTTACATTTATGTTTTTGGTGGGATTAGTTATTCTGTGGCCGTATTCTAACGTTAAAACACGTATAGACACGATCCAAATTCAATACAACTCCAATGCATTAACTACGCAACACAGCTAGCGCCTAAACGTCTGAATCAGAAATATTAGACTTTGCTGGGAAATTATTGCGATGCAACTCTAATGCAACTTCAATATTGCTTGATTATTTGTTGTGTGTTGGAGTTATGTTTGAGATAGATTGTGTTTGTAATGTGTTGTTTACACAGATATCTCAAAGAACAGATCAGAAATTATAAGTCAGACGTTTTTTCATATAGTTGTCTCTTTGGTTATTTATGGTTAACCAAGATGAGTTAGAATGGGACAGATAGTACGACCTTGTTCGGCTGTTAACTAATTGTCTCGATTTAAAACTTAACCAACTTGTCAAATTAACCGAGACGTCAAACACAAAATTGTAGCATAAGACGGTTTCTTACAAGTTATGGTGCTATTTCCGATAATTAAGGTGTATAAATTGAATAATTCAAGATTATATTAGGCAGAAATGTCATGCATAGTGCCCTACTGCCGGAGCTGGTTCAAATCAGCAAAGAAGTCCGGAGAAAATACCAGTTTTCATCGGTAAGACACTATTGTTTTTATTTCGAAAATTTCAAGCACATTATGTAACATAATAGTCTCGGATAACTGCACATGCTGGATACTATAAAATAAGAACTATTTACGTAGTTTCAAGTTGATTTTATTGAGATTTATTGGTAAAATTAAATTTTTGTAAACGACGCTAGTGTTGTAACTAAATGAAAATAATTATGTCGATATTTTATCGATATGAAACATTTGTATACGGTTGAATTTCTAATTATAAAAAGTGACTTGACACATGACTGACAGTTAAAATGTTGCCTGGAATAGCAAAAATAAAATAGTCATGGGTATATGTCGATAAAAAGTATCGAAAAGTGTAATGTTGTACTAAACACTACCAATACGATTCCATTTAAAGGATCCATAAACGTTAGGAAATTAAATTATCATGTCACATCCTGAAATGCTACAATATTTAAATCAGACAAAAGTTTTGAAATACGTTGTCGCTAATAAATCGTATAGTTATGTTATACAACATATCATATATTTTTCTATCTTGTCGGACGAGCGGAGCCTAAGCGAAGTTAAGTTATAGACAGCTTTGGATGAAACGGAAACGGAACTGTCAGCTGGCTACCTGGACATCGCTGCATTTCGATGGCTTTTTGAATAGTTGTTCTGCGGTAACTGTAGTAACGTTTTTTCTAATCTTTATGAAATTTGTTGGGGTTATAGCAGAAATCAATATAATTTGAGAGTTCGTATATGAGCAGGATCGATCCATGGGTTATGGAGCTAGAAGGCGCAAAACAATCATCATAAGAGTCTTGGTATATTGGTCAATGCATTTACAAGGAAATCGCGAGTTCTCAGTTCGAGGCGGACTACAAATAGTTTCTGTAAATTTGAGCTCTTTATTATGCAGGCGACATTTTGGATGAACATTGTTCTGGTTCTAATTCTTGCACGTCCAAAGGAATCCGTAATCCGAGGCAACATCACTTAATAATTGAATTCAACACTTCTACGAGTAATAACAACAAAACGTAACGATATTTACGAACAGTCAGAAGACGATATTTCTCAAAAATACCTACTTAAGTACTTCTAAAGTAGAAGAAAAGATACTTGGATAATTATTCGTCCGCATAGAATTCGGTTATCGTGTGGCCCTCTAAAAAGGTTTTTTTTTCGGGATAAAAAGTAGTTAAGTATCCTATGTCCTATTCCTCACTCTAAGCTACCTCTGGCGCCATTTTAGAGTGCATTCAGCAAGATATTCACTCACAAACTGAACGGCAGGCATGTGTGTAGAGAAATCCCAATATTGGCCCGACCGCCGTGCGCTTAGAGAATTTAACTAACCAGAGCGGCCATTGACAGGCTTTCCCCTCTGCCGAAAACAATGGTCAATAACCAGTATAACCAGTGGTCATATTTATTGTATGGACTGACGTTTATCTGACGTGGCTATTTGTACGTTACGTACGAATAGCCATACATTTGATGTTCGCCTCCCCCGCAAAAATAAGCAGACTTTTTTTGGTTAGAAAATGACAGATATGGCCGCTCCGGTTGGTTAAATTCTCTAAGCCATGCGCCCGGTATAGAAATTATTATTGTCTCCAATAATAGGATGTACAGAAGTTATAAATTAATAAATAAATAAATAAATATTTGGGGACAATCTTACACAAATCAACCTAGTCCCAAACTAAGCAAAGCTTGTACTATGGGTACTAGGCGACGATATACATACTTATATAGATAAATATATACTTAGATACATAGAAAACACCCATAACTCAGGAACAAATATTCGTGATAAACACACAAATAAATGCCCTTACCAGGATTTGAACCCGGGACCTCCTGCTTCGTAGGCAGGGTCACTACCGACTGGGCTAGGAGGCCGTTAATTGACTTCAATTTGTCGCGTACCGCATAGTTTTATCAACAAGTAATAGTCATTCCGTAAAAGTAACGTATTTTCCACATCATGTTGCAGCATTCTTCAGCCTTTAAGCCTTAATCAAGTTGCAGCGACAATATCGCAACCAATAAGTCGCGGCGTTTGTAGAACTCCTAATAAATAAAAATATCGATAAGAACAGCACTGGCCGAATTGCGGCAACATTTGTGTTTGTTGACTTGTCAAGTCACTCCGTACAATTAGAAATTCAACCGTAGGCAAAGACAAAATATTATTATATTAAATTATTGTTTACATACTCAATTGTAAATTTTTCAGATTTCCGGAAAATAATCTATTACGTCAAATATGGATCGACGCCGTAGGGCTAAATAATAAGGGAAAAGTAAAAAAATAAAAAGATAGGGGAAAAGCTTCGTGTCCATTTAAATAAAACTGTTTTATTCATGGGTCAGTAGCCAGTCCTCCCAGTAGACAGTAGTCCTCGTGTACCGTTCATATTATATCTCTCCTGTAAATAATAAAACGTGTAAATAGATGAATGACTTTTTAGTTGTCTGCACTATTTGTCCTTTTCAGGATTCCGTACCTCAAACGGAAAAAAAGAACCCTTATAGGATCACTTTGTTCTTTGTCTGTCCGTCAAGACAGAAATTCTCAGGAACGTGTGAGGTATCAAGTTGAAATTAATTTCAAATATTCGGGTCTGCAATCCATTGGTGCTGTGAAAAATGAAAAACAAAACAAAAGAACTATACTAAAATGATAATTTAATTTAATTTCTTAAAAAAAGGGAACTGCCTTTAAAAAACAAACCCACTGAAAAGCACAAAATTCACCTGTTAGTTTTTTTATAACATTCCTGTAATACCTGTTAAAGTGTTAAGTGTGTGGAATACCTGTTACGGATATCAAGTAATATCAACAGTAAATATCGATGTCGATATTTAGTAGAAAATTATCATTCACTGCACTAATTCTCGTCACGAAGTCATGAAAGGCTGAGACAATGACAGGTGAAGACCTGTCAGATAGCATGGTGTTTATCTCTTTCTTACTTACTGATAAGTACGTTAGTAAGAGCAGATCGGAAGTATAGAAAACGTTCAACTTATAATTTCTGATCTGTTCTTTGAGATATCTGTGGTTGTTTATGTATTTAAAAATTAGAATATGGCACGGTGGTTAATCGGGTTGAGTATGATCATATTGATCATACCTATTGCCAAGTGACTTTCACTTCGATTTATCGTCCCGGACTGGACCAAGCTTGTTCGCAGACCAAGACATGTGAAGTAGAGAAACTGGACGCTGGGGATTGCATCCGTAAAATATATAGTATGAGAAATATTGAATACATAAAAATGTAAATAAACATAAACTTATGTAGATGTCATATACAAAGGAAAAAGTGACCTAGGCCTCCGGTGCCCAGGGCTGGGATCGAACCAGCGTCTTCTGCATTCGCGGCAGACGCCTTTACCACTTGGCCAAGTGGTAAAGGCGTCTGCCGCGAATGCAGAAGACGCTGGTTCGATCCCAGCCCTGGGCACCGGAGGCCTAGGTCACTTTTTCCTTTGTATATGACATCTACATAAGTTTATGATTTATATAGTAGTGTGTCTACTTAAAATAAACAAATCAAAATATTTATTAAAAATAATTTGATTTGTTCTTCAGTTGTAAATAAACATATAAAAAAGATATTGTATCTATAAAAAATATATCGGTTTGCATTCCCAGTTTCCCCCGTCACCGATTTGCGTTGTTGGTTAAGCGTTATTTGGCTGCGAATTAATGGTTTTCCTGTCGCTGTCACTGATTGTCAAATTGACAAATGATACGATACTGATTGATACTATTACGCTATTACTATTCTTTCACATTCACATCACACTTTACTTAAATTAAATGAAGTACTATGCAAATAATGGGAGAAAATATGACTGAGAAAGAAGTGCTTAATGATTTCAAGGAGAGCTACTATAAAGTAAGGAAATTGCTCGACGAGGAGAGTAAAAATGACCCGGAAACTGAGCCGTATTTGTCCAAATACAAAGCGAAAGAGTTATTGTTGACCATGCGTGAGTCTCTTACCAAATTAATAGGCTCCCAGACCGACTTGGACAGGGTAAAGCTGGACGCGATGATGGGGACAGTTCTCTTGAACATCGGCATTATCCACATGGACACCGAAGAATTGACGGCTAGCGAAAAGGTTCTTACGGAAGCAGTGAGTCTACTTTCTGAAAACTCGTTAAAACCCGAGGTCGTAACGACTGTGCTGAATATTTACAATAATTTAGGCATTCTGTGGTCAAGCAGAGATAACCCAGAAACAGCTAAAGTATTTTTACTGAAAGCAAAGGAGCTATACGAATCTTTCAAATGTACTTTACAAATGCCGTTGCCTATCGAACAAGTGATCGCGAACTGCGAGGAGACTCCGGTATCCGATTTTATGCTGTTAGAGAAAGCATTTACATTGACTCTATACTATTTGGCACAGGTATATGGCACACTTAAAGAGAATTTGAAGTCGGGTGTGTACTGTCACTCAACTCTACGCAGGCAGTTGCAATACTCTGATTATGAGCCTATAGATTGGGCTTTGAACTCTGCTACGCTGTCTCAGTTCTTTGCTGAACACAATGGATTTTACCAATCGAGGCATCACTTGGCGGCAGCTTCTACAATCCTGGAGAAATATGAAGAGAAAATGATGGAGTCTGCCAGTAATGATGATGCATTTTTAGCTAAACTGGAAACATTTAAACATCGGTCAGCAGATGTGGCTCGGTGCTGGGCCAAGTACTGCCTGCTGCTTATGACTGCTTCAAAGGCTAGATTGATGACAGATGGTGAGATGAGTGCTGATGCAGTAACTGGTTAGTTTTGACAGTTATTCTCTTTAATTATTTATTACATTTTAGCATTTTGTAATATTAATTCTTATTCCAGTTACAAACATACACTGCCTGAGATTATTTTGAGTTTACTATTGAATGTTGACAAATTTTAATCAATATTATGTTTCAATTTCAGACATGTCAAATTTAAAACTAGAAGATGAAGGAAACATCTGTGACGGAGACATCAAAAACCTCATATTTCCAGACTTGGATGTGTCTGTGTATGAAAAGAAAATAACAGACAAGTTTCTGCTCACTTACCAAGATGCCAGAGAAGTGTTCTTAAGTTGTCAGAGCTGGTTAAATAAAGCTAAAGAATATTACAAGTTGGATACTTTAGCATCAGATTATATAGAGCTTATACAGGACAGTTCTCAAGCTTATTCATATCTGGCCTTTTTTGAAGAGGATGATGAAAGACGCTCCAAAATGCACAAGCGGCGTTTAGACATGCTAGAGGAACTAATCAAGGAAATCAACCCCACATACTATTTGCAGTACTGTCGACAACTGTGGTATGAACTTGGTGAAATCTATACAGATGTCCTCAACATTAAATTGGAAAAACTAAATAATTCTAAAGAGAGACCTACTCCTCATGCATTGAAGAAAATAAATGCGCTCTGTGAAAAGAGTATTGAAATGTATGATCACTTCATCAACTCGGTAAAGGATAAAAATGGTAGAATGCCACTTAAACTAGATACGGACCATGTTCGGCCTGTAATAAGTGCATATGCATTTATAGGTAGAAATAGTATGAAGCGAATAGCTCTAGATAAAAACACTCAACTGGAGAATGTTAAAAAGAGTTTTGACTCATACCAGGCTGTTGTGGATATCTGTACTAACGATCCTGACGCAGCTTTGATGATGCACGAAGAATACAGTTTGTGTAAGGAGATGGTTCAGATTTTGCCCATAAAGATGAAAAAATTGCAAATGGAACAGATAGAATAACTTACCGTTGCCTTGTAAAATTATTACTAAAGCTTTGCTTTTTATTAAGTGGTCAGATTCAGATACAGCGATGCACAAGCCACAAATAGGGTCACCAACCCCAAGTAGGAGATTTTTACAGATGGTGCCAGCATAAGTTGTACCTATCAGTACTACCAATAGAAACAAAATCTTGTCCTTTTTTAAAAAAAAATATTCTGACAGATTTTAGCCATTTAAACCAAATCCCATAGTACAAAACTATTGACCTAGGCTGGCGCTATCTGGCAAAACCTTACAGTTGCCTTCCCCATTTTATATGTAAATGACAATGTACAGTCAGTATAAGAAGTAGGTAAAAGTGAGATGTGATCAAAATAACTTACACACATTCTCTTAACAATGAAGTTGTGGAAGTAAAATTTTGGACACCTCGCCCACTTAACTAGTTACTTCTGCTGCCTTCAAATATATCAGAGCGGCCATTATACTCAAAAATATCTAAACATACACTTATTGCCTTGACACTAGAGGCGTAGTTCAGATATTTGTGACCACTTTGGCCGCTCAGATATATCCGTTTAAAAGTAGAGACTGTACTAAAAGTAGAGGCCGACCACGCTAACCCTATAATGTCTAAAAAACAGTGGCGTAACTACGCTAAGTAATTTGGCAAAGTCATTCGTATGAGGTTTTACAGAAAATGTTGTAGCTTCAGACCAGGGGCCCGTGGCATTTTGCCAGCTGTTTGACCCTATATACCCCTGCACTTTCCCCGAGAATCGCTTGGCTAACTTTAACTGCTTTTGCACCACTGTGAATTATCTTGGATAATGATATTAATAATACACAGTAGCCGATAAGTCAATATAATGATGTTTGTTAGACTTCTTGACTCTTACCTACGGTAACATTGCGATGTTTTGTATGTGTCTTTTCGTTTTCAGCAGAGCTTAATTATGTATCTATGATATATACGACATACCTACCTATATAGGTAATATTAAAATACAAAGATGTACCTAAATTGTATCAGATTTTATTTTTGGTATAAGATTTATACATAATTATAACGACAAAACAACGAAATAATTAGTCTAGGGTGTATACGATGCCTTTTGCCTATAAAACTTTCTGTTGTAGTAAACCAGTTTTAGATAAAGTAATGCAAAAAACATTTATCATTTTTATCAAAGTGGTCTGCAAAAAAAGTCGACAATTTTTGTAGATAAAATCTCAATTTTTCTATTATTAAAAAAAAGTTGATTAGCAGAAGTAGAATTCATAATTCAGTGCAGTTGACAACACTTTACATACATTTGACAACTTCTTTGTAAGGCTAAGCTAGTTATATACATAATTATTTATTCATTGACCATTAGTTGGACCAATAATGGCGGCCTTATGGGGTAGCGAACAGGGCAGTCGCCTGGGGCTCCGCGTTTGCAAGGGCCTCTTAACAACCCGATTAGATTTTCACAAGGGCCGCCCGGGCCCTCTCGAAGGTTAAGGCCACCACTGTAACAAGACATGTGGTTGACCACTTCGCACACTACAATACAAGTTCTGCTGCTGACTGACAGTCGCCATCAAAATATATGACTGAACATATGAACATGCACTCTAACGTATGGACGTAACGGATGGACTTGTTCAAATATTTGTAGGATTCTTGTTCGGTTAGACATCATTTAATTTATTTGACGGCGACTGTACATGTTTTAATTTTACTACAACCAGCAAGCTAATCTAAATTGAAGTAATTATATCTGTAGTAAATGTAGTGCAGGTAACAAAAAAAGGTACAAAAATACTTTGATGTCAAACGTTTAACTAAAGTAGAGCTTAGTACCACACACCAGGAAATCCCTTATACCTTAGATTAGTTAAACCTTTCGATAGGGTAACCCTACTGCCTGATGTGCATTTAGTTGCGGAAAGTTTCAAAAAAGTTGGAAAAGTTCTCGGAAATTTCCAGAAACTATCACATGAAATATAGGAAATTTAAGAAACGGAAAGTTTCAATCTCTACACAATAATATGAGAAGTTTCCGAAATTTTCCTATGTGAAAAAGTCCGCAATTTCGAAATGGCATGTTTTCCTTTGGCACGTACTCGAATGATATGGTTACCCTACCCCTACCCTACCATCATCGCATAAGCTTAATATCGTTATGGAAACTGGTTAAAGAATTTACTTAGGTCAAGAGTTTCCATTGTGGTTTCCGAGATTCCGAGTCAAACGGGGCGTAGATAATCTAAAATTTAAGGGGTTTTTAGGTCAACTTCTTAGATCAGCTGAATGAACTCTACTTACTTAGGTATTAATTCAGTTAGTTTTTCGATTGGATAAGTTGTCGGTAATTGCCAAATTAAAAGAAATTATGAAACATATCTATAACATAATTGGATCCTGCCCCTGTTTAGTACAAGTATAGATATTCAAATTAATACATACCTACTACACTTGATATTTTTTTAATTTCATTCTGAATTTAACTGCCAGTGCCCAGTGTATAAATACAGTACCTATCTATAAACAATTTGTAGCACCCGGTAGCATTCGCGTTTTCCATTTATATTATCTATTAAGACACATCCCAGTACTTACAAGCATTTATTACATTACCTAATACCCTCCTTGCGCGACTATTTAAAAATATAATATTCTATACTACAGTCAGCAGCAGAAGTAGCTAAGCGTGTGAGGTGTTCAGAATGATCTTCACGCGCTCTTATTCTCTTAACAATAAAGTCGTGTCAAGCTCATTTTGAACACCTCGCCCGCTTAGCTACTTCTGCTACTGACTGTTCGTATTAGGAACTTATTTTTTTAAAACCATACAGTTATAATGTAGTTGAGAACACTAACAATGTAACACTTATTCATCTACTAATTTTGATATTTATTCTATGAACTTTAATATTTAATATAAGTAGGTCCATTTTGCACTGGTGTAGTTGAGCTCATTTTGTTAATCCTTGTAAAAATTTAGTATATTTCGTACTATAGGTAGTATTGACATATAAATTGATTATAATTATCTACCTATATTCACGTTCACAGTTCCTTGATAATTAGGTATCTACCTACTTACTTACATTTTTGTAATTTAGGGACGGTAGGTAGTTAGTTGTTTATTTTATTGGATAGGTTTTTTTAAGATAAGAGATTTTTATTGCAAACTACACACAATAATATACATAGTCATGTACTTACATGGCTTTCATAAATGTAGTTTTGGAGCCTTAGCTATGTTTATGAAGACTATAAATATCTCTGTGCTGTCTGAATATGGCGCAAAACAAACTTGAGCTGAATTCTGATTCCATATATATTATCATAGACTAAAATCAGCCGAAAAGCGGAAATTTGTCTATGGAGGCTGAATTATTATGTCAAGGGTGACATAATTCAACTGGAAGTTGGATTTTCCCGCTTTTTTTCTCTGTTAGATGAATAAGGTGAATTCCGGGCTGAATTCCGCTCTAGTGCGTGTTGCGCCTATTGTACCACCTATAGACAATCAGCGAGCAATAAATATAAACATGTAAAATGTACTACGTCCCGCATTTGAATATAACTATGTGCTAACGAGCTAATCTATTATCAGAAATAGGTAGGTACTTGGACCACAGCCAAACATCAATGAACCTTATTTTTATCTTTGCCGAAACTAGCACTTATTGTTTTAGGGATAAGATTGAAGATTGTGTAATGTAGTAAAAGGATTGTGAGCACGACGGTCGCGAGCAAGGCGGCAGCTACGTCAAGTAGCGCGTATTCGTGGAAGGCGAGGTATTTGGAATTGGAGTGGAGGGGCGCTTGTGGGCCCCAGCGGAGCACCCTCTCCGTCCAGTAGACAGCTGTATCCAAAGGCTCGGTCAGCCTGTCTCGCCAAATTTGGGAAGCCCGACGAGCGCTGACACGCATTCTGAAATGATGACACAAGTAGATCAATATTGACGTTGTGATTATAATTTGTTGGTATATTATTTACAAGATTAGTTAAGGAATCTAATTCCTCTCATCCGTTTTCACGCTGAGGTGTGTAGAGGCATCATACTTAGATTTAAAGAAAAACGTCAAAATAAGCTGTTCGTAAAGCTTGCCACCATTTATGACGCCAAGATTACTTTGCAGGCATTAGGCCTGAAACAGGGGTACTTTCAAGCCTATATTATATGATATGGAACCATGGAATGTAACAACAATATTAAATTTCATTGCATGTTTGAAAAATGTGCATTTTATAACTTTTGTTAAAAAAAAACCTAATCGCATTATCTAATCTACAAAATAAACACAACATTTTATATCCATTATATCAATTAACACTGGGCTATACCTATCACCTACCATACCCAAACCGCCTACCCTACCCCTTTACGCTTCCCCCTACCTGTCAGATTCAAATTTAACTTCACGAAATGATGTCCATTATGTTCCTATTAGGTATGCGAACACAGATCTGTGTATGCGAAAGAGCGACTCACTGACATACTATTTAATTTTATCTAAGTACTAAGTATACTCGTAAGCTCGTAACTAGTGAAGCGGGCGATACATTTGTTCAACTACTTATAACATTTTCTAAGATGTTTAATAATGTTGCAGGTGTGGTAAGTTTTAAGTCAGGTGTCTTTTTGGGTTCAAATCTGATCTGTTAAACAAAGCCATTGTACCTACTTTTTATGCACCTAAGCACCCTTACCAAATGGACAATAGGTACCTACGAAAAAAATATTTTAAAATGGTTTTACTGCCTCTCATTCATAAAGGAAACTGCCCTTTCCAAAATCAACCTGCATATAAAAAGTAGGTATCTATACAATGGCTTTATTTTTGAATAAATGGTCTGAACAAAAAAAGGGCAACAGATAAAAGACGTTAACACCCTATAGTTAGTGCTTTTTCATCTTGTCTAAAAAAGATCAAAGAGAATGTATAAATAGAGGAGTACAGTCTATGAACTTTTTGAGGCTCCAAGTTCGATAATTTTACTATTTTGGACCTGTATGGCCCCAATAAGTAAGTACATTATGCGGTAACTGAAGCGCTATCTAAACCATACCGCATAATGTATGGGCCGTACAGCACCATCACTATCACTACATAGTATAAAATAATTTTAAACAAAAAAGAAAGAAGAGCTGCTGTAAAAAATACTCAAATCACTATAGGTGTGCCTATAATAGTTGAAGAGTTCCTTGGTTACATGGGACCAGCTGTGAAGTATACTCTTTCAAACAAAAAAAGTATTCTTCAAATTGGTCTAGCCGTCTTCAAATAATCGGTGATACATTAAAAAAAATTGCAAAAAAAAACAAATCTCCCGACGAATTGATAACCTCCTCCTTCGAAATCTTGAAGTCGGTTGACAAAGTCGCTTTCCGCTGTTTGTCCCTATGTATGCTTAGATCTTTAAAACTAAGCAACGGATTTTGATGCGATTTTAATAGATAGAGTGATTCAAGAGGAAAGTTTATATGTATAATACATGCATAATATACGAGTAGTAGCGAAACAAGTCTAAAACTGATGATTTTAGAGGTTTCCAATGTGATGTCGTAAATAAACCCATTTTTTGCGCTTTGTCGCTTTGTCGTAAAGAGATAGATAAAATAATGTACTACAGTAATGTACATCTTAAAAAGGTTACAAAAAAGTCCGTCATGGTATATGTCTATCTCTTAGGGATAGCCCACAATAACCATTTTTTATCCCGTGCGAAGCCGGGGCGGGTCGCTAGTCTATAATATACTGTAAAGCTATCAAACTTACGAGCCTCAAAAAGTTGTTAGACTGCTCCTCTATTTATACATAAGCCATAATTGTATCACACAACGGCTTGTTTAATACGGCCTACTGACAGATACTACGCAGAATAGGCCAGTGCATGTTAAGTAATGATTTTTAAATACAATGCACCTAAACAGGGCCGGCCCGAGCATTCCTGGCGCCCTAGGCAAGAGACTGAAATGGCGCCCTTTTTAAGAGAAGTTCCCAATTTTTTCCGTTATAATTTTTGTTTCATTCGCGTTTTTCCCCATTTTTAGGGTTCCGTAGTCAACTAGGAACCCTTATAGTTTCGTCATTTCCGTCTGTCCATCTGTCCGCCCTATAGCTCAGTAACCGTTAGCACTAGAAAGCTGCAATTTGGTATGAGTATGTGCATTAATCACGCCGACAAAGTGGGGGGTGATTTGTTTTTCGCTCCAGCCCTATCGTGTTGGGTATCATTGGATAGGTCTTTCAAAAAGAATAGAGGTCTTTTCAAACATTTTTTGGATAAAACAAATAGTTTCGTAAATAATAGCTCTGGAAGGTTAAAAAAAGGACGTGCCCCCCATCTAACTTTTGAAACGTAAGTCCAAATTATTTGAAAAAAAAATCATAGAAGTGAGCCCTGATAAGTACTTTAAATAAAAACTATATTGAATAAAATCGGTCAAGCCGTTTTTGATTTATAGTGAAAGGACGTAAGTGCCGGATAGTAAAATGATGCAAGCGCCGCCAAATATCCATTAATAAACGACCTTTTGAACGGATGTATTGTAACAGGCCGGCAACTACGGAACCCTACACTGAGCATGGCCCGACGTGCTCTTGACGGCTGAACCGCTGAACCGCTTTTATTCAATATAGTTTTCGTTTTAAGTACTTAGCAGGCCTCACTTTCATGATTTTTTTTCAAATAATTTGGACTGACGTTTCAAAAGTTAGATGGGGGGACGCCCTTTTTTTTTAACTTTCAGAGATCTTATTTACGAAACTATTAGTTTAATCCATAAAATGTTTCACAAGACCTCTATTCTTTCTATCCAAAGATACCCAACACGATAAAATCACCCCCCACTTCATGACGGGTACGGAAGGTACCCTAATAAAAACTATTTTTTCAGTTTTTATTATATCATTTTATCGGCGTGAATAATGCTCATACCTACTCCTATCAAATTTCAGCTTTCTAGTGCGAACGGTCACTGAGCTAGACCGCGGACAGACGGACAGATAGACGGCCGGACATGGCGAAACTATAAGGGTTCCTAGTTGACTACGGAACCCTAACAATGGGGGAAAACGTGAATGGAACAAAAATTACTTTTTTTTGGGTACGTACCTAATGCAAGCCCCCTGCTAAAGGCGCTTTGCTTCCTCCTAAGACGAATATGTATACAGGGTCATCATTGCAATGTCATAATCATCCTCCTAGCTTTAGTCCCGGCTTTTTTCCACGGCTCATTTGAACCTGGGATCCGTTTGGCAATCTAATCTCATGAATTGGCGTAGGCACTAGTTTTTACGAAAGCGACTGCCATCTGACCGTCCAACCCAGAGGGGAAACTAGGCCTTATTGGGATTAGCTCCGGGTTTCTCACGATATTTTCCATCAACGAAAATTGACTGATAAATATCAAATTATATTTCGTACCTAGGTTCCGAAAAACTCGGGGTATGCACCCGAGACTTTGGATTGAACGTTTTACCACCAGACGACTACCAGTGCTTTTTAAGCATAAAAGTGGTGACATCGCCATCAACGAGGGCTACGAGGAGTTTTGACTGAGTCACAAATGTTAAATTTTTTAATTGGTATTAAATTAATTCTGAAACTAGGTGGAATCCAGAAAAGTTTATAGATTTTTTTAGGCTCTTAATTATCGTTACTTAAATAAACACTATCAAATTTAGGAATAAATTTGAAAAACTGACACACTTCTATCTCATCTCGACGTATACAACGTGAAACCGAAATATCGCAAAACCAATTGTCTGTTTAGATTTAAGAATTGAGAGTAAAATTGATTACCTACCTACACTTTTTTTGCTTTATTTTTCGTTAACCAATTCTGAAAATAATTGTATATATGCTGTCTTATCAATTATGTTCAATTCATAACACCACATTGATTATTGATAATGAGTAATAATGACAATGCCACACTAAACACATATTTTGACAGTTTTAACTATCAACATTTCAAAAAGCTATCGTCTATAGGAAGAATGTACTTATTAGGAATGTATGTAATATGCAAAATCTCTGTACGACGTCTCTATTTATGTCTCTACGTATGTTGCTTTATTAATTTTGAGACTAGGCGCGAAAAAAGCATTCTGAAATACTTAAAACAAAAGTGTTTTAAAGTGTTGTCAATCCTATAATAAGTCTTTCTGTTAATAAGGTGTCTTAATTTAACTAAGAGATACTGCACTCACTACTGGCTGGCGGTGGCGGGTGACACAGTCGCCAAATCAAAAATATTTTTGTAGAAAAGTATGTCTAAAAATTTTTTTTCGATGCCGACGGTTGCCCCCCCCCCTAAGGCCCCCTAATGCGAGCGCCCTAGACGATTGCCTGGTTTGCCTATATGGACGGGCCGGCCCTGCACCTAAATAGCATAAGTCGATAAAATACTGAAGTCTTAGAAAATTCAACCAACCGGAGCGGCCAATGACAGGCGTTCCTCTCTGCCGACAACATATGACCAGTGGTCATAATTAATGTATGGTATGGACTGAGTTTATCGGACGTGGCCATTTGTACGTTACGTACTAATGTGATCTTACGGGATCTTTGTTTTTTTTTATGTATGTTCACCGATTATTCGAAGACGGCTGGACCGATTTGGAAAATTCTTTTTTTGTTTGAAAGAGTATACTTCACAGTTGGTCCTTGGTCCCATTGTAACCAGGTCAGGATCTGATAATGGGACCCGGCAGAAATCGAGGGAACTCTTCAACTATTATACGGCACACCTATAGTGATTTGAGTATTTTTTACAGTAGCTCGAGCATTTGCTGTTGGAAAGGTGGATGCTAAGTGAAGTCGGTTCTTTTTTGTTTAAAATTATTAATTTAGGTAGCTAATCGATTCAAACACTATTGTGGGTCAAATTAAATAGGAACCTATAATGTTTTAAGCAATTTGGACTAGATAAAAAACCCATTTACCTACACGTGCCGCTTAATTTAACGAATTCCACATGCGCAGAAAACGAGCGCATATTTTTACATGACAATAGGAATGCATTAATTTATAATATATGGAATGAGGACCATTTGTTTTAATTATGCCTCGTCATTCGGACTAAGGTTACATACGTCAGTCTACGGACATATATACTATCTATTGTTTGCTGTCTCATCGACTATAATACCACGACTACCCATCATAACACATCACCTTGCTAATTAGAGTAAATGTTACCGTTACATCCAAAAAGTCTCATGTCCATTAGAGTTCCATATGGACATGGCTTAATGTGTTAGTACGGCAGAAGTAGGTAATTATCTGTAACTCAGCCGAGCAAGAGTAAAGTAATAACACAGAAGTAGTTACACTAAATAATTACCAAGGAAACGTGAGGGTTATTATGGTTACCTTAATACATTTACAAGAAACATTATTTGTGTACATACTTAAATGAAAGTCACGCTGAAACAAACGCATGTAGGGGGGCGTCCATTAATCGCGTCATACGTTTTTGGCTTGTTTTAGACCCCCCCCTCCCCCATGGTGATCTTTGGTGATATTTTCAGGACCCCTCCCCCCCTGTCCAATATGACGTGTAATTTTTTGTTAACTAAAGTAAGTACAGTTTTCCAACACGTGAACCTACTTACGTAACGTACGTATACGTAAAGGGCAAAAAAATGAAACTACATGTATACATATAAAATAAAATTATCTTTAATAGAAAAAAACCGGCCAAGTGCGTGTCGGACCACGCAGTTTCGTACCTACTATCGAAAAAGTAATATCAAAAGGTCGTATCTGCGTATGAAATAAGTTTTTAGGAAATAACTCAATAATTTCTAAACCGATAATCTTCTCAATTTTTTTCTCTCCGGTTTAAAAGTGACACCGGACTAGACGTGTGCGCCGCCATAAAAATCCGCGGCGGCGGCGCGCCGGGAATTTTTGGCGGCCTGGCTGCGCCACGCCGGCGTCAAGGTCACCTTTGGCTCCGCTCGCAAGGCTCACGTTTCGCATTAAAAATATGTTAAATATCAAAAACTTTTTAGGAACAAGGAACATAAAACGATATACATATAATGCCGTTTGCTTCTGTACTGCCGTTTTTTCGGAAATCGCTTTTATGTCGATATTTGTGATGGATTAAGATCATTTTAAAGCCAACTCCATCTAAAGCGTGTACCAAGGCCAGCTACCAAGAAATGTGACAAGCTAGACGGTCCTGTCTTGCGGGAGCTCGCCAGAACGACCTGCTGAAGCCAGGTACGTTTGGATATGCAGATGACACAATGGTTGTTGAAAGCTACATGCCCAGTCCACGAGCTAGTGGAACACAAATACAGTCCTTAAGGGAGGCAATGGTCGAACGCATGAACACTGATAGCAGTCGCCGATTGGGGTGAAGCCAATTTGGTTTCGTTCAATGCTAGTAAGACTCAAGCGTGTCTTATCTCCGCTAAACGGAGTCCATTCCATCTGAGTCCTACTTTCCGAAATGTAAATGTATTGAGCATCTCGGAATCTCGTTGAGTTCGAAACTCAACTTCGGCCCACACATTGAGTCGAAAGCGCAGTTAGCAGCAAAAAAGCTGGGCATCCTTAACAAGGTGAGGCAGTATTTTACACCTAGGCAGCTGCTCGACCTTTACCAAACACAAGTCCGGTCGTGTGTAGAATACTGCTCACATCTGTGGGATGGTTCAGCAAAATACCAGCTTGAGGCGCTCGAGTAAGTCGAGAGGAGGGCCAAGAGAATCATCAATGATGACAAGCTGACGAATGCTCGACTTCAAAGTCTGGAGCATCATCGCAAGGTTGCCAGCCTATCTATCTTTTATAGGATACATTTCGGAGAGTGTGCCGAGGAACTGCACAACCTTATTCCTCCGTCTCCATTTTACCATCGGACTACCAGACAATCGGCACTCCGGCATCGCTTCATGGTAAATATTCCACATATACGCACGAAGCGTTTTGCTTCAACATTCTTTATGCGAACTGCCAAGGAGTGGAACGGCCTGCCCGAGTCTGTGTTTCCACTTGAGTACAATTTGGGTCTCTTCAAAGCGAGAGTAAATAGGTATCTCATAGGTAAGCGTGCTCCACCGTAGACCGCATCATCACTTACCATCAGGTGAGATCGCGGTCAAACGTCTGCCTATTCTCCATAAAAAAAAAATAAAAAAAAGAAGGTTGCCTCTCAAGATAAAGGACGTTATAAGGGATCCTTTTGAAGATACAGAGACAACATGGAATGACTTCAAAGCGGTTGTGTCCGAAACAGCGAAGAAGTCATCCCCACTCCTGGGAGCCAAGCAAGACGGAAACCCTGGATTTCTGATACTACCTGGGAACTTATTGAGCGACAGAAGACTCAAAGAACAAGGCCCTAACACAGACATAGCAAGAAAGGAGTATTCCAGGCTACACACTTGCGTGAAAAGGGCATGCAAACGCGATAAGAATAATTCATCCATGCTTTGTGTAACGAAATCGAAAACCATGCTGCAACTGCCCATTCTAAAGACTTGTTCCAGAAAGTCAAATTTCTCACCCGCGACTACAAACCTAGAAGCTGGCAGATAGCGGATACTGATGGAAACACTTTATCAGACCTGGTCAAAGTGTTTCCATCAGTATCCGTTGGCTAGATGGAGAGACTATTCAGAACACCGGAAACAGTCTCTTCCACGAAGCCTAGAACTGAAAAACCTAGAATGCGTCAGCGCCTTCACCTACCTCGGCTCACTTTTATCTAGCGATGGTAGCTGTGAACCTGAAATCATCCGGAGGATTCAAATAGCGAAGGGTGCTATGACTCGGTTAGATAGGATCTGGAGAGATCGCGACACACAGAGGCAGACTAAGGTTAGACTTATGCGTGTGTTTCCAATTTTCCTATACGGTTCTGAAACTTGGACTATCAAGGCAGATCCAAAAAGCCGTATCGCGCGTTTGAGATGTGGTGTTGGCGACGGCTTTTACGGATACCTTGGACTGCGATGTGCACTAATCAGTCCATACGCATAAAACGCCGGTTGTCTACGACGTGCCAGGACCACTCACATACTTCCTGGTAGAGAATGCCTTAAGGCATTAAGTCCGCCTCTTGTACACTTTTTATTTGTGCACTAAAGTTTAAATAAATAAATACTTAGGACCTATCTCGACGCTCCTCGGATAGCCTAGAGAGGATCATCATGACGGGAAAAGTTGAAGGCACGAGACTTAGAGGCCTTCCCCCTGCAAGATCTTGTGCCCAAATCACTGCACCCATGCAATTAAAACTGCAAGAAGCCATGCGCTTAGCGAGGGACAGAAGCCTATGGAGCAACCTGGTCTTCAACAGAAAGACATGATCCTCAGCTCTGAGGGAACGACTAGTGATGATGAAGATCCTTTTTTGACTCGCAGTAGGTCCAAACATACCGTTCAGTATTAAGGATCAATCCTGCCACCGAAAACACTTCTTTTCTCAGGATAATTAATTGGTGGTACAATTTTCATGGCAGATTTATTATTTTCGTTACCAATCTTATTAATTAGGCCATCGAGTTCATATTTTAGGTGAGCGGTTAATCATACTCATTTATTAATCTCCCGAAAGAGAAGGAATTGACCAAACCCTCAATATTTCAATGTGTAGATGTTTTTATGGTTTAATTCGTCAATATACGTTGTAAAATTGTCAACTGACTTTCCTTCAACGGTAATTGTCATTGGGTATTTTTTGCCAAATTCTGAAATTTTGGCCTACGGCGTGGATTTTGAAATCCGCGGCGGCGGCGGCGGCGTGGGTCCCACGGCGCGGCTACGCCACGCCGGCGCGGCGCACACGTCTACACCGGACACAAGTTTTTTAGACTTACGGAGTGTTTTTTTCTTAAAATATTCACTAAATAAAAAAAAATCAGACAGACCTTAATATTATTTTGAAAGACCTATCATACATGTATTTTTTTGACAAATAATTACATGTATGGACTACTTAGTGCCCCTCCTTAAAATATCTTATTCTGCAATTTCACTACAAAACTAAGTAGCGGCATACAAAAACACACCTTATATTTAAATATTTATTAAGATACGTTTTATAGTTTCCGAGTAAAATGGCTGTGACATACGGACGGACGGACGGACAGACGGACATAACGAAACTATAAGGGTTACGTTTTTGCCACTTTGGCTACGGAACCCTAAAAACCTACTTCACAAAATAATATGTCAAATGACATTAAAAAATATTTACAATCATAGTGCTAGTGCAATTTTACTCTGCTTTTGACAGATTGATTCATTTAAAAGTTGATAACTTTTATTTTATTGACCATAATACAGTATAGCACAAGGAACAAAAAAATTACACGTGATATGTGTCCAGACCCCCCTCCCCCCTGTGGTGATCATTGGTGATTTTTTCTTGACCCCCTCCCCCCTATACAATATGACGCGATTAATGGACGCCCCCTAGGAAGTGATGGTATGAAAATTACGTTTATAATTCATTAGCTATTTAATTTACTTATCTATATACATACCTACTGTCTAGTTGAAATTATCTACTGTGATTTAATAAATTTATGCAATACATCCCATCCCATGATCCCTAATGCTATCTGGGGCTCGACGTAAATACAAGCCTTATTACTGAACCGCGATTAAAGTAGTATTAGAGTTGACATATATACCTGCCATATACTACTATTATTACATTAAAATTACGAGTAAGTAGTATGGGTAGGGTTGACACCTATCTCAATCGTATTCTCATGGCGGTTCAGTAATACGTAGGGGAGCCCACAAGCGGGGATTTTTGTAGTCACTCGAGCATGTCAGATTAAGATATGGGGGATACCTTGAAGTCTGTTATGTACCCCTATCTTACATTACTCTTTTATGCAAGGGGGTTAGTTCAGAGTGGTTCAGGGCAGCCGATCGAAATAAATATTAGTAAATATAAATATTAATGGGACAATCTTACACAAATCAACCTAGTCCCACACTACGCTCAAGGCTTGTGTCGTGGGTACTAGACGACGATATATATAATAGATAGACATATACATAGAAAATACCCATCACTCAGGAACAAATATCCGTGATAAACACACAAATAAATGCCCTGACCGGGATTCGAACCCGGGACCTCCTGCTTCGTAGGCAGGGTCTGCACTACCAACTAGGCTAGGAGGCCGTTACAAATATTAAATAAATATTTATCTTCGTTGAAAATGCTTCAAAGCGTCAGATTATGGTATGGTGGATTAATCACATGTTAAGCAGTGTGCATTATATTAATCTGACTATTTGGAGAGAGTGAGAGTCGCACGGAAGGGTGGACCCTCCACTCCCTCATGAGTTGCTCAAATCGTGAGGTTATAATAGTGCACACTGCTTATATAACATGTGATTAATCCACCATACCTTAATCTGACGTTTTAGAGCATTTTTTTAACGAAGATAAATATTTTTAAATATTTTGGACAAACCTCCTTTACATAAAAGAGTAATGTATGGTAGGGGTACTCAACAGGGTGCAAGGTATCCAAACCTAATCAAATATGGGCCTGCTTTTTTTCAAATCTGAATTTAATTATTTATTGGCCCTTTCTTTAAAAGACAATGCGATCTACGTTATGTTTCGTTAACGAAACGCACATTACGAACGTTGCTGCTCGACACTTGTACATACAATGTATGCCCGTGTCTGTCTTTCAACATAAATTGGTCGAGCTCGGACTCTGTGCAGGGACCGGAACCGGTTACCATAACCCGGGTATTTCATAGGGTTATTTTAGCGGTGGTTTTAAAAACCTTGTTATAATGGTAACCTTATGATGAGGTAACCTTATTGATTCGGTTACCGTATCGATTGAGTTAACCTAAGGTACCACTAACCGTTTAAAAAACTTAATCGATTCGGTTACTGCATTATAGGGGTATTGAGCCAGCTCAAACGAATATACTTGAATTAGGTTTATTATTAAATTAGTGTAGTGGCCCACGGGCACGAACTGTGTGTTTCGTGAAAATTTTTGGGGTTTCCTAGCAGAACAACAGCGTCGATGAAAATACTTTCCTCTGCGTTCTCGAGCCGGTCACTAAAAACTCGATAACAATGAGGATAGGTACTTACTCCGCACTGAGCACGCTTTGCAGGCCCTTAAGCATTGATTCCTCCGACAATTCCGCGTAAGACAGTGTCTTAGCCAGTCCTACAGCCTCGGCCATCGCTGCATTCTGCGGTTGGTCTCCAAAGAACGGAACGACCAGCATCGGCTTGCCTGCCCATACTGCCTCGGTCATACCCAGCAGACCTCCGTGCGCGATGAACGCCAATACTTTCCTGTGCCCTGTAACGTTAATTAATACTTATTTAATTTGTTTATTAATTACAATTAACCGATTTATTTTGTAGTTCTCAGTCTTTTAACTAAACCTCGGACAGGTATGCTCTGGCGAAGGTCACAATACTGAACTGAAGATTGAACTTTCATGTTAAAAGCAGGCTATTTTTTATTAGTGTTATGTACGAACCACTACGGAACCCTCGAAGTGCGAGTCCGACTCGAACATAGCCGATCTTTGTTAGTTATATTATTTCGAACAAGGTAAAATTTGTCTGTTTACGAGGCCAAATACGTTTCAGGTTCAGGTGTCAGTGTGTCGTCGATAATTTACAAACAATGATATACAGCTAGTCGTATCTGTAATGGTCGATAGAAGCCGTACAAGCATTTACTTCCCACTTACAATAACTACATACAGTGTAGGACATGAATGTCCCTCGTGATATATGGCTCTGTTGAAGTAAGTAGGTATGTACCTAAGTATGTCAGATGTCATTTTAGTGATTAGGTTGTCTAGTAGAATACTAAATTCTGGGGGCACGGTAGTGCAAGGAGGACGGACGGTAGCAAGTCGAGCATAACAAAGGCTCGGCCGTCCTTCCTCCATCCTCCTTTTCCCGAAGCTATTCACTATTCAGGTCATTTTCGACCCCCCTCTAATTATGTTGTCAATAAAGCTAAGTCTGAAATTGCTGTGAACAAGAGGCCGAGAGGGAATCATTGAATTTCAATATATACCTACTTTAAGAATTATTGCAGGTCAAAGTTCCAAAGCAGGTAATTTTGACACTGACTCACTGATTCACGATCATCATATATCTAAGGTACTTCTAGCAATCCCACAAGCTGCAAATTTTGAACTTTTAGTGTTTAGGCTATAAATTTTAAGTCACTGAAAACCTAAACATGCCACAATATTAGTCGGATTGTCTAGTTTTATAAACCGCACAATTACACTAACGAATTAGATACATAGTATAGGTTAGGTGCCTAAGTTAGGTACCCTCTAGGCTCTCTCTAGGCTAAGTAATACCCTCGGATATCTATGGGCATGCGTACGGGTTTCAGTGTGAGAATAGCCAGAATAGGTAGGTATGAAAACGTGCATGAGAATGAACGTGAAAGAAGAAGTGGGAGCCAGCTGCAGTACCTACTTACAAAACGGAATGAGATCCTATCAAAAACATTAGATACATGTACAAAAATGCTAGTCTCGCAATGCAGTTCTCCTACTGAAAAAAGCATTGAGTTCTATGGACAACGACTTGCTTCTATTACATGTACTTTTTGTACTACATGTAGGTATGATGTAAGTACCTAATGTTTTTGATGGGTCTTTCTTACTGGACTAAGAGCTGGCTACGTAAGATATGACACAATAATGAGAGCAACAAAACCTGTCTGGTTAATTTGCTATACTATCCTTATTGCTAGATCGGGGCATCTGGCAGCTTTTAATGGGTGGAGGTCAGACTGACAGGTTAGGAATAATTTTGAATTGTAAAATAGTAAAGCCAAATTTAAATAGGTAAAACCTGCCGAAGTTGTCTCAGTTATAAAGGACAGGGCCTATATTTTAGCATTAAAACAAAAAACATTGCGTATTATTACGGAAACCAAACCAGTAGGCGACAAACTATGTATTACCTACATTATAAGTAGAGGTACGTCGTTTGGCACTACTTTCTTCCAACATAAACTTTTGGCAATGATATAATCTAATTATTGATATAATTTCTCATAATATTGCATCTAACCCAGAACTCTAGGATTGGTTTAATTGAAGTGGTTTGCTTTTTTGACCACCACTTTACAGCTGCCAGATGCCCAGATCTAGAAATAAATATAGTACCTAAAGAAAACTGACTAGAGGGGGTTCGTCGCTCTGATAATTGTGTCATATCTGACGTGGCTAGCTCTCCGTCTATATGCTGTACTAATTTAAACTTACACGATTTTCACTCATTATTTTGTCAAAAACGGGACTTAATCGCGTACACTTACTTTTATTATTTCCCTGACGTTTCGAGCGTGCCGTAACGCTCGTGGTCGGCAGACTGGCGAGGAATTGTATCAGCATCTACCCGCGCAGCTAGGAGGTGCTGATACAATTCCTCGCCAGTCTGCCTGCGACCACGAGCGTTACGGCACGCTCGAAACGTCAGGGAAATAATAAAAGTAAGTGTATGCGATTAAGTCCCGTTTTTGACAAAATAATGCTGTATACTAAGTTATACATTTTTATGTTTTCATCTCTCGCGCGCTCTGAAAGTTAGTCATTCTCGGCTCTGAAAAAAGGTTTATCTATGAAGTGGATGGAACTGGAATGTGATATATTTCTGCCTTAGATATATAGTTTCACTTTTCAAGTGGGTAGGGTACCCATATATTTATTTTAACGGTCTACTTAATCTAAAGTTCGATTTGAAATGGATCAGTTTTGTGATTTCCACACTTGCTATTTTAGTTACATTTATAAATACAATTGGCCAGTAAAAGTTACCTCAACACTGTAGGTACTTACTACAACACACGTATATTTTAATTTCCTCTTATTCAAAATAAAGAAGTAGAATGTTTAATTTGACAAAAGACCGGGATTTAAAGGCCCGTGATTCTATACACTAATAATAATAAGTATAATAACCTACTGTTGTCATGATCAATTAGTATACATACATAAAGATACTCTGGATATAGTTTACAGCGAAAACATAATTTGAGTACCACCTACTCGTACAGTCACCGGCAATAGTATCTTCCTACACAAAGGCCCCAAAAATATGTGATATCTAGACACGCGGCAGCGTGTCAAGCCAAGTTCAAGCAAAGGAACTGGCAAGTCAGCGCCAAGTGTATATTTACACGAACCACTTGGTGCCACTTTTGATCCTTCTATAACTCAAAACCTCTTTAACGTAAACACATAAAACTACGTGTGTTTAATTATTTCCATAAGGACATCTAGGAGCCTAAATTTCATGAAGCTAGCTCAAACGGTTATAAAGATATGAAGATCAAAAAGTCGTAAATTTTAGCACTGACTGACTGACATATAGTACCTAAACCTAACCTACTTTCAGATGACCTAGAAGGATGAAATTTGGAATCCAGCTCGGTAATTGTGTGTAAGCGTAGGAAAAAATCGAAAAATAAAAAAAAGTTAAAAATTAGGGGGAGTCACCATACAATTTTTTTTTTTAAATTGTATCGTTGGAACCGTTACAAGCAGATAGGTATTTGAAACTATCCCAATATATGTATTATTATATTTGCTATATAACAGAAATATAAAAATAAAGTTGAGTCAAAAAATAAGTGGTGTCTCCATACAAAAAACTTGTAATACACGCTAAACGACCGGCCAACGGTGTGTCGTCGGCGGCGCGCTGCACCACATAATTATACACAGAACAGAAATAAAGAGAATGTAGACTAGCATAAAAAAGAAAACCATGCAGCGGAAACGCAAAAAAAAACATTAAATCTCAATATCTCTCTGCCTAGTTTTCTTTACAAAAAGTAATGATATCCCACCAAAAACATAAATGTAAAAAAAGAGAGCCAAGTTCAATACAAAAATTATGCTTGGC
This sequence comes from Pammene aurita, assembly GCA_947086415.1. Taxonomy (NCBI): domain Eukaryota; kingdom Metazoa; phylum Arthropoda; class Insecta; order Lepidoptera; family Tortricidae; genus Pammene; species Pammene aurita. Next base: position 27,573,375 of record OX352290.1, on the reverse strand, counting down.
TGTGGGCTTCGCCGCAAAAAGAATGGAGATCTAAATGAGTGCCAAGTTCTATGCAAAATCCAAATATGTATTTATAGGAACAAAATAACATTATGAACAAGTATTAAACTCTATTTCTTTGCTTTATTGGATACCTATAACAATTGCTGTTATTTAAAAATGTGAGATCTTAAAGTAGGTAGGTTAGATTTGACTTGGCCAGTTTTTATCAGAATTAAAAATATATATATATATATGTTGAATAACTTTATAAAATGACTGATGTAATGAAAACTGGCCAAGTCAAATCTAACCTCCTCTAAGATCTCACATTTTTAAATAACAGCAATTGTTATAGGTATCCAATAAAGCAAAGAAATAGAGTTTAATACTTGTTCATAATGTTATTTTGTTCCTATAAATACATATTTGGATTTTGCATAGAACTTGGCACTCATTTAGATCTCCATTCTTTTTGCGGCGAAGCCCACAGCCAAGCATAGTTTTTGTATTGAACTTGGCTCTCTTTTTTTACATTTATGTTTTTGGTGGGATTATAATATACACTATACTATTGCCGGTGACTGCGTACATCCAACATGATGTATTTTCAGTAGTGCACGGATTATCTAGTAGTCGTAGGTACTCAAAGTTTTTAAGCTTTTTTTTTTTTTTTTTTAAACCACGACGGTGGCAAACAAGCATACGGCCCGCCTGGTGGTAAGCAGTTACCGTAGCCTATGGACGCCTGCAACCCCAGAGGATTTACATGCGCGTTGCCTACCCTTTAGGAACCTATACACTCCTTTTTTGAAGAACCTCATACTGTAGTCTGTGTAAGCTACTAAACCGATTGTTGTTCCTATGCAATCTTTACATATGCTAATAAAATAAGATGTAACTTAGTTGATAAGTAATTCATATTCTATCCCAGGAGCCGATACAGCATAAGGTTAAGTAAAGGTCGTTATATTAATATTCTTAATTTCACCACACAATGAAAAATAAATACAGAAACAGACTAGATATTCTTGGAATATGTTGTGATCGTAAATTCAAGGAACATTGCTCTAGCTAGAACAGCGCTTCGTTTCCCCATAATTTTCATATACAATCAGGCGAACACCACAAAACGTGATATGGTGAATAGGTTATCAATGTTATTTATACATAAATATGTGTGTGAGGTCAAATATAAAAGGATCGTTATCTCTTCTACTTACGAAGAAGTAAAGTACTTATCTATCAGATTAAAGTTACTATGAAGTAAATAAAGGCGATTAAGCGGCCTCCTAGGCTCTTAGCCCAGTCGGTCGGTAGTGACCCTGCCTACGGAGCAGGAGGTCTCGGGTTCATCCTGGTAAGGGCATTTATTTGTATGTTTATCTCGAATATTTTGTTCCCGAGTTATGGTTGTTTTCTATGTATCTAAGTATATATTTATCTATACAAGTATGTTTGTCATCGCCTAATACCCATAGTACAAGCTTAAATTTGCTTAGTTTGGGACTAGGTTGATTTGTGTAAGGTTGTCCCCAAATATTTATTTATTTTATTTTATTTATTTATTTGAGGAAGTTTATGCCTGGGACGTAAAATATCACTTACACAGTAGGGGTTAACGTAAACCAATGAAAATTTCGTTTGAACCATTTTGAACACAAGAATGTACGAAATCTGTACCTATAATAGTAATCTGTAAAAAAAATCGATAGGTACTTACCTCCAGACCTACATTCCGCGACGGTTCTTGGTTGTGTTTAAATTGAAATACCTGATATTGGAATAAAGAATATGGGGTCTTCTAAAACATTTTTTTATAAAATCAATAGTTTTTTTATAAAATCAAGAGCCAACAGCCATCGCTATAATTGAATTAAAAATGTTTATTTGTATTATGTAATCAACGGCAAAGCCTCGTTTTATCGTGAAGAAAAATATGGCATTGCCGTTGACGAACAGGGAAAAGTATAAAAGCGACTGCAAATATATTAGGAGATAAAAAGTAGGCTAAAATTAGAATAGAGAATAATAAGGTTTGGCAAATGTTCAGACTATTTCAGACACGGTTACTCACTCAACAACTCTAACTGCGGTATCCACTTGACCCGCATGATGTTTCCAGTGATGGTGCCCTCCTCGCCGCCGTCCTCGTACTTCCACAGCACCCGCTGCTTCAGCTTCGACAGGGCGTTGACGATGATCTCCTCTTTGTACTTCGGTATTGAAGCGGTCTTGATCAGAGACCCGAAGCTGAATAGGACCACGCCTTCGGAGGACTCGTTCAGAAATTTTTCGATGTGCTGAAACAAACAATTTTTTACATAAACAGACGGGCGACAGCTACTATTTAGATTTTCACGTTTTCGCGTTGGCCGCATTCAGGTACCTAAATAATAACGTAACATACACATAAATACTCTTTTCACCTCACTGGCTCGGAAAGCTCTTTTTTAGGGTTCCGTAGTCAACTAGGAACCCTTATAGTTTCGCCATGTCTGCCCGTCCGTCCGTCCGTCCGTCCGTCCGCGGATAATCTCAGTGACCATTAGCACTAGAAAGCTGAAATTTGGTACTAATATGTATATCAATCACGCCGACAAAGTGGTAAAATAAAAAGTGGAAAAATATGTTTTATTAGGGTACCTCCCCTATACCTAAAGTGGGGAGTGATTTTTTTTTTCATTTCAACCCTAACGTGTGATATATTGTTGGATAGGTATTTAAAAATAAATAGGGGTTTACTAAAATCATTTTTTGATAATGTAAATATTTTCGGAAATAATCGCTCCAGAAGTAAAAAAAAATGTGTCCCCCTGTCCTGTCCCCTCCCTCTAACTTTTGAACCATAAGTTTTAAAAATATGAAAAAAATCTGAAAAGTAAACCTTTATAAAAACTTTCTAGGAAAATTATTTTGAACTTGATAGGTTGAATAGTTTTTGAAAAAAAAATACAAAATAATTTCTGAACTAAGTTTGTAATTTTACCGTATAAGCAGGTGTGTATTGTACCTGTAATTTCTACAAAATTACAATGAAAAGACTTGCTTTCAAATAAAGTAAAAACGGTGAAAATCGGTTCACGCAATAAAGCATTATCCCATAAAAATCATCTTCCATACTTTAAGCTCGCGCGCAATAGTTTACTTAATTTGCCGATAGATGTCGCTGTACGTAGAACGCTCATATCATATCCTACATGGCGGTGTTATTTTAACTCTTAAGTGGGGACACTTACTGTGACGGACGAAAAACTACGGAACCCTACACTGAGCGTGGCCCGACACGCTCTTGGCCGGTTTTATTCTTTAAAAACAGATAGCAAAACTGCATTTTATTCACAAGAGTGCAAAGAATATTTGAAATTCGAACGTGATATTAGCAAGGACCGGAACCGGTAACCATTAAAGGGGTATTAGATTGGGTATTTGATAGAGTTGTTTTTAAAAACCCTATCAATTCGGTAAGCGTATCGTTCGACTTACCCGAACGAAAGGCTAACCATGTCAATACAGTTAATTCGGGTAAGTGGTTACAACCCAGCATATGGTTTCCCTATCAGATAGGGTTTTTCAAATGCGATTAAGCTATTTTAAACTCTGTGACCAATACATTTGGCTTATTTATTATTCGAGCACCCTACGAGCTAAGCGCTGCCGGTATGGCGGCACGAGCGGGCCTACAGACAAACAAGAATCTTTTTGCGTATGTTTTCGTACTTACGCCTTTGATCTAGACGCTATTATTGCTTGTTAGTGCGCTAAAAGATCGTTGTGTGGTGCCGGTGTTTTTGTTCTTGCCATTCGAGCGTGACGGCTCGTGTCGATTGAATCTTAGACCCAGGCTTATAGGAACCAAAATCAAATGCATATTGTGAAGTGTTAAAATATATAATTTTGTGTTATTCTAGTTATAGGTAGTACTTTGTTTCAATGGCTCCAGCAAAATGTGACGCCGTTCACCGATACTTCTAGTATAATGAAACGATCAATATCAGTCATTGTTGGACACTCAAGAATAAAATGATTATTTGAAAACAATATCGTAAGAATAAACTTATGTTGATTGTATTCCCGTTAAAATGATTCAAAATAATTTCGTCGGGACTAATTCATATGCGAGAAAATGTAATAAAAATAATTGATTCTTAACAGAATTATTTAATCATGCTTTTTATTTTGAATAATGTTCCGCGTATAAGAATGTATTCTGGGTTTTTCGGTGTAAGAAAACATCGTGTGGAAACTGGACCTAATCCCGGCGTAGTTTCCCTTATGCCCAGCAAAAATTATATCTGTTTTAAAATCCACAGTAGGCAGATATACTCTTTTCACTTCTCATGCTCGTAAAGTTCGACTTTAAATCGTGCGTGGACGATATAAAATCGCATTTTAAGCTCTAGGGCATAAAGTAAAATTTTCTTCTAAGACCAAGAATGTGGCTCAACAGCCAAACAGAGTCAAAATATATTGCACAGTTTAATTGAACAGTAAAATTTCGTAGAATACTGAAACTTGTTCTTTTATTATATTCTTGTACTCAGATAGAATAAGCTTTCTGGCCCAGACAATTCCTATTGGATGGGAATTTTTTTTTGTATAGATCAAAGTGTCAGGAATACCAATAAAATTTATAAGTGAATATTGGGCGCTAAGGTGCCAAAAAAATGGTAAAAATGGTAAAAACCAGTTTTTCGCTTCTAGAGGAAAAACTACGGCTCCGACAAAAAATAGTTAAATGTAACAAATGTCCGCAATAAAAAAACAAAGAGAATGAGCCCCAGTAGAGCAAAATCTGTTTAGAGGATCGTCCGCAATTTGCAAAAAACACGTTTTGTTTGCAAATATTGTAAATTCAATAACTCGCGTTCCGAAAGTTCTGGAGAACTGAAATTTGAATATGATGTCAGTTTTGTGGTCCTCTAACTACAGTTAAATGGTCAAATGAAAATGTTGTAAACTTTTTGCAAACCGTCGAATTTTGAAAAACGTGACCTTTTTTTAAATCGACTGGGAGGGTATTTTAATTTTCGAAAAACGTTATAATTTCGATTTCTATGCATTAAGGAGGAGTTCAACTACAAATTTCCAAGTTTACAAATCATTTGACAAAGAATAAAGTTGTTTAAATAATCTATGAAGTTCAGGCACTTTTTGCGCGCGCGGCGGCGACGCACTATGGCCCAAACGCCCGATCTAGCTGGACAAAATTATTTTACACTCATAGATTGATGATTTGAAAATTATTTTACAATTGACTATTTTTATTATTATTTTGCTATAATTCATGTGAAAAAAAAAACCAGTGTAAGTTGACCTTTGTATAAGAATAATTACTAGGGCAGAAGAGGTCATCTAAACTTGGATATGTAATTTTAGGAGAAATGAAGCATTATTACAAATGGCACCTAAAAAAATTAATAATTAACTTAAACTATATTTAAGTATTTTAATTCTGTTATTCTTATATTTTAGGTGCCATTTGGAATAATGCTTCATTTCTCTTAAAATTAAATAACCATGTTTAGCTGACCTCTTCTGCCCTAGTAACTATTCTTATACAAAGGTCAACTTACACTGGTTAACCTTTTTTCACATGAATTATAGCAAAATAATAATAAAAATAGTCAATTTTAGTCTATGAGTGTAAAATAATTTTGTCCAGCTAGATCGGGCATTTGGGCCATAGTGCGCCGCTGCCGCGCGCGCAAAAAGTGTCTGATCTTCATAGATTATTTAAACAAGTTTATTCCTTGTCAAATGATCTGTAGATTTGGAAATTTGTAGTTCAACTCCTCCTTAATGCATAGAAACCGAAATTATAACCTTTTTAGAAAATTAAAATACCCTCCCAATCGATTTAAAAAAAGGTCACTTTTTGCAAAAGTCGACGGTTTGCAAAAAGTTTACAACATTTTAATTTGAACAATTAACTGTAATTAGAGGACTACAAAACTGAAATCATATTGAAATTTCAGCTCTCCAGCACTTCCGGAACGCGAGTTATTGAATTTACAATATTTGCAAAAAAAATGTGTTTTTTGCGAATTGCGGACGATCCTCTGGACCGATTTTGCTCTTCTGGGGCTCATTCTCTTTGTTTTATAATTGCGCATATTTGTTACATTTAACTATTTTTTGTCCGACCCGTAGTTTTTCCTCTAGAAGCGAAAAACTGGTTTTTACCATTTTTTTGGCACCTTAGCGCCCAATATTCACTTATACCTTTTATTGATATCAATTCCTGACACTTTGATCTATACAAACAAATTTTTTCCCGTCCAATAGGAATTGACTGTACTTTTTATGATTTTTCCGCTAATTCTATCTGAGTATATTGCTATAATTATTTGAATTGCGTGTTTTCTATAATTAAATAAATGAAATCAAATAAAATAGAAGTTGATAATAGTTTAGAAATGCCCCGAAATGTTTTGATGACTTGGCAGAAAATTTCTAAATTCACATGTTAAAAATTCAAAAAAATATATTAAAAAATTAATTGGTTGGAACTAGTGTCCGACCGAAATTTCGGTTTCGGTTTCGGTTTCGGCCAGTTTCGGCCAAAAAATCAAGTTTCGGCCCGAGTTTCGGTTTCGGCCAAAAACGGCCGAACCCTTCGGCCGCGCCGAAACTTATAACATCGTACCTTCGGGTCGCGCTCGGCTAACGTCGGGCGCGCTCGGCACGGCTGGCAATATGGCATCGCTCGCCTGACTCCGCCGGCAACTACCTAAATCAGTGCGCTTTGCTCGTGAAGACGTGTCAATACGTGTTGTGTTTGTTCCGCGAATAATTTTTTTGTGAATTCGTCATGTCATAGTTAATATTTAACGCTTTATTTTAATAGTTTGATTAGTTTGCTAACCTATTGACGAATATATTTAATTTTAAAGGTTTAAGTGCCAAGGTTAAGTACCTGCTTCATTAAAGTTTAAAATTCATCTTAGTTGCGTGTACTATTAATGTAATAACGATTGTAGGTACCTGCCTATGCAATAAAATGAAAGGTGAATAGTTATTAATTTAAATTTAATATAGACGTGTAATGTTAATGTAATGTTGCGAGTAATGTAATGGTGTGAGTAGGTATTTTATTACCAAAGGTGATCAATTTAGTTATTTTGATTATCTAATTATATTTGAATTAGCCATTCGAGGCTAACTGATTGTGATATTTGTGAGTATAATTAAAATGTAAGTAACTGAAAATGTGAAAATAAATAAACATAATATATGAGAATCATATTTTAATAATAAATTTGTTTTATTTTATACCACCATTAAAAAATCGCTAAATTTGTGTTACAAATAATGTATTTTTTTCACTTTATAGGGTAGTTAAATTTTCAAACAGAACCTCTGTAACTGTGCTGAAATTTCATTGTGATAAATCTTTGAAAGTAGAAACCTGTAATTATAGGTCGGCGAGATATTAATTTTAGAAAAAAACGGGCTTACTAACATTTTTTCGACTTTTTAAGGACATTTTTTTTTTAATGAAAGGTTCGGTTTCGGCCGAAACTACAATGAAACCGAACCTTCGGTTTCGGTTTCGGTTTCGGCAAAATAACATGTTTCGGTCGATCACTAGTTGGAACCATATTTGTTTTCGTTGTAATATTTTTGTTACAACTTGAAATTGTTTTACGATTACCGATAAATAATTTCCTCGCAAATGAAGTGAAAATTAGAGTGTAACCCTCGTTCATAAAACCCATTTTACACTCGACTTTTAAACGCCTCGCGTAAAATCGTACGTTTTATGCACTTGTTGTACAATCTACTATTATAATATAATAAAAATAAAAATTAAATAAAATTGAAAATAAAATGAAAATAAAACGAAAATAAAACGAAAACGAAACGAAAACGAAACGAAAACGAAACGAAAACGAAACGAAAACGAAACGAAAACGAAACGAAAACGAAACGAAAACGAAACGAAAACGAAACGAAAACGAAACGAAAACGAAACGAAAACGAAACGAAAACGAAACGAAAACGAAACGAAAACGAAACGAAAACGAAACGAAAACGAAACGAAAACGAAACGAAAACGAAACGAAAACGAAACGAAAACGAAACGAAAACGAAACGAAAACGAAACGAAAACGAAACGAAAACGAAACGAAAACGAAACGAAAACGAAACGAAAACGAAACGAAAACGAAACGAAAACGAAACGAAAACGAAACGAAAACGAAACGAAAACGAAACGAAAACGAAACGAAAACGAAACGAAAACGAAACGAAACGAAACGAAACGAAAACGAAACGAAAACGAAACGAAAACGAAACGAAAACGAAACGAAAACGAAACGAAAACGAAACGAAAACGAAACGAAAACGAAACGAAAACGAAACGAAAACGAAACGAAAACGAAACGAAAACGAAACGAAAACGAAACGAAAACGAAACGAAAACGAAACGAAAACGAAACGAAAACGAAACGAAAACGAAACGAAAACGAAACGAAAACGAAACGAAAACGAAACGAAAACGAAACGAAAACGAAACGAAAACGAAACGAAAACGAAACGAAAACGAAACGAAAACGAAACGAAAACGAAACGAAAACGAAACGAAAACGAAACGAAAACGAAACGAAAACGAAACGAAAACGAAACGAAAACGAAACGAAAACGAAACGAAAACGAAACGAAAACGAAACGAAAACGAAACGAAAACGAAACGAAAACGAAACGAAAACGAAACGAAAACGAAACGAAAACGAAACGAAAACGAAACGAAAACGAAACGAAAACGAAACGAAAACGAAACGAAAACGAAACGAAAACGAAACGAAAACGAAACGAAAACGAAACGAAAACGAAACGAAAACGAAACGAAAACGAAACGAAAACGAAACGAAAACGAAAACGAAACGAAAACGAAACGAAAACGAAACGAAAACGAAACGAAAACGAAACGAAAACGAAACGAAAACGAAACGAAAACGAAACGAAAACGAAACGAAAACGAAACGAAAACGAATACGAAACGAAAACGAAACGAAAACGAAACGAAAACGAAAACGAAACGAAAACGAAACGAAAACGAATACGAAACGAAAACGAAACGAAAACGAAACTAAAACGAAACGAAAACGAAAACGAAACGAAAACGAAACGAAAACGAAACGAAAACGAAACGAAAACGAAACGAAAACGAAACGAAAACGAAACGAAAACGAAACGAAAACGAAACGAAAACGAAACGAAAACGAAACGAAAATAAAATGAAAACGAAACGAAACGAAAATAAAATGAAAAAAAATGAAAATAAAACGAAAAAAAAATTTAAAAAAAAATGAAAAAAAATAACAAAAAACTGAACAAAAATATTATACACTGAATTTTTTAAAATATAAAATGAAATAAAAAATTATATATACGAGTACACGGTGAATCTGAGTATCCTGACAGATTTTAACCATAAATTCCTGATAATTGACTGATAAATAACTGACTGAGACTAAAATGTCGTATAAACTTTTCTGGAATTAGCCTAGTTTCAGAGTTCTTCTTCTTTGTCGTTACACTCTTTACAGAGTGGTCGTGGCCAAAATGTACTAATTTATTTTAATTGACAGTTTTAACAATAACATTTAGGTTTTTATGTTCAAAAGCATTTTAAAAATCCGAAAAATGAAAAAAAAAATTTTTTTGGCGAAATCGACCTAAATTCATAAAACATTTATTACTCCTTATGACCTCAGGAATTTATGGTTGAAATCTTTCGGGTTACTCAGATTCAACGTGTATAATAATAATAATAAAAAAACCAGTCCATCTTGAATTTTAAAACAGATATAATTTATACACCCCGAATAATTAACCGAAAATAACTACCATGACTATTTTTCAGTAAAAAGTATATAACCGCCATCTTGGATTATAAAACAGAAATAATTTTCGAAATTACATCCCCTAATTATAATATAAATATTAATTATTTGAAACGGGGTATTTACCTCGCACCCGAAATATCGGGTGCCCAATAACGCTAATATAAATGGTAAATACCCCGTTTCAAATAATATTACAATGTTAATGACCATGTGAGCTTAAAAAATCGTATATCCCATAATTAGCTGAAAACGACTACATTGGTAGTCGTTATAAATTATAAAATTGCCCTACGCCAATTCATGGGATTAGGTTGCCAAGCGGACCACAGGCTCAACTGAGCCGGGACAAACTCTAGGAGGATGAATATTGGTTTGTGTCAAATCGATTTGAATATGAATAAAAATTGTGTTTTTATTCAAAATAATTATTGCCCATCTCATCAGTACGTGCGAACTATGCAAAAATAAACTGAAGGTAAGACACATTTCTTTAACAGAAATTCTGAAACTTACTGAAAATTGCTGAAAACGACTACCAATCCCTACGCCAATTCATGGGATTAGGTTGCCAAGCGGACCACAGGCTCAACTGAGCCGGAACAAACTCTAGGAGGATGAATATTGGTTTGTGTCAAATCGATTTGAATATGAATAAAAATTGTGTTTTTATTCAAAATAATTATTGCCCAAGATCATCAGTACGTGCGAACTATGCAAAAATAAACTGAAGGTAAGACACAATTCTTTAACAGAAATTCTTTAATTTATAGTTGTGTACGTGAGCAGAGGACTGGACTGTGAGTGTGACTTTTCCGGAATGAATAAACGACAGCAAATCTTATATTTACTCAATTTGTTCCGCCGCCACCTCTCCTGTTCCATTTCAAATGAGAAAGATAGAACCGCCTGCCTGCGTGGAAAAGAGACAGGAAAAGGGTAGCCCTATGATAGGGTAAGCGGTAAATATTAAAGCTATCTTTACCCCATTCGACTCGGAAACCACATTGAAAAGGGTTAAGCCTATTCAAAATGATTTCCATATCGATAGGGTAACCCAATGATAGGGTAACCCTATCATTAGGGTAAGACTTTAATAGGGTTACCCTATCGAAACGATTAATCAAATGAAGGGGTTTTCCGGTCCCTGGATATTAGTTACTTTTTTAAACATAATAACATGTAAAGGCCACTCCAGACAGGACAATGTTCGCCCATCTGATTAAATTGTCTGATCAAATCAGGTGCTGTGGACGCAAAAATTATTTTATATTTAATTGTTATCAATTAAAAACATTTAGTGTAGTTTTGTTTCATGATTTTACTATAAAACGCTTTAAATCTTTCAAGAAATATTATTTCGATCGATCCATTTTAATTTATGAACCACCTGTCTCAGAATAATTCGAAAATTGTACATTGTTTTTGTTTTATCTGTGACATGTAACTTTTTAATTTTAAAAAGTTAGTTTTGTTTACTTATATTTTTAAGTTTCAGATTGCGTTTTTTATAATTTATTATTGTAATATCTGCCATCATCTTTCAATAAATGTATTAAATCAACGCAAAGACCAGCTGATATATTTATGTAGGTACTTACGACAGGTGTAATACATTTTTCGTGATATATGTGATTTTGAGGTTATGTAGAGTTTTGTATAGAATTATCATTTCAAGTTCTTTCTTTCAGTTTGAAATCGAATAATTGAAGCGAAAACTAGTGCTAAATGAAGTCCAAGATCGTTTGTTGCATAGGAGCGAGTGCTGCATATTGTCACAAAGCAAGAAAACACTACAATTTAACAGGTTTAAGCACCAAGCGTCCCGCTACCTACAACAGACTTTTATCTTTTATGTACCTACCTAAGCTATGTATAAAATAAATAAACACCAAAACCTCACGTGCGTTTTTTGATTATTCAATTATACAATTCGTACATTAGATTAAATAAGGGCCTACCTAAAATAGTCGTCAAACGAAATGATAAAAGGAAATCATAATAAATAAGTAGGAGTATACTGAGTGATATAATATATGTAAATTAACATGACTCTCTTATTCATACAGATAATGAAACTAATCTTGTGCCATTCTAAACAGAAAAGTAGTATTTTCTGGTAGATATAGGTAGTTACTCGTTTCCCTCGACTGGCCTTATGATTTTAGCAATCATTGTAACTATCAATGTTTCATTCCTTCCTGGATGTCAACTATTGTATTTTGACCGCATAATCTTCTGTCCGTTTTATGTTGTTATTTTAATTTCTTCGCACCTTCTTTACAATTTTCGAAATGACGTACAAAAGCGCGCGACATGCGTCCAAAAATACTAAGTTTTGTTTGATGTACATTGCTGCTTGTCTATGGAGCAATGCTGCTGTTCGATTCGCTTAATTTTGCTATATTTTTGTTTGATGTACATTGCTACTGCGTTCGTTGGCTGGCCAGACGCTATATTTTCCTCGCTTTAGTGAGGTGAAAAGATTTGTGTTACACACGGATGCAAAGTTATTTTTACGTCTCGTGTGTTGCAACACTTGCTACGCTCAGGATTCTATTTTTGAACTACTGGCTTCGCTCAGGATTCTATTTTCGAACCACTCGCTTCGCTCGCGGTTCAACCATAGAATCCATTCGCTACCTCGCAGTTCAACCCTAGAATCCATTCGCTAGCTCGTGCTTCAATTCCACACTCGCGGTTAAAATACAACTTTGCACCCTTGTATAACAAATAACTATTATCTACACCCATATTATACTTCCCAATAATATGTTCAGAAACGATAATCTAACTAACGGCTTATATTAAGAAACATCGTAAAATTAACTTTGTAATATCGATGACCGATACTTAAATTACATTCAAATTTCGAAAGTCTTCTGGTATATTCTGGATTCGGCGATTCTAGGAGGATTTTGACTGTAATTAGAGTACCTACCTATTGTTACAACAAAGACACATTATAACTTTACAAGCTTTGTAACTAACCTTAATTTGACAAAAGGATTAGCTATAATTATCAATTGGTAGTTGGTTTAGACAAAAATAGCATAGGGTAAGTTGTTGGACAATGAAACACTCGAGATTAAGCAATATTTTATAAGCTGTTATATGTAAATGACTGTTTTTTTTCGAAATAAAATAAATAAATAAAAAACACTCGAATTTCAAACCTTCCTATCTCTGTCATGTTCAAAGTGAGTGTGATATTTGGTAGGATAAACAATTTCGTACTTCCACATGGCATCCCAAAGATCCTTTTAACTTGTTCAGTTTCTGTATTATATACAGTTTAATGTTAAGAGTACAATATTGTGTAACTTGATATACATTTATTCAACTATCGCATGGAATTTAAAAGATCGACTTTTCTTTGTCGCTATTTATGTACAAACAAAAGACGTTTTTTTAAAGGAGTTCTGTTTCATTGTGTCCTTGTATATATATTCAGTGAAACACCTGAATTTCACGATACCGTTTCATTGTTTACAAAAAAATACACTGACAATCGACATTGATACAATGTTACATGCATGAGTAATTTGACAATTTTATAAAATACATAGGCGGGAAATCAAAAATAAGAGTATACTAAATAAAAATATGTTTTAATAAGAGAAATCAATGTACTGTTCCCTCCTGTTCTGTTTCCCATTCGACACAATAAAACAATACAGTACACTATCAAATATGAAACATGTTTCATTGAATACCCCTGAAAAATGTGTCATTGTGAACCAATAGGGTATTTTTAGGATACCGTAGCCAAAATGGCAAAAACGGAACCCTTGAAGTTTCGTCATGTCCGTCTGTTCGTCAGTCCGTCCGTCCGTATGTCACAGCCATTTTATTCGGAAACTATAAGACGTATCTTAATAAAATTTAAACATAAGGTGTATTTTGTATGCCGCTATTTAGTTATGTAGTGAAATTTTAGAAAATAATATTTTCAGGGGGGCGCTCCATACATGTAACTAAAAAAAAAAAAAAAAATTTTACCAAATATCAACATGTTGCACATCAATCGATAGGTCTTTAAAAATAACATTGAGGTTTTATTAAACATTTTGTGATTAAGTCAATACTTTCAGAAATAATCGCTTCGAAAGTCAGACTAATAGCGTCCCCCCCTTGTAACTTTTGAACCGTAAGTCCAAAAATATGAAAAAAAATTAGAAGATGCGCGTTATCATAAACTTTCTACCAAAATTGTTTTGAACATTATATGTCTAGCCATTTTTGAGTTATTTCCACAAAAACTTCTTCCATAGGCATCAGATACGACCTTTTGGCATTAGTCTGGTTCTTATTCCATTGAAGCTACGGAACCCTCCATTATGCGTGGTCCGACACGCACTTGGCCGGTTTTTTTATAATCATTAAAGAAATGCTCAAAAAAGTTGACGAATGTCAATAGTATTTAGCTCCACATATGCTTTGAAACATAGAATACAACACAATGTTTAATTTTATTAAATTACGCACGAAATCTTGGTAAAAAGTTGTTAAACATATTAAAAAAAAAATACTTTTGCTTTATGAAAACACAAATGTGCTCAGAGCGACAGGCTCCTTCCACGCAGCGCGCTCATGACTTGCCGTGCCGTAGGCGGCCTTAAGCCGCGGCCTTAAGCCTAGGCCTCGATTCGACATGCCAAACTGCGAGACGTGGCTCTCACACTTGTCTCGCTAGGTGATAGAGTGAAATCCATCTGTCCACACGTGTCCACACCTAACTGTCAATCTGTCAGTAGGTCTCGCTAGAGCGTTTTGTCTATGGCTATGGCCACCATTTTAGATGTCACTCTTGAGTGATTCCACCCCAAATTTCAACTGTCACAAAAGTGTGATCTCATAGTTGTCTCGCTACCTACTGTCAGTTATGCCATGTCGAATAGAGGCCCTGTCCTTACGAGATAGACTACAGTACCTGGCAACGGCGCATTTTCGAGATATCGCATAGCTCCACTGTGCACGACTGTTTCAATGTTCCACACTTGACCCTATATATTATATATTGCTTGAATATTGTTGGATGAAAGTACAATAAGCCAAACCTAAAATCGAAAATATTTACTTTTAGGGGTCTAATTCATGTTTTTTCGTTGTTGGTAACTTACTCTCGTATGAAAAATCATTGCTAACTTGATCAGATTCAATTGCAAGTGAAATGTGCAACGTTAGCGTGTATCAGTTTTTAACGTATAGTGGAGTATTCAGTTCTAGTCTAGCAACAATAACTGCATACTTTTATTAATTATTAGGTAGCTAGTATTTATTTCTATCGTTTAACATGTAAATTGGGTTCGTCAATTGTGAACATGAACATTTGTGGGACAACGGACAACACATTACAATATCTACAAACGCGATACCTAATATTATTAATAGTAGCTACTCAATGATATTCTATTTTGAGCACTTGGTATTACCGATACCGAGTAGCCTAAAATAGAATGTTCTCTGACAACATTGGCGTGTTCCATACTCTGCTAATGCAAAATGTCTGCGGTCGAATTAACTACAATACCTAATACTGATAACAGTAACATGTAGTTACTGTTATCAGTTATGAACTTAAATATTAGGTGTCATTGATTCAATGCAATTCATTGCATATATGTATCAAGAAGGTAGCTGTAGGTACTACGTGTTGAAATAATGCGAAATGTCTGCGGTTGAATTACGTACAATACCTACACGTTACTGTTATCAATCAGTTATCAACTCATCAGATGTCATTGATCCAATGCAATTCATTGTATAGATGTACCTACCTGATGCATTGTGCAATGCAATATAGTGAGTAAAGTATTTTTAGAGTTCTGATTGTTCTGAACCAAATTTTATCCGACTCTGTCTGTGTGTCTATAGTTTTTTTTAAAATAATAAACCCAATTAACAATAAATCATCCCGAAGGCAAATGTGTTGACTAGGAAGTGAGCGCATTATAATAATATGTCGATATGCTGAGTCGGGGCCATTTCGTGGCAACCATATAATTAGTTATTATCCTTAGATTAAGTATGTTTATCTACACTCACATTGTATGTTCTCTAAAACGTGTTCGAAAACGGTAGGCAATGGCTAGCATTACCACAACCGATTTTACTATGATAAACTCTTTATCCGTGGCAGTAACATAATTTTAACTTTACATGCTCAAATATTGATGTGTTATGAGTTTTGATAACATAATGTACACCTGCACGCTCCCGCGCGGCCGCCGGCACAATCGAGTTGGCCATGGCGGTGCAATGGCGGCCATTCTATGGTTTCCGAATACGGCATTTAGAATAAATAATATGAGTGTAGATAAAGCAGTGTATGCAACTGTACGTAATTAGGCCTTAAAACGTAACAGTTACATAAACTACTAATTGTTTGCATGTTGTTGTTGTCGCGAATAAATGTTTTCTATTTCTATTTTCTATGTCAATTGTAGTCTAAGTACGAGAATAAAATCTTTGATCAGACTGAGGTCAATCCTAACTTTAGAAATTGAACTGGTTTTGTTATCGATATGATACGACCGTGACACGACTCGCAGCGCATCTCGCGCGTGCCAAGAAGTGCAACTGGATTAGTAATTGATGGTTCTATAACCAGATCATAACCATAACAAATGAAGATTTTAAAATTTGATTAGGGTGGTTATGCTATAGTTTCCCGTCCTGGTCCAGTTTACCGTCCACCTGATAAAACTGCTACAAATATACGGCAAAAACTTATTGACGTCAATAAATTTTCTATTTATAGTTCATTCTTTAGTAGATTTTTTAACTTTCAGCTTTTGTTTTGGGAGAAACTTGAATATAAATATATAAATAAGTATGAAGGGAAAGCTGACACATGTGTAGGGTCAGGGAGGGAACAGTCGCTCGGTGGGAACAGTGACTCGAATGTGCTGTGCGAGAAACAGAAAGAGCTTTATGTCTGTCCTCTACATCAATCGGAACCGTTCCGTACCCGACCACGTACGAACTAGTTAGTGAGGCGCTCCGGCACCATGCGAATGTGTTATGGTGCGTTTTTGTGTTGAATGCTATCAAAATTACATTTCCAGATCAGTTTCACTCCTCTTTTTTCTTAACTCGTACGAGATTTTCAATTACTTATGTTATTATCGAAGAGTGTGTCTAATCTACTTAGTATTGGCTGATAAATCAAGGCCCTAGGTGTTTGTTTGTGTTTTTAATTTGAACTAAAATACAAATTGACGCCAAGGTCAACAGACGTTCGTTTTGGAAAAGTACACGGTGGCTCGCGAACCACTGTGCACCTTACAGAGTTGGACTAAAATTTACTTGAATATGAATAAGAATAAAAATTCTGTGATTAATAAAAGTAATTCATGCACTCTTTTTTTTAAATAAAATGAAAGTGAATAAATCATGCGACATTTAGGTAGGTACCTATTTTAAATCAAGAATGAATTCAGGAACGATTATTCCGGGGGTTGTGCTTACCTATTCTAATTACCGTTTTATTCAACAAAAATGTTATTTGTTATATAATTTAGGTTCGATTCCTACGTACCTAGCAATTGTGTACTGTTAGAACTACTGTTTACAGGGCGTAGTATACAGTGACTCGAGCCACTGTGTACTGTTAGAACCACTGTGTACTAGCGGGTCCTAGTCACTGTGTACAGCAACCGGTACACAGCGGCTCGATTCCCAATTTCTAAAAAAGAATGGATATATCTTTTTTGGTGAAAGTAACAGCAAATATATTTGCTACATATGAAAGTGTAATAATGCACGGTGCTCTGTGCTTGCAACAATTGGTTCAGGGATTTATATTTTTCATGCAACAGCCTGCTGAAAAAATCCTAGCGACTGTTCCCTCCCTGACCCTACGAAAACTAGCACAATTACCTTACCACTCGCGCGTTAGCCAAAGTATCTACCTATTTAGTACCTAAATATGTACCTAACTTTGACACCATCTACCCTCCTCTGTTTGAAACCTGTCTGATTGAAACCAAGACTTTATGTATAGGTAAAACATACTAATACCTAAAATAAATTGCACATGTGTTTGCTTAGATGCCATGTGCTGAAAATATGAATCGTCAAACTTTGCGCTATCGCTAAAGAAGCTAGTTAGAATAGTTAGTAGTAAGTACTTAGTAATGTATACTTAAATTAAAACAAAAATTCCAGTTTCAACCGACTTCAAGATTTCGAAGGAGGAGGTTATGAATTCGTCGGGATCTTTGTTTTTTTTTTTATGTATGTAACCAAGTCAGGATCTGATGATGGAATCCTGGAGAAATCGAGGGAATTCTTCATCTATTACAGGCACACCTATAGTGATTTGAGTATTTTTCACAGCAGCTCGACCATTTGCTTTTGGCAAGGTGGAGGCTAAGTGAAGTTGGTTCTTTTTTGTTTAAAATTATATTATTTAAATTGTAGACTCAAAGTCAAAAGTGTATGCACATAATATGTATTGTTTGCGTAAAAACCAGGCAGGTATATTACAATGATGAAGATAAGTAGAGACCCAGTATCTAAGTAAGTAGGTAGGTACACTAGGTACATAGTAAATTATCTTGATATAAAAACTTTTTACAAAAAAAGTTAAACCGACTTCAAAAAGGATAAAAAAATATATATATTATTTATATGCGTTACACACTGATATATTTGAAGTCGGTGCCAAGCCAAAAAGTTACAATACCGGTCAAATCAGCTTCAAGTCTGAAAATCACAAAACAGTTAATTACGAACGAGGCGTATGTGTTCAGTGAATTGTTCTTCATACTATAGTTTCACTTGTTATTAGTGTTATTACTCAAAGAGTACATCTGAATGTCTGTCAAATTAGACCAACTTGACAGAACTGGTTTACCACGAGGAGCTGTTTACTATAGAACTATTCTAATTCGGTATTGACCGCACGTAGGTTTTCATTCAAGTACAGAAATAAAGTATAATCATGCCATGCGTCTTATGATGTTTGTTAATAAACTTTTTTACTAGTTTTGGGACTAACCATATCTCGAACGAAGCCCGTGCTTGGGTTTGAATTATTTATCCTACTTCATCTAAGGTGTAATATCGCAGTGTAAAGGAATTCAATGGCTAGATTGATCTTTCTATACTCAGACACACGTGTGTGGGACCCACCTTTTCAGTAGATAAAGGCGCGAAATTTAAATTTTCCATGGAAGGTCAACCATACGCGTTTATATATTTTTTTAATTCGCCACTTTTTTCTGAATATTGACAAAGTAGACGTGTATCAGAGTATATATACATGGGTACCACATTTCATCAAAATTGGATTAGAAGTTTATACGTGAATATATAACAGATAGATTCACATTCACCTTTGCAATATAAGTATGTATAGATCCCATCAAAAACATAAATGTGAAAGGCTGCCAAGTTCGATACTATGGGAATGCTTCGCCTATAAAAGAAGTGAGATCTGAATAAGTACCAAGTTCCATAAAAATACCTCAAATCATAAATAGTTATAGGAATGCACACTTGATTTCCAGCAGTTTTTAAGGTACATTTTGAATAAGTATCACGTTACATAGAAATACCTAAAATTATAATAGTCAGAGAAACGCACACCGGTTTTTTTAGCAGTTTCTTGATAACATTTATTATTTTCAGTACTTTTTAATGATGTTACTTGGCCAGTTTTCACACACCACACACCTTTTCAATGCAATGAATCGACACCTTTGGACTGCAATGTGTCAAGTATATAATTTTCTATTAAAACTTGCCAAGTTACATCATTAAAAAGTACTGAAAATAATAAATGTTATCAGGAAACTGCTAAAAAAACCGGTGTGCGTTTCTCTGACTGTTATAATTTTAGGTATTTCTATGTAACGTGATACTTATTCAAAATGTACCTTAAAAACTGCTGGAAATCAAGTGTGCATTCCTATAACTATTTATGATTTGAGGTATTTTTATGGAACTTGGTACTTATTCAGATCTCACTTCTTTTATAGGCGAAGCATTCCCATAGTATCGAACTTGGCAGCCTTTCACATTTATGTTTTTGATGGGATTTCATTTATTTTTGTTAGGTGTAGGTTCTTTATTATTTTTTTATCACGGACGGCGCGAGCGCGGCGGACGAGTGTAGGCAGCGACGGAGGGTGCGCGAGGCGGGGAACGGAATTTTTATCTAGTATCACTATACATACATATATCGGGATTTCGAGATCGATCGGGCATCGCGAGTACCTATAATCTATGATAAATCCTATTTTACTATTTATTTATAGGTGATTTTTACAAATAAACTGGCTCCCTACACCTATAAAATGTACCTACTTACATATAATTACATACATCAATAACGTACTTTAGACTGTTTGTAAGTACGCTACCTACATAGATAATTAATAACTTGGTAATACCTACCTACCAGTAGGTATTATAATTGGTGGCCTATTATGTAGCCCTAGAAGTGCACCATCCCATCTCATCCCGTGGCGTATCGGAGGGTGAGATGGGCAGTAGTATATATAATTCCATCTTAGAGTATATATGATTTCCATGTTCTTGAATCTGCGATTTTATTAGTTGTAAAATTAGAAATTATTTAGACTATGCGAGAAAAAATAGTCTTTTCATTTTTGTTTGACTGATTTAGCGCACCTAGTGTACCTAGCAGATTGAACACTAATAGTTTAGTGCAAATTGATTTCAATTAGAATTAAAATTAATTGTAACTAACGTGTTAATCCTTTGCGAATAACTAATAATTGAAGATATTTAATTTTTAGTCTTTCTCAAAAATTTAAACATTAATTTAATTTTTAGTGTAGATTGAATTGGTAATTGACATTAATAATTTACCTAACTAAACGCGAATTTAGGTTAAGCTACGAGGGTTGCTACTTATATATCCGGAAACAAAAAAACAAACAAACGTACACGGCTGAAAATGGTTTTATTGTTTTTCAAAGTATTCCCCTTGATGATCTATGCAGTTTTGCATTCGCGTGAACCAATTTTTAAAGCACTTCTGCCACTCCGCCTGAGGTACCTCCATAACGTGTTGTTTGAATGCGTCGACAGCATCTTCAGCGGTCGAAAATCGTTGACCGCGTAATTTATTCTTTATATTTGGAAATAAATAAAAATCGTTGGGTGCCAAGTCAGGGCTGTACGGCGGATGACCCGTTAATTCCACATTTTGACCCTCCAAAAATAGAGTCGTTATGTTACACATTCGTTGTTTTCGAAACTGACTCACACTTGGCCGTTTTCAGATTTTTACTTTATTTCGACCTAAAGACAAACCTTCGAGCCAAATTTCAGTTCGGTACGACCATTGGAAGATATACCCATTTAGTTCATTATGACTTCATAGTAGAACAAAGTTTCACCTTCGCTATTTTTAAAACTGACTCACACTTGGCCGTTTTCAGATTTTTCCCTTTACTTTGACCTTAAGACCTATCTCCATGCCAAATTTCAAGTCAGTACGACCATTGGAAGTGGTCTAGGTTTTTGATGAGTCAGTGAGTGAGTCAGTGAGTGAGTGTATAGTAAAAATAGCGATTTTCTGACGTCAATATCTCAAGAACTGCTATAGGTAGAATAATGAAATTTTGTATTCTAGACAATTAAGGGGATGTCAACAGACACTCGAAATTTCATATGCGTAGATAAAATATGTTTTGAGTTATAGGGTGGTCGCAATTGGCCCGAAATGGTTCGTGTAATATAACCCACGGCCGGTGTGTCGCTTTTTTTTGCTCGAACTTGGCGGACACACTGCCGTGTGTCTAGATGTATAGACTTGAAGCTGATTTGACCGGTATTGTAACTTTTTGGTTTGGCACCGACTTCAAACATATCAGTTTGTAACGCATGTAAATATTTTTTTAAATGTTTTTTGAAGTCAGTTTATCTTTTTTTTGTAAAAAGTTTTTAATTTTCCATTTTTAGTGGTTATATAATTATCATAATCGGACAACGGATCTCGGAATAATCGCTGAAGATATATAAGAAAAAAATCATAATACGTAGGTACTCAATGTAAGGTAAGTTCCACATATCATATGTGGTCTTCATCATTAGGTCCAATCCATCAAAATGGTGGTTTTCGAGAGGAAATGCTTGAGTTGCTTAAAAAAACAACCAAATCACGAAACATGTGCCTTAAAAATTGAGAAGGACTCTCAATTCCTCGTGGATTCCTCGATTAATGTGGGACCATCTTCAAGGTAGTTCCTTTCAAACAAAAAAAAAATGGTTCAAATCGAACCATGGGTCTCGGAGTAATCGCTGAACACCAACATTAAAAAAAAGTATCATCATTATCATCAAAACAAGATATTATTGCAGCCGCATTTCATAAAAATACATTGGATTACAAAAATACAATATTGAAGAGTCATATCTATTTGTGTCGTTTGCTAATATGTATATACGAATCTATACTTACTCTCTATCTATTACTTACATTTTTAGGGTCCGCTAGTCGACCAGGAACCCTCATTGTATTATCATGTCTACTCTTAAAGAATCCAGGTCTACTTATCCGCGACTTTGATTAGTCATAGGCCGCGATCCGAAAAATAAACACACACACTGGACAGACACAGTCACACATTGGTCACACATTGGACTAATGTGAGACCAAACTAATGTGAGACCAATGTGTGACCAATGTGAGACCAATGTGAGACCAATGTTGAATGAAAATCTGTTCGAATAGCAAATGTCAATGTCGTTATAGCGTTGAGTTGAGTTGGGTTGGAGCTGTGTCTGTCCAGTGTGTGTGTTTATTTTTCGAATCGCGGCCATTAGTCACGCCCACAAAATATACCTACCTATTACTTGGCCTTAACTATCGGTTAATATACCACGACTACAACGAGCATTGATTTATACAAAAAGGGAGATATGGTACCAGGCGCTCGATTCTGTGCCATCAAATATAGGTTCCGGCACCTATATTGAATTAGTCGTGTGGCAGAGTCTCTCAGTCACACTTTGTGCAATCGCAAAATATGGAGGTCTCCCTTGCATACCCGTGTTAACTATATAGGTTTATCTCTTTTGTCCATGATGCACATACTCGTACATTATAGCGGTGTGTAGCATTTTACAAGTGTGTAGGTGCAGGACCAGGACCACATTTCAGTTTTGTTTACTATGAACGTCACTCATCTTCCTTTTTGTTTATGTCTATGACAACGAGTCGTCTTCGGAACAAACCAAAAACATCTCCTGATATAATCCGATATTTCCAGAAAACGGATATTTGTTTTGTATCGTGGATCGAAATAAAAGCAAGTATCGATAAGCGCTATTGTCAAGGCCAGATCATAAAATTAACAAGAAAGCAATGAATGAAACCGTTATCGTTTTACGCGCTAGTAAAAGTAAACGGTGCCGGCGGTAGCTCTGACTAGTCTGACTGTGGTTATTTGGACTTTGTTCAAGTTCAATATCGATTCGCTGCGCACTGCGCAGTTGATGCATATTGCATATACATATGCACAATCGCTAAACGATGCACGGTTGGAGCATGTAGATAGGGTTAGAATTGGTGTTGTTTTTTTCTTTTACAGGATTGACTTACTTGACGTGTAAAAAACCTCTTGTGGCCTATTTACCTAATGCTTTATTGAGTTGGCTGGGTTTTTAGGGTTCCGTATTCAACTAGGAACCCTTATAGTTTCGCCATGTCTGTCCGTCCGTCCGTCCGTCCGCGGATAATCTCAGTGACCGTTAGCACTAGAAAGCTGAAATTTGGTACTAATATGTATATCAATCACGCCGACAAAGTGGTAAAATAAAAAGTAAAAAAAAATGTTTTATTAGGGTACCTCCCCTATACGTAAAGTGGGGAGTGATTTTTTTTTTTCATTTCAACCCTAACGTGAGATATATTGTTGGATAGGTATTTAAAAATGAATAGGGGTTTAGTAAAATCATTTTTTGATAATGTAAATAATTTCGGAAATAATCGCTCCAGAAGTAACAAAAAATGTGTCCCCCCCCTCTAACTTTTGAACCATAAGTTTTAAAAATATGAAAAAAAAAATCTCAAAAGTAGAACTTTATAAAAACTTTCTAGGAAAATTATTTTGAACTTGATAGGTTGAATAGTTTTTGAAAAAAAAATACAAAATCATTTCTGAACTAAGTTTGTAATTTAACCGTATAAGCAGATGTTTATTGTACCTTAATTTCTACAAAATCACAATGAAATGACGCGCTTTCAAATAAAGTTTTGAAAAAAATTACAAAATAATTTCTGAACTAAGTTTTTAACTCTTTTAAGTGGGGACACTTACTGTGACGGACGGAAAACTACGGAACCCTACACTGAGCGTGGCCCGACACGCTCTTGGCCGGTTTTTAATATGTTCTTTGGGTTAATATAGTTATGTTAGACATGCGTTTGCGACCCGAAATCTTATTTTCAATTTCTTGAAAAACATACCTAAAAAATTTTTGGATTATTTAATCGTTTCTAACATTTTTTCCACAAAGGACGTTGCCCACAGTCTTTCATCACTATTATTCTATTAACAAATAAAAAATCGGCCATCCCTGATTTGATGTACCTGAGGCAAAATGTACTATTTAAATGAATCACTAGTTCTTGGGAATAGTTGAAAATCTTTGTATCATACTTGTATTTTCGGTTTCCGGTACCGAAGGACCATTTGACCAATAAAATATTCGCAAAATGTGTAACTAGGTATTTCTACACTGTCAGAATGTTTTACACGACCGGAAAAAGACTGGGTTGAGATTATTGTGCAGTTGTAATAAAACCTTATCAAAATATTTCAACAAGAAGCATACCTACCTAATAAAAATATGGATAGGTTACCTATCCCATATTACTAGCGTACTTCCTGTTTTTTTTTTTTTTTTTAATTTATTTCACGATAAAACTTAAGTATATATATTTTTTTTCGCCAAACTGAGGACAGTTAATTTAATAATTAATATATTTTGTTATATTTAGTTAGTGACATAATTATAATTTTAAAATTGTAAGTGAGTAGTTTTTTGACAATCAGGTACTAGGTAGTATACTATTTACATTTAAACATTATTTTTGTAGTGGAAGTGTTTAGGTAAGTTAAAATATTACTTACCGGTGGTATTGTCTTCTTATTTTGATCCAAATGCATACCGCCGACCTCCACCACGCCGGGTAAGAGTGGGCGTGCTCCATTCAAACCGTGAAAAGTATTCAGCAACATCAACGACACGTTCTTCCCAAGATCCGATAAATCCGTGATTTTTCTGCCGAAGTACTTTTCTATGATCTCCTGCTCTTTCAACTGAATCTCATTTCTGTACCACCACTTGAAGTAAAGTTGTAAAAAGGTATTCTCCAGACGTTCCATAAAAGTCATTCTATCGAGAAATGTAGTGCTGAGAAGGGCAACATAAGACGGGTTATCAGAAAGGCCAATCCGATCTGGCGACCACGGCATCATTCCACTTGATAAAAGCGCTACAATAGGGGCTTTTATACTGTAAACATGGACTAGACCTAACATACAGTCACTGTTAAAGTTCTCAACTAACACTAAGTCGTAATCTTCTTTTAAGGCACTTGACAACGCTGGCCAGTCCACCAGTTTCCGACATACGTCTAAAGCCATATCAGCTAGCGGCGCAAATTCCATTATTTGCTTCATCATCCGCTCCACATCCATTCCTAATACACCGAAATACTGAATAAAACCGGGCGGATTTTCGTATATCTGTAAGTCTATAGTCTCCACTCCAAGTTGAGCGATACCTTCGAGGCTAACATCGGTGTAATTAGCCGGAGGGTTTTTCAGCGGGAAGAAAGACACTGCGGTGACATGGTGGCCGCGCTCGGCAAGAGATTTTAGCAAAGGCTCGAAGACCATCTGGTGACTCTTGCCCGTGTGAGGAAACAACCCAAGAATACGCGCCGAGTATACATAGTTGGAAAGCGATAGCGCAGCAGCGATGTAGACGAGGGGGCGCATCGCGGTCGTTACCGCTGTGCATCGGACGGAGCACTGCGAGGCGAGCGTTGACCGACCGACTCCCGTCGCGTAGCGTGCACGACTGGAGAGATATTTTCAGCAGTCGTCTGACTGATAGGATAGGGTGACGTCTAGGGTTAGCAATCCGGATACCCGGATACCCGAATTATCCGGTTATCCGCCAAATTTCGGATCCGGATCCTACTGTGTATTACGGATCCTAAAAAAACGTGCGTTAAACCTTAAAAAAATTACTATGATCTTGGTAAAAGCCTCTAAAATGTTTAAAATATGATTGCAGTATTTGTAAAATTATGATTATAGAATAGACAGAGACATTGCTTTTAAATTTAAATTCAATGTTTCTTTTCGGCCTCATTTCGTAAATCTAAGAAAATATGTGTAATATTAATAGATACGTACCGATCTATTATTATTAGTATAATATACATATACATGTCAACTGCACCTTAGGATCCCAGAATACAGGCATAGCCTAGTTTGGGCTCTATTAGAATTCATCCTGATGTAAAACACTTTGTTGTCAATATATTATATTTTTTATATTGAAATAGAATAGTACATTGTGCATCAAAGGTTGCAATATTTTTACCCCCCCGAAATAGCTCGCTTTACTTGCGAAAAAAAACTCCAAGCGAAATAAATCTGAAATACGGCGGAATTGCTGATAAGTCCGCCATTTTGTCGTCCCATGCTAACAAGCTATTTTAAAAGATATCCTCGATCCAGCTGTTAACCAATGTATTATTGGTCCTTTTGCATACAAATACGTTTTAGCTTTTGCATTATCTGTACTATGATTGTTAACTTACTAATTTTGAAAGCCTATTGGTTAATTGGTCAGTTTTTCATGTAGCCGGTACAAAAGTTTATAAGAAAAGACATCGCAGAAAATGGACTACCCCATATAAATATTTGATATTATTATAGACTACCCGAATTTATACAGAAACACGAAGATTCGTAGGAAAGACCTCACGGTGGGACATATCTCGTACAAAGGGGTGGTCAGATGTAAGTATCTTGGATGCATCGTTACTGATACCAGCCAGAGGGAAGACGAGATACAGGTCCGAATCCAGAGCGCTCTTCGTTGTGCGGCTGCCCTAAACAAAGTGCTATTGTCCATGCTAATGACCAGAAAGACAAAACTTCGCATATACAAAATCATTATAAGTTTTATCCGAAATATCCGGATCCGAAAAATCGACGGATAGTGCAAAGTTGCAAACCCTGGTGACGTCCATTAACTGAATTACCTACTCTTGAAAGAGGGCAAGGCTTCCGCACTGCACTGCACAGTAATCTTAATTAATCGGGTCGGTTCATTGATTTACCTATGGCATTTTCAATCTGTTATGCAACACGTTTTTGGCTCTGGCTTGTTTGGCTCTTTAAAAATCTTAAGGAAAGTAGGTATCCGTGTATAGTCTAAGAGCTGGCCACAATAATGAGAGCAATGAAACCCATCTAGTTAGATTGCAATACTATCCTTGTTGCTAGATCTGGGCATCTGGCAGCTTTTAATGGGTGTATGTCAGTGTGACAGACTAGCAAAGTTTTTGAATTGGAAAAAAGTAATACCAAAATAGGTAAAAACGGCCAAACTTATCTTATTTAAAGAGGACGGTGCCTATATTTTAACATTAGAACAAAAAACTTTGCATAATATTTCGGAAACAGAAAGAGTAGGCGATAAACTATGAATTACATTATACGTCGTTTTGGACTACTTTCCCCAATCAGAAACTTTTGACAATGATATGATGTAATTATTTATATAATTTTTCATAATACTGCATCAAAACCAGAACTCTAGGATTTGTATTCTTAAAGTGGTTTGCATTCTTTGACCACCACCAGTCTCCCACCACTTTACAGCTGCCAGATGTCCGGATCTAGAAATAAACATAGTGCAAACTAACAAGAGGGGTTTCGTCGATCTCATTATTGTGTCATATCTGACGTGGCTAGCTCTCCGTCTAGTACTAGTTTGGTGACATGGTGAGGTTAACTCCTATTGTACGGAAAAGTCCGCGTCCGACCCGAACTAAACCGAGCGTTTTTTGGTAAGTACTAAGTACCTACCTATTTGCGGTAATATGCCGTAAGCACAGAAGAGATAATAGTATTTCATACAGAATGGCCACGCTCCGCCCCGCACCGGTTCGAATTACCTCACTCCGCGGCGGCCGTTTGGTAGGCCATAGGTAGGCCGTCAGCTGGCCGGCAGCGCGTCGAAGAAACAACGCAAAATGTCGCCGTACAAGGAGTACTGTCATGTTAATGGGTGTTTAGAAAGTAATTACATACAATAAGGAAAGAAGTATTTTTTCGGTCGAACTTACTACTATGCTTATCGTAAGTCGCACATGAATTCATGACGATATAATACATGGAATGAAGCATATTTTTGTTGTTCAAAGTAGGAAAGACGTGTCATTGATGAAATTTATGAAGGATTTTGGCAGTTATTTTTATTTATATTACTTATTTACGAAAAATATTATATTATGAAACAAAATAGGCGGCGTTGCCACTATTGCCAACTCGCGCGCGCGTCTCGGCCGCGAGCCGCGACCTTGTCAGGTTATAGAATGTAGACAAGAGGGCTTACCGCGAAATCCGAAAATAAAAATTTCGTTATCTGCATATCTTTCGCTCGTATTATGAGCAAGTGCGATAGAGAGGGAGGTAACGAAATTTTCATGTTCGCGGTGGTGGGCAGTAGGGTTCGTTAGCTCTCGCCAGGCTCTCGAGTAGCCAGGCCCTATAAACGCTAACCTCTTCTTTCGTTCGATCGTCTATTTGCATCACTCGCTTTCGAATATGCAAGAGCGATAGAGACGGAGATAACGAAAGTTCGATTTTCGAAATAGCGCCCGCAGCTTGGTAATGTGAAATAGATACTTATTTATTTTTAATATAACCTTACTTAAATTTATCATATTTGATATTTTTTACGAATTACGAACAATGGCAGGTGGCTCAACAATCCGTGTTCGTGACGGTAAATAACCGTTGTCATTTTACGCCTTTAGTCGACCTACTCATTCGCAACAGTACCGACAAGGACACAACTATCTCAACTCGCTGTAGAGTGAGTGAGACGTTACGGCATCGACAGCGGACAGCGGAAACTAGAAGAATTGAATGACAACATTGACAACCCTGAGAATATACGCACACATTGAAGCGTGTACAAACGTGCCGTGCACACATAGGCGCTCAAACGAGCTTTGTAGTATGGCGTGTCCGCCAGTGTTGGCCGTTAATTTCAATTAGAATTGAAAATTGATCAATAAGATTGAAGATTAATTCCGTAACTAATCAATTACACTAACATCAATTTTTACTAAAGTTAGTTCGCATTGATTTTGTGACGTCGTCAATTACACTAACCGTCAATTAGAATTAACCTATTAGTTACAATAACGTCTCGAAAATTTAATAAGAATTACAGTTAATTAGATTAACGTTAGTGTAACTAAATTAATCCTGTC